>OZ014519.1:623419482-624019482 GCA_963966055.1 Lathyrus aphaca
AAAAAGCCATTAGATCAATCAATCAACAGTACAAATAATATCATTACAAGGAACTCAGAAATCAGAATTCAATAGTCTAACAATACATAAATACTCATGTAACGGAAAATCAAACAACATATGCAAAATCAAATCAAAAAAATTCATGAAATTGTACAAAACAAATGGAAAATTGCAAAAACAGGAAATACCTGATTGGCGAGTGAGAGAGCATGGTACTGCATTCTAGGGCTGCGTCCAATGTCACCCAAAACTACAACACAAGCCCTCCCTCTTCTTCCTCCTTCCATCTTTTCTTTGCTTTTTCCTTTCAGCATCAAATTTCAATGTTACAACTCAAAATTCAATTCAATCATTCATCAAAATCAAATCTTTTTCAAACAAAATTATCAATTAAAATTGAAAAGAAAGAAAAAAGATTCTCACCTGCCATTTTCGCTGTTGGTAGTAACAGAGAGAGTCAATCAAGTTGGCATATAGACGAAGCAAGAAGAAAATGGAATTCGGGTCAAAACCCGATCCATAAAGTGCTCGTATGACCCAAATTGGATACGGGTCGAATGTTTTTGGGGTAAAATTGTATTTTTTGCTGATTTATATTTTTTTGGAAAAGGGGTTTTTGTTTTATTGAAAATTGAATATGGAAAATTTATGTAATGGAGCGCAGAGAGAATCAAAAAACTCCACAGGGTTTGAAATTTTAGCAACCAAAGTTTTGATTTTGATTCTTGTATTTCACTTCTAACAATGATTCTACTTGAAAATTTGCAGGCCAAATAGCTAGGGTTTTGGTTGAATTTTTGGAAGTTGCTATTACTTCTGTTGTTTTTCTCAAAGGGGTTTATCCTTCAGGTTTGTTTGGTTGCTTACAAAAAGAAAAAGCAATGATTTTTAGCTGCACGTTGCAATTTGATTTGTATGTATTGATTTTAGTTTATTTATAGCTATTGATTTTGATTATTTTGGTTATGTGGAAGGTGCTTTTGAGAGGAGAAGGTATATGAATGTGGTGGTTCAAAGGGCTTGTCATCCTCAGCTTAGATATTACATTCATGCCACTGTTTCAGGACTTTTTCCCTTTATACAAAAGGTTGGTCTTTTTTAGTACTTTGATTTTGTTTTTCACTCATCATGATATGTGAATTGTTGAATTGATTGCTTGATTTGTGCATGTTATTTGGTGAATGGAAATTTGATATGTATACCTTTCACATAGTTGTTAGAGTATAAGCATTTGTGTTTAGATTATTAGAAGTTGTTAGGGCCATCCTAACCATCCTTGGTATAAGGTGTGGAATAAGGTGATTCCCTCAAAAGTGTTGGGTTTGGTGTGGAGATTGTTGCAAAGTAGAATTCCAACAAGAGACAATGTTGTCAGAAGTGGAGTCATTGATCAGGGTTGAGTTAGAGTGTGGTAGTGAGGAGTTGGTATCCCGTCTATTTTTCGAGTGCCCAATTTTTGCAAGTATTTGGAGTTCTCTGTGTCATTGGCTTGGCATGACTGCTGTTTTGCAAAATGATGGGTGGAGGTGGCATCTTGAGAAGTTTGAAAATCTTCTGAGCAGCGACAGGACAGTATCTTCGAAGTTTACGGTGTTATGATTTGCTCGTGTTTTGAGTATTTGGAAGTCAAGGAACGAAACAACTTTACACAGAGGAAATCTGTGCTGAAAGAATGATAGACGAGGCAGAATTGCTTTCCTAGAAATAGCTCCGGTCAAAAAAAAGGATTGATAATAATGTTGCTCAATGGCATATGAATCTGAAGGCGTGTTAAAGTTTCACTCATACGGTTTATAATAAAAAATAAAAAATAAAAAAACCACATCACTCTGTTTCAACATGATTTGATAGATTATACTCCCAGTGATTCTTCTAAGAGAGATTTCAATAATTCAATAGCTGACTGAAGCTTGACGACCGAATCAAAAATTCACCTCCATGTCACATCCAACTCCTCTTGTAACTGCTATATTTAGTTTTGCTGATTTTTATCCATTACCTTCCATTTACTAGGGGCTGGTTGAAAGAGTAGCAGTTATTTTCTTTAATGCTGATGATATTCCGCTCGAGAAATTTATTTTCAAGATTGCAATGAATCCCTCTTACAGTTCATATGTGGAAGAAGTTGATCTTCAGTTCTCTCTCAGATCATTCATGAGCAAGTTGTCAATTTCAGAATCTCTTACTAAGAAGCTTCCTCCTGGTAAGTACAAAGTATATACACCATTTGTTACAAATTATTTGAGAGGAAAAGAACTTTGTTTGGATAACAGCTTAACTAAGAACTTACAGCAGAAGTGTCTATCATATTAATTGCCTATGTATAATAAGGCTATAAGCTATTTCTACAACAAAAGATTAAAAAGTCACTGTTTTTATATAAGTGTATTAACTTTTCTCATAAGCTATTATGGAAAGGTTATAGAAGTAAGTTGAAAATAGTTGGACATGTTATATGTTGTATTCATAATTTCTGTATAATAAAGTCACAAGTTCATATGCTAATAGTTAAGTTCGAACAATTCAATAAATCAATCTATATTGACTTAAACCTATTGTTTTATATTCTAAACAGATTGCAGGTGGGAGATAACTGCATACTTTCGATCCATTCCTGAGGCAGGCACAAGCAAGGAAGCGGATTTGTGGATTCCAACCGACACAAAGCAGTGGCAACAGCCTCCACTTATTACCCCTATCAAATCAATGAGTACTGAACCTCTTTGTTTGCAATTGTACTTGGAGCATCCATGTTTATCAGAATCATTGCTTTAAGAAGGGAACTTAAGTATGGTGAGAATTTAGGAGCAGTTGTTTTTACTTAAAATTTCAAGTCTCATTGTTTTTCACTTAATGGTGTTTTGATTTATTAGATAATCATCAAACTTTATATTAAAAATTGCTGGTGTCTTGTTTTCCACTAACCAATCAATACTGTCAAGGTATTAAATGGAGGTAAGAGATTATGAAGATGATTGAAGAGTTCTGAATACTATTAGATAAAATAACTAAAAGTTGTTGTAATTTTATTCTTCAGCATTAGCTAGCTGGTATTTATAGGGATATTACAACCTAATTATTTCCTTAAATAAAGGAGAATAGTAACAATAGAAAATAAACAAATATTCTGAAATAAATAACATATTTTAAATATAGGAATATTCCAACACTCCCTTTTTAAGCTGATGCATAGATATCTATCATACCCAATTTGCCGACTAGATGTTCAAAGATGGGGCTAGCCAAACTCTTGGTTAGAATATCCACAATCTGTTGACTAGAAGTTACAAAAGGTAGGCATATAGTCCCAACATCTATCTTGTCCTTCATGAAGTGTCAATCGAGTTCAATGCGTTTGGTTCTATCATGTTAGACTGGATTATGAGTTATGCTAATTGTTTCTTTTTGTTGTCGTGTAAAATTTCAAAGGTAGTTCGATTTTTGTTTAGAGTTCTTAAAGGACTCTTTGGATCCATAGCCTCTCACAAATATTTTGAGCCACATTACTAAACTCAGATTCTGCACTACTTCTTGCTACCATTCTCCGTTTCTTGCTTCTCCATGTCACAAAATTACTCCACACATAGATACAATATCCACCAAGTAGACCTTCTATCTGGGACTGAGCTTGCACAGTCAACGTCGGTGAATATAGACACTCCTTTCACTAGTCTTCTTAAAAAATAATCCCTTTCCAGGATTTAACTTCAGATATCTCTAGATCCTGTAAACTGCTTCAAGATGTTTCTCAAAAGGAGAATTTCATTCACTGAAAAGGCAATGTCAAATCTTGTATGTAATAGATAAATCAATTTACCAATCAATCTCTGAAATCTTTGTATTAATAGGAACATCCCTTTTTTTTCTAAAACTTTGCATTAGGATTCATTGGAGTATCCGCCGGTTGAAAACCACTAATCCATGTTTCTTTTAAGAGATTATTTTATCGTGAGAGAACTTTGTGAGCAACCCTTGTAGACTGAGTGGATTTTTCAAACTAAGCTCTCGTAGACTGTTTTAATCCATACAAAGGACATTTCTAATTTGCACATATTTGAGCCAACATCCATAGACACCTCTTAATCTAGATTGCCATTGAGAAAGGCATTTTTAACATTCAGCTCAACATAGGTTCTCGGCAAGAGGTAGGAGTATTCTGACAGTGTCCAATTTTGCAACAGGAACAAATGTTTCTGAATAGGTTTGAGTGAAGTTCTTAAGAACCAATTGAGCTTTGTACCTTTCAGTTTTATTCTTTTCAAAAACTTTCATCTCCTCATGACAATTACCCTCCATTTTAAAACTTCTAGATCATCTCGTATATTTCTTGGAATTTCTACGCCAGACAATTGTGAAGTGAAAACAGAAAAAGATAGATGTTAATATACATCTCATCTTAGCCATACACATGTAAATAGTTTGTTAGATTATTATTTGGAAGTTATTAACCATTGTATATAATACACTTTGTAAACTTCACTTTACATTAATGAGAAATATTTTCATCTTTATGAGCTTCACTGTCATTTCCAATGTTAGCTCATTTTCTGTGGAGATTTATCATGTTGCAAGTGTACTACTACTGCACCATTAACAATAGAGACAAGTTTGAGTATGAAACAAAAATAGATATAAGATGTTGAGTGCAAGACCTCACAGGTTTTCTAACTATAAGGTCATCAATATCAGCAAACATAATATTTTATCATTATCACTTGTAAAAACTTGAATGATAGTTTGAAACTGATTTTGCACCATTTTGAAACGAATCCTTTATAGCCTAACAAACATCTTGAGTGGTCATCTTGAAAAAATCCTTTAAATCTTTTAACATGTACATCAAACATACTCTTTAAAATACCGCATCCTTGAAAATATCCGGTAATGCATCTTTAAAATAAATTTTATTTTATTCGGGAGTGACATTCATTTGACGTGTCATAAAGTGGTTGAAGAGGAGTATTTTAAATTTTTTATAGGGTATTTTTCACTCCTGAGAGAAGGATAGAAATTCTCATTTTATTTTCTTGTTATTGGGTTAGTGGCTCAACATTGTAAGCATGATTGTGAAAGCATGAAATGCCCCATGATGAGGGCCAAAGATGTAAAGTCTTAAACAGTCCATGTTAACAAAACAAGATTTTCAACAAACTCGTTTACATTATGCTTTAAAGCCTAAAATGTGTGGGGATACTAGTCTTGTAGATATCAACTAGTCTCCAAATTCTAACCTACTTTTGATCACACCTTTATTTACACATACAATGGTCATTATTGGTTTGAAACCACATTCTCAATCAATGGAATATATTAAAACAACTTTTCACAAGCACTAGAATAGAGGGCTTGCATTGAACACTTCCCATATCAAAAGTTGTTTACTTTTTGCTGTGATTTGAAGGTAGGGAAGAGAAAGAGGATTTTGATAATGTATTTTATGGATGGACTATGTAGAAAGCATCATGATTAATGTGGTTCAAATTGTGTGACTTGAGAACATGCTTTAAGGATTTCCTACTTTTGACTTCATATTGGTGTTATCAGTTATCTCAACAACTTTTTCATGCTTATATTGGATGCCATTATTGCACCATTTCTCTAAAAAAAGTTAGGATTTCTCTTGGTCTGCTGTGCTGACTAGTTCAGCAATGACATGTTGTGATCATCATCATGTGTTAGTTCAAGTGGAGAATCCAAAAGAAAGACTATCTACTACTATTTTCCATTTTCCAATAATTATGAGATTGATACAATATCTTTGGGGGGGAGTGCTTTAAAGTACCTAGTAGTTGGGTTTATCACAACATAAACTGAAATACTTGCTTAACTTTTATAATACTACTTATGAAATACTTTTTTTTTTTCAAGTTGTTTTAAATTTAATTTTGTAAATTTTTTAAATTATCCTTTTTTTTTATATTGTTTATCTTTTTACTCTTGTGATTTTTATTTTTATTGAATATGGATACGAAGTTATTTGAAGTTCACACCTTTTATAAATGTGGAGATAGTGAGGTCATTTTGAAATGTTCCCACCAACAATATTTTTATATTTGGATGAACGATCTTGATGAATATTGAAGAAATGGTTGGTGGCTGTCATATTTTTATGCCTGCTTCGTACAAACGGGTGGATTAGTTTCTTCACCAAATCCTGATAGTTGGTAAAGGAGAGTCGAGGCAGATCCATATACCACCTCAGGACCGCATATCTAAAGGTGTTAGAGAGGAGCTTGCATTTCAAAGAATCGTGAGCTCTAATAATTGTCATATGCATGTTAATGGGGGCGACATGTTCATATCAGTCGTTGTGCTCCTATGCCCATCAAACTTAGCCAACGCAGGTGGCTTAAAATTCTCTAAAACAGATGCCTTCCATATCTCATCTGAGAGAGATTAGGGGTCCAATACCCCCACCTCTTTTATAGGGTCAATCTTTTGTTGATGTTGTTGAATATGGATGACGCTATCCTCCAAGTTTGGTTATGGCGACACAGGTCATCCATGACAACACACATATACGCCATAGAGCTTTCCTCGTTGATAAAATCATCAGTGGTCAAAGTTGTTGCCTTCTTGTTCACCAAATTGAATGAAGAGGTTGAATGTGAGGACAACAATCTACTAAATATTGTAATGGTGGCTCAAATCAATTTTATCAGACGCCAAATGTACTTGCTAAAAGTACAATACGTGAACACCCCTAGTGATTAAGAACTGCTAGAGGTTTTTAGGGTTTGTTGTGGGTTTAGATCTAGCTCACGCAGGGAAGTGAGAAGCTCTGTATATAGGGTACATGTATAATGAGATTGGATCCCCTTTTAACGTCTGGTTTGACGTATTTGTAGAAATCTCAGGGCCTGGGTCTCAGACTCTAAAGAAATAGCAACCGCTCATATGAGCATGAGAATGAGGCAATTAGTCATCTACTATTTAAGACGATGTGATAGATTCCCATTGACTTCCTCTCTGCATTATTGTGGACTAGGACACATTACTTCTACCTTTTTCCTAGAGGACGACTGGTATGAGAAATTGGTGCCACATCTAAATAAGGGCGTTCAAATT
Source organism: Lathyrus aphaca (assembly GCA_963966055.1). NCBI lineage: Eukaryota > Viridiplantae > Streptophyta > Magnoliopsida > Fabales > Fabaceae > Lathyrus > Lathyrus aphaca. Next base: position 623,426,554 of record OZ014519.1, read on the forward strand.
GGTAAATAGGGAATTAGTAAAGTGTCGCGGACAAGGTGTTGCGACATTTCCCTTTAACATTGCCCCTTTTCGGCCATTGACAAATATATCAATACACAAATCTTCATAAGGTTATCCAAAATAAGTTTCTAACCAATATTCAACTACTTATGACAATCAATTGGGGAAAGTACCTCCATCATTCCCTTGGCACTTTCCTCCCAAACCATGACATTGTGCATGAAACTTCATGTCTAATCTCCCATAAATAAAATGGAACTACAAAAAAAAGGCACCTTACGAAAGTCATTAGATCTCTCATACTGTCAACTAATGTGTCCAACCTTTATTGGGGTGAAGCTGACCTCCCGGGTGTATACCTTATAAATCAAATGCCATCCAAAATCCTTAACTTTCGAACCCTTCACCAGACCTTATTGTCCATATACCCAAACACCAAACTTATTACAAACCTTTCACCCAAAAATATTTGGATGTGCAACCTTTGTTAAAAACCACAAATCAAATTTAAGCAAATTGGACCCAAAAGTCTTAAAATGCATATTCATGGGGTTTTCACCATTCAAGAAAGGGTACACGTGCTATTGTTCTTCAAATAGAAAGCTATATCATACCATGAATGCGCCATTATTTGATAATCAACCTTTTAATTTCAAAGAGGACATTCAGGGGGAAAGTGATTAGTGAATACAAACTTTTTGAGACATCAATCCTTCAAGCTCTAGAATCTCAAACACTATCAAGTATTTACACACCAATATTACCTTTTATCTAGTATTGAACTTACATCGGAAAATGTAACATCTAGTCTTGAACCAACACCCGAAAATGTAACAAAACAGAAAGAGTTGAAAATCTACAAAAAGGGAGAAAAAAATCATAAAACTCTTGTGGAATTAAAAACTTGCACACTTCCAAGATAAATCCAAGATTTTAACCTAAACTCAGAATCTAAATATTCTCACATAGGTAACACACTAACTCTTAATGCTTCTCCAAATGTAATACATGGCATTATGTTAACTAATGACATTAGCCTATTTATGCAAGGAAAAAGGTGATGGCATGCACTCAACACCCAAATAGAAATCATGTGTCTTTTGAGAAGTTTTTGCATGAATACAAGGAATTTGTCACCTACATGGACAACGCCAATGTCCCTAAAAACTTTCATGAAGCATTCAAAAAACCTAAGTGGAAGGTTGTTATACATGAAGAAATCGAAGTCTTGAAGAAGAAAGAGACATGGTAGTTCTTTAAATTTCGAGTGTTAGTAGATATATTTTAATCAAATGTAATGCTGATGAAAGTGTTAACAAATACAAGGCTTGATTGGTAGCAAAAGGGTTTACCAAATGATGACTCGATTTCGTATATGTTATTTCGATTCATTTCATGCATATTTAGTCGTATTTTTATCGAGTCTTCATCGCATTTTCTATCACTTACTTATGTTTTTCCTTACTTTGTATTTTCAGGACCAATATCAGCTAGATCAAAGAAAAGAACAAGAATCATGGCAAAGCAGCAGAAAAAGAGAATAATTGAAGCCTTCTGCCTCCCTCTAGAAGAATTGCGTTCACCATTACCTAAGGGGAACCAAATGGCGTTCGCCATTGCCCCAAAATTGCATAATTCCTTCTTCAGCCAAATGGCGTTCGCCATTGGCATATGGAGTTCGCCATGCATCACATGGGCAATATTCCAGAAGCAGTTTTGAGCAGTTGCACGCAGTTTGAATTCAAATTTGCCCAACTGTTTTGAAGCCAAATTCTCTCTATATACAACACCTTCCAGCCCTGCATTTCATATCCATCTACACCATGCAGAAGCGCTACCAAATTTTCTCCAGAACTACATATTACTAGCCATAGTGATAATTGCTCACACTGAGTGATAATCACATCTTTTGTTTCCTTTTCTTTTATTCTGTTGCTGTACTTGGATCAACTTCAAATTAATACAAGTTTATTTCCATTAATTTCATCGCATTTTCAGGTTATTTCTTAATTGTTTCATTTACTGTTTATTGCATTTAATTCATTTCAATTTATGATCGTATCAAAAAAATTTCATAAAAATCTAAGAACAAAACTTTATAAAAAACCTAAGTAACATGTATGCTTTAAAATTCAACACTATAAGTATTTTAGTATTACGATAATTATGTCTGTCTAAACTTACATGAGCCCGTAGTTTGAGGATCGTCGTCTCGACGGGACTCCGTAGGATGACCGACACTGCTTGTATGTTTGAAATTATGGTTTTGATGTCTAAGTAACTTTAAGTAGACTAGTCGCGACGACAAGAGGCTGCTTAACAACATTTAGTCACGACAGTGAGAAATGCACTAAGACAAGAGGTACGCGTCAGATAGTAGGCACAAAACACTGGATCCTAAACACAACGAGAGCGCTTTAGTTATTCTTTTTTATCTTACCCGTTTTCAAAGAGCGTCTTTTAATTATCGAGTGAGTGAGAGCAAAATCTTGGGGTCATCATGTGTGGCTTGGTCTATAGCGCGAGAGTTTGAGATTAAGCCTTTAGATCGATATTTCCTTCAGAGCAACTTCAACATCCTTTTCAGCCCCGGAACCTATAGAGTCCCTAAGAAGCCCGAAAATCATTCTACGGTTTCATTTCCCTTATTTGTTTTAAACCCTCTTATTTTAGTTATTTCTTTATCGTTTTTATCCGTGACAACCTTCTGCCTTACCCTTGCACCGCAATTATAGGACACTCCCTTTTGACTATCAATCCTTATGGGTTCGACAATCTTTTAAAACTACGTGATACCCTGTATGCTTGTAGTATCTATCCAACCAAACACGTAAAGTCACGATCACCAAACTATACATGGTAGACTACTAGGAAACATTTGCACCTGTTGAGAAATAGAACTCAGTTCAGGTTCTTCTTTCATTGCAAGTAAAGTTAAATTGGTCTCTACACCAACTAGACATCAAGAATTCCTTTTAAAAGGTGATGACTTCTCGATAAGTGTACCAATATGCCACAATAATAATTATGATCGAATCCACTTGGACTGCTTTTTAACAAAACAAAATTGTGCAATACATATAAAATAGTAAATGGGGGGAGGGGTTCGAGTTTGCAATGCGAAAATTAAATAAGTGTTCAGACAATAACAAGAAAGCGATCAGGTTGTGTATAAAATTCTCTATTTCTCAATTGTTGATGTTCAATGTCTTACATGAATAATCTTATCAGTATAATTCCACGGTGAATTAACAAAACCGCTATAACCAATCCCTTACAATATAGTTCACTAATCATTACTCAAAATTTCCTATTCTTAATCCACAACGTAAATAGAATTAGACGATGCAACAGATCAATTAATGCGTACCCTTTTATGACAAATCATGATATCATATTGCTAATGCAATTATGCAACGATTGATATACCATTGATTCATTGCAGCATTCATGATTATTTTTTCTAAAAATAAAAGTAAAAATTTTATTTCACAATTTTAACCATCCATTTTGGAGGAGTGTATGTGATGCATTGATAATATAAAATTTCTTACATACATAGTAAATAAATTTAGATAATGTAAATGTATTTTACCCAGTTAGTTAGATCTAAAATACGTATCAATAATCAAAATCAACATTTTTTCAATCAAGAAATTTAAACAAATGGAGTAAAAAAAAAGTTGAGAGGAATCTTATACCATAACATGAAAAACCATTAACTATAATGTGATATACTCTTTGAGCTCTTGTTACATCATCCATGAGAAACAAGGACAATTGCATGTGACTAGTTCAAATCAAATTGAACAACTGTGTTTTTCTTTTTAAGTTACTTTTCTCTTTGCTTTATTTTATTTTACACTTAACTTTTTGCTTTATATGAATGAAGAAAAAAATAGTGCAAAATCAAGTTGATAGATATCAGAATAAGACTATATAAATTCCAATTGGAAAATTAATTTGAGTGTACATTGATTGAGAAGCCACTATAGAAACCGAATCAAATTTTGTCAACTTTATATAAAAAATTCTTGCATATTGGTGGATTTATGATCATTCGAATTCTTCCAATACACTTTCTACCCTATAATTTATATATTTTCAATAAAAACTATATAGTTGGTTTATTTAATATTTTATTTCACAAATTAAAATATGTAAGAAATAAATTGTTATATATCATTTGTAGTAGTATTTAATTTTGGACCTAGGCCTAAAATTAACCTTTTATGTGGGTACATAATAAAAAGACATTAATTACTTATTGGTCATATTCATAGATGTCATAATCATATTTAAACCACTAGGATCTGTAACTAAAAGACACTCATTTCGATGTTATTTCTTGTCTCTTTGTATTTATTGACGTGTGCATTTATGTCTCTTGCACTAACTTTTTTGCTTCACATGCATATCTATTGTTTGCCTTTTTTTTTTATTTATAAAAAAATATTTTCTTTTTATTAATGACGTAGTATATTTAACAGATTTTTTTTATATCTTTCAATATATATATATATATATATATATATATATATATATATATATATATATATATATATATATATATATATATATATATTTTAATAATATTATCTACTTATTTTATTAATTAAAGTTTATTTGAAAAATAACAATAAATATATTTAATATTTTCTTTCTCTTAAATTATAAATCATTTTATAAATTTGTTTCAATTATAAAATACTTTATCACTTCAATACAAAATTAATTATTTTTAATATATCACTTCAATACTTTATCAATAATTCATTTTTATTTCTAATTGTTTTAATTTATCTTTTAACTATGTAATTAATATAAAAAAATTATAAAATTATACACAATTTAATTCATACAAAAATAATCATGTTCTTTACTCTATATAAAATATTAAAAAATAATAATTTGAAAAGGAAGAAAAGTTTAAAATTGAATTTATAATTAAGAACAATTTTTTCTATTAGATAAGTGTTTATACATAAGTGAAAGAGTAAAAAGAATATTTTTTTACTTAGCAAGCAAACAAAGGAAGTCAATTTCATTGTGGCCTCACCAATTTAACAACAACTTTGTATTTTACTTCATTTTCCTCATCACTCATCATTTTAAGGTATTGAATTATTTTGTAGTTATCTTTAAATTTTAGTTGAGATATGTACAAGAAATGTAACATCACATTAGCACTCATTTTCAAAATTATGTGATCATTTTGAATTATATATAAAAAAGTAGTGGGGGAAGAAACTTCCAAATATTTCCATCACATTAAAGAATCTTCTCAATCAAGATACACACCAAATATTTTCAATATAAATTATAAAAATAAAAAAAAAGTTAGAAATTAATTTTTTTATTTTTATGATATCTGTTGTGAATTAATGAGAAGAAAGTAAGCAGCAGTGAGTATTGAAAGAGTGCAGAAAAAATAATAATAGGTTAGTATGTGTCATTATTAATTGCTGGCTTATGACATGAATGAATGATAAGCACATGGAGAGTGTTAACATCAAACTACACATTCTGTGATGAAAATGTAAAGTGGGGGCAATTTCTAGCATGTCTAGTCACTATCTCTTTTATTCTATTATAAGCCTATAACACTCTCATTTTATTATAAATGGGACATTGCTTGATTAAATAGGTTAGATTTGTTAATTGCTATTCATGTGTCATTCTGGCCCAACACATTCAATCACACACCTATCCTACTTTTTTTTAGATTTTCAATATGCCCCTATTTCTTTTATTTCTACTCAACTAGTTGTACTATATACTAAACACTTTAGGTAGTGTAATAATTTCATAACAACCTTCAAGTGCCATGTGGCTACTTTCTACACTAAATACTCCTCAATTATGGCCAACTAAAATAAATGGTGAGAAGGATCAAGTCAGATCAGTTGATAATTGCGTGAAAATATTCGACTGTACGTGCGAGATTGAATTTGCAATATATTTTAGGGATGTTCTAAAATATGTTTAGCTGAATTGTATTTTTTTTTTCAAAAATACGAAAAATTAAGTTTTTTTACGCAAATATAAAAAAACAAAGTAGGGTATTTTAGGATTTTTAAATTTCCTTTTTAAAAAAATTCAATAGGTTTAGCAAGATGACAATTGAATTCTAAGATGGAGTGATGTATGTACTAGCATTTGAGTTGATATAACATAATGGTGAAATATTATGATCAATATAGTATGGTAGGGTAAGCATGATCCCACTAGGGCCAATTCAAGGAAAAAAACATATATTACCATTATCAAAATTAAGGGTCTACCTCCATAACATTGTTAAGATAGAATTGGAACATGAAACATGTTACCATTTTTGTCCACATCCACTCAAAATAGTATGCCTAACATCTAACCCTAAATTCAATTCATGTTGCATTTTCATGTAATTTTTTTTAATCTTTTCATTGATCTTCCACTAAACTTTTTAATTGTGAATTGATTGGACATTCTATTAGTGGAAACAACATTTATGAAGGGACATTAGTTTAGTGTGAAAAATAGTCTAACCCCATTTTTAAAGCATGGGAGAAAATCATAGAATTGATGGTGTACCTAAAACTTTTATTAAATGTTATTATTATTATTATTAATTTAAAAAAATGTATAATAAGTTAAAGTCATTGTAGAAAATCCTTAATAGGAATCTGGCAGAGTTATATGAAATTGGTGTGTCAATTCAAACAAGAAAAAATGGATGGTCCATTATCAATGTGGGCCAAATCTTGCTCATTTTGTGGACAGCACAATGTGATGCACTCTCCCATATTGATGATAATACCAAATATTTTTCCTTCATTATTTATTCGGTCCAAAAGTGATAGCTGGTGGAATCTCAATTCTCTCATGACTCAATGTTAGACTTTGAAAAAGTAATAAAAGATATAGGGAACAAAATTATAAATTTAAAATATTCATCTTTCTTTTGCTATATATAAATATTTCTAGTGGAAAAAATAGGGTTACATAGTACATTCTACATGTTTATGTCAACCTTGCTATCATTCACTAAATATCTTTAAAATATTTTTATCTTTTCTTTATTCCAATTTCATCTCATTACAATTATCAAATCACAGTCATGTTAGTCCAATCATATCACATTACACATTATTGAATCGTAGAATCATATTAAATTTTTAGAAATTTCTGTGTGAGTTAACATTGATTTAACGACTGTAATATTCGATTATAATTTAACCGTAATAAATATTTTTAAAATTATCTTATACGTTCTAAAAGACGGTCCTGTCTTCAATTTCATGTTAATTTACTATAGTTCTACATTTATAAATGGATAAAAAATCTATGTAGAAGACATGAGTGGATAGATTTTGGAGAAGGGCCTAATGTAGACAAGAAGGAAGTATTAAAAGACTTTTAGAGAAAATCTCCACTGACAAGAAAAAGATGAAGAATGGCAAAGGCATAATGATTTTACCCAAGATAGAGGGAGTTGGGTTTGTGACCACAAACACCAATAGTACATTAATGGGATGAGTAAGCATAAGGTGGACCTTAGCACATGGAAATTAATTATAATGTTAGTGGGGAAATGTCATTGTTACACTTAGCACATTCCAATATCTCTAAAAGCAAGACAAAAATAATACTTTCTTAATTACTCTCTTTTATTCCCATCTTTCTTTTATAAACAACACTTTATTTAATTAAAATATTATTTTATAACCCAATAATTAAATTAAATTAATTTAAATTTTATTTATTTATTATTAAACTGACACGATAGGTTCTCAACATCGATGATGATAGACAATTTTTAAAAATGAAATATGTAATAAATAATAATGTCTTTTTCTTTAGTCTTACTCCACCTATATATCCCACCAAATCCATAGATGTAAAGTAAACTTATGGGAGGTCATTCAAGTTCCCCTATAAAGAAATGGTCATTATGTGAGATATGATTTTTAGGTGAATGGTTTATTATATGCCACTTTTTCTTTTATAAGTTTGTGGATTCGTAATTGTTTATCCATGACCCACCATGCTTTTCTTGACAATTTATAAATATTATCACCCCATTATCCTTACAAAGTAAAATGGGAATCATACAATGTGAGAAAGTAACTAAAAGATTCAATTTTTGATGCCAACAAGGCACTTTCCAATATTCAATTACATTATCTCAAAATAAATTAAAATAGAGGAGACCAACCAACAAAGTTAACATGATTACCAATTAGGTTCTCTTGGATGACATTTTTGGTTGAGAAAAAGAATATATACATAAAAATAGAAACCTCACTCACATTGGCTTAAAAATAAAGAGAATGCCTATGACTATCACCACCATCCATAATATATATATTTTTTCAAATATCAATATGTCATTGAATATGATTGAAAACCAAGAATTCCATTGTTTGGATTTTTCAATGAATGCCTTTCACTATGGCACCTTTAGACTTTGAGATTCACAATTGTTATGGAGACATAATTGGACACCATAGGTTTTATCATCATCATCATCATCATGATCATGATGATAATTAATTAATTATACATGATATGGGAGAGAATTTGTAGGGTCCTTAGTTAAAAGAAAGAAAACATGTGTTAGGATAGAAGAAAATAAATTCTATGATGATGGACCTAGGACTAGTACATGAGGTTAGAAATGATGGAGCCCTCAATATTTGGAGTAGGTCCACCCAACCCAACAAAAATGTAATAATATAATATAGACAAGCAATGTGACACATAATTGAAACCCTTTAGCACAAAGTCTTACACGTCTACACATTGTTGAACAAGATAAATAAAAGAAAGCAACATGGCATGGGCCAAGATAAATAGAAAGCTCTCCTATCAATTTTGTGTGATGTAACCTTCGTTTAACTATCATTCTCCTAATTGGAGGATAGGTGCGTAGTGTGTACGTGATCATGGGTGGATATAGATAAAGATGTTTCATTAATCACTAATTTTTGTGATTAAATTATTAAATATATGGTTTTGACCCTACATAAAATTGATGTGTGATTCTATGTACAAAAGGGAACAAAAACATTTAAAGTGGGTTTGTTTATTCACACGTCTTTGTCTTAAAAGGGAGACATGGTGCATTATGTTTCTTGCCTTGCCTTTTTCCTTAAATAATTTATTAAATATCAAATCAATTATGTGCCTTCACTTTCTACTCAAATCCAGAGTTTCTCTATTTTATTATTATTTTTTTATTTTAATTCATAAGAGTTGACAAAAATAAATAAATAAAAAATCTAAGAATAATTTAAGAGTATAATTTTATTTATATATTTTTTACTTTTTAATTTAATAAATAAGTATTTTGAGAAAAAAATATAGATCAGATATAATAGTTATTTAATAAATTTCATAAATATTTTTTTTGTTGTAAATTTTCTTAAGAGTTAGTATCTGATTTCATGTATTTATTCTCGAAGTGTAGATATATTTTGTTGTTTTTGAAAAATAAAATTATGTTTTTTCAAATATAATTTTATTATAGAATTTGTAATTTTTTAATCTAAACATAATTTTTACATTAACATTTATTATTCAATTTAAGTTTATTAAAAAAAAGACTCAAAATCAAATTTTTTGTTTGCTTAAAGCCATTTCAAAACATGAAAAAGTTGGGGGATTCCAATGTACAATGAACCATTCAACTAAAACAGCTACATGAGATGTACCTTTTGACAAATCTCAACTATCTTTACAAACAAATCTTAAATTTAGCAAAGAGGTTTATTATATAATTTATGATTTAATCATATATTCCTATGTTAAACCATCACTTTCAATTGAATCTAATGACATTATACAAAGAGTCTCACACACATTCATCCATGTGGATGCACTAAAAAACATATCATTCTTAATTTATTTACAACAACCGTCCTTTTTCTATTGCAAGTTATTTGATTTGTTTATTTATGTTTAAACTATAGTATTTGTTTTAAATATTGAAGTTGAGCCAAATGTTGAATCATGCTTAGGGTCAAATCAAACTTAGTAGTAACTTATATATATAATTTGAAAATGACATAAAATAAAAAAGGTTTAATAATGAGAAACAATGTTCATTGTACCAAACTTGACGGTTCATGATGGCTGAAAATGCTATAAATAGACGGCTAAATATTGGTGCCAATAGTTGAAGAACCTTTCAAAATTCATCAATTATTCAATTATATGGTGTAGTGTGTAATTAAAATAGGAAAGATGGAGGTGCATATATCATTTAAATTATTATGACTTTTTTTAAAATGAATTGAAAGAAAATGAAATGTAACAATAAGAAAACAAGAATTGAAATAGGCAATCAAATCGAATACGGCAAGTTGATGGGTCACTATATATATCCATTGCCAAAATATTGTTGTCTAAGCATAGGGTGATGAAGTGACCCATTTGAATGATTCCATCATTTTTTATTCTAAAATTATATATTTGTCTATTTCATCATCTATCATACAAGTGGCTGGTATTTATATTTTCAATCAAAATAAACTAATCATATTCTCAACCATGCTATATGAGTTGTCGATGAATTATAAAAACAAAAATTGAATGATTTATCTAAGATGTGCTCAAATCCAGGCCCATAAATTAGAGGACAATCTTTCAGCATCAGAGATCATGTCCACTAGTGTCTCCATTCTAAGCATGCAGTTAATGTTGATTTTATTAAATTGAGTTATTTTAGGTAGAAACTTGTTTTTTAATTTTATAATCTTTTACTTCTACTATCTTTTTTTTTGGTTAGAAAGCAAATAAGATAAGGAAAATGAAATTAAGAGATTAATTTATAAGAAAAAAAGCAATTAGCATTTTGTAATGGTGGTAGGAGGAGTGGGGAATGAGATTCACGTGTAATGGAGAAGTGCCGGTGACAAAGGGACAGATGGTCCTAATCTAGTGGGCTCCATTCTATTCTATTCTATTCTATGAATCAAATCTCTTTTTCCCTCTTCCACTATATGCTACATTTGTGGGCTCCATCTTTCATTTTCCTTTTTTTTTCTTTTTCTTTTCCTTCCACTATCTATTAAATCAATCTACTTCCAACTATACTATTCATATATTCTTATTTACTATTTACTCCCAAAGATACTTACTTGATATTGCCTTTCATTCTTCATTCAGATCATTCATTTTGTTTAAATTCAATTAAAACTATAAATGATTTTTCTTTAGATATATTATTAATGTCAATTTCAATTAAATGTAAAACATAAATTTTAAATTCAAAAGTTATAGTTACACAATAATTCATATTTGTGAGATATTGGATCGAACTCTAATTTTAGTATGTTATTGAAGTTTGCTCATATGTGATGTCGAAATAATGCATATTGTAGTCGAAGTTTGTTCTAACATGCATTAATCAATATTGTTAATTTTGTTAGCATGTTGAATTGGGTCTTATTTGTAAGTTCAATTGTTTAAGTTAGTTTCTAATGAGTAATTGTTAAAAAAAACTCATTAGATTAGTGTGTTAGTTTTCTTATAAATAACATATTAGTCTCTCAACTTGAATAAGGAAAAACACGAAGATAAAATCCTAATTTAAAAGTGACAATAACAGTTTATAACCAAATACTTGTTGTTATTCTTGTGTTTCATAAACCCTAACCCTTGTGGGTTTCTTGCTGATCAAGGAACCAATTATACTTTGTCTCTAGGGCATCCGATTTCACAACAAATTGGTACAGTGAGCGAGGAAGAAGATGCCTTCAACAAAGTATGAGACTGAAAAATTCACCGGAGTGAACGATTTCAGTTTGTTGCGCTTGAAGATGAAAGCCCTACTGGTTTAGTAGGGTTGTTTGGAAGCATTGAAAAGAGCGACAACCATGAACGATGCGTTGATGGAAACTGAAAAGAAGACCACGATAGAGAAAGCCCACAAAGAAATATTGTTGATACCTTGGTGATAAGGTTCTTCGATAGGTATCAAAGGAGACGACTGCGTCGGGGTTATGGTTAAAACTTGAAAGTTTGTACATGCCAAATCGCTGGTGAATCGACTTATCCTGAAACAAGTTTTGTATTCATTCAAGATGAGTGAAGACAAAGTGTCGACTGATCAGTTGAATACGTTCAACAAGCTGATTCTTGATCTTGAAAATATTGATGTAAAGACCGATGCTGAAGATCAAGCTCTATTGTTGTTGTGCGCTTTTCCCATATTACATGTTCACTTCAAATAAACTCTCTTGTATGGAAGGGAGACGCTGACCTTTGAAGATGTTCAATCTGCCTTGTTCTCTAAGGACTTGAACGAACGAAAAGAGCATAAACCTTCGACGATTGGTGAAGGTTTGACCGTTAAGGGGAAATTCTTACGAAAGGATGGTAAGTTCGACAAAAAGAAGGGTACAAATTAACATAAGTCTTATAGTAGTAAGACATATGGTATTCAATGCTATAATTATAAGAAGGAGGGTCACACAAGAAAGATGTGCTCTGAACGCCTGAAAGATCATGGAGGTAAGGATAATAGCAACACAGCCATTGTTCAAGATGATTTCGACTCATCTAATGTTCTTGTGGTTTCAAGTGGCGACTCAAGAAAGGAGTGGATTACAGATTAAGGTTGCACTTGGCACATGATTCTAAAAAAAGATATGTTCGAGGAGCTATGTGATCAAGATGGTGGATCGGTGCTGCTGGGAAACAACAAAGCTTGCAAAATTGCAGGTATTGGATCTGTGAAATTCAAGCTCCATGATAAGTCAATAAGGCTATTGACTGAAGTCAGGTATTTATCTGATTTGAAGAGAAATCTGATTTATTTTGGTGAATTCGACAAGAAGATATATGTCTTTCAAGGAGAGAAAAGTATCATAAAAGTCATGAAGGGGTCGAAAGAAGTTTTGAGAGGCGTGAAGAAACAAGACTTATATACACTTTAGGATTAAGTTGTAACTGGTTCGACAAATGTTGAATCCACAAAATTGTTGTCGAAGATAGAAATTTGGCACATGAGATTAGATCATGTTAATCAAATTATTTTGGAAAGAGTTAGATGCATGTTTAATAATGTTGGATTAAAGAAGGTGTTTTGGGTTGAGTTTGTTTCGATAGTAACATATTTGATAAACAGATGTTCTTCGACTACGTTAGATATGAAGAAACTTGAAATTTTTTGGTTGGGACATCCACCAGATCTCGACAAACTAAGAGTATTTGGTTGTGTGGCCTATGCTCACACTAGGCAAGACAAGGTTAAACCAAGAGCTCTGAAGTGCATGTTCATGGGATACCTTGAAGGATTCAAAGCTTATAGGCTATGATTCCTAGAGCCAAGTCACAGGAGGTGAATCACCAGTCGAGATGTAGTTTTCAATGAAGCTAAGATGACTTTCAAGAAAACTGGTGATGATGACGAAGATCTGGAACAAAGAGAGATTCTTGTTGAGGTGTAGCATATTGATGTTGAAGTGCATAACCCATATGAAGTCGAAGGAGAAGAGAAAGATGCTGAAGAGACTAAGTAAACTATCGATGACTACCTATTGGAAAGAGATATGTCGAGAAGAGTCATCAAACCACCTCAGAGACTTGGTTATGCAGATCTTATAGCTTATGCCTTAATCTCTGCAAGTGATGTTTTAGACGAAGAACCTAGAGACTATAAGGAAGTTATGAGGAGTCAAAATAAGACTAAATGAATGAAGGCCATGGATGTTGAGATGAAATCTCTTCATGATAACAACACATCGGAACTGATAAAGAAACCTGTTGGAGTCAGGTTAGTCAGTCGAAAGTGGATTTTAAAAGTTAAGGAAGGAATCGAAGGAGTGACATCAAATAGATACAAGGCAAGATTGGTGGCTAAGGGTTTCACTCAAAAAGAAAGTGTCGACTTCAATGATGTGTTCTCTCCTGTTGTGAAGCACATGTCCATTCAAATGTTGCTTGCCATAGTGGCATAGTTTGATCTTGAATTAGAACAGATGGATGTGAAGATTATGTTCTTGTATGGTGATCTAGATGAAAAAATTCCGATGAGACAACTTGAAGGGTGTGTCGAAAAATGGAAGGAAAAGTATGTGTGCAAACTGAAGAGATCTTTATATGGGCTGAAACAATCTCCTCGATAGTGGAATAAGAGATTCAACAAGTTCATGGCATGCATCAGTTTCATCAGAAGTCAACTCGACTACTGTGTTTACTTTAGATTTCGACCTGCTAATTCATTTTTTATTTTGTTGCTCTATGTGGATGATATTCTAATAGCAAACAACAATGTTGAATATGTAAGAATGGTAAAGGCTGAATTCAATAAAGAGTTCGACATGAAGGATCTGAGAGTTACATCCAGGATTCATGGGATTGACATCTGAAGAGATAGAAAGCAGATAAAATTATGCTTATCTCAAAAGGCATACCTACAGAAGATTCTCAAAAGTTTGGTATGTCGAATTCAAAACCCGTTATGACTCTGAAAAACCCTCAATTCAAGCAGAGTATAAACATGGCAACGGGGCGGGTCAAGGACGGTTTTTACCTCCCTCAAAACCAAACCTGAATCCTCAAATGATCTATGTTCCCTGCCCCAAATCCAAATATGGATGGAGAATTAAAATTCAAACCCGTCCCAAACGGATTCGGGTATTCCCGTCCCGCCACCATCCATTTAGTAAAATAATCAAATTACATTACAAATAATAAAATAAAAAAAATCTCAAAATATTATACATACATTTCAAATATTTTAAAATAATTAAATACAAATCAAAATATCAAAAAATTAGCCACATATTTAATATGCCAAAATAACAAAAATAAATAATAATGTACATAATGAAATAAATTGGGCGAGTTTGGGGTGGGTTCGGGGTGGGTACTAGTGTCCCCATTATCCGACCCGTCCCCATATTTTTTAATATGGGAAAATCCAAACCCAGTCAAAGCGGGATTTCCCTGTCAACTCCGGGGCAGGTTCGGGTGGGTAGTCGCGGTATGGATTATGTTGTCATGCCTAGATGAGTATAGATCATTGTCCCCGTACTGATGTCGAAATAACTTATATGGAGAGAATTTCATATGCTAATATAATAGGTTCTTTGATGTATGTTATGGTTTGTACTAGACCCGACATAACATATGCATTAAGTCTTGTAAACAGGTACATGACGAATCCTGGAAAGCATTGAAATGGCTTCTAAGGTACATAAATGGCTCTCTGAACAGAGTCCTAATTTATAGTGGAGCCTTGAGTGAAGATAATAAAGCAGCAATCGAAGGATATGTCGACTCTGATTATGCAGGTTGTAGGGATTTTGATTGGTCACCATTTTTACTATGTTTTAGTCATTTATTCGGTATGAATCCATAAAATCGGTAACACTTTGTTTTGTCTTTTCATTGTTTTTTTTCGAGTTAATTTTAATTTTCGTATTTTATTTACGCATTTTATGATTTTTTTTTGTTTTATTTCAATTATGTTGTATTTTATGCTTTGGTTTGGTAGTTTTCAATGGTTTCAGGTCTGAGTGGAAAAGCCCAAAGGACTCGTACGAAGAAAATGGAAGTTTCGGGAATTCAGAAGAATTTTTAGGAAGGATGTCTAGACCAAAAGAATCAACAAACATACAATATATTGGTCAACCAATTCTCTTATTTGTACTATGTTATAGTTATATTCATTAGCTTTCTGATGCTTCAAACGAGGCTCAAAGCAGACTTACAGATTAAAAGTTATGATCGATTAAATCCAGTGAGCTGACGCAACCCCCAATGTTTCCTGACACAGACCGTGTCAGGAGAGAAGCTAAGGATCATATTTGGAATTGGAAGCAGTAGGCTGACACCCCCCAGTGTCAGCTGACACCCCCAGTGTCAGCTGACACGAGCCGTGTCTACAGGTTTGGAGCAGAAACTTTTGTCCCCTTTGGATCAGAAGGCCAACACGACCTGCAGTGTCAGTTGACACGACCCGTGTTGGCATGAGCGAGACAAATTTGGATTTTTTTTCATATTTTTATGATTAAGTTATAAGAAGGGTATTTCGGGCATTTCACGACGACTGTGTTTGATCAGGAATTATTTAGGCTAGTTTTTGTGAAGGAAAAAACACTTTTTTACATTACGAACAATTTTACGTAAAGTTTTTATGCGATTAAGTGATCCGGAGGAGGGAGATTCTTCATGAGTTACCGTGATTGAAGATCGATCAACCTGATTATGATTGTAATGTCTACTTTTCATATTGTTTATTTATTTATTTATTTTAGTACTATGAGTAGCTAAACCCCCCAATGCTAGGGGTGTCCCAGAATTGTGATGTAATGAACCTATGTTGAATTATTCTATGAGATTATGATTTTTACCTTAATCTTTTATTATGCAATGTTTTTAATGCTTTTTCAATCAGACCAATTAAAATTGATTTATGGTTAGGATTTAATTCAGACCAACCAACCTAACGCTTTTCCAGTAGTCTGAGCCGCAATAACATCCTTCTTTGGTTTCGGGCACTGAGTACTGATATGTCCTTCTTCACCGCAATTAAAACAAGTTGGTTCAACACTAGTACAATCATTCTTCATATGACCCTTCTTTCCACACTTATAACATCTTACCACAGTAGCATTGCACACATCAGATTTGTGACCTGCTTCGCCATACTTATAGCACTTGAGAGGAGTAGAACCCGCTCCCCCATTTGGATTCTTCCCATCATTGCCCTTTTGCTTCCCTTTATCATTTGGAGTTGCATAAGATTTCCCTCGGAACTGGCCCTTGTCATTCTTCTCACTCACCTACTTATAGTGAGCAGATCTAGCCCAACTATCCTCATCATAAATCCTACTCTTATCCACAAGTTCAACATACCTGCGAATCTGCTAACAACCAATCACTTGCTTGATTTCCGGTCTCAGCCCATTCTAAAATTTCAAACATTTGGACAACTCAGCATCATCACGGTTGTAGTGAGGACAAAACTTCACCAACCTCTCAAATTTTGCAGCATACTTTGCCACCGTCATGTTCCCCTGCTTCAGCTCCAAGAACTCTACCTCTTTCTTGCCACGAGCATCTTCAGAAAAAGACTTACTCAAGAATTCCCTTATGAACACATTCCAAGTAATGGTAGCCCCAACCCCTTCCAATCTCTGACGAGTATTATCCCACCAATCCCCACCCTCTTCATCCAGCATATGTGTTCCAAACTGCACCTTCTGAGCATTGGAGCACACCACAATTATGAAAATCTTCTCAATCGCCTTCAACCACTTATGAGCGTTCTCCGGTTCATGAGAACCCTCGAACTTGGGCGGATTATTCCTCTGAAAACCCCCCAAAGCATGAAACTCATCTCTAATATTGTTCTGTGTCATAGCATGAGCAAATGCAGTTACCGCATCCACAAGAGCACGATTCGAAGTCATTCTACAAATCACCAACAACATCAGAAAATAACTCAATCCTCAAAATACTCAAACTCAAAAACCGACACAACTAACAAAGACACGACACGACCGATAGACCGACCTGCTCTGATACCACTAACGTAACACCGTTCTACCCCATCAAAAATTGAATCAATTTAAAACAATTATCAGAGTACAACTCTTTAAAAGGGAATCACATTTACTTCTTAAAAATAAAAAGAAAAAAACATCACATAAAGTCATGTCCCGTAACACGGGTTCATAAAATCATAAACAACATCATAATTCTTTTCTCAATAAATATGCAGCGGAAAACCAATAAGTCATAATATCTCCTTTATAAAGCAAAACTCAATTATTATTATCTTAAACGCCATTTTATCAAAATACTTAAAACAAAACTTAACATCTTAATCCATATAAAACATAAAAACTCAAGCGAAACTCATCCCGATGTTACTGGACACATATCATGACTCCACTTCTAACTAACTCGACGACTCACTATCTCCGAGTTAAGCATGCACCGAACTAACCTTGATTATCTGCAGGATGGCATAATAGACCATCACCAGAAGGCAGACAGTGTGAGTAAATTCACATTCCATAATATAATATAGAATAAGAATTCAAAACAAAACAACAACAATTCATTTACAACACAATTATACGTATCATCGTCATCATCACCAAGTCATAGAAATATTCCTCATGCTCATTTAATACACCTCATCAAATTCATATCATCATTACACAAAACATCAATGCACTCATGCTATGTCATTTAGAATGAAATGCAACCTCTTACTAATGCATGTGGTACCGAAACATCCCCATGTGATGGACACTGGGCCATCAACCCTCCCCTAAGGGAGCACATCATAAACATCATATCACTTCAATCCACACAATGGGATTGAAGCTACCAATGGATCAAAGTCCCCTCATAAAATCAATTCCATGAATGCATGACGCAATATACATACATCATCCTCAAAACATCATAAAATTGCATCTGCATTCATTATTAACAATCATTCCTCACACTCATTCATAACATCATGTACATACTCATGGAACATCATACAACACACTCATCCTACATCATAACTCTACATCATATAATCATACTTCTTACTCAAGGAAATTAATTTAATTCTTCACACCTCAATTAAATACTAATCTCACTCATACTTCACAACTCATAAAAATCATGGTAATTCTCTACACATCATATAATACTAATCCTACTCATTTAGTCCTTAAAACATATCATGAGATAACTC
The DNA here is from genome assembly GCA_963966055.1 of Lathyrus aphaca. Classification (NCBI taxonomy): domain Eukaryota; kingdom Viridiplantae; phylum Streptophyta; class Magnoliopsida; order Fabales; family Fabaceae; genus Lathyrus; species Lathyrus aphaca. The sequence continues at coordinate 623,445,251 of OZ014519.1, forward strand.
TACAACATCATGGCATTCTAGAACATATCACCTCAAAACAATTTTCAAAAAATAAAGACATTTTTCCAAGTTTTTCAGGGCTTGCTAGGCGAGGCATCATGCTCGCTGAGCGCCCAACTCTCTGACTCTTCTCACTAAGCGAGCTTCACGATTCTGCCGAATTTTTCTGCGATTTCAGTCTTCTCCCTTCTGTGACAAATCCCTCCAAAACCCACAATTCAACAGTATTACACCAGAAAACTTCATTAACATCAACATTCATCATAACAACATCATCTATATCATATACATCATTGTATTAGTCTATTTCATCATGAAATCATCATCAACAATACAAAATCATCAATCAAAAACCCTATTCCCTAAACTACACCACAAAACCCCCAATTCCATTCCCACATTATATTATCGAAAGGAAAATACTCCCCATACCTTAATTATGTAAGCTTTCGATAAACTTTTCGCAATTTCTCTCTAGTCTTCATGCCCTAGCTTTATCTTCTTCTCCAGAGCTCTTTTCCCCAAAAGTGAGATCACTCCAAATGATCGTTCTTTCCAACTTTTCCCTCTTTTGTCACTCTTGCCCCTAGGACCCCTTTTAGTCTTTCCCTATAAAACCCTCACTTATCCTCAACCAAAAGACCACAATTCCCTCATCCTCTAATTCCTTTTATTTATTTAATTAATCTCAATTAATAAGTTAAACCCCATATACTTAATTATTCTAATTATTATTAAAATAATAAGCCACCCTCAAACTTCACAAAACAACAATAAACATCACAAACATCATAATTCACAAGAAAACACATCAATATAATTAAAATGTTAAAATGTCCCTTCCTAACATATTTCCTCGCATAAGTTTAAGTCATTTTATAATTTATTATTATAATTACCATAAACCAAACCCCCAAGGAAACTTTTTGTTTAATTAAATTAGAATTTTGACTTGTAATAACGCACAGTCTTCGAGATTGATTCTGGGGATAAAATTCCTTTTATTACTACATTGGTTAAAATAGTATACTTGTTATTTTCCCGATCAAGTTTTTGGCGCCGTTGTCGGGGACCGCCAAATGATAAGGTTTTGTGTTAATTCATTTGAAATTTTGTTTCTCGTCAACTAAAATTTTATTTTAAGTTTATTATTATTTTTGTTCTGTTACTACTAATTTGCGCCTAACCTTTTTATACAAGGAGAATCCTCAGCTAATTTCACTTTTGAAGCAGAAATCGAAAGAACTGTACACACAAGGCATATATAAGCAAGAATGGAAGCTTTGGAAGCACAACCTTCAGTTCAAGCACCAGAAGAAGAAATAGTTGTTGTTTATTCAGAGCATTCAGATTCAGGTTCAGAAACAGGTTCAAGCTCAGATAGAGATATTGTGATTATGGCTGAAGATCCACCAGCAGAGAGACTCCTTGGTGATTACGGTGGAGCATATGCACTGGCTGAAAGGTTAACAATTTTGAACCAACCAGTGAATGTGAAGAATTTACAGTTGCATCCAAGCACCAACACTCTACTTGATAGGAGAATTTTCACCAGAAAGGTTAATGTAGATGCCAACAAACATCTGCAAACATTTATGACTATGAGCACTACTCTCAAGAATGATGGGCACACCGATGAAGCGAAAAAATTAAGAATGTTTCCATTCACTCTCTCTGAAGATGCTGAAGAGTGGTTCTACTCGTTACTTGCCGAGAGTATTACTACTTAGGAAGAGATGGAAAAGGCTTTTCTTAATGACTATTTTCCTGTCTGTGTTTATATTCGAAAAAGATATGATATTGTGAATTTTAAGTAGAAGAAAGGGGAATCACTTAGAAATGCCTACAAAAGGTTTAAGAAGGTTATGGTAGTATGTCCTACTCACAACATGGATAAAATTGAATAGATGCAGATATTTGTGAATAGCCTCAGGATGAAGACTAAGCAACTAATTGATACAACATCCAGTGGCTCATCAAAATTTACAATAACCACTGGTATTAAGAAAATTATTGAAGCCATTGTTGCAAATGAGTATTTGGAGTTATGTGATCGTAGCATGAGTAAATCTGAAGAAATGATTGATTTGAAATTGGCTAATCAAGTGGTAAAGATGGAAGATCAGATTGATGTGGAAGTTGAAAGAAGACTTAAGGCTATGAAGGTTGGTACTTAAACTGTGGCATAAGTTTAAACTGGTCAAACTATGAGTTGTGAGATTTATAGTGGGTCCCATTTTACTACACATTGCATTGCGACTGCACAACAAATTGAAGAGATAAATTTTCTAAAGCAAAATAATCCTTATTCTCACACTTACAATCCAGGGTGGAAGAATCATCCAAACTTCTCATGGAAAGATCAGAATCAACCCAATACCAACACCAACAACAAGCTCCACAGAAAGCAGAGTGGGAGATAGCAATTGAGAAGATGGAAGCTCACAGTATGCAATTCCAAGAAGATACTCGAAACCTTCAAAGGAATAATACAACTTTTATCTTAAATATTAAAGTTCAGATGGGACAAATAACATAACAACTCTCCATGCAAGCTCAAGGACCCCTCCTGAGCGCAACAATACCGAATAAACAAATCATAAGAATGTTAATGTTGTCACAACAAGAAGTCATAGAGTTGTGGAAGAAGAGAAAGAAAACCAACAAATGATTATCATTGTATAGAGGTGGATCTGGAAGTGAGAGGAAACAAGAAAGAACCAGAAAGGGCTTTACCACTCGTGAAGCCAACTAAAGTGGAAAAGAAAGAGGTAGTTAAACCAAAGATCAAGCTACATTATCCTTCGAGAGTGACAAAGAAAGATCCAAATGAAAAAGACTGAGAATTTATCACAATTTTCAAAAAGTTAGAGATCAATATGCCTTTCTTTGAAGTAGTCGAGCAAATTCCTCTGTACAAAAAATTCATGAAGGAGGTAATCCGTAAAAAGAGACCTAGTGGAGAGGAGCTGGAAATTGTAACTGAGCAATATAGTGAAGTATCACAAGGTTTTAAGGAAAATACTTATGGTTTTTTGAGGTTTTTGTGATTTTAAGAATGGTTGTTACTACTACTGCTGGTGTTTCATGGTGGTAATGGATGTGGATGTCTTTCACCAGAAGGTCAGGTATTCTGAACATCTATTATCTACTCTACCTATTTTGTACTTGCACTTTCTTACTTTGGCATTGGAGTGCCTTGCAGGTAACAACAACAACGCTTGATCTTCATCATCGATCTTCACATCAATATTTTCAAGATCAAGAATCAACTTGTTGAACATATCCAACTGCTCAGCCAACACTTTATCTTCACTCATCTTTAATGATTACATGGTTCGCTTCAAATAGAGTCAATTCACCAACAATTTGGTCATGTACAAACCTTCAAGTTTCAACCATAACCATGACGTCATCATCTTCTTTGATACATGTTTAAGAACCTTATCACCAAGGCTTAACAATATTGCAATGTGTGCTTTCTTAATCATGGCCGTCTTTTCAGCTGCCGTCAACGCAACATTCATGGTCGTCTCTCCCTTCAACGCTTCCAAACAACCCTGCTGAACAAGTAGGGTTTTCATCTTCAAGCTCCACAGACCGAAGTCGTTCACACTGGTGAACTTTTCAATCTCATACTTTGTTGAAGGCATCTTCTCCGCGCTCACCGCACCAATTTATTGTGAATCAGATACCTTAGAAACAAAGTATAATTGATTCCTTGATCAGTCAAGAAATCCACAAGGATTAAGGTTTAGGGTAACCAAGGATAACAACAAGGATTTGTTATAAACTGTTATTCTTTCCTTTCTCTTAAAACAAGATTACAAGTATACAAGAATAACAAATAAGCTCTCTCAGTTTTGAATTAAGGTTTTATCTTCCTATTTTTCCTTATTATAAAATATGAGAGACTAGTATGCTATTTATAAGAAAACTAACACACTTACCTAGTGGACTTTTTAACAATTATCTCTAACTTAGAATACAAGTTAACTTAAACAATTTGATCCATAATACAAAGCTCTACTAAACAACAACATGTGAGCGGACTTCGACGTAATGCTAAACCTAGAGTTTGTTCCAATATCTCACAATATATATATATATATATATATATATATATATATATATATATATATATATATATATATATATATATATATATATATATATATATATATATATATATATATATATATATATATATATATATATATATATATATATATATATATATATATATATATATAATATCCAACCATTTAGGCTATAAGTATAAAAGACACCTTGTTGTTTTCAACCAATGGTTTTATCCAAAAATGACATTTACATTTTGTACATATATTAGTGTTAGTTATTTATATATTTCTTATAATTAGTCAAATTGAATTTGATGTTAATAGCGACTCATTTGCTACCATTGACTTGTTCTTGCCACCCAAACCCTCACCTCTCTTTGTGACCTCTTACCTCTTGCTTCATAATTATTTATTTATCATATTTCATCATCTAAAATGCTTGAATAGGTTTTCATCATATAAAATATATTGGAAAGTTTTAGAAAATGTTCCAATGTCTATGTCATGTAGTTGAAGTTTTAACAATGTTAATTTTTTTTACATTTTTTAATATACATTAATTTCCTTTTATAATTTACCCCCATAAAAGTTGCATAGCTCTTGCTTATCTATGTATAAAATAATTATGCATGGCTTTCCCTCAGTCTTGAATCATAGGTGTAAGTATTGGAAAAATAAATAAATATGAACGTTAATGTAGAATAATAATTTGTGTGACAAATAGTTGGTGATGGAAACATTAAATTTATAATTTAATTAAATTGCATTGTGTGAATAATCTTTCTCATAAAAGCATAAGTTAATTTATTCTTCCTAGTTGCTTTCATAATTTTACTTGTTAAGAATACAATATTTCATTTATTTTTTTAACAAATGCTACACATTTTGTGATCATCACTCTTATTCACTAGTCGAGTCGCTGGTATTTCTTTATTCAAAATATTAACGATGAAACTAATCTATTAAATATTATACTATGAAAATTGCACATTTGAATCTGCACACCATTTTTTAATATTATCAATTTATATTTATTTAACTCAACTAATACCTCATCCACTCAATCAACACACCAATTTATTTCTTTATTATAACAACCATAATCACTGACTTTCCCTTTGTACCATTTGTTTATTTGTAAGTAGCAGTTATAGTCTCAAAAGTTTAATGAATGGATTATGACTTGGTTACCACTATGTCGTATAGGTTCGATGTAAACGGTCAATATATGGATATCATGGAAGCGAGGAGAGGCCTTCGACAAGGCGACCCTATTTTGCCTATGCTATTTATCATTGTTATGGAGTGTCTGAACAGGTACTTATCCAAAATGCAGAAGAATAGTAATTTCAATTATCATCCTAAATGCAAGAAATTGAACATCACTAACCTATGTTTTGCGGACAACCTCCTATTATTCTGTCGAGGCTATAAGAAATCAGTTGATATGATGATGAAGGCATACTGTAGTTTTTCCAGAGCAACAGGTTTGGTGGTGAATCCAAATAAGTGTCGAATGTTTTGTGCCGGTGTTGATAAAGAGATTAAACGAGAGATTCTTCTGACCTCGGGTTTCCAAGAGGGTAAGTTGTCATTTAAATACTTAGGTGTACCTGTGACAGGAAGAAAACTTGCTATACACCACTACTCACCTTTGATAGACAAAATAATATGTAGGATAAAGCATTGAACATCACGATTGTTAACGTATGCGGGGAGACTACAACTCATCAATAGTGTTTTATTTACTTTAACCAATTATTGGTTGAATTGCTTTCTGTTTCTCAAAGGAGTTATACAGTAAATTGAATCCACCTGCCGTATTTTTCTTTGGACAGACGGGTTTGAGGGTAGTTGTAAAGCACCTATAACATGGAAATAGGTTTGTAGACCCATTATATATGGAGGTTTAAATGTCATAGATATTGAAATTTTGAATAAAATCAATTTGATGAGATTATTCTGGAACTTGAGTTGCAAGGAAGATTCATTATGGGTGAAATGGATTCAAGCCTACTACGTCAAAAACAAAAACATAATGGATATGCAGAGTAAGTCAAATGACTCGTGGATTATGAAGGTAATGCTTAACCAAAGAGAAGAGTTTGAAAAATTGGAAAATCTAGAAGGAAAATCCATTATGGGTAAGATTTACAAAAGTTTACAAGACCATGGTCAAAAAGTAGAATGGAGGAACCTATTTTATGGAAACAAGACAAGACCGCGTGCAAACTTTATTTTTTGGTTGGCTCGTCATGAAAGATTGGCAACTAAAGATAGATTGTTTAAGTATGGAATGATCGAAGATACTAAATGTTATTTTTGTATGGCAGAAGAGTCAATGAAACATTTTTTCTTTGAATGTTCCACTATAAGGGGGATATGGATGGAGGTTATGACATGGATGCAAATTTCGCATACTCCTGGAGAATGGCATGAGGAAACCAATTGGCTTATACGACAAACTAAAGGAAAATGGACCCGGGCTGCTATCATCAAAATGGCGGCAGCGGAAACAATTTATGAGCTTTGGCATATTAGGAACAAGAAAAGTTTTGGAGAAACGGTTGATACCACTATAGTAGGAAAGAAGAATATAGATACATTGGTGTATAGAGGGTGGGATATAAAAAACTTATTTTTTGTTTAGTTCCTCCTTAGTCGTTTGGTTATCAGTTGTGTTAGTTCTGCAGATGTGGATGTTGACATTGATTTTGGTAAAAACTAAATTGACAACAACATGTTGGATAATAAGTTCTATAGCAGGTTTTGCAAGTTGTCAGATAAGAAGTTCTGACATGGCTGCTCAGACATCAGTACAAATGTGGTTATAATACTTGGCAGAAATTTTGGTAAAACATGATATTCCTTTTAGATGTTATGGCTAATGTCTTGACATGGGTGTCAAGTAATCTGCAAGTGTTTTTCTGAGGTGCTGCAGTATTCTAGTCATGATGTCAAGACATATGTTCTGACATTTTATAATTGAACATTCTTTTCACAATGATATGTTTGTCTGTTGCGCATTTATCTTTTGTGTGCTTAAGTTGAGTGATTATCTGCACAATATTTGGTGGTAATTTTAGAGCTCTATATCACATTTTTGGAAGAATCAGATCTTTCTATTTTGGATGCTATTTGCGTTGAAGAATATTTGAAGATCATTTAGCATTTATGGAAGAATCAAAGCTAACTGTTATCAGTACCCAAGCCTAAGCAGATTAATTCTTATTTATTCTAATGTAACCCTAATTGAAAACCACGAAGATTAAGAGATATTGAGAAGGCTGCACATTCTGGTTTAAGGTTTAGTATTGTTTTGTTCAATGTGAGTCATTCTAACATCACCTAAATGTTTGAATTGGACTGATTTTGTTGAGTTGTAATTTGTTCACTCTAAGCTTTTAAGCATGCGTGTTGGTGTTCTTAATTGAAGCTTTTAAGCAAGATCAAGTCTTTTGTTTTGGAAGAGTGTTCTTCTTTCTTTGTAATGGTTTCTTTGATGATCACAGTGTGTGATTGAGGGAAAGTGAGAGGGGTGCTCTTATCTAAGAGTTCTTATATAGAGATTGCATTGGGTAGTGATTAAGTGAAGAGGGTAAACTGAGTGGTTTAACTCTGAATTGATACTACTGATAGTGGAGTTCCTTCTTGGCTTGGTAGCCCCCAGAGTAGGTGTGTTTGCACTGAACTGGATTAACAATTCCTTGTGTTTATTTATTTTCTGCAACTATATTTGTGTTCATGTCATTGTGTTAAGTGCAGAGATCAGATGTTCCGACATCTCATAGGACATCTGTAATCTGCTCTACCAGAATTTCAAGTTGGTAGCTGGATCCGATTGATGATCGCTTGTACTTGATGAGTTTTTTTATTTAATATATATTTTTTATTTCAAAAAAAAAAAAGCAGTAATAAGGACACATTTCAATAAAATAAATAAATAAATGGCATGCCAACAAATACTCTAAAAGAACATTGTTTAAAAAGAAATTAAATCTTAAAATTATAAGTTAAATATTCATCAAAGTAAATGTATATAACAAAAAATGTCAAAAAAAAAAAAAAATTATCCGTTGCGTTTCAATTTTCTTACATTAAATTCAACTGATATGTTATTATACATGATTGACAATATTTTGTATATAATATGTTAAGCAAGATATTATGATAAGATGTGAGATATTCCATCTTGAAGCATTTCATCGTGTATACAAGAGAGCAAATAAGATAAAACTCACCCCAAGATTAACTTGAATGACAAAACATGGTCAAACATTTGTTCTTTTAAAAATAATACCGACGAGAACATGGATAGATGACAATCGAAAATGACACATGCAAGTATAATTATGCTCTTAACTCAATCGTATGAGCAAGATATTAGCTTATTAAATTCAGAACTTGCATGAAGACATATTTGCATAACTAAAAGGGTGATGGAAGACATGAATGGATAATATCACAAACAATAACTTAGCTTATAAGGATATTTTGAGTTATGACTTATTCTACATAGTAGTTACAAACATTAGTGGTTTTAGTTATGATCTTTTACGATTTAATATGGTAGAAAATAGCTCAAAAATATGGAAAGTAATATTATACTAGATTGCATTATAATTATAAGTCTATAAATACCTCTATGTAAACATCATTTAAGCCACCCAATAATTTTTAGAGAAAATATTAACCCTCACCTTCGACTCATATGCCTTTCTCGTACGGTTAATGTTTGCTTGAACTAATAATGAGTCTTATTATATCACGACCATTTTACGAAATAAATCTTTATCGATTCATCTGATTACATTCCCATAATGTTTTGGACGAAGTCTCAATCGAAAAAGGTTTGAACAATCATAAAATACTTTTGTCACGGGTCAATTATCCACTATGCCCAGCTATCATAAACAATCTCCCAGCAATATCCAGTTCTCATAGCGAAATATACAATTGTTTTTCAATTGTTATTTAGATTGATCCCCCTAAGTCCATAGACAAAAAAAATACATTAAACACAAGATATTATTGAATAGTCATCATAAGTTCATCATTACAAAGTAAAAATTTAAACATATCATGTGGTTCACATTATTGAGAAGAAATTCTTCTTTGGGAGACATAATCTAAGGGAACTTACAATAAAAAGAGAATAAATAAAACTTTCAAAGAATTAGGGATGAATTCCTAAAGATGCATTGACTTCTCCTCTGCTCCATCAATTCATAAAGTATCTTTTTGTTCATAAATTCGGAGCCTAATGAATAAACATGTTTTATAATTTGTATAAAAATCCAGCAATCGTAGAATCACATTATTATTCTTTTTAAGTGAATCACGATTTTGGAGATATGTCTAACGTGGTAGTATGTGCTTGTAATAAATGCTCCGCTCATACTTTATATCCATGTTGTGATATTTCCAGTAGCAAAATATCATTTCGTTGTCCTCTTGTCGCGAAACATTGTCTTCGTTCTTTGGTTTGTTCTTTCCATGTTCTAAAGGAACCTCTTTAATAAATCGGTGTAGCGCGTTTCTTGCTCCTCTTTCAATTTCTCTTCTTTTTTATTTTGTTTTATATGTGTGAGTTCTCTCTTAACTTTTGTCTTTATAACTAACATTTTAAAATACCATAGAATTTGCATTGGCCTTTTCTGTAGGTTCTATTAATTGACAGCAATTTTGTTAAAACATGTGACTACAAATTGATGTTATTCCTGATGTCTTAACCAGTGAGACGTATAGTCTGCAGGTGGTTTTCTCAGATGTTGTAGGTTTTTCTCATGATGTCAAGACTGATGTTATGACATTTTTTTCTGAACATTCAGTTCAGAATAATGTGTTGTGTCTTTTGTGTGTTTAAGAAATATTTTGTGTGACTTTGATGAGTGATTGCTGACGCATTTGTTGGTGAAGATTTGATCCAGGTTTGTTCTGTTTGTTAAGGAAGTTCAGCTGATACTATTTTAGTGCCTTTGATTGTGGAAAATCATATTAATTAGGTTTAATCTGATTATTTAGAAGGCCCAAGCCCATGAAGTCTGAAGTCTTTTTAAATAAGCAAAAAACTTAGTTTGAAGACAGAGAGAATATTTTGAAGACGTGTGCATTGTGTTATGGTTTAGTCTTTTGTGTGTTTCTTGTGATCCAATAAATCATCACGTTAATGATTGACTTGGACTGAGTTTATTGAGTTGTAAGTTGTTCACTCTAAGCTTTTAAGAAATAGTGTATTTGTTCTTGATTGAAGCTTTTAAGCAAGATCAAGTTTTTGTATTTGAAGAATGTTCTTCTCTCTTTTATAATTTGTGTATTTATCACTGTTGTGATTGAGGGGGAGTGGGTAGTTGTAAACACCCCAATTTTCCCCTCACTAAGTTCAAACCATGGCTTGTGATCTTTCATTTTTGTATAAGTTTAAGCATATCATATCATGTTGCATCTTTGTTTCATCTGCATAGTTCAAGTTCATCTGCATCTAGGGTTTGCGATCTGAGCAATCCAAGGATCCATCTGAGCCACTCCAAAGGCCATCAATCATTCCAAGAGGGTCCATGTGTGTTCTACCATCATATTACATCCCTCAAAGATCAAGGAAGTCAAAAAATCACAAGAACTTGGAAAGCATGGAAGCAGAGCTAGGGTTTCACTACACAGATGACCTGAAATTAGGGTTTTGGTTTCAGAGGCCATAACTCCAAATTTTTTGGTCATTCTTGTTTCTAATAGTCTCAATATGTTATAAGGATCATTTGTACCAAGTTTTATGAAGAAATTCATTGTGGAAGTCATATGTTCACTAGGTAACTTCTTGAGCAAGTCAGAGCAAAATCAGGGCATCTGAGGCCCCCAACAATGGAACACAAGTGGATTTTTCATCAAATTGAAGTTATATTATCTTTATTTGATCATTGAAGTGCTTGGAAGTTCACAAAATTGAAGAAAATTGAGCTAAACCAAAAGTTTCCAAAAATGGAAATGGCTTGTAATGGAAACTTTCCATTTTGGGAAAGTTTTTCAACCTCCTCTTTCTCAACCAAAAATGCTTCAAATGAAAAATTTTTGGTCATGAAAGTTATAGATTGGATCATTCCCTTTTCAAAAAGTACAAGAACAAGTTCTAATTCATTATGGAACTCAAGTTATGATCTTTCAAAGTTGGCAAAAATCCTATAATTTTCAAGAATACACCAAAGTGGGATTTTTGCAAAACCACTTGCCAAGCCATTTTGTGACTTCTAATACACTTCTATGCATCATACAAACATAGTAAATTGCCTAAAAATCAGAATTGCCCAAAGAACCATCTCATTTCATGCCTTGAACTTCAAGAAATTCAAAAGGGGCCCAAACTTTCTCAAATTTGCAAAAGAGCATATAACTTCTCATACACTTGCTGAATCACCACAAAACCAATTCCATGGCTCTCCTTGATCTTTGCTGAGCCAGGACAAACCAAAAGCCAGCTGCAACATGCGCCCATACCTCAAGTACAAGTTATGTTGACATTTTGGCAACTTGCCCATACCAATCACCACAGTCCACAATAACTCCTCTGACCTATCAAGCATTGTTATGTGGATCAAATGCAGCTCATAACACAAATTACACAAGCCTAACACTTCAGAATCACCAAGTTCCACAAAATCACCCCAAGAGCAAAAACCTTCGAAACTCTATGTCTAGCCATCAAACTCCAAAACAAACTTCACCATTCATTCAGAAATGATCCATAGAGCATAAACCAACCATCAAACAAGCTTCAAAGCCCCCAAAATTGAAACACGATTCTGGCCAGTTGAAGTGAAATCACACAATCCAGCCAATATAAACTCCTTCCAAGCATCAAAGCTTCATCAGGAGGTCAAGAGGAGTGGTTTTGCACAAGAGAAGAGGTCCAAAAGCTCCAAACTGAGAAAGCTCAAGCTCAGGTAACCTCTTCAAACTTTTTTCCAGAAGCATGATTTTAAGTTTCTAAATTGTTCCTTATGCTTTGTTGATCACCATGATATGTTTATTTTTGAAAATGGTTGCGAAATGAGCATGTATTGACTGTCTGAAAGTTTCACCATTTTTATGTTCTTCTTCGAATCTTGAGTTTCAGCCATGAAAAATTAGTTTTGAGGGTGGATTCATGTTTAGGGAGAGGAGAGGAGTTGATTTGGAGCTTTAGAGCTCCAGAAATGGCCTAGGGAAGAAGTTGGGTTGAAGGTCTCGCCGAAGAAGACGACCGGAAGTCTTCTCCGGCCACCTGAAAAAGATTAGGGTTAATGACGTGTTTAGGGCTAAGTTTAAATTTGGGTCGTTGGATGGTGATTAGGGTTAGGCAATTGAGGGCTCAGATTAGCTCATTAAGTTTAAATCAGGATTAATTAATTAATTAATTAGGATTTATTTAGTTTGAATTATGGCCGTTGAGATGCGCGCGTGGTCTTCCCTCCACCCCCAGGTTTAAATCTGATCCATTGGATCAGCTGACTTTTATTTAAATTCATTTTAAATTCATTTTATTGCATTTGTTTTGTATAATTTATTTAAAATACTTAAAAAATTCCAAAAATATTTTCCTTCTGCGTTTTTAATTCAAATATTTTTCTCCACCCAAAAACATTTTTATTTTTATTTTTTGCATTAAAAAACCATTTTAAAAATATTTAAATGATTATTTCAATTAATTAATGGAAATTAATTAATTAAAATATCATTTAGGTTTCTAAAAATCCCAAAAAAATTCACATTGCATCTTAGGACATTTAGAAACATTGTCAAACCATTCATACAAATTTATTTTTGGTTTTGATTCAACTTTGACATTTTTCTTGAATTTAGGGTTCATAAAAATCCCATTTTTGAACCCTAACTTCAAGAATTCTTTTCTGCCTAACCATGAAGGGTTTGACATTGGTTCTTTTTGCATTGATCTTCATATGACATGTAATATCTAGCATATTTTTGTCATAAATTCATCTTGCATTTTCCATTTGATTTGCATTTTCCCTCTTAAGGTACCTTAAAACCCTAGCAAACTTAGAAAAATCACAACTTTCTTTAGGTTAAGAGTTAGACCTCCTCCTTTGGGGTGTGATATCATATGAGGTTAGGGTTCCTTTGAGTTCATTTGTAATTTTTTATCTTGTGATTTGCTTCTGTTTTTGACTTTTGCATCTCATGTTGCCTTAAAACCCTAATTTCTCATGTTCATTTGCATTCATCTTGCATATGCTTCCATGCATGAACTTGCCATGAAATTTCTTGAATTCACATAACATCTAAGACATCATATGACACATTAGAACCCTTCTTGATCATTTCTTCATTCATTTGCAATGATATGCATTCATTTCATTCCATGAACTTTCATGTGCTTTCAAACTTCAAAGCATGCATCCTTTGCATTCCATCTATTGTATGAACATTCATAACACTTGACATGTCTTTGCATCATCTCATGGCATCATTTGCATCATGTATATGCTTCTGGTTTTGGTTTGCATCTTTGCATACATTTCATTTTCATTTCATTCTTTTCTTTATGCTAACATTTTCAGGTGGTAAGTAATTTGAGAAGTGAATTTGCCTTCACTTCTCATCCTTTTTCTCATTCTTCTTATGCATCATTGCTGCATTTTTCTTTGCTTTAGAGTGAGCTTGCTCATTCATGTTCATCCTTCACTTTCTTTCTCCAAGTTACTTATCTTCTTCAGTGAAGTAAGTAACTTGCTTCTTCTGCTTCTCCTCCTTTCATCTGCTTCTTCCATTGGTGGCTTCTCTGAAGATCTCTTGCAAGCCTTACAAACCATAGGAACATCCAAGCATGACAATAATTATGGTTTTGATTAGTCCCCCTTTAGTTTTACCATTGTGTCTTCTTTTGTGTCTCTCTTCTCATCTCATCATTAGAGACTAAACCTTTAAGGTTTTAAGACTTTGTGATTAAGGTTATGCCTGCATCCTTCTCTTATGATGGAGTGTATAACTTTAATCCTAAGTGTTAAACCCTTAATCTGTTTAAACCTCTTAATCAATCCATCTTAATAATCACTAAGACAATAACTTGTAACTTAGGCCTTGCATTAGGGTTCTAATTCTTCCTTCATTGGTTAAGAAGGACTAACCCTAGTATTAATGGACAAGTCCCCCTCAAGTTGTCTTACAAACCATAAAATTCACTTCTTAATCTTACCATTAATTAAAATCCACTTTAATAAAGGCTTGTTTTGTCATGAGGTTAATCCCTAATCATGGATTAAGTTGAGGTATCTTCCTCAGCTTAAGTGTGCTCATCTATTATCCTTCTATTAGGATGGTGTAATGAGTTCACTAATCCTTGATTATGGCTTAAACTCATTACTTAACACTAAACAAAAACTCAAAAACATCTAAATAATCACAAGTAGGTTAATGATCTTAATCCTACATCATCATGGTAATTAAGTTGAGGTGTTTATCTCATACTTAAGGTATTCTCATTATCCCTAATCAAAGGGAGGATATGATGAGTTTACTAACCCTTGGTTTAGGCTTAAGCTCATTATCTTATGACAAACACAAAAAAAGCAATAAAAGATTGAAAACACAAAAACAAACAATAATTGTCTCCTCCTGGATTCTTTTCTCATCATCTTCACTCACAAACGAGAACTCGCTTCTTCCGTCTAATGCAAGACAGTTAGCACTCGAGCCAAACGAGTCATACACTTAAGCATAGACAAGCAAGCAGTTCACCATTCAATTCATCTTTCAGTCTCTTTGAGTCGAACTACGGTGTTCTGACTTCCTTATTGCACGAGAGGATACGTAGGCATAACTTAACTGTTATCGAACAAAAGTCTTTGTGTCTTCTCCCTCTTTTAGCATTCTTTAAAAGCCTCATTCCTGAGCACCTCACTTCATTTTCCTGCACTGAAACATATATATTCTTTTCCAGCTTTTGCACACAGATAGCACAGACACTACCCCTTTAAGCACAAACTTTCAAGCGTGGATCCCGTCGAGTGTGACGGACAATCTGGGTGCTAATACCTTCCCAGGTTGTAACCAACCCCCTTTCTCAGTTTCTCTGGTTCGCAACCGTCTTATCCATCTTTCCTAGGCTTATGCAGCATTACCTTTCCTTCGGGATAAAAATTCCTAGCTTACGACTCTATTCATTTCATCTTCATTCCTCCTTTCGCCGAACGTTCGCGCTTGTATCGGGATGCAAATCTTCGGGAGCGACAGCTTGGCGACTCTGCTGGGGAGTTTTATATTGCAACCAGGACTTATGGTTCTTTTTGTGGGTTCCTCCTAGTGCTTGTTTGATTTGTGTTTACGGGGGTGTTATGTGCTACATGTTCTTATTTATTGCTTTATTTTATTGCTTTCTGTACAGCTTTATTTACTGCTTTCGTTTACAGTTTTATGCATTTCATACTGTCATTATCATGTGCCGAATCTTTTGTCTGTTTTGGTGGGTGGGGTTCATTGAGTGATTAAGGTCCTATACCGGGGACCTGAGTGACACATAGGCTAGAGTGGCTTCATATTCTTTCCCATTCCATTTCGGTCTGGTGCGGGAATATGAAACACGGTTCAGACATGGGTTTCTTCTTGAGAACTCTGTGCTACAGATTTCCTGTAGTACTAGGGCTATCTGGGAAGCCTGCTAAGTCTGGATGACCTTTTTATGACCTTCAACATTCGAGGTGAATTAGAGGAGGATCTTTTATGGTTATTGTAAACACTGTACCTCCGGGTTAGAAGTGTTTACACTTCTTATAACTGATCCAAGTCTGAGGATCCTTGTTCTAGAACATTACATGTGAGGGGGTTGGGATGTTTGCAGGTTTGCAGGAACCCTTGGCCTCATCATGCCTTGTTACTAGATTTGTTAAGGTTGTATTATTTGGACAGTTCTTGTGATTACCCCGGATTTGTGAATCTTTATTTGAGTCCCCCACCTGGTTACTGGATTTCTAAGCCTCCATCCGGACTTATGAACATACATGGACTTTTACCAAGGCAGATAAACAGATCCATCACTTGATCACAAACTCTTTGCATATCATTTGCATACATCATTTTTGAATTTAACATTTGCTTATTTGTTTTACAGGGTATCCATCATATTATCTTTGGTTTGGTTTTGGCCCCTTCTGCTGTTCAGACTGCTTCAGTTTTCTTCTCCAGCATCTTCATCAGTTTGTCAGTGATTCTCCTCCAGCATCTCAGTCAGTGACCTTCATCAGCAGTTGTTCTCAGCCTCTTCACCAGCATTCATGGACACTTCAAGAAAGAGCAACATCACTTACCACTTCTTTGAGCCCACCCTGAATGGCATCAGGCAAATCCAGTCCCTCATTACTCCTGACCATGTCCCACTGTTCAGAGAGAATTATGAAGGCATACTGGACATGGTCATGGATCTTGATGCATCTCAGAGGAGCATGATCCATACTTGCTTGCAGTTCTATGATCCTCCACTTAGATGCTTCACATTCCCTGATTTCCAGTTGAGACCTTTGCTAGAAGAGTTTTCCTTGCTGTTAGGAGTTCCTGTCAGGAGAGGGATTCCTTCCAACCCTGAGATGGTTGCTCCCAGAAATGAAGACATAGCCAGGGCACTGCATTTGGAGCCTGCCCTCATTGATCAGAACATGACAACCAAGGCTGGAGTTCCAGGCCTCCACCTAGACTTCTTGATCTCCCAGGCTACCCTGCATGCTGCTATAGGAGAATGGAAGGCTGTTTGTGCACTTCTAGCCCTCAGTATCTATGGGGTTATCTTGTTTGCAGATGAGCCAAAGTTTGTGAGCAAGAATGCCATTCACCTGTTCTTATTGAGGAACCCAGTTTCTACCTTGCTGGGAGACTTCTACTACTCAGTACATCAGAGGAATGAAAAGCAAAGAGGAAGACTGGTCAGATGATGTGCTCCTCTCTATTACTCTTGGATGCTAAGACACTTGCCAAAATCAGATGCCTTCCTGAACCCCCATAAGCAGAAGAACTGGGCTAAGAGATTTATTGCCTTGACATCAGATGACATCAGATGGTGCACTCAGAGCACCAAAGGCAAGGACATCATTACTAGCTGTGGGAAATATCCTAATGTACCTTTGATAGGAGTGAAAGGTTGCATCAACTACAACCCTTTACTGTTTAAAAGACAATTAGGGTATGCTTTGGTTCACCCTCCCAGAGGACAAGATTTGGCTGAAACTCTTTACTGTGAAATTCAACCCAACTATGCTGTTGTCAGACAAGCTGCTTGGGCTTGGGACAACATCCAGACTAAAGGGACAGCCATCCTTGGCAAATGCAACAACATTGCTTCAGCATAGTATTCTGATTGGTCCCGTACCAAAGCTCAGATCACCCGGATTCCTTTCACCTTGGAAGATACACCTGGACCTTCTACAGTACAACCTGCAGCTACTGTCAGTTTGGAAGAGTTTGAAAAGCTGAAAGAGATGAATACTCAGCTAGCTGAAGCCTTAAAGAAGACTCTCTAGGAGAGAAATGACAGCCGTCTAGATAATGAGAGATTGGAAAGGCTCAGGGTTGAGCATTTGACCAAGATTGAGAAGACGGATGACTACATCAGGAAGGCTAGGGCAGGGGAGTTAGTACTGAAGAATGCTTGCAAGGAGGCAAAGACTCAGAAGGCTAGGGCAGAGCATTATCTGGAAGAAAGCCAGGCTAGGTGGGTCAGGATCACTGAAGCTCGCGCACAAGAAGATCAAAGGATTCAAGCTAAGATAGAGCAGTTGGAGGCTAGTGAGAAGGAGCATCAGGAGGCTTTGTTGGCAGCTCAGAAGGAGATATCTGAATTGAAACTCCGGGTGGGGTTAAAGAGGTCAAATGATCAGGATAAGCATAAGAGGTTGACCAGTGACATTGCTACCAGGAACCTCCTCATCAGAACTATTACAGAGCACCCAGTAGGGCAAGTGACTGAGGCCCTCCTGAAGGAAGTCAGAGAGGATGACTTTGGATTGGATGTCTGATTTCTTTTGCTTGTACTTTTCTTTTGTTGTACTTTTTCCTTTTGTTGTTGTATTTTGACCCACCATGGGGATGTATTGTAACCAAACTATGTATTTTCACCACTTTGTAATATATCAGTTTATGGTGGGCTTTATCTATCAACATTATCAGCATTTCCTCGAGGTCTGGAAAGGTCAAAACCAAAGAACCAAATCAGATACCCTTGGAAGACAAATAAGCATATTGCATTGCATACTAACATTTTCTTTGTTTTGTAGGTTTTTGTTTTACTGTTGTTTCTCACTTTGTTGTGGTTTCAGGAAACATTGCTCGCAGAAGAGTTTTCCCTGTCAACAGAATACACCGGTACCCGACGAGAAACAACCTTCCGGGAATTCAGATGGATCAAGTTCAGCAAGACTTGAATGAAGTGAGGACCCAAATGGCTAATGAGAGGGTTGAGATGAGAAATAGAATGACCCAATTCATGACTGTAATGACTGGCTTAGCTCAGAGCCAGGAAAGACTAAGGGAGTTGGTTGAAAGGCAAACTCCTGAAGAACACCATCCAGGTACAAGAGGTACCAGTAACAACGATCACGTGCAACCTCGCACTGATCCACCGGAGTTTGGGCCTCATCTAAACCCAGAAGTTAATGCCATAAGGAATACTCAGGGTAACACTGCTGGAGGTAGGATCTTGCAAGAGGATCCTCAAGAAGAGCAGTTTACAGTTGTTGGGGCTGGAGATGAGTTTTACGACCGTAGGCTGGATGAAATTGCAGAGAAGCTGAGGTCTCTTGAATCCCAGAATTCCCTAGGGTTTGATGTCATGGACATGGGACTGGTGGAAGGGGTGAGAATTCCTCACAAGTTCAAACCCCCGTGTTTTGAAAGGTATAATGGCACATCCTGCCCACGCACCCACCTTCAATCATTCTTGGGAAGATTAAAAGCATACACCATGGACGAAAAGCTGTGGATGTTTTACTTCGAGGATAGTCTAACAGGGGCATCCCGAGAATGGTATTCCCACTTGACTAGAGCCACAGTGAGGAACTGGAAGGACTTGGCTGAAGCCTTCATCTGACAGTATCAGTATAACTTGGACATGGCTCCAAACATGACTCTCTTAATGGGAATGTCTCAATCTTCCCGTGAAAGCCTCAGGGAATATACCCAAAGGTGGAGGAAACTTGCTTCTGCAGTTCAACCCCCTATGTCTGAAAGGGAAGTGGCAGACATGTTCATGAATACCCTTCAAGGAACATATATTGACAGATTGGCTGCATTTTCTTCTACCAGCTTCGCAGATGTGGTGATAGCTGGGGAAATAATAGAGAGCCTATTGAAGATAAGGAAGATCTCTGATAACGGTGCCATTTCAAGAAGTACAAGAAAACCATTTGCTGGGCCCCGGAGATCTGGTGACACAAACTCTGTGCACATGGGAAGAGGGAGACCCCAATACTTGCCTAGGACAGTTGTTGTTGTTACTATCCCTGCTCCACCTCCTCAGTATGCTCAACAACTACAACAGTTTCCGTAACAACAACAGTTTCCGCAACAAAGATCATACAACAATAGTAACAACAATCAAACACAACGTCCATTTCAACAGCGGCCATCTCAGGTCAACCGAGTAATTGGCCCCATTCCTATGTCGTATGCTACACTTCTGCCACAACTCCTAAAGCTCAATCTTGTTGAGTTAAGGACATTGGCTCCACCTGATCCTCAAAACCTTCCAAGAAACTACGATATCAATGCTAGGTGTGATTTTCATTCCAACACCCCTGGTCATTCTACGGAAAAGTGCAGAGTTCTGCATATGAAGGTTCAGGATCTAGTAGATTCAAAAGCCCTGAACTTTGCACCTCCTCCCAATGTAATGAAGAATCCTATGCCAAGCCATAATGGGCCAAGGATTAATGCTATAGAGGATGGTTCACCCTTGAGTTTTATAGAAGACATTGCATGTATTCAAACACCTCTGGAAGAGGTTAAAGCCCAGCTTTTAAAATGCCAAGTGTTTCCAGGATGTGAGGCCTGTTGCGAATTATGCAAACTTTCTGAGAATGGGTGTACCAGCTTGAGGAGTGGAATTAATGGCTTGATCAAAGAAGGCATTTTGAAAATTACAACCACAACTTCTACAACACCAACAACCTTTTTGTCAACAACAAGTGGATCTTCTACAAATGCAACAACCATCTGTCCAAGTGTTTCTTCTACAACCATTGTTCCAACTGATTCAGCTACAACTTCAGCAATCATTCCATCTGTCACTTCAACACACAACAATTCATTTGCACTGGCAACTACAACTTCAACAACCAATAATGATGTTTCCACTGTCACAATCTATTATGACCCGACAATGGTTCCGAGTTCCAGCAACTTTCAACAAAATCAACAACAGTCTCAACAAAGCTTCAATTCACCTCCACCAACATCCACCAGAGGTCCAGTTACTATCTTCTATGACCCACAGACCATTGTAGTCCCAACAACTGCAGCAGTAAGCCCAGTCACTATCACAGTGCCCGGGCCAATCCCATATGATAAAGACAATGCTATACCATGTCATTATGGTGCTGATCTATACTACAATGCAGAGAAAGTCCTTCTTGATTCTCCAGTTCTCACTCCCCAAGTGGATAATGTTGGGGGAGGCGGAGGCTTCACCTGAAGCGGACGTCTCTTTGCATCACAAGTCCCTAGAACCAACACTGAGGCAGAGGCTGCTGCCAGAGCCAAGGGGAAGAGTGTGATACCGGAAGAATCTGCACCAAAAGAAACTCATAAGTCATCCTTCGATCAAGACGTGGATGAGTTTATGAGAATCATTAAAAGAAGTGACTACAAAGTTGTGGACCAGCTCCACCAGACTCCTTCAAAGATCTCAATCCTATCACTGCTGTTGTGTTCCTAAGCCCATCGGGATGCACTACTCAAAGTTCTGCACGCTGCCTACGTGCCAGAAGAGATCATTGTAAATCAGCTGGAAACAGTGGTATCAAATGTCAACACTAGCCATGGGCTAGGGTTCACTGATGTTGATTTAACAACAGAAGGACGTCTCCACAACAAAGCTTTTCATATAACCTTGGAGTGCAAATGAGCTGTCTTATCTCATGTGCTTGTAGACACTGGGTCCTCACTCAATGTCTTACCCAAGAAAGCCCTTGTAAAGCTAGAATATGATGGGATAGCTCTTCGGCCAAGTAACCTTGTGGTCAGAGCTTTTGATGGCTCCAAAAGATCTGTCCTAGGAGAGGTGGAGTTGCCAGTGATAATCGGTCCACAAGTCTTCAAGACCATTTTCTATGTGATGGACATACAGCCGGCATACAACTGTTTGCTAGGTCGACCTTGGATTCACGCCGCAGGCGCAGTAACGTCGACCCTTCACCAGAAACTGAAGTACGAATGGGAAGGACAGGTTATCACCATCTGTGGTGAGGAAGATATATTTGTTAGCCATCTGGCTACTTACAAGTATATTGAGATGGATGGTGAAATCCATGAGACAATGAGCCAAGGGTTCGAGGCCCTGAATGTCAATGAAGCTACTGAAGTATTTGCTGCATCCCAGGAGGACAGGATGGGTACTTCAATAATCTCTTATCAGCAAGCCCGGAAGGTTGTTGAAGATGGCACAACTCAAGGCTGGGGCAAGCTGCTGCCAGTAGAAAAGAAGGAAGATAGATTCGGTTTGGGTTACAGACCATTCCGAAAAGATCAATCAGAGGCTGCCAAGGAGCCCAAATTCATCAGTGGGGGAATGCTCACCCCAGATGCTATGAACAATCTGGAAGACGAGGAGGAAAGTGACCGCAACTTGGAGAGCTGGATACGTCCAAGGATCTCGGGGAACCAAGTCCTTAACTGGCCTTCCCAGGAAATTATAAGGGTTACTCCTACAGAGTAATTATTATTTCCTGTCTTTTTAGCATGCATCAAGTCCTGCATCTTGCCCAAGGTGTCAGGACTCATTTTATAATAGGGCCATATTGTAATTTTATGCAAATGATTAATTAATGAATATCGGACATCTTTTGCAAATGAGTCTCTTTTTCCGCTCACTGTCTTTTCATTTTTCACTTTTGTACAAAACAATAAAATGACAATGTTTTCAAAATAAATAACTTCATTTTCACTTTTTCTAAACAAGATTAAAACTAATCACTAAAACGAACCAAATCTCAACCCTTGCAGAGATTATCCTCCAGATTGCACCGACAACAGCACTGCTATGACCTTGTATGACTTCGACAATCCATTTAATCAAGCTGATGAAGGGGTTGAAGAAGACTATGAGTTACCTGAAGAGTTAGCCAGGTTGTTGAGGCAAGAAGAGAAGGTGATTACTCCTCATCAGTAGGAGGTTGAGACAGTTAATCTTGGTACCGAATAGGACTTGAAAGAAGTAAAGATCGGAGCCAGTCTGCAAGATTCAGTGAAGGAACAGCTTATTGACATGCTCCGAGAGTACGTCGACGTCTTTGCTTGGTCCTATCAAGACATGCCGGGTCTCGATACTGATATTGTTATGCACAAGATGCCTTTGAACGAAGACTATCCTCCAGTAAAACAGAAGCTACGCCGTACTCGTCTAGATATGACAATGAAGATTAAGGAAGAAGTACAAAAACAGTGGGACGCCGGTTTCCTTGCTGTAACTAGTTACCCGCCGTGGGTTTCTAACATTGTACCAGTGCCTAAGAAGGATGGAAAAGTAAGGATGTGTGTGGATTATCGGGATCTGAACAGAGCTAGCCCGAAGGATGATTTCCCTTTACCTCACATTGATGTATTGGTCGACAACACAGCTCAGTTCTCGGTGTTTTCCTTCATGGATGGATTTTCCAGATATAATCAGATCAGAATGTCACCCGAAGATATGGAGAAAACAACCTTCATCACACCTTGGGGCACATTTTGTTATAAGGTAATGCCTTTTGGGTTGAAGAATGCCGGCGCAACTTATCAACGGGCTATGGTAACATTATTCCACGATATGATCCATAAAGAAATTGAATGCTACGTGGATGACATGATTACCAAGTACCTCACTGAAGAAGACCATTTGGTAAATCTGCTGAAGTTGTTCAAGCGTCTGAGAAAATACCAGTTGAAGCTAAACCCCAACAAATGCACATTCAAGGTACGTTCTGGTAAACTGCTGGGATTCATTGTAAGTGAAAAAGGAATTGAAGTTGATCCTGACAAAGTCAAAGCCATTCAGGAGATGCCTGCACCTAGGACTGAAAAAGAAGTTCGGGGTTTCTTAGTTAGATTGAACTACATATCAAGGTTCATATCTCACCTTACAACAACCTGTGAGCCCCTGTTCAAATTGTTAAGAAAAGAACAAACGGTCAGGTGGAATGAAGATTGTCAGAAGGCTTTTGACAAAATCAAGGAGTACTTACAAGAACCTCCAATTCTTATGCCTCCAGTTGAAGGGAGACCTCTAATAATGTACCTGACAGTATTAGAAGGATCAATGGGGTGTGTGTTGGGCCAGCATGACGAGTCTGGTCGAAAAGAGTATGCAATATACTAACTAAGAAAAAAGTTTACCGACTGTGAACAATGTTATTCACTGCTCGAGAAAACTTGTTGTGCTTTAGCGTGGGCTGCTCGCCGACTAAGACAGTATATGTTGACTCACACTACCTTGCTGATTTCAAAGATGGATCCAGTCAAGTACATATTTGAGAAGCCAACACTTACCGGAAGGGTTGCAAGATGGCAAATGATTCTGAAAAAGTATGACATTCAGTACACATCCCAAAAGGCCATCAAAGGCAGTGTACTATCTGACTATCTAGCTGAGCAACCCATTGATGATTACCAACCAATGAGATTTGACTTCCCTGATGAAGACATCATGTTCCTGAAAGCAAAAGATCATGAAGATCCTGTTCACACTGAGGGGCCTGACCCAGAAGAAGAATGGACAATGATGTTTGATAGGGCTTTTATCATGAATGGTCGTGGAGTTGGTGCAGTGCTCATTACACCTAAAGGAGTTCATATGCCTTTCTCGGCAAAACTCACCTTTGTATGCACTAACAACGAAGCTGAATACGAAGCCTGTATCATGGGTCTTGAGGAAGCCATTGACCTCAGGATCAAGACTTTAACTGTATTTGGAGATTCAACTTTGGTAATCAACCAGACCAACGACAAATGGTACACTCACCAAGAGCATCTGATTCCATATCGTGACTACACGAGGAGATTATTGACTTTCTTCACGACAGTCAAACTTGAGTATATCCCTCGAGATGAAAATCAGTTCGCAGATGCTTTGGCTACCATTTCCTCCATGATCAAGGTTCAGACTGCCAATTATGTGCCTCGGATTTCGGTATCCAGACTTGACCGGCCAGCATACGTATTCTTTGTGGACATTGCTAAAGATGACAAGCCTTGATTCCATGATATCAAAAGCTTCTTAGAGGATCAAACATACCCACCTGGGGCATCATCCAATGATAAGAAGACATTGAGAAGGCTGGCTGGTAGTTTCTTCCTGAATGCTGATGGTTCATTATACAAGAGAAACTTTGACATGGTGCTTCTCAGATGTGTTGATAAGAAATAAGCAGACTTGCTGATACACAAGGTGCATGAAGGATACTTCGGTACCCATGCTGGAGGACATGCAATGGCTAAGAAATTGTTAAGATCAGGTTACTACTGGATCACAATGGATGCAGACTGTTGTGCCTATGCCAGGAAGTGCCATAAATGCCAGATTTATGCAGATAAAGTGCATGTGCCTCTGAATCCTTTGAACGTAATGACTTCACCTTGGCCCTTTGTCATGTGGGGCATTGACATGATTGGAAAGATTGAACCAACTACTTCAAATGGCCACAGATTCATCTTGGTAGCCATTGATTACTTCACCAAGTGGGTTGAAGCAGCTTCGTATGCAAACGTCACCAGACAAGTGGTAGCCAGATTTCTGAAAAGAGACATCATCTGTCGATATGGAGTACCCGAGTGAATCATTACTGATAATGGTTCCAATCTGAACAACAAAATGATGGCAGAACTGTGTCGGGACTTCAAAATTCAACATCACAACTCTTCTCCTTACAGGCCAAAGATGGATGGTGCTATTGAGGCGGCTAACAAAAACATCAAGAAGATTGTGCAAAAGATGGTGGTTACTTACAAAGACTGGCATGAGATGCTACCGTTTGCCTTGCATGGGTACTGTACCTCAATCAAAACATCTACTGGGGCAACACCGTATCAACTTGTGTATGGTATGGAAGCTGTCCTACCTGTTGAAGTTGAATTGCCCTCCTTACGGGTATTGATGGATGTCAAGCTGAACGAAGCAGAATGGGTCCGTTCTCGGTACAATCAACTGAATCTGATCGAAGAGAAGAGATTAGCGGCAATCTGTCATAGGCAGTTATATCAGAAAAGAATGAAGAAAGCCTTCGATCAGAAAGTCAGGCTTCGAGAATACCGAGTAGGAGATCTTGTGCTGAAAAGACTCCTTCCTCCTCATACAGACCACAGGGGCAAGTGGACTCCAAATTACGATGGTCCGTTCATAGTAAATAAGGTTTTATCTGGTGGATCACTGATGCTCACTACTATGGATGGTGAAGATTTCTTATCCCCTGTAAATTCAGATGCAGTTAAAAAATACTTCGCATAAAATGACCCGCTGGACATAAAAACAGAATGTAAGTCCAGGCAAAAATCGGGCATCCCGGCGAGTCAAAAACAGAATAAAAGACTCGGGCAAAAATAAGGGAAAATAAAAAAAAATGTACACCCGCTAAGTTGAAAAGCCGCATTGGACAGCTCAGGCAAAAATGGGTATCCCGGTGGATTGAAAACCTGAAAGGGCGATCCACGCAAAATTAGGGAATAAGCGAACAACTGCATTCTAAATTCGTCTGTATCATTTACAAAATGGCAAGCTTCGAAAGGATTAAAGCATCGGTCAGAATCAACTTTCTTCAGAAAGCAAGATGAGAAGAACGTCAAAGTCATACAGGTCATAGCAAAGGAAGCTCGCGGGAGCGTCGTCAACATTGCCAGCACTTTTACTTTTCTCAATTTGTAACAATCTCCTCATTTCAGGGGATCTGTTTCTTTGACTGTATTTGCCAATTCAGGGCACCCAGATCAATAAAATCAGATTTTCAGTCACACTTCGTTTCGTACGTTTTTGTTTCGTTTGCAAATGTCCAATATTCATGATATAATATTTGCATAAAACAAATGAGCCATTATTAATAAATGCTTGCAGGAAATGTGTTTACTCTCAGGAATATCTAACTCCTATGACAGAATCCGATAAGGGATACCTCGGGATACTTGTGTGTTTCTTTGTCTTAACAGGTTGCAAGTATTCAAACATGGGGCATGCCAAGCATCACTTCCCTAACACATCTTCTCCAAGCAGCATCCGAAATGCTTTTCCCCCAACAGAGTTGTCAAAGCATCCTCATCCTCAGCCGGGATCCCCACACAGGTTTCTAGGAGGATCTTTCAGTGATCTTTCCTCTCCCAAACAGAGTGCCAGGTCTCCCAAAGACAAGGGAACCAACTCCCCACAGAGTTCCAGCCTCTCCCCGGAAGAGCAATGGCTGAAGTTCTCACACAACAAAGTGACGAAGGCTTCTTCATCCCCAGCTGGGATATCTCCTTACCGGATAGATCTATTAGTGATCTAGTCCCCTAGGAAGAACCTTGTATTTTATCGGATCTACCAATGATATCATCCCCAGCTGGGATATCCTTCCAAGCAGATCAACCAGAGATCTTCACCGCAGTGGGATCCGAATCCCGGACCGGTTTCTTTTGCATAATCATAGCATTCGCATCATTTTTCCCCACAAAGCGTAGCATTCCGTCTATTACGGAGCATTACGGCAAAAATCAAACATTTGCATGATCACAAGTCAGGTTCGAACCAGTCACCTGCAAATACCAACAGTACCTCATCAGCAATATACAAAATACATCCCCTGCACATAAAAGCCAAAGCGTCCCTTTGCACCCTTAAGTACAAATACTTGTCCATAACATGATCTTCTCGACACTCGTCCGAGTCATCTCAATCTCCCCACAGAAAGCCAAAGCATCCCCTTTGCACTCTCCAACACAAATGCCTGTTTATATATACTCTTTTGACACTCGTCCGTGTCATATCATTCCCCTGCAGATATAAACCACAAACATCCTCTGTGATTACAGATACTTATATACTCTTTTGACACCCGTCCGTGTCACCGCTCCCCAGCATGGTTGCCTAAACATTTGTCGCAAACCAAACACTTGTTTATAATACACCATCAGCGACACCCGTCCGTGTCATCCTATTCCCACAGGTTTCCAGAATACCTTTTTACACTCATAAGTTCATAACTTAATACACTTCTTCTTCTGACACCCGTCCGTGTCAAACTTTTCCCAACAAGTTGAACACTCGTCCGTGTCTTGCTCCTACTTCACAATACTTGTTTTTACTTATACAGATACGCGTCCGTATCTTGTATACACTTATTCCCCACAGATTCGACACTCGTCCGTGTTATTTAGCAGCCGTCCCTCATCCTTTCCCCAGCGGAGTCTCCATTATAGGAACCCTTTCCTATCCGCCATTCGTCCTATGTCGTGATATTTAGCAGCCGTCCCCTGCTAGGTGATCTTCCTTCACCTCTTGATGACCGTCCTTCATCATTCTATCCGATGGCCGACCCCATCGTTGATTTTGTTATCCGACATTCGTCCTATGTCATGATAAACCCCGAGAGCAGCCGTACCCTGCTAGGTGATCGTCCTTCACCTCTTGATGATCGTCCTTCATCATGCTTATCCGATGGCCGTCCCCATCGTCGACCTTTTTCTATCCCATTCGTCATATGTCGTGATAAAGAGCAGCCGTCCCCTGCTAGGTGATCGTCATTCACCTTTGATGACCGTACCTCATCATCATTTCATTTATTCTTTGAACCGATGGCCGTCCCCATCGTTACTTACTTTATCTTTGCAAACCTGATGGTCGTCCCCATCATTGCTTTTACTACGATCCCCATAGAATCTTGTTTCTTTACTTGATGGCCGTCCCCATCATGATCTTTTATTTCCCCAGCTTGTCGGCCGTCCCCGTCATTGCTTTATCCCCAGCCGTCGTCCTCTGCTCGATGGTCGTCCTCCATCGCTTTCATTTAATAATCAAAATTTACTTTCTTTTACAATTTATATCCCTTTTCTTCTTCTCCCCAGTGAGTGCAAATTTTGGAATGTCTTTGGTATTTAACCACAAGTTATCTTGTTTGTCTGTTAAGCCAGGCGCTTACATCCGGCACAGCTAACTCATGCTTGAATAGGGGCAGATGTAAACACCCTAAATTTTCCCTCACTAAGTTCACACCATGGCTTGTGATCTTTCATTTTTGCATAAGTTTAAGCATATCATATCATGTTGCATCTTTGTTTCATCTGCATAGTTCAAGTTCATCTGCATCTAGGGTTTGTGATCTGAGCAATCCAAGGATCCATCTGAGCCACTCCAAAGGCCATCAATCATTCCAAGAGGGTCCATGTGTGTTATATCATCATATTACATCCCTCAAAGATCAAGGAATTCAAAAAATCACAAGAACTTGGAAAGCATGGAAGCAGAGCTAGGGTTTCACTGCACAAATGACCTGAAATTAGGGTTTTGGTTTCAGAGGCCATGACTCCAAATTTTTTGGCCATTCTTGTTTCTAATAGTCTCAATATGTTATAAGGATCATGTGTACCAAGTTTGATGAAGAAATTCATTGTGGAAGTCATATGTTCACTGGGTAACTTCTTGAGCAAGTCAGAGCAAAATCAGGGCATATGAGGCCCCCAACAATGGAACCAAAGTGGGTTTTTCATCAAATTGAAGTTATATGATCTTTATTTGATCATTTAAGTGCTTTTAAGTTCACAAAATTGAAGAAAATTGAGCTAAACCAAAAGTTGCCAAAAATGGAAATGGCCTGTAATGGAAATTCCCTTTTCAAAAAGTACAAGAACAAGTTCTAATTCATTATGGAACTCAAGTAATGATCTTTCAAAGTTGGCAAAAATCCTATAATTTTCAAGAATACACCAAAGAGGGATTTTTGCAAAACCACTTGCCAAGCCATTTTGTGACTTCTAATACACTTCTATGCATCATACAAACATAGTACATTGCCTAAAAATCAGAATTGCCCAAAGAACCATCTCATTTCATGCCTTGAACTTCAAGAAATTCAAAAGGGGCCCAAACTTTCTCAAATTTGCAAAAGAGAATAGAACTTCTCATACACTTGCTGAATCACCACAAAACCAATTCCATGGCTCTCCTTGATCTTTGCTGAGCCAGGACAAGCCAAAAGCCAGCTGCAACATGAGCCCATACCTCAAGTACAAGTTATGTTGACATTTTGGAAACTTGCCCATACGAATCACCACAGTCCATAACAACTCCTCTGACCTATCAAGCATTGTTATGTGGATCAAATGCAGCTCATAACACACATTACACAAGCCTAATACTTCAGAATCACCAAGTTCCACAAAATCACCCCAAGAGCAAAATCCTTCGAAACTCTCTGTCCAGCCATCAAACTCCAAAACAAACTTCACCATTCATTCAGAAATGATCCATAGAGCATAAACCAACCATCAAAAAAGCTTCAAAGCCCCCAAAACTGAAACACGATTTCTGGCCAGTTGAAGTGCAATCACACAATCCAACCATTATAAACTCCTTCCAAGCATCAAAGCTTCATCAGGAGGTCAAGAGGAGTGCTTTTGCACAAGAGAGGAGGTCCAAAAGCTCCAAAATGAGAAAGCTCAAGCTCAGGTAACCTCTTCAAACTTTTTTCCAGAAGCATGATTTTAAGTTTCTAAACTGTTCATTATGCTTTGCTGATCACCATGTATTGACTATCTGAAAGTTTCACCATTTTTATGTTCTTCTTCGAATCTTGAGTTTCAACCATGAAAAATTAGTTTTGAGGGTGGATTCATGTTTAGGGAGAGGAGATGAGTTGATCTGGAGCTTTAGAGCTCTAGAAATGGCCTAGGGAAGAAGTTGAGTTGAAGGTCTCGCTGGAGAAGACAACTAGAAGTCTTCTCCGGCCACCTGAAAAAGATTAGGGTTAATGACGTGTTTAGGGCTAAGTTTAAATTTGGGTCATTGGATGGTGATTAGGGTTAGGCAATGGAGGGCTCAGATTAACTCATTAAGTTTAAATCAGGATTAATTAATTAATTAATTAGGATTTATTCAGTTTGAATTATGGTCGTTGAGATGCGCGCGTGGTCTTCCCTCCACCCCCAGGTTTAAATCTGATCCATTGGATCGGCTGACTTTTATTTAAATTCATTTTAAATTCATTTTAAATTCATTTTATTGCATTTGTTTTGTATAATTTATTTAAAATACTTTAAAAATTCCAAAAATATTTTCTTTCTGCATTTTTAATTCAAATATTTTTCTCCACCCAATTTTTTTTTTTTGCATTAAAAAACCATTTTAAAAATATTTAAATGATTATTTCAATTAATTAATGGAAATTAATTAATTAAAATATCATTTAGGTTTCTAAAAATCCCAAAAAAATTCACATTGCATCTTAGAACATTTAGAAACATTGTCAAACCTTTCATACAAATTTCTTTTTGGTTTTGAATCAACTTTGACATTTTTCTTGAATTTAGGGTTCATAAAAATCCCATTTTTGAACCCTAACTTCAAGAATTCTTTTCTGCCTAACCATGAAGGGTTTGACATTGGTTCTTTTTGAATTGATCTTCATATGAAATGTAGTATCTAGCATATATTTGTCATAAATTTATCTTGCATTTTCCATTTGATTTTCATTTTCCCTCTTAAGAGTTAGACCTCCTCCTTTGGGGTGTGATAT
Source organism: Lathyrus aphaca (assembly GCA_963966055.1). NCBI lineage: Eukaryota > Viridiplantae > Streptophyta > Magnoliopsida > Fabales > Fabaceae > Lathyrus > Lathyrus aphaca. The sequence goes on from OZ014519.1 coordinate 623,476,248, forward strand.
CATATGAGGTTAGGGTTCCTTTGAGTTCATTTGTAATTTTTTATCTTGTGATTTGCTTCTGTTTTTGACTTTTGCATCTCATGTTGCCTTAAAACCCTAATTTCTCATGTTCATTTGCATTCATCTTGCATATGCTTCCATGCATGAACTTGCCATGACATTTCTTGCATTCACATAACATCTAAGACATCATAGGACACATTAGAACCATGCTTGATCATTTCTTCATCCATTTTCCATGATATGCATTCATTTCATTCCATGAACTTTCATGTGCTTTCAAACTTCAAAGCATGCATCCTTTGCATTCCATCTCTTGTATGAACATTCATAACACTTGACATGTCTTTGAATCATCTCATGGAATCATTTTCATCATGTATATGCTTCTGGTTTTGGTTTGCATCTTTGCATACATTTCATTTTCATTTCATTCCTTTCTTTATGCTAACATTTTCAGGTGGTAAGTAGTTTGAGAAGTGAATTTGCCTTCACTTCTCATCTTTCTTCTCATTCTTCTTATGCATCATTGCTGCATTTTTCTTTGCTTTAGAGTGAGCTTGCTCATTCATGTTCATCCTTCACTTTCTTTCTCCAAGTTACTTATCTTCTTCAGTGAAGTAAGTAACTTGCTTCTTCTGCTTCTCCTCCTTTCATCTGCTTCTTCCATTGGTAGCTTCTCTGAAGATCTCTTGCAAGCCTTACAAACCATAGGAACATCCAAGAATGACAATCATTAGGGTTTTGATTAGTCCCCCTTTAGTTTTACCTTTGTGTCTTCTTTTTTGTCTCTCTTCTCATCTTATCATTAGAGACTAAACCTTTAAGGTTTTAAGACTTTGTGATTAAGGTTATGCCTGCATCCTTCTCTTAGGATGGAGTGTATAACTTTAATCTTAAGTGTTAAACCTTTAATCTGTTTAAACCTCTTAATCAATCCATCTTAATAATTACTAAGAAATAGTTTGTAACTTGGGCCTTGCATTAGGGTTCTAATTCTTCCTTCATTGGTTAAGAAGGACTAACCCTAGTATTAATGGACAAGTCCCCCTCAAGTTGTCTTACAAACCATAAAATCCACTTCTTAATCTTACAATTAATTAAAATCCACTTTAATAAAGGCTTGTTTTGTCATGAGGTTAATCCCTAATCATGGATTAAGTTGAGGTATCTTCCTCAGCTTAAGTGTGCTCATCTATTATCCTTCTATTAGGATGGTATAATGAGTTCACTAATCCTTGATTATGGCTTAAACTCATTACTTAACACTAAACAATAACTCAAAAACATCTAAATAATCACAAGTAGGTTAATGATCTTAATCCTACATCATCATGGTAATTAAGTTGAGGTGTTTATCTCATATTTAAGGTATTCTCATTATCCCTAATCAAAGGGAGGATATGATGAGTTTACTAACCCTTGGTTTAGGTTTAAGCTCATTAACTTATGACAAACACCAAAAAAGCAATAAAAGATTGAAAACACAAAAACAAACAATAATCGTCTCCTCCGGGATTCTTTTCTCATCATCTTCACTCACAAACGAGAACTCGCTTCTTCCGTCTAATGCAAGACAGTTAGCACTCGAGCCAGACGAGTCATACACTTGAGCATAGAAAAGCAAGCAGTTCACCAGTCAATTCATCTTTCAGTATCTTTGAGTCGAACTACATTGTTCTGACTTCCTCATTGCACGAGAGGATATGTAGGTGTCGCTCCCGGGATTTTCATCCTAGTACAAACGCGAAAGTGGCGCGGAAAAGGTTAGAGTCGCCAGCCAGACATTTTTATCCCGAAAGAATGGGAAAGGTAATGTTGCACAAACCTGAGGAAGAAGGAAAGGACAAGGCCTTGCGAACCAAAGATCTGAGCTCGGGAGTCGGTTACGAATTGAGAAGGTATTAGCACCCCAATCCGTCCGCCGTACCCGACGGGATCCACGCTTGCTTGTTTTGTTTCAAAGGGTGAGAAAATAAGATGTTGTTCAAAGGAAAAAATGACTATCTGGAATAAAATGGAAATGAGAAATGAAATGGAATTGACAAATAGAATGAAAGAATGGGGAAAATGTAGGGAAAATAAAGAATGTGCTCGAACGGGCCCTACCCCGCTGCCTATGTACCTCATCGGGATAATGAGGATCAGAGTCGACGTAGTTCGCCTAACCTAGGCGGGAACTATTTGTTTGTGTTTTTTTACAGCTGGAACTGCGTATGTCTATGCTCAGGTGTTGCAGGCTCGTCTGGTACGAGTGCATTTACCGTCTTACATGTGTGACAAGTCGTCGCGAGTTTGTGAGTGAATGAGATGAGAAGAGAAGTTCCCGCAGGATAGTCGCTTGTTATTTGTTTTTTGTCTTTTAAGAGAAGTATTTTGAATTTGTTTGTTTTATGAAACAATCCCTTGATGAGACTTGTACATCATGATAGACGAGCTTACACCACTCCAAGATGGAATGAATGCAAGTGCTTCATGGAATAAGGCTATACACAAAGGATCCTTTCATTTATTTATTAATTGTTTTTTTTGAATTTTGTTTGAAGATGAGAAAGAATGACTCAAATTGCAAAAAGGACAAACTAAGGGGACTAAGACACAATCCTAATTTTATTTGTTTATTTACATGGGAGATCCTATGGTTAATGAGGTTTTCTAATCCTAATGAGAAAAAGGAAAAGAAGAAAAGAGAACTAGAAACTAACTTACTTCCTAAGGAAGTTAAGTTGTCTCTAAAGAAAGGGAAAGCCTAAAAGCAAAGCACAAGGTGCTAAGGAAAACACAATTAAAATGCGTAAGAGATAGGAATGAATTAATGCTTACCTCAATCTTCCCCCCTACAAAACAAAAGTTAGCATGACAATGCATATTGAAAATAAAATCAAAGCATGAAAGCCATTAAGTACCATAAACGTCCTAGAATGGAACTAGGGTTCAAAATAAGACCTAAGTCTAAAGGTGAAGGTACCTAAAGGTTACATGACTTCTAAAGTCAGTAGCTACATGTTATAGGTCCCTAAGTATGCTAGGATACCTCACAAGATCAAACTATGTCAAACTATGTACAAAAAGTTCACCTAAGTTCACATGAATGCAAATTAGGGTTTATGGATGAAGTATGAATGCGTATGGCTTACAAGCATGAATTAGTACATGAAATGAACATCAAAGTCAGTAGTTAATGTTTATGAAGATGGATGAATGAATATACAATCATGGATGCAATGGATTAGTCCTATGGAGCAAGGAGAAGAAGATGTGAGAAGAAACGAACAAAAATCGCATAAGATCGCACATGATGAAAGTTAAGGAAGAATGGAATATGAATATGCATGGAATGATTATGGGTCAGTAGCATACAAGGTATGAGATGCAATTAGAATGCATGAATAGGCATTAATAATTTCCACATAATTCAAGTTATTATTTAGAGGAGAAGAGAATCTATTTTAGGTTAAAGTTAATTCACATAAGTATGTACTTCAAAGCACCAAAACAAACCAAATGAGTATGGTTCAAAAAGTGACCTATGACTGGAATTAAAGACATACAAATGACCTATAATCAACTCCTAAAAGCTACCAAAAATCCCCTCAAGAAAATGGCATGAATGCCTTCTTAACATTTAGGTTATGCGGCACATAAACACATGAATCAACCTAGGATCTAGGTGACATGGAAAAATAGAAAAATGGCTTAAAAAATTATGAAATTAAATCCCTGGAATTATATAGTGATTATCTTACATGGTCCAAAAGGATTCTACAAAATTATGCACTAAAGTGCCAAAACAATTCCTTGACTAGCAAGGTAATAAAGCATGATCACCCAAAAACAACTCCACAAAGTGGATCAAAAAGGGCACTAAAAATTATGGAATAAAATGCCTAAGGAGTATAAAAATGTCACAAATTACAGTGATTAATCACACACAAAAAAAAGGTTTCACACCTATGGGGAAAAATTGATTTCGGTCCCTTATGTCAAAACACTTCTTTTTTGGGACAGCTCATGAACTAAAATCCAAATTAATTATTAAAACCACCCAAATCTGGAAACAAAAAATATGAAAAATTAATTAAGAGGATGAGGATCACTCATGAATTTTTCTAGAATTTTATCACACCTAAAACTATTTTTAATAATTGCGACGAAACGGGCAAAAAAGTGGATTTTAAGGGAAAGTGAAAGGAATCGAATTCTCTAATCCATAACCTAATCCCTAATCTCCAAAATCGACACAAATCAGCATATATCACAAATAAATCCAATGCCTCAGGTGGGAGAGCCCAATATGCACCTTAAGTTACATGGTCCTAAGCCGCATACGACTAAAAATGATGCGTAAAAGTGGAGAATCGAGATTACTTACTTGATCGAAATGCCGATTCTTCACATAAAAGAAAATCCGAAAAAACCTCAAGCAAGGTCTTGTAGTCTCCTATGAGCAAAATAAATGCTCATCTTCCATATTCACCTTGCGACGCTTCGCCATAGTTGAAATCGATTCAAATCGATCAAAAACGTCATGAATGCTTACCAAGCTTAATTCTCAACAATAATTAAAATCATCAACCAATATTCAAATTAAAAATTGTTAAGAAAATGGATCAAGATGTTAATCCATAAAAATTAATTAACAAGAAAATTAATTAGTAATTTTCTTACAAGAAATCAATAGCAATTTCTAGAAATAAAATATAAAGAACACATGGAGATGTATTAGTAAAATCAGGGTGCAGGAAATAAACAATGGCCAAGAGGCCCAATTCATCACCAAACTCGGACCAGGCGGGTGCAGGAGTAATTATAAGGTGCGACTAGAGTTTCTATGGCCTGATAAGGCCCAACCCCATGACAAATCCGCAAGAGGGGGTATGAGTAGAGAAGAAGTGGTGCAAGCAGTGATCCATGGGGTTTAGACGAAGCCCAATCCATGATTGGTTTATGGAAACCCTAAATTCTTATCAGCCTCAAATGCCAAGAACGAAACCCTACTCCCTCACAACATATCAGCCGTAAAACTCATCGTCTTCCCCAATATACCTCCGACTCATCATCGCCACCGAAACCGCCATCACCTTCAGCCGCAACTTCATAATGATGGTGCTATCATCATCACCACCTCCTTCTTCATCATCTTTCACAAAGTCTTCGGTTACTCTTCGTTCGAACAAAGTGCCGCCGAAAATCCAATGCTTCCAACGTCACCACGTCGGAGCTGTCCCATCATCTCCCTTCGATCGTCTTCATCTTCAATTTATTTTCGGCCGTCGATAACGCTTCTTCTTACCTCATAACTCGCTGACAGACCCTTGGATCCGCCGCGTATGCCTTCGGCTTCCTTGGGAAGAACCTCGTCATCGGAGAACGACGACTTGATCATTGAAGAACAACGACTTTGTCTTCTTCTCAATCACGCCATCAGAAAAACTCATCTGAAACCTTTGTTCGATGATTCTCTTTCAACGTTGGCATCATCTTTTTCATCTTGTCTCTAATCAGCGAACATCAGTAACGAAGATTTCCTATGCGCCGTGACCTAATGTCGATGGCGGCGGAGGAAGCAACCAACTGCTTCGTGTTCTGGTCAGCAATAATTCCACCGAATTACCTTGTGTCAACCTCGATTTGAAGATATTCAGGTGCGTATTCGAGTTTAATGTTGTTGATTTCGGATTCAACCTCTCTTCTTCTGTTGAATTCGAATCCGCTTTGAAACTGCTGTCGAATTTGTGTCGATCTCCGTTGTTCTTCTTTTTCTGTGATTGTTGTTGATTCTTGATACAGGTTGTTGTTATTGATTGTGTTTATGAAGAAGGACTGAAGAAAATGGAGGATGATATGATGCAAATTGATGAAGGGTTCGGTTATTCCGTTTTCTCTTTGTTGGAGAATAGGATCACTCAAGATGAAGAAGTTTGCAGAGTGATTGAAGAATCGTGAGAGAATGGATTCGCCGGTTGGAGAAGGATGAAGCTGATTCTGATTGAAGAGTACTCTGTGTAAAATCTTCAAACTTTTTCTAAGTTTTTCTGCTTTTTCTTTTTTCCTTGAGCGCTAATGCTACTGTTGTTATTGCAAGTTCGTGAATCTTGGAGGAGTTTGGCGGATTGCATCGAGATCGAAGTGCTGATGCGATATTGAATCTTTGTTGAAGGTTATTCAAAGTTGATGATGTAGATGAATACTGATCGAAGATAAGGAAGTTGAATGGTGTAAGTGCAGGAGATTCTGAGGGTGGAGTGAAGCAGGCTCAGAGAGATTGAAGCTTGAGGTTGAAGATTATGGCCAAGAAGAATGGAAAGATTGAAGAGTGTTCTGAGAATTTTCAGATTGAAGAATTGATGAAATTGCCGAGTGAAAAGAGAATTTTGGCTTATGAATTGAAGAGTGATTGGTGGATAAGAATGAAGATGAAAATTGATGATGGAGAGTGAAGTTCAGAGCTGAGTTTTTGATAATTATATTGACTCTGAATTGTTCTCTTTTTTTCTCCTTTTTTGGTTCTATCTTTTTGATCCCCTTATCAGTTTGTTATAACTGATTTAGGTATAACTGATTTTTGTTTAACTAATTTCTGTATAGTTGATCTTTGTATATTTGATTTCTGTATAGCTGATTTCCTTGTAATTGAAAAAAAAACCTGTTATGGAATTTGGGAGTTTTCTGTTATTTCTGTTGAAGGATTTCTAACTGATTCTTCCAGCTTGTCACTGAATACACTTCCTGAACTGCATCTTTTGAGTTTATTTATTTATGATAAAACAGGGAATGAATGAAGAACGTCCTTTGAGAATTCTCAGAATTTTTCTCGTCCTTGAATTTATGTGTTAGTCCCTTTTTTTTTTGTAAATGTCACTTAGATATCTATAGATTACCATGAAAGTGGTCACAATAATAATAATAAAACTCCGGTAGAAATAACAAAGATAATCCTCGTCCATATTGTCCGATATCCAACCGGGATTTCCATTTAAATCAAATACCGCGCAACCCGTCATGAAATTGGATGTAGCCAATTGCTCTCAAAAATCAAATTGAAAACAAACTTTGAATTGACATCTCTTAATGTTAATTATTTTGAACCGAGTTTGGAAACGTCTTGAAATGTCTTGAAATAAACTAACTTAAGACCAATCAATTTTTTGAGGTACTTTAACCAACAAATCTAACATAATTGAATCATGGAGGATCACAAATTGGATTTTGGATACATGGTACCAGATGGGCTTGAACCACTTGTCATATTATACCAACTTTCAAATTAAGCCTTTATTCTCATCTTTTCCTCACAAATAGCGTGTACTTCCAGTAGTGAACAAATGAGCAATCGAGAAGACGACAATGAGTCTACAATTAGTCCCTTATATCACGTCCCCATATTTTAGAGGATGTCTGCCTTGATGGCTAATGATCTTAACACGCCCCAGAATATCATCATGAGGGAGCCTAGGTTCAACTTTGTATAAGAAAGTCTTGATTTCCCTGAGGCCTCTAAAAATGACCTTGTATCTTGATAGAGGAACGCTTTGTACCCAGATGAATATTGACAAAGAAAGTGCTGAAGATAACATGGATTCAAACCCTTGCTTCAAATCATCAGAGAGTACTTCGACCTCACGATTCAGGAACCCAATGAAATGCGTGATTATGATGCTAATGACCAAGTGGAATATGCAGATGAATGCGAAGCGATAAGCCAGTTAAGGTAAACAGAAAGAGGGCAAATTTTGAGGTATTACAGCTGCCCCTATTCAATCAACTGCAGACTTGAATGGATAATTGCAACAGCTTTTAGACGTTCAAGATATGGAGTGATTGAATACTCGAATAAAACCTGAAAATTTGGACACTGAGGGCAACAAAAATGCCGTCTGCCCATTTATTTATTTATATCTTTTTTGTTTTTGACCTCTGAATAGGTAGCGAAAATAGAACCATGTGGAAATATGCTGGGAAGAATGCCATCCTCGAATGACCACTCACACGGGATCCTCGGATCCAGTACTAAAACCCTCCTCGAATAGAAACACAATGGTATACCGGCCGCAGGCGATAACCATCAACAACAAAGACTGACCTCGGACAGACTTTGCAAAATAGACAAACTGACCTCGATCAATAAGCTCAAAAAGTGAACTACTATCCTCGAATAATAGCCACACAAAACAAAAACAAGACCAACCGCAGAAGGACTTGAAGAAAAGAATGCCATCCTCGAATGAAAATCCAAAAGATCCTCGGATCTAACACGAAACCATCCTCGAATGGAGACGCAAAGGTATACCGGCCTCGACTGATAACCAAACACAAAGCTGACCTCAGACAGACTTTGCAAAAGAGACAAACTGACCTCGATCAATAAGCTCGAAAAGTGAACTACTATCCTCGAATAATAGCCACACAAAACAACAAGACCAACCTCGGAAGGACTTGAAGAAAAGAATGCCATCCTCAAATGACAATCCAAAAGATCCTCGGATCTAACACGAAACCATCCTCGAATGGAGACGCAAAGGTATACCAGCCTCGACTGATAACCAAACACAAAGCTGACCTCAGACAGACTTTGCAAAAGAGACAAACTGACCTCGATCAATAAGCTCAAAAAGTGAACTACTATCCTCGAATAATAGCCACACAAAACAACAAGACCAACCTCGGAAGGACTTGAAGAAAAGAAATGCCATCCTCGAATGACAAATAAAAAAGATCCTCGGATCTAACGCGAAACCATCCTCGAATGGAGATGCAAAGGTATACCAGCCTCGACTGATAACCAAACACAAAGCTGACCTCAGATAGACATTGCAAAAGAGACAAACTGACCTCGATCAATAAGCTCAAAAAGTGAACTACTATCCTCGAATAATAGCCACACAAAACAACAAGACCAACCTCTGAAGGACTTGAAGAAAATAAATGCCATCCTCGAATGACAAATCAAAAAGATCCTCGGATCTAACGCGAAACCATCCTCGAATGGAGACGCAAAGGTATACCAGCCTCGACTGATAACCACACACAAAGCTGACCTCGGACAGACTTCGCAAAAGAGACAAACAGACCTCGATCAATAAGCTCAAAAAGTGAACTACTATCCTCGAATAATAGACACACGAAACAAAAACAAGACCAACCGCAGAAGGACTTGAAGAAAAGAAATGCCATCCTCGAATGACAAATCAAAAGATCCTCGGATCTAACACGAAACCATCCTCGAATGGAGACGCAAAGGTATACCAGCCTCGACTGATAACCACACACAAAGCTGACCTCAGACAGACTTTGCAAAAGAGACAAACTGACCTCGATCATTAAGCTCGAAAAGTGAACTACTATCCTCGAATAATAGCCATAACAACAAGACCAACCTCGGAAGGACTTGAAGAAAAGAAATGCCATCCTCGAATGACAAATCAAAAGATCCTCGGATCTAACACAAAACCATCCTCGAATGGAGACGCAAAGGTATACCAGCCTCGGCTGATAACCAAACACAAAGCTGACCTCAGACAGACTTTGCAAAAGAGACAAACTGACCTCGATCAATAAGCTCAAAAAGTGAACTACTATCCTCGAATAATAGCCATAACAACAAGACCAACCTCGGAAGGACTTGAAGAAAAGAAATGCCATCCTCGAATGACAAATCAAAAGATCCTCGGATCTAACACGAAACCATCCTCGAATGGAGACGCAAAGGTATACCAGCCTCGACTGATAACCAAACACAAAGCTGACCTCAGACAGACTTTGCAAAAGAGACAAAATGACCTCGATCAATAAGCTCAAAAAGTGAACTACTATCCTCGAATAATAGCCACAACAACTAGACCAACCTCGGAAGGACTTGAAGAAAAGAAATGCCATCCTTGAATGACAAATCAAAAGATCCTCGGATCTAACACGAAAGCATCCTCAAATGGAGACGCAAAGGTATACCAGCTGTCGCTCCCAAAAGATGAGACTGAGCTCAAATGAGGTACAGACGCGAACGGTCGGAGAAAAGAGGATGTGAGAACACACAAGAGTGAACTCACAGGAAAAGAAAAGAGTCGCCAGCTAGGCATTTTTATCCCGGAGGAAAGGCAATGCTGCATAGACCTAGAAAAAGATGGATAAGACGGTTGCGAACCAGAGAGACTAAGAAAGGGGGTTGGTTACAACTTGGGAAGGTATTAGCACCCAAATTGTCCGTCGTACTCGACGGGATCCACGCTTAAAAGATTTGTGTTTTAAAGGGGTAGTGTCAGTGCAATTTGTGTATCAAAAGCTGGAAAGAATGCAAGTGTCAGTGTAAAAGAAGTGTGAAATGTACAAGTGAAGTGTCAGTGTAAGAATAAGGGTGAAATTCTCAAGATCATGAGGCTTAAAGAATGATGCTAGAAGGAGAGGGAATATACAGAGACTTTTGTTCGATAACTGTTAAGTTATGCCTACGTATCCTCTCGTGCAATGAGGAAGTCAGAACACCGTAGTTCGACCCAAAGAGACTGAAAGGAAAATTGACTTGTGAACTGCTTGCTTGTCTATGCTCAAGTGTATGATCTGTCTGGCACAGATGCAAACTGTCTTGCATTAGACGGAAGAAGCAAGTTCTCGTTTATGAGTGAGTGTGATGAGAAAAGAATCCCGGAGGAGACGATTATTGTTTGTTTTTGTGTTTTCAGTCTTTTATTGCTTTTTGGATTTTGTCATAAGTTGATAAGCTTAAGCCTAAACCAATGGATTTAGTAAACTCATCACATCTTCCCTCTGATTAGGGGTAATGAGAATACCTTAAGTGTGAAGTCAGCTTCTCACACTTAAACACCTTTGATGTAGGATTAAGATCATTAACCTACTTGTGATTATTCAGATGTTTTTGGTGTTTTTGTTTAGTGTTGAGTAATGAGGTTAAGCTATAATCAGGGATTAAACAGACTCATTACACCATCCTAATAGAAGGATAATAGATGAGAGTGTTTAAGCTGAGGAAAGCTCCTCAACTTAATCCATGATTAGGGATTAACCCCATGACAAAGCAAAGCCTTTATTAAGTGGATTTTAGTTAATGGTGAGATGAAGAAATGATTTTTATGGTTAGTAAGACAACTTGAGGGGGACTTGTCCATTAACACTAGGGTTAGTCCTTCTTAACCAATTAAGGAAGAATTAGAACCCTAATGCAAGGCCTAAGTTACAAGTTTGATGTCTTGATGGTTATTAAGTGAATTGATTAGAGGATTTAAACACATTAAGGGTTTAACACTTAGGATTAAAGTTATACACTCCATCCTAATAGAAGGATGCAGGCATAAGCTTAATCACAAAGCCTTAAAGCCTTTAGGGTTTAGTCCCTGATTATGAGATGAGAAGAGAAGACTCAATGAGACACAAAGGTAAAATCTAAATGGGGGGACTAATCAAAACCCTAATTATTGTCATGCTTGGTTGTTCCTAAGGTTTGTGAGGTTTACAAGAAAGATCTTCAGAGAAACCACCAGGAAGCAGATGAAAGGAGCAAAGGAAGCAAAGTAACTTGCTTCATTTAAGAAGGCAAGTCACTTGAGGAAAGAAAGTAAGAATAAGAAGAAAGATCAAGCTCAATCTCAAACACAAAACAAAATGCAGCAATGATGCATAAGAGAGATGAAAAGGAATGGTGAGAAGTGAAGGCAAATTCACTTCTCAAAGTGACTTACCACCTGAAAAGTTAGTGAAAGAAATGCAATGCAATGCAAAATGAAATGAAATGGCATGATCCAAACCAAAACCAGAAGCATATGTATGATGTTCATGATGATATGAGATGATGCAAACATGGAACAAGGCATGGGGATGATCATACAAACATATGGATGCAAGAGAAACATGCTTGGAACCATGAACATACATGAAAAGTTATGGAATGCAAATGGCATACAACATGGCAAATGAAAGATGCAATGATCAAACATGCTTCTAATATGTATTAAGATGTCTAATGAGTCAAATGGATGCACAGAATGCTATGGCAAGTCATGGTATGCAAGCAAATGCAAGATGAATGCAAAAGGAAGCCCAAATTAGGGTTTATGATCAATACACAAAACAAAATTCAAAACCAGAAGTAAACATCAAGATAAAAAATTGAAAATGCAATCAAGAAAACCCTAAACCTATACAAACTCACTGCCCAAAGGAGGGGATCCAATTCTTAACCTAGTGAAAGTTATGAATTTCCTAAGTTGGCTAGGGTTTTAAGGCACTTTATTAAGAAAAAATGTCAAACAATTAGGAAATGCAAGATCAAATCATGCCAATTTAATCCTATAAACTACATGATATGCAAGACACAATGCAAAAAGAATCAAAGTCCAACTCTTAAAGACTAGGCAGAAATGAATTTTCAAAGATTGGATCAAAATAATGCCTTGAAATGAAATTAATTCCATGAAAATTTGTCAAAAGACATCAAGATCAAAAAAGAAATTTGGTTTGAGGGTTGGACAATGTTTCTAAATGATTTTAAAGGTTTCATGAATTTTTTGGTGATTTTTAAATACCTAAAAGTATTTTTAATTAATTAATTCTCATTAATTAATTAAAAATAATCTTTTAAATGATTTAAAAATAATTTTTAATGCAAAAAATAAAAATAAAAATGTTTTTGGTTTTTGAAAATTAATTGAAACTTTGACAAAAATTTTCAGAATTTTTAAAGATGTTTTGCTATTTTTAATAAAATGAGGAAAACAAATGCAATTAAATGAAAAATAAAATGAATTTAAACTGAAAATGGGAAAGTATGCGCATCCAAGGGCCAGGATTCAAATTCCAGGGGGCGGGAGTTGACTACGCGCGCGTTTGGACGGCTCACATTCAAACTTGGCTAACCCTAATTAATTAGCCCTAATTACTTTCAGGCGACCGGAACACTGTTCCGGTCGTCTTCTCCGGCAAGGTGTTCATGCTATCTCACTCCCTACGCGTCAAAACTCCACTAAAATCTCCAGATTTCATCCTTAAACATCACTGAACCTAAACCCCACCCCAAAATCCATTTATTTTCACTGAATCATAAGAATCAAAGCAAAAATCAATTCACGGGCAAAGTTTCAGAACAAGCATACAACCTCAAAACTCAATCATTTTCAAAAATAAAAGGCTCAGTGAACTCAGGGAAGCATGTAGATCATTTTAGAAACAAGAGATAAGAGTTCTGGAAAAATGAATTTCCATGGCTACCTGAATCGAAGCTTTGGTTTCTGGCACTTTCTGGCTGATGTCTTGCTTGTAATCAACTCCCCTGGACCTCCTGAGAAGCTTTCAAGGCTTGTTTGAAGTTTGTAATGGTTGGTTTGAAAGATGGCTGAAGTTCTGCTCAATGAGGGGCAGAAATCGTATTTTGGTTTCTGAGGGTTTCAGGCTATGGTGATGGGTGCTTTGTGATCAGTGAAGCATATGGAGATTGTTTGTGAAGTTGGTTTATGTGTTTCAGGCTTGTATGATGAGTTTCGAAGAGTTTTGCAAATGGAGCATAAACTTGAAAACTAGGGCTTTGGTGTGTTTCAGCATGAAGTGTTATGTGCTTTGGCCTTCTTTTGATTTGTATAAACAATTGTGATAGGTCAGAGAGTGGGTGCTGGCCTATTGTGATTGGTATGGGTCTTTGGCCAAAATGTCAACTTGATTTGTACTTGAGGTATGGGCAATGGTACAACTTGCTTTTTGGCATGCTTGGGCTCAGCTGAGTTTAGGTAGAGCCATGGAATTCTTTATGAGGTGATTCAGCAAGTGGTTTGTAACTTATGATAAGTTTTGCAAGTTGATTCAAGTTTGGTTCCTTTGAGATTTCTTGAAGTTCAAGGCATGAAATGAGATGATTCTTGGGCCAATTATGATTTTTAGAGGTCATGTAATCATGTTGTGAAGAAATTGTACACATTTGAGGTCTTTAGAACACTTGATCAAGTCATTTTGCAAAATGCCTCTTTGGTAGAAAACTTCAAATTTTGTGATTTTAGCCAACTTTGACAAGCCATAACTTTTGATCCAAAATGAATTAGGTCATGTTCTTGTACTTTTTGAAAAGGGAATGATCCATTCTACAACTTTCATGACCAAAGTTTTTTCATTTGAAACATTTTTGAATCAAAAAGCAAGGGTTGAAAAAGTTTCCCAAAATGGCAATTTCATTAAAAGTCAAACTTTCCCAAAAAGTCAACTTTGCAAATGACTTGAAATTCTTCAATTTTGTGAACTTATAACATCTTCTATGATCAAATAAAGATCATACACAATCAAAATGATGAAGAACACCCTTTGGTTGGGTCATTGAGGGCCTCAGATGCCCTGATTTTGCACTGACTTGCTCAAAAAGTCAACTCTTGATCAGATGACTTCCCCATTGAATTTCTTCATGAAAATTGATATGAATGATCCCCATACCATATAGAGACCAATAGAAACAAGAATGACCAAAAAATTTGGAGTTATGGCCTCTGAAACCAAAACCCTAATTCTAGGTCATCTGTGCAGTTAAACCTGGCTCTGCTTCCATGCCATTCCCAATTCTTGTGATTCTTTGATATTATTGACTTTGAGAGGATATAATATGATGCTTGAACATACATGGACCCCTTTGAAGTGATTGATGACCTTTGGAGTGGCTCAAGAAGCTCTTGGATTGCTCAGATCACAATTCCTAGATGCATATGACTTTGAATTAATGCATTGAAACAAAAATGCAATATGAGATGGTATGATTGAGTTTATGCATATGAAATGATCACAAGCCATGGTGTGAATGAGTGAGGGCAAATTTGGGGTGTTTACACCAGCCTCGACTGATAACCAAACACAAAGCTGACCTCAGACAGACTTTGCAAAAGAGACAAACTGACCTCGATCAATAAGCTCAAAAAGTGAACTACTATCCTCGAATAATAGCCACAACAACAAGACCAACCTCGGAAGGACTTGAAGAAAAGAAATGCCATCCTCGAATGACAAATCAAAAGATCCTCGGATCTAACACGAAACCATCCTCGAATGGAGACGCAAAGGTATACCAGCCTCGACTGATAACCAAACACAAAGCTGACCTCAGACAGACTTTGCAAAAGAGACAAACTGACCTCGGTCAATAAGCTCAAAAAGTGAACTACTATCCTCGAATAATAGCCACAACAACAAGACCAACCTCGGAAGGACTTGAAGAAAAGAAATGCCATCCTCGAATGACAAATCAAAAGATCCTCGGATCTAACATGAATCCATCCTCGAATGGAGACGCAAAGGTATACCCGACGCAGGAGGTAACCAGAAACACAAAGAAAATAGGACAAGATGGAACGGGATCGTTGTACATAAACGAGAGCCCAAGCAAACAGGACCGTTGCACAAAACAAGAACCTGCGACGCGACTGTTGTACCAAACAAGACGCGGAGAAATGACGAACATTGACTTGAAAAAGACAAGGATGTCTGAAAAATGATAATGGTAACCTCTGTGCGGAGTACTTCAGGTTGAAAAGATATTATAAGTCGTACGTAATATACCTCAAAAATGGCCCATGCTGGCATGCATATGTTCGAATTTATGGCGTAATGCTCCATAATGATGGAAATGCTACGTTTTGGAGGATGCTAATGTAGTGATGAATATGCGTATGCAAATGCAAGGAGATCACCAGATATGGAGACTGCAGGTCTCCCAGATAGCTTGGCTGGGGAGGAATAGTGATCACTGCATTGATTTGGTTCATCCTGATGAGGAGGAGACAACCCTACGGGGAAAGCTGTCAATGATTCAATGGCTCTGAACAACCGCCATTGCCAAAAATAAATTGGACTTTGAGATTGGAGTGCCAGGACCCTGCTGGAGATGGACTCTTCTTGCTAGGTACGCTACTGTCATACCCTAAATTTTGACCAGAAATTTTTCGTTTTGTTCATTTTCTGACGCATTTTTGCGATGTATGGAAAATCAGGCATGTTTGCATTTTTTAGATTAAACATATCATTAATCATAAATCATGCATTTTCTATTTAATTTCACCATTTCAATGTCGTTTTAATTTTGTTCTGAATTTTAGAATTTTTCTCGATTTAAAATTATGTTTTTATCATTTTGTAGTTCAATAACTTTTACTTTAATTTCCAGTTAAGTAATGATATTAGATTATCTAGACTTAAGTTAATATCTTTTCATTTAAGAATAATGTAAGTTTAGTTAAATAGTTTAACTAGTTCTCTTTTTCTTTTAAATTAATTCATTTTTATTAATTTACTTTATTTGAATTTAATCTTAATTAGTTAAATAAATTAGTTTAATATTTAATTTAGTTCAATTTTATTCAAACTTAATTATTTTATTTTAATTTATATTTTAATTTAATTTAGCTTAAATTTAATTTATTTAGTTTAATTTTTTATATTAGAATAATTTTTATTTAGGTTTAATTTAATTAGTCTAGTTTAAATTTAATTTGATTAGTTTACTAGTTAGTTTCAATAGTTACATTACATTACATTGGTCTCATCTCATAAACCATTGGTCTATATACTTTTTCTGCTACACACTTTTTCTGTTACAACAATATCACACGCCACCCCTTTTATACCAATCTGTCTTCATCAACTTTATTTTCTTAGTCCACACTTCACACCATTCCAAGCATTACCTCTACTGATGTATTAAGTGTTATACACTCCAAAAAAGATCATCCAAGAAACCTGCAGACAAAACCAATATCCAGACCAAGTTAAACGTTGAATAATACACATGCCTCTGAAAGGGACTTGACAGGATTTTTTCTGAACAATTTTTTTCATAAAAACAAAGAAAGCAGAAAAAACAGGAGGAGGATCCTCACCTTTTTCACAGCATCCATTACTCCTCCCAACTGATCCTTAAAATCAGAACCCCTTTACAAACCGCTAAAAAAAAAACTTTGGAACAAAAAGTCTTCAGACCTCCTCCGCCATTAACAACCATCAAACTTTAACACAACCAGCAACCCTCATCAAAAATACTGATGAATAGAGAAAAATTTCTTTTGTTCTAAAAAAAAGGGGCAAAAAAACTCTTGAAACACAACAAACACCTTCAACGCCTCAATCACCTTCATCTTCAAAACTCACTGCAAAAACCTTTGAACCTCGCTCAAACAAAACCACAACCGCTCACCGCAAACATCGCTGCAGATCCGAAAACGCAAAAAAAAAAAAAACACAATTTAAGCTGTGAGAGAGGCGAAGACGACGGAAAAGCAAAACCTTGAGAGCAAACCAGTGGCGAAAACCACCCATCACCTTTCCGCCGAAAAACAGCCCCGAATATGCACGCAAATCGCGGACAAACCCACTGAAAAACAAACCATCACCATCAAACCACCGTAGAACGAAATCGCCGCAGAGCGCAACGTAGAATTGAAGTCGTCGGGAACAAAACAAACTGTACAGTCACATCCGAGGGAGATAAATGCAGTTGTTAATGGAGATATAGGTTCACGAGAGTTGAGAGGAAGGTTTGCATCGTGTGAGTTTCTTTTCTCTACTGTTACTTTTCTTTCTTTGTTTTAATTACCATTTTATTTAGATTTTTTGTTATTTTTCTAAAGGGAAAATGGAGTGGGCTCAGCCTTGTTTAATTTAAACAGTTCACTATATTATACCTTTTATTACATTACATACTCCTTGTTTCGTTATTACTTAGCATATTAGTCATTTTTAGATTTCTATTTAAACATACTGTTATTTTGTATATTGGAAAGTTAATAGTTTAGACATACTGTTATATTTGTTTTTCTTATATATTAGAAGTTAATATTTTGATGGTTTCTTATGTAATTATAATTTTAGTTTTAGAATTTTGATTATTGTAATTTAATTAGATTTAATTTAATATTCTGGAAAGTTAGTTTGTTTATTTCGTTTAAGTTTAGAGAGTTAGGTTTTTACTTAAATTCTAGTTTCTAATAAATATAATTTATTTAAATATAAATTAGTTATATATATATATATATATATATATATATATATATATATATATATATATATATATATATATATATATATATATATATATATATATATATATATATATATATATATATAAGGTTAGTTAAGTTGGGAATTTTATATAGAAGAAAAAATCTGAAATATATTTTTAGGTTAGTTTAGTTTTATTTATTTATATTTATTTATCTTTTATTCATTCAATTTTTATTTTATTTTAATTGGGTAGTTTTTAGGTTTGAACCCAAGGGCCAATGATATAGTAAAAAGCTACGATAAATCGATTCCGATAAATCGTGACTAATATGAGGCCATTTATTTTATTTTATTTCCATAAGCTTAATTGATTTTTATTCCATAAGTTTATTTTATTTCATTAATTCTATTTATTTATTTACTTTATTTTTCGCATTTTTTATATAATGTCAAGCTAACGGTTCCGAAATACCGTACACCGCACACACGCTTTCTCTTGGGCAAATTACAACGAGACCCTTTATTTCATCGCATTCTAGTGTAAAATTCTTATTATATCCCTCTCCCGCTTTTCTATGCAATTTATATTTCCGCATTATTTTACTGGTTTCGATTTAGCGTTATTAGGAACATTTAGGAATTAGGATTAGAATCCATGAAATCAATTAATAAAACAAATCATTCTCGCCTACACTTCACACACGTAAGTCGGTCATTTGTGATCGCCATCTGCACTCAATTCATCTTAATTAATTTACGAAAAAAGGAACTTCGGAGTCTAGCATTCCGCACGTTCTGGATTGAACCGCAAATGGGCTAGCCTCACGCGTTGGTTCAATCACCATTCGTATAAAAATAATTCAATTCATTTAATTTAATTTACGAGAAAAGGAACCCCGGAGTCTAGCATTCCGCACGTTCTGGATTGAACCGCAAATGGGCTAGCCTCACGCGTTGGTTCAATCACCATTCGTATAAAAATAATTCAATTCATTTAATTTAATTTACGAGAAAAGGAACCCCGGAGTCTAGCATTCCGCACGTTCTGGATTGAACCGCAAATGGGCTAGCTTCACGCGTTGGTTCAATCACCATTCGTATGAAAATAATTCAATTCATTTAATTTAATTTACGAGAAAAGGAACCCCGGAGTCTAGCATTCCGCACGTTCTGGATTGAACCACAAATGGGCTAGCTTCACGCGTTGGTTCAATCACCGTTCGTATAAAAACAATTCAATTCATCTTAATTAATTTACGAAAACAGAATTCCGGAGTCTAGCATTCCGCACGTTCTGGATTGAACCACAAATGGGCTAGTCTCACACGTTGGTTCAATCACCATTCGTATTCAAAACAATTCAACAATCTTAAAGGATCATGCATGATTCATCTCCATAGGAAAGTTGTTCCTCCTATCCCCACAAACGCAAACAAAAATCTTACAAACAATTACTTTCAAAGGAAGAACGTGGCATTGCTTGTCGATACTTATATCCAAGTTTAAAGCTTCTTCCGATTTTATTTACTTTCAAAGGAAGAATGTGGCATTGCTTGTCGATCTTATATCCAAGTTTAAAGCTTTCTTTCGATTTCTCATTTCTCAAACGTTTGTGGTGGAATAGGTGAGATACTTCTCTTAAAGATGACGACTTGTCTCTTTCTTTCAAATACAAATTAAAACTTACCAACCAATTCAAATCATTTTCATAATTAATTAGCGAGTAACTGAACTCCGGAGGCTCGCACTCCGCACGTTCTTGAATGCAACCGCAACATGGGCTAGCCCCACACGTGGTTCATTCGCCCTCTCGTTTAAAACATCTTTAACAAAGATCAAATATCTTTTCTCAAAACGAATATTGTTTAAATCATTCTATCTCGCAAACAAGCTAGCGCTTCAGCCTCCTATCATGAGCAGATAAGACAACGCTTAGCAGTAGAATGCATTTTTAAACAATCGTTCAATTAAAAAACACGAATCGTAGTAGCACGAACTACGAAGCTCTGACTTTCCCATTGCACAGGGGAATACGTAGGCACGGGGATTTTAATCCTTCGCGAGCACAATAATAAAAAATTAACTATCTCTCCATCATAATAATAAAAAACTCAATATTTCCTCCGCCATAAAGCACAATAATAAAAAACTTAACCTTTCCCTATAACAAATAATAAACAGATATCGATACTTAATCAGTAAAAGAAGACAATAATAATAAGTTAACATTTAAAGCGCAAACTAGACTAAGAGGTTCCCGTTGAGTACAACGGACGTGAGGGATGCCTAGTACCTTCCCCTTGCGTAACTGACTCCCGAACTTAGATTAGTGGTTTCGTTGACCATTCTTATCCTTTATTTAGGTTGTGTCTATATCTTCCTTTTCTCTCGTAGAATAAATAGAATTAGGTGGCGACTCTGTTGTTTATTTTAGGATCGTATTTTTCGAGGTGCGACAGCTGGCGACCTAGATGCTTTATGCATAAGAGAGTCGAGCCTAGCTTAGGATAGTTTGCGTTTGTTTGCTGACTTGTTTGATTATCTTCTTTATTTACTGTTGATATTCTATCTGTTGTTTCCTTCATTATTATTTGCTCATTATATTTGCCTGTTGGGTCTCGGGATATCACGGGTATGAAGTTGTACTTGAGTTTTGAAAAAGAAGAGGGAACACGTAAGTTTAGAATTGGATGTTATTAGTGTTAGTCTCCAAGGACTCGCTCCTTGCACGCCTAGCATGAAAGCTCCCCCAGATAGTTAGACTTTTCATAGATCTTGTCACAATGCAGCTAGCCTGTCGCGGGACCTGATTCATGAAAGGGCTGTGATTCTGGGACCCCCTAGAACCTGTTTCAATTTTGGTAGTTGTGTAATGTTAGGCTCCAAGGACTCGCTCCTTGCACGCCTAGCATGAGAACTCCACTCAAGGTAGACCTTATCGTTATTATCGTCACAATGCAGCTAGCCTGCGGCGGGGCGTTAGTACGATAAACGTCCGTGACCTTGAGTATCCTTATACCATCACCATAGAAGCTACCCTGTGAGTGGGCTTTATGGGTAAAGAATTTAGAACTCTCCACTTAAGGCTTACCAGTTAAGAGATTCCGAGTTACTTGTACCTTGGATCCAACACCTTGCCTTTATATTTAATTCTGGAGCTGTTTGTGATTTTGAGTGTTCTGAGTATTGCATTCATTCGCATACCATTTGCATTTGCATTTGCATTGCATACCATCTCCCAACAATCCAACTCACCCATGTCTTATTCTCCGTCAGTCAACTGTACTCGACCAGTCACCAGAGAAAGATGAACCAACTTGAGCAGGAAAACAGGGAGCTTAGAAGTGAAGTCACGACTTTGAGAAATCATATGGGAATATTCTCAACTACAATGAAGACTCTAATAGACAGCCTTGTGCAGGAGAACACTGAACTCCAGGAAGAGATTCACAGCTTGAAGATTGATAGAGGGCGACTGATTTCTTTGGCCAAAGATCTGGTCATTTCTCAACGTCGGTCAAATTCTACTTCTACTCACCAGCGGCGTCAGAATCAACGGAGGTCTCCAAACAGTCCCGAAGGAGCGGCCCATCAGTTTGACCCAATCCCAATGACTTACAGTCAATTGTGGTCTCATTTTGCCCGGAATTCAATAATGACACCCAGGAAGACTAGGGCCACGAGGTCTCGTCCATGTGGGATCAATCCGAATACCAGATGTGAGTTTCATAATGGAGTACTGGGGCATCCGATTGAAGAGTGCAAAGTCTTCCAGGAAAAGGTTCAAGAGATGATCGACTACGGGGTGTTGACCTTCAACGGAGGAATCCCATCTGTGGACGGAGTGCCTTTGTGCTGATAGAAAACTCAAGAAAGTCCTTTCCAAATCAATATGTTACTGGAGCCTGGGACCAGTTCCTCCATACACCTGATCGTTCGATGTTTTGGAGCTATTCTCTCAGATGTTTAGCTCGTTTACTGCTTTTCATATGTATTTTGCTATGTTTTGTTAATGCATTTTGTTTTGGCATGTAAGAACTTATTTGTTTTGAATGATTAATGCAATGAGTATGTTTGTCTTGAAGTAATCCATTCGTATTCACTCATAATGTTTTTCAACTTTATAATGCCAACATTATCCCCATCTCTTGCTTAGGCAGAGAATTGGAGGGAGGATGACGAAATTAAAACACAAATTCTCTAGTTGATTGCTTTTGAATAAAATCCTACTGACGATGTACAGGCATTGTTTCAAATTCCCAAACACTGGAGAAATAAGGAGTTAATCCCTAGTCAACAACTTCGAGCCTAGAAGTAGGAGTTTCTTTCAGATATTTCAAAACCCTTACGCTTAACCTGGGGCAGGGTAGTGTTCAGTTAATCTGGTTACACATTCAAATCATAAGATGAAACATCCCATTAGGGAATCCGCTACAATTAATGACTTGACAGTCATAATTTTCAACCTTCCAATTAAAAAGGAGAAAATAAAATCCCGCTAAGTCAAGCACCCAAAAAGAGACTTAGGCAAAAATCAGGGACCAAAGAGAAATTCGAGTTAGAAGAGGCCTTTCAAATCCTCAACCTCAAATACATAAGATTTAGTGACCACCATACCAAAGTCAAAGGGGTCACTGATATCCATAGAGGACAAATAAGATGACTGTCATTTCAAGCGGACCTTGGAGCATCATCTCTACGCTATCAAAGACAAATGTATATGTCAATTTAGCTGAACCTAGGATTGGAGAACATCACGGAGAGTGGGCGGGCACCAAATAAACTTTGAGCCTTTATCCTTTGTTTCTAAAACCGTGAACCAAACCACATTACAACCCTCAAAAGTCCTAATTGAAGTAGGGTTTATTTCGAAAGCACACTCGATGAGAAAGTGTTTCCCGACTCCCATGAGCTTTGCTCAAAAATTTGTGTTGACTTTATAAAAAAAGTGAACATCACCTCCTAGCTAGTGATTCGGTCACAGGCTATTGTGAAAATCTTTTCAAAAAAAACAAAAAAAACTTCGAGACAAACACGTGTGTTGCATTAGCAGTCTTAACATTAACCTTTTTGCTTGTTAGCATTTGCTTGATATCATAAAAACCTATGTATGAGCATCAGTGATGAGCTTAATCTCTTGAGATTTGAAACTCTGATGAGTAATTGAGCAACCATTTCAGAGAATGATCACCCCCAGGGAAAGTTTACTTGAAGACCTTGTCAGACAGGGGCATGTTGTTTGAAGACTTTGCCGCAGGAGCATTTTGTTTGAATACTTTGCCAGTCAGGGGCAAGTTGCTTGAAGACTTTTCCAGCCAGAGGCATTTTGCTTGAAGACTTTGCCAGCCAGGGGCATTTTGTTTGAAGACTCTGCTAGCCAGGGGCATTTTGCTTAAAGACGTTGCCAGAAAGGGGCATGTTGCTTAAAGATTTTGCTAGACAGGGGCAAGTCATTTCCCAATTTGTGCTTACACAGTCTGACCATCCCTAAAAGACAAACATTGAAGACTCGTCTGAGCCAAACACAGTTAATCTGAGGCAGTGACGTCGAGATTCGACGAATCTCTACAAGAGTTTGAAGACACTGGGGTATCGTGAATGCCAAGTCTTCTATAAAATCCTCTTGAGATAATCTTTTCTCACAAACCATTTTGTGGGCGCATGACCACGTGTTCCCCTAAGCAAGACGCTCTTGGAACGTACCTTGCAAGTACCTCCGGATAACGGGGTCCTCACACCAAGTTGCTATGATGTGTCAGGGACATGACTCATTTTTTTTCTGGTGGATTTCTTTTACTACTTAGTGCTTCAAGTGAGATACTAAGTCTAGTATCCCCAATTGAGCCTTGATTCAAGCTTCTCCAGCTGAATCTGATTTTCTATCCCCAACGGAGTACAAATTTACTTCACCCTAAGCAAATGTAGTTTGTATGGTCGCTTCCTCCTGATAGATGTTGAAGTTAGAAGATTTGCCTGGGTTTATTTCCCAAATGAAGTATCTTTCTCTCCTCGAAGAGATTTGAGCCTTGTAGCAGGACCTTGTTCCATAGATGGATCTTTACCCTATCTTCAGTGATTGCGTACACTTTGACGAGATTGGTCGAGTATCTGTTTGTTGTGATGTTTATTTCATCACCAGTTCACCTCTTGTGTCTGTTTTGTCTGTCTGTCAGCATAAACATAACACATATACATACATGTACATCATACATGAATTCATATTCATATGCATATTCATGTCGCATTCATTAATGCATACCTCTTTCACCTTGGTCGCGTTTGTCCCCAAGTGAGGTGCCTCTCTCAAAATAGAGTTGTCAGCCTTAGGCAGAAAATGTACATTCTTTCTAATTCCCCACTGAGTTCTTACCCTCGTGGAAGATTTTTGCCTTAGTTCCCCTTTCCACGCTTGGATAGGATTAATCCCCAATTGAGTTTATTCCTCCTGGGTTAGTGTCTTGCTTGACAGTTTATTTCCAGCTCGTTCCTGGATTGAATTTTGGTCGTTGACACTTTTGATAATCGAACTACCAATTGAGAAGTGCATTTATTTTGCACCTTTTGGATGCTTAGTTTCCCAGAAGGAATTTGTTGGAGGCTTCCATTGAAGACAAATTTTGGCTCTCCAGCAGTGTTACTACAACATTCTCCTGGATTATTTATACCTGACAACAAATGGCTGTCTCTCCCATACAAGTTGAGAAGTTTGTTGTGAATTTTCCAATTTCCGTCAAATGGCTATCTCTTCCATACAAGTCGAGAAGTTTGAATGTGAAATTGTTCTTCGTCATATGGCTGTCTCTTTCAGAAGAAGGGAAGTATGATGAATGTTCTATCAAATGGCTATCTCTTCCATACAAGTCGAGAAGTTTGATATGAATCTCTTTTATTTTTCCAAAAAATGGCTATCTCTTCCAGACAAGTTGAGAAGTTTGTTGAGAATATTTTCCAATTTCCGTCAAATGGCTATCTCTTCCATACAAGTCGAGAAGTTTGAGCGTGAAGTTGTTCTTCATCATATGGCTGTCTCTTTCAGAAGAAGGGAAGTATGATGAATGTTCTATCAAATGGCTATCTCTTCCATACAAGTCGAGAAGTTTGATATGAATCTCTTTTATTTTTCCAACAAATGGCTATCTCTCCCAGACAAGTTGAGAAGTTTGTTGTGATATTTTCCAATTTCCGTCAAATGGCTATCTCTTCCATACAAGTCGAGAAGTTTGAGCGTGAAGTTGTTCTTCATCATATGGCTGTCTCTTTCAGAAGAAGGGAAGTATGATGAATGTTCTATCAAATGGCTATCTCTTCCATACAAGTCGAGAAGTTTGATATGAATCTCTTTTATTTTTCCAACAAATGGCTATCTCTCCCAGACAAGTTGAGAAGTTTGTTGTGATATTTTCCAATTCCCGTCAAATGGCTATCTCTTCCATACAAGTCGAGAAGTTTGAGCGTGAAGTTGTTCTTCATCATATGGCTGTCTCTTTCAGAAGAAGGGAAGTATGATGAATGTTCTATCAAATGGCTATCTCTTCCATACAAGTCGAGAAGTTTGATATGAATCTCTTTTATTTTTCCAACAAATGGCTATCTCTTCCAGACAAGTTGAGAAGTTTGTTGAGAATATTTTCCAATTTCCGTCAAATGGCTATCTCTTCCATACAAGTCGAGAAGTTTGAGCGTGAAGTTGTTCTTCATCATATGGCTGTCTCTTTCAGAAGAAGGGAAGTATGATGAATGTTCTATCAAATGGCTATCTCTTCCATACAAGTCGAGAAGTTTGATATGAATCTCTTTTATTTTTCCAACAAATGGCTATCTCTCCCAGACAAGTTGAGAAGTTTGTTGTGATATTTTCCAATTTCCTTCAAATGGCTATCTCTTCCATACAAGTCGAGAAGTTTGAGCGTGAAGTTGTTCTTCATCATATGGCTGTCTCTTTCAGAAGAAGGGAAGTATGATGAATGTTCTATCAAATGGCTATCTCTTCCATACAAGTCGAGAAGTTTGATATGAATCTCTTTTATTTTTCCAACAAATGGCTATCTCTCCCAGACAAGTTGAGAAGTTTGTTGTGAATTTTCCAATTTCCGTCAAATGGCTATCTCTTCCAGACAAGTTGAGAAGTTTGAGCGTGAAGTTGTTTCTCCATCATATGGCTGTCTCTTTCAGAAGAAGGGAAGTATGGTGAGAATTCTATTCATTGGCATCCTTAGTTAAATCTCGGCAGAAGATTTAGCAACGGGTGATTCCTTTTATTCCTGGCAAGTCTCGGCAGAAGATTTCCAGTCTACCTCGGCAGAAGGTATCTCATTCTTAGATTCTCTGGTAATCTCGGCAGTAGATCTCCAGCAGACTTCAACAGAATTTGCTTTCGTTCCAAGATCTCGGCAGTAGATTTTTGGTTCATTTAATATACCTCGGCAGAAGGTATCTTGTTCTTAGAATCTCTGGTAATCTCGTCAATAGATCTTCAGCAGATTTCGATAGAATTTATTTTCTTACCAAGATCTCGGCGGTAGATTTTTGGTTTATTTTGATACCTCGGCAGAAGGTATCTCATTCTCAGAATCTCTGGTCATCTCGGCAGTTAGATCTCCAGTAGACTTCAGAAGAATTAGTTTTCGTTTCAGAATCTCGGCAGTAGATTTCTGTTTTGTTTCGATACACCAACAGAAGGTTTTTTCCAAATGAGGTTTTAAATCTCGGCAGTAGATTTCCTCAAAGTGGAATGTTTGTTCAAAAATTTCGAGTCATCTTAGGACCTGTAGACAGTGGTCGTCTGGCTCCACTCAAGAGAAAATCCTCGTGTGGATTGTACTCCAGCCATGTGCGTCTAATCCCCAGTAGTGTCAAATTTCTTCCTAGCAGCGTTACAACCCTTGTCTTACATTCTTGCATCGCATTGCATATCATAGCATTTTCATCTGCGTTTTCGGTCAAAATTCTCGGTATTCTGATATTTAATCACCTTCCACCTTGAATGTTCAAAAAAAAATTTGTTACTCGTACATTCAGGTTCAGGATGATTAAATAGGGGCAGCTGTCATACCCTAAATTTTGACCAGAAATTTTTCGTTTTGTTCATTTTCTGACGCATTTTTGCGATGTATGGAAAATCAGGCATGTTTGCATTTTTTAGATTAAACATATCATTAATCATAAATCATGCATTTTCTATTTAATTTCACCATTTCAATGTCGTTTTAATTTTGTTCTGAATTTTAGAATTTTTCTCGATTTAAAATTATGTTTTTATCATTTTGTAGTTCAATAACTTTTACTTTAATTTCCAGTTAAGTAATGATATTAGATTATCTAGACTTAAGTTAATATCTTTTCATTTAAGAATAATTTAAGTTTAGTTAAATAGTTTAACTAGTTCTCTTTTTCTTTTAAATTAATTCATTTTTATTAATTTACTTTATTTGAATTTAATCTTAATTAGTTAAATATATTAGTTTAATATTTAATTTAGTTCAATTTTATTCAAACTTAATTATTTTATTTTAATTTATATTTTAATTTAATTTAGCTTAAATTTAATTTATTTAGTTTAATTTTTTATATTAGAATAATTTTTATTTAGGTTTAATTTAATTAGTCTAGTTTAAATTTAATTTGATTAGTTTACTAGTTAGTTTCAATAGTTACATTACATTACATTGGTCTCATCTCATAAACCATTGGTCTATATACTTTTTCTGCTACACACTTTTTCTGTTACAACAATATCACACGCCACCCCTTTTATACCAATCTGTCTTCATCAACTTTATTTTCTTAGTCCACACTTCACACCATTCCAAGCATTACCTCTACTGATGTATTAAGTGTTATACACTCCAAAAAAGATCATCCAAGAAACCTGCAGACAAAACCAATATCCAGACCAAGTTAAACGTTGAATAATACACATGCCTCTGAAAGGGACTTGACAGGATTTTTTCTGAACAATTTTTTTCATAAAAACAAAGAAAGCAGAAAAAACAGGAGGAGGATCCTCACCTTTTTCACAGCATCCATTACTCCTCCCAACTGATCCTTAAAATCAGAACCCCTTTACAAACCGCTAAAAAAAAAACTTTGGAACAAAAAGTCTTCAGACCTCCTCCGCCATTAACAACCATCAAACTTTAACACAACCAGCAACCCTCATCAAAAATACTGATGAATAGAGAAAAATTTCTTTTGTTCTAAAAAAAAGGGGCAAAAAAACTCTTGAAACACAACAAACACCTTCAACGCCTCAATCACCTTCATCTTCAAAACTCACTGCAAAAACCTTTGAACCTCGCTCAAACAAAACCACAACCGCTCACCGCAAACATCGCTGCAGATCCGAAAACGCAAAAAAAAAAAAAAACACAATTTAAGCTGTGAGAGAGGCGAAGACGACGGAAAAGCAAAACCTTGAGAGCAAACCAGTGGCGAAAACCACCCATCACCTTTCCGCCGAAAAACAGCCCCGAATATGCACGCAAATCGCGGACAAACCCACTGAAAAACAAACCATCACCATCAAACCACCGTAGAACGAAATCGCCGCAGAGCGCAACGTAGAATTGAAGTCGTCGGGAACAAAACAAACTGTATAGTCACATCCGAGGGAGATAAATGCAGTTGTTAATGGAGATATAGGTTCACGAGAGTTGAGAGGAAGGTTTGCATCGTGTGAGTTTCTTTTCTCTACTGTTACTTTTCTTTTCTCTGTTTTAATTACCATTTTATTTAGATTTTTTGTTATTTTTCTAAAGGGAAAATGGAGTGGGCTCAGCCTTGTTTAATTTAAACAGTTCACTATATTATACCTTTTATTACATTACATACTCCTTGTTTCGTTATTACTTAACATATTAGTCATTTTTAGATTTCTATTTAAACATACTGTTATTTTGTATATTGGAAAGTTAATAGTTTAGACATACTGTTATATTTGTTTTTCTTATATATTAGAAGTTAATATTTTGATGGTTTCTTATGTAATTATAATTTTAGTTTTAGAATTTTGATTATTGTAATTTAATTAGATTTAATTTAATCTTCTGGAAAGTTAGTTTGTTTATTTCGTTTAAGTTTAGAGAGTTAGGTTTTTACTTAAATTCTAGTTTCTAATAAATATAATTTATTTAAATATAAATTAGTTATATATATATATATATATATATATATATATATATATATATATATATATATATATATAAGGTTAGTTAAGTTGGGAATTTTATATAGAAGAAAAAATCTGAAATATATTTTTAGGTTAGTTTAGTTTTATTTATTTATATTTATTTATCTTTTATTCATTCAATTTTTATTTTATTTTAATTGGGTAGTTTTTAGGTTTGAACCCAAGGGCCAATGATATAGTAAAAAGCTACGATAAATCGATTCCGATAAATCGTGACTAATATGAGGCCATTTATTTTA
Organism: Lathyrus aphaca; assembly: GCA_963966055.1. Taxonomy (NCBI): domain Eukaryota; kingdom Viridiplantae; phylum Streptophyta; class Magnoliopsida; order Fabales; family Fabaceae; genus Lathyrus; species Lathyrus aphaca. Next base: position 623,505,642 of record OZ014519.1, read on the forward strand.
TTTTATTTCCATAAGCTTAATTGATTTTTATTCCATAAGTTTATTTTATTTCATTAATTCTATTTATTTATTTACTTTATTTTTCGCATTTTTTATATAATGTCAAGCTAACGGTTCCGAAATACCGTACACCGCACACACGCTTTCTCTTGGGCAAATTACAACGAGACCCTTTATTTCATCGCATTCTAGTGTAAAATTCTTATTATATCCCTCTCCCGCTTTTCTATGCAATTTATATTTCCGCATTATTTTACTGGTTTCGATTTAGCGTTATTAGGAACATTTAGGAATTAGGATTAGAATCCATGAAATCAATTAATAAAACAAATCATTCTCGCCTACACTTCACACACGTAAGTCGGTCATTTGTGATCGCCATCTGCACTCAATTCATCTTAATTAATTTACGAAAAAAGGAACTCCGGAGTCTAGCATTCCGTACGTTCTGGATTGAACCGCAAATGGGCTAGCCTCACGCGTTGGTTCAATCACCATTCGTATAAAAATAATTCAATTCATTTAATTTAATTTACGAGAAAAGGAACCCCGGAGTCTAGCATTCCGCACGTTCTGGATTGAACCGCAAATGGGCTAGCCTCACGCGTTGGTTCAATCACCATTCGTATAAAAATAATTCAATTCATTTAATTTAATTTACGAGAAAAGGAACCCCGGAGTCTAGCATTCCGCACGTTCTGGATTGAACCGCAAATGGGCTAGCTTCACGCGTTGGTTCAATCACCATTCGTATGAAAATAATTCAATTCATTTAATTTAATTTACGAGAAAAGGAACCCCGGAGTCTAGCATTCCGCACGTTCTGGATTGAACCACAAATGGACTAGCTTCACGCGTTGGTTCAATCACCGTTCGTATAAAAACAATTCAATTCATCTTAATTAATTTACGAAAACAGAATTCCGGAGTCTAGCATTCCGCACGTTCTGGATTGAACCACAAATGGGCTAGTCTCACACGTTGGTTCAATCACCATTCGTATTCAAAACAATTCAACAATCTTAAAGGATCATGCATGATTCATCTCCATAGGAAAGTTGTTCCTCCTATCCCCACAAACGCAAACAAAAATCTTACAAACAATTACTTTCAAAGGAAGAACGTGGCATTGCTTGTCGATACTTATATCCAAGTTTAAAGCTTCTTCCGATTTTATTTACTTTCAAAGGAAGAATGTGGCATTGCTTGTCGATCTTATATCCAAGTTTAAAGCTTTCTTTCGATTTCTCATTTCTCAAACGTTTGTGGTGGAATAGGTGAGATACTTCTCTTAAAGATGACGACTTGTCTCTTTCTTTCAAATACAAATTAAAACTTACCAACCAATTCAAATCATTTTCATAATTAATTAGCGAGTAACTGAACTCCGGAGGCTCGCACTCCGCACGTTCTTGAATGCAACCGCAACATGGGCTAGCCCCACACGTGGTTCATTCGCCCTCTCGTTTAAAACATCTTTAACAAAGATCAAATATCTTTTCTCAAAACGAATATTGTTTAAATCATTCTATCTCGCAAACAAGCTAGCGCTTCAGCCTCCTATCATGAGCAGATAAGACAACGCTTAGCAGTAGAATGCATTTTTAAACAATCGTTCAATTAAAAAACACGAATCGTAGTAGCACGAACTACGAAGCTCTGACTTTCCCATTGCACAGGGGAATACGTAGGCACGGGGATTTTAATCCTTCGCGAGCACAATAATAAAAAATTAACTATCTCTCCATCATAATAATAAAAAACTCAATCTTTCCTCCGCCATAAAGCATAATAATAAAAAACTTAACCTTTCCCTATAACAAATAATAAACAGATATCGATACTTAATCAGTAAAAGAAGACAATAATAATAAGTTAACATTTAAAGCGCAAACTAGACTAAGAGGTTCCCGTTGAGTACAACGGACGTGAGGGATGCCTAGTACCTTCCCCTTGCGTAACTGACTCCCGAACTTAGATTAGTGGTTTCGTTGACCATTCTTATCCTTTATTTAGGTTGTGTCTATATCTTCCTTTTCTCTCGTAGAATAAATAGAATTAGGTGGCGACTCTGTTGTTTATTTTAGGATCGTATTTTTCGAGGTGCGACAGCTACCCATTGAACTCTGTTGGGGATGACAGATGATGTCAATGATAAAGCTTCCCGCTGAAGGTAAGAGTTCAAGTTGCCACTCGCTGGGGATAAGAGCTAAATCCTCTCATGTTGGGAATGAGAGATGATGATACCCTTCTGATCAAGAAGCAACCTTTCATTTGCCGCACTACTGGAGAGGGAATTGTCTAATGAAACTTGCTAAGGAATTTTGATCAATGAAGCTTGCTGATGAAATAACTCTTGAAGTACTGTGCTGACAATGGCTTTGCTTCCAGCCTCTGGGTTGATAGATCGCCAACTAACCATGATTGAATAATGGTTCTCTGAAATTTTCAACTCGCCTCTGACTAAGGTCCATCGGAAGAAAATGTCTCAAGAGGATTTTACAGAAAACATGACATACGAAATGCCTCAGTGTCTTCAAACTCTTGGAGAGATTCGTTGGGTCTCGAAATAACTGTCCCAGATTGCATGATATGAAAGAAATTTGCCTCGCGAGGATTCATGAAAAACCTCATATCACCGTGAAATATTCTGCCCCAGTATTTTGAACTTCGGATAGGCGCTTTGAATTGACGGTCTTCGGGGGAGAGAGTGACTTCTCATGCCCTTGAAGTGATCATCTATGACTGACTTGTGCTTTGAAGCAAATATCCATACTACATACTCCTGGAGAGATTTGAATCTCGAAGTGATTGCCCCAGATTGGCTAAAATTTGAATGAATGCCTCCGACTAATGGCTCTTTGAGATATTTGGATCTCAAAGCTATTGCCCCAGATTGGTCGGCTCTTATCGCGATCATTGGGAAAGTCCCTACTCAATGGAGTTTTCTTGAAAAGTGCACCTCGACAGATTGTCCTTCGGACGTTTCAGACTTCTCAACTTGGCAAGATTAAGATTTTGAACTGAGATTCCATATCTGGACTTTTTATGATGCCAAACAGATGTATGCAAGCAGAAAATGTTTGTTCTAAGAATGAAAATTCTAATGCAACACACATGTTAATCTTGAAGTTTTACTGTAAAAAGATATCGCCAACCTTTGTGAGTGAATCACTGGTTAAGATACAACATTGATTTTTGATGAATGAAAGCATGCACATGCAACACCAACAAAGAACTTTTAGCACAACTCATAGGAGTCAGGAACGCGATCTCGTGGTAGTATGCTCTCAAAAATAACCCTGTTTCAGTTAGGACTTTTGAGGGTTGTATCGTGGTCTGGTTAACGGTTATAGAAAAAAAGGATATAGGCTCGAAATTTATTTGTGCCCACCCATCTTCGTGATGTTCTCCATTCCTATTTTCAGCTAGCTTTCACAAGCGCTCACCTCTCAAAAAGGGTTTTATGATGATTAAGGAACCAATTACACTAACAGTTTAAGCACCAATCAGGTTGTTGTTTGGAGTCAGTCATCCCTTCGTCTTTCGTGTCTGTATCACACGACTTTGTTCTTGTTCAAGGATCTTTCTTGTAATCCTTTCTGTCTTTCACTTTTTCATTCTTTTTCTTTATCCCTAACTTTTGCCTGGACTGATTCTTGTGAATCTTTGATTGTGAAGTCCAGCGGGATGCCCTAATTTTTGCCTAAGTCGCTTGTTTTCAAGTTTCGACTAAGCGGGCTTTTTCATTTCTTTTTTTTTCACTCTTTTTTTTTGAACAAATCGTGTGACACTGTGTGTCTTGATTGCTTTGCGAGGGTTGTGACTGCCTCATTCTTTGGTCGACGAAGGATAACCCCTGTGGTTTTCAATCTTTGGACCTCTTGATTTGGTACAACGAAAGGTGATGGATCCTCAGATTTGTACTCCTTTTCGAAATTTGAATGCTCGGTCAAACTAACTGACGCCTACCCTGCCCCTGGGTTAAATGCAAGGGTTTTTTTTCATTCGAAAAGAAACTCCTACTTCAAGGCTCAAATGGGTTGGCGAGGGTTTATCTCCCTTATATCTCCGGTGTTTAGGATTTGAAACAATGCCTGTACATCGTCAACACGGTCTTTCTCAAAAGCACACAATTAGAGATTTTTGCGTTTTCATTTCGTCATCCTCCTTCATAGAGTTTAAGCACGACAATTTGTATTGCAATGCACATACACAAAATCATGAGTGAATACGAATGGATTACTTTAAGAAAAACATGTGCATTTTATTATGGTTATCATTCAAAAACAAATAAGTTTCATGCATGCATACAAATGTTTAAACAAACAATATAAACTACAAATGAAAATGCAGTAAAGAAGCTGAACATTGCCGTCATTGAGGAGACTTGACTCCGTATGGACTTATTGCTTCTGAAGATGCCTTTGTAAATTGGGAGACCCATTTGATGAGGAGACTTCAATATGTGATCAGACTTTCTGGCATGATGACCTTTGAGTCGATCAAATTCTGGACCTTGTCTTCACCTTTGCCTCTGAAAGACTTGCAATATTCAATTAAAAGGCCAGGTGCCCCAGAATGATAGTCATACTTGAAACCCCAAAGGAAACTTTGTCGGAGATGATCCTGATGCAATTAGCTCAACCACTCCGAATTTGCGTAAATGATGAAACTTGTTGCACGTACAACATCGGAATATGATCAAACTTCTTCTCAAGTTGTTTTGGACCTTACCTGTATTCTCTGCCCCTAGGATTCTCTTGGGAAGCTCCGGTCAGATGCTGACAAATGACATCTGGAGGGAAAAGGTTGATAAAGTTAATAGATAAGGTTGATCGGAAAGATCTTGCACGATCTCCTGCCTACGTATCTCCATTGACCAATGGAGAATCAGAGCAGCGTAGTTCCCCTCACTAGGGATGAAAATAGCTTTGTTCAGAATTTCCATAACCAAGCTCATTTGAGTCTTCATCTGGTTGACTTCCTGTTTCAGCAATTTCTGGTTTTGAAATAAAGCTTATACCTCTGCCCTGAATGGCCTCAGCTGGGTCTTCCTTCGATTACCTCCGCCCGGAGTTGCTTCAAATATATACCTTGATGACTGTGATTCAAGTTGTCCATTCTGATGAGAAATCAAGTCAGGAAAAGAAGTTGCCTCTGAACACCTGTCAAGAATGCAAGGATGCATGCAAATGCCATGTTCAATTATTTCTGAGGAATCTATCTGCTTTGATTCAAGTTTTGATACAGAAAAATCCAACAACATGATTCAGATATGTGATCCACAGAAATAATTAAACATGTGTGCAGAAATGCTATGATGTCATGTATGCAACAGGCATGTGATCAATGATCCGATGTTGGTGCCGGTGTTGAGCAATGAGTCAAGTGTCCGAATAGAACCATAATAGTAGCACCATCCCTGTATAGAACCCCATAACTGAGAACCCAATAACTGTAAAACTGGATCACATAATAGCATAGTCACTGATGGTGTTGAAGTTGAACAACGAGCCAAGTGTCTGTGGAGAGTCACAATATCAAGGTCACAATATCAGGGTCACCATGGTAATCACAGTAACAATCTCTCTAAATAGAAATCCCGGATCTCAGAATCAAAGAACCATATAGCACCAGATACTATCATAAAACAACACTGGCAAAGCGGGTATGTTGAAGTTTAGGGTTCCTGCAAACCTGTAAACCCCTCCCAATCTCACGGGTGTGCTACTCGGGTCAACATCACGGACTCTCAAAGCCGAATAGCAATAATACGTTCACCATTTCCGAGAAATGGCTCATGACCAAATCAGGGACTCGGTTTGGCATTATGTACTACTCAGGGAGGCCTCAGCTGAGTCCAAGGAAACAAGCATCCCTCATAAGTCCTCAGCTTCAAGCACTGAATCGAGAAACAATATTACATTCATCCCGAAGGGTACAATACTATCGTCATATGAACAGTTTGCCTTGACTGGATTCCTATGAGAGAACCAGGCCATCCTATGCGAGTTCCCAGTGGACCCTCGGATGCGAGTGGGTTTGCCAACAAATGTGGTCTGCCACTGTCATCACTAGAGAGGGTTGTTTCCACTAAGGTTCTCAATGATTGGCCCCCTGACTGCACATAACCATCAAGGTAGTGCATTAACCCAGAAAGATTCCGGTATCAATACATTCCCGAGAAGGTCGCAAGTCAAGGTGTGGAACTCACTACTACCAACATAACAAGATGCCATGAAGCCAATGTGGAACCACTCTAAATCCTAGGGTGCACTCGAGCCCCGGTTACAAGCTCATCTCACAGTAACCCCATCCCACAGAAAAAATGAAAACCAGCACAGCCATACAGTCCAGTATAATATGATGCATGGAAAATAAAATACTGAAAGCGGTAAATAAATGCGATAAAGTAAAGCTGTAAAGTAAAAACTGTAAATAAAAACAGTAAAGCTAAACTAAAGCACACAACAGAAAACAAACACCCAAAGAAGCAAAACCAAACAGGCGCTAGGATTGACTCTACAAGGGTGTCGCTCCCGACAAATGGGACTGACCCAAATAAAGGTACAGACGCGAACGGTCGGCGAAGGGAACAGTGAGAACACACAGCCGTGAACTCACTGGAGATGAAAAGAGTCGCCAGCTAGGCATTTTTATCCCGGAGGAAAGGCAATGCTGCATAGACCTAGAAAGAGATGGATAAGACGGTCGCGAACCAGAGAGACTGAGAAAGGGGGTTGGTTACAACCTGGGAAGGTATTAGCACCCAGATTGTCCGTCGTACTCGACGGGATCCACGCTTAAAAGATTTGTGTTATAAAGGGGTAGTGTCAGTGCAATTTGTGTATAAAATAGCTGGAAAGAATGTACAGGTGTCAGTGTAAAAGAGTGTGAAGTGTAACATGTATAAATGATGTGTCAGTGTAAGAAAGAGTATGCTCATGATTATGAGGCTTAAAGAATAATGTTGGAAGGAGGGGGGATGTACAGAGACTTTTGTTCGATAACTGTTAAGTTATGCCTACGTATCCTCTCGTGCAATGAGGAAGTCAGAACACCGTAGTTCGACCCAAAGAGACTGAAAGATGAATTGACTTGTGAACTGCTTGCTTGTCTATGCTCAAGTGTATGACCTGTCTGGCTCAGGTGCTAACTGTCTTGCATTAGACGGAAGAAGCGAGTTCTCGGTTATGAGTGAAGGTGATGAGAAAAGAATCCCGAAGGAGACGATTATTGTTTGTTTTTTAGTTTTCAGTCTTTTATTTCTTTTTGGATTTTTGTCATAAGAAAATGAGCTTAAGCCTAAACCAATGGATTTAGTAAACTCATCACATCTTCCCTCTGATTAGGGGTAATGAGAATACCTTAAGTGTGAAGTCAGATTCTCACACTTAATCACCTTCGGTGTAGGATTAAGATCATTAACCTACTTGTGATTATTTAGATGTTTTTGGTGATTTTGTTTAGTGTTGAGTAATGAGGTTAAGCCATAATCAAGGATTAAACAGACTCATTACACCATCCTAAAAGAAGGATAATAGATGAGAATGTTTAAGCTGAGGAAGACTCCTCAACTTAATCCATGATTAGGGATTAAACCCATGACAAAACAAGCCTTTATTAAGTGGATTTTAGTTAATGATATGATGATGAAGTGAATTTTTATGATTTGTAAGACAACTTGAGGGGGACTTGTCCATTAACACTAGGGTTAGTCCTTCTTAACCACTTAAGGAAGAATTAGAACCCTAATGCAAGGCCCAAGTTACAAGTATAATGTCTTGATATTTATTAGATGAATTGATTAAGAGATTTAAACACCTTAAGGGTTTAATACTTAGGATTAAAGTTATACACTCCATCCTAAGAGAAGGATGCAGGCATAAGCTTAATCACAAAGTCTTAAAGCCTTTAGGGTTTAGTCCCTGATTATGAGATAAGAAGAGAAGACTCAAAGAGAGACACAAAGGTAAAACTATGGGGGGACTAATCAAAACCCTAATTCATTGTCATGCTTGGTTGATCCTGAGGTTTGTGAGGTTTGCAAGAACAATCTTCAAAGGAACCACCAGGAAGCAGGTGAACAGGATCAAGAGAAGCAAAGTAACTTGCTTCATTCAAGAAGTCAAGTCACTTGAAGAAAGAAAGTGAGAAGGAGAAGAATGAGCAAACTCAATCTCAAACACAAATAGAAATGCAGCAATGGATGCAAGAGAGATGAAAAGAAAATGCATGAGAAGTGAAGGCAAATCCACTTCTCAAGTTTAACTTACCACCTGCAATGTTAGAAAGAAAATGCAATGCAATGCAAGATGAGATAAAATGATATGATGCTAAGCAAAACCAGAAGCATGTTGATGATGATTATGATGTTATGAGATGCTGCAAACATGAGGCAAGACATGGAAATGATCATACAAGCTTATGAATGCATATGATGCAAGTTAAGGAGCATGAACAAACATGGAATGTTATGAAGCATACAAGACAAATGACATGGCAAACATGAGATGCAATGATCAAAGATGCTTTATACATGTCTTAAGATGTCAAATGGATCACAAGAATGCACAAAATGCAATGACAAGTCATGTTATGCAAGGAAATGCAAGAAGGATGCAAAAGAAAGCCCAAATTAGGGTTCATGGATCAAACATCAAACAAAAACCCAAAACAGAAGCAAACCTCATGATAAAAAATGGAAAATGGCACCCAAAGAAACCCTAGGCCTATGATGAACCACTTCCCAAAGGGGAGCTCTCAACTCTCAACTAAACTCAAGATATGAATTTTCTAAGTTATTAGGGTTTTTTAGGGTTCTTAACAAAACAAATGCCAAACAATTTGAAAATGCAAGAACAATTCATGGCCTTTTTATCCTAGGAACTACATGCAAAACAAAAGACAATGCAAGAAGAATCAATGTCTCAACCTTCACCAATTGGCAGAAATGAATTTTTGAATCCATGATCAAAATAATGCATAAAAAATGATTTAATTCAATGAAAAATTCTTAAAATGCATCAAGATCAAAAAAGAAATTTGGTTTGAAGGTTGGACAATGTTTCTAAATGTCTTAGAACATTTCATGAATTTTTTTGTAATTTTTAAATACCTAAAAGTATTTTTAATTAATTAATTCCCATTAATCAATTAAAAATAATCTTTTAAATATTTAAAAATACTTTTTTTAATGATAAAAATAAAATAAAAAATGTTTTTGGGTCTTAAAAATTAATAAAACCTTAAAGAAAAAGTTTCATAATTTTTAAGGTATTTTTGCTATTTTTAAATAATTATGCAAAACAAAAGAAAAATAAATGAAAATAAATGAATTAAATCTGATTTAATGCAAAGTATTCAAATCCAACGCGTGAGATTCAAAGTGGCCAGGGCGGGAATTGACTTGGCGCGGGAATGAACGGACCACATTCAAACTGGCTTAATTACACTTAACCCTAATTAAACAAACCCTAATGACTTTCAGGCGACCGGAACACTGTTCCGGTCGTCTTCTCCGGCAAGTCAAAACTACTATCTCACTGAATACGCATCAAAACACCACCAAACTCTCCAGATTTCATCCCTGAACATCATTAAACCTAACCCCTAACTTAAACCCCATTTATTTCCACTAAATCAAGAGAAACAAGCAAGAACAAATTTTCGGGCAAACTTTCAGATCAAGCATACAACCCCAAAACTCAATCATTTTCAAAAGTAAAAGGTTCAATGCACTCAGGGGAACATAAGGATCATTTTAGAAACAAGAAAAGAGAGTTCTGGAAAAATGAAATTCCAAAGCTACCTGAATCGAAGCTTTGACTCCTGGCGCTCTCTGGCTAGTTCTTTGGCTCAAACAGGTTCCAATGATCTCCCTTTGAAGCTTTGGATGCTTAGTTGGAGTTTAAAAAGCCCCTTGAGTGAATTTGCAGAAGTTCTGACCAAGGGCATGTGGAAATCGTATTTGAGTTATGGAGGGTTTCAGGCCAAGGTAGTGGGTGGTTTCTGGTCAGTGGAGCAAGATGAGTTGATGTGTGGAGTTTGTTTGAGTGTTCTTGGCTTGTAGAAGCAGATTCGAATGCTTTTGCTTTATGGAGTGAAAATGGTGAAATGGGGTTGTGGCTTGTTTCAGGCCTGGGTCTTGTGGGTTTGGGGTCAATGAAGCATGGTGATTTGATCTATGGACTTGGCTTTTGTGTTTGTAAGCTGAGAAAACAAATTCGAATCAAGATGCAAAATGGAGTGTTTTGGTGTATGTGATGGTGGGGAGAGTTTCAGCCTTGCTTCTTCTTATGTTTAGCTTGCAAATTGTCCACATAAACAAATCTGATTGGCTGGATGATGTGACTTGTGCTTTTGTGATTGGTAAGTTTGCTTTTGCCAAAAGTCAAAAATCTTGTAAGAGAAGCATGGGCTTGATACTAGGCAAGTACAAGGACTAGGGCTGGCGCAGCATGGCATGGAGAGAAGCTAGGGCTGGTTCAGCATCCAAGAAATCAAGTGGGTGAGATGTGATGATAGTTTTTGCAAGTTGTTACTTTATGGACTTTCATGATAAAAATGCCTTGTTACATGAACTAAACAACATGTGATCTTGGTTCAAACTTGACTTTTAGGACTTAGAGAATGCTTATGTGCTGGTTTGATACCAATTAGAGGTTGCAATTTGACTTGGTGTATGATTTTGCAAGTTTCCCATTTGGTGCATGTCTTGAAATTTAGTGATTTTTGCCAACTTTGATGCACCATAACTTTTGATCCAAGAAGAATTTGATCATGTTCTTGTACTTTTTGAAAAGGGAAAGATGAGATCTACAACTTTCATGACCAAAGTTTTTTCATTTGAAGCATTTTTGGATCAAGAATCAAGGCTTGAAAAATGACCTAAAATGAGGCATTCTTGAAAAGTCAACCATGCCCAAAAAGTCAACATTTGCAAAACTTCCAAATTCTTGATTTTTGTGAACTTCAACCTTCTTCCATGATCAAATAAAGATCATATACACTCAAAATGATGAAGATCACCCATTGGTTGGGTCATTGGGGGCCTCAGATGCCCTGATTTTACACTGACTTGTCCAGAAAGTCAACTCTTGATCAGATGACTTCCCCATGGAATTTCTTCATGAAAATTGATATGTATACTCCCTATACCATATAGAGATCAATGGAAACAAGAATGACCAAAAAATTTGGAGTTATGGCCTCTGAAACCAAAACCCTAATTTTCAGTCAACTGTGCAGTTCATCCTGGCTCTGCATCACCTCAAGCCCTAGCTCTTGTGATTCCTCTGCAATTTTGACTTTGAGGAGATGAAATATGATATAGGAACACACATGGACCCCTTTGAGTTGATTGGTTGCCTTTGGAATGCCTCAAGAAGCTTTGGGATTGCTCAGATCACAAACCCTAGGTGCAGATGCCTTAGAAACTATCTAGTGAATCAAAAATGAGATGTGAGATGATATGATTGTGTTTATGCATATGAGAATGATCACAAGCCATGGTGTGAATGGGTGAGGGCAAATTTGGGGTGTTTACAGCTGCCCCTATTCAAACATGAGTTAGCTGTGCAGGTTGTAAGCGACGGCTTAACAGGCAAACAAGATAACTTGTGGTTGAATACCAAAGACGGTCCAAAATTTGCACTCACAGAATGAAGAAGAAAAGGGATATAGATTGTAAAGGAAAATAAAGTATATTGTAAAGTATGGGCGGCGGAGGACGACCGTCGAGCAGAGGAAGACTGCTGGGTAAAGTGGTATGTGAAGCAAAGCGATGACGGGGACGGCCGACATGCTGGTAAAGTGCAGGAAATAAAGCGATGACGGGGACGGCCGACATGCTGGGGAAATAAGGTAGAGCTAAGACGGGGACGGCTGACTAGCTGGGAAAATAAAATATCATGATGGGGACGGCCATCAAGATAAAGCTGCAAAGTTCTCTGGGGGATTAATGAAACACGACGGGGACGGCCATCAAGTTCATAAAGGTAAAGTAACCAACGATGGGGACGGCCATCGGGCTAAAAAGGAAAAGGGACCACGACGGGGACGGCCATCGGGTTAAAGAATAAATGAAATAAACAGATGATGGGGTACGGCCACCAAAGGTGAAGGACGATCACCTAGCAGGGGACGGCTGCTCTGTTGGGAATAAAAGAAATATGATGGGGACGGCCATCAAAGGTGGAGGACGACCACCTAGCAGGGTACGGCTGCCGAAAATATCCACGATGGGGACGGCCATCGGATAGAAAAGGTCAACGATGGGGACGGCCATCGGACGAGCATGATGGAGGACGACCATCAAGAAGTGGAGGACGACCACTCAGCAGGGGACGGCTGCTCTCGGGGTTTATCATGACATAGGACGAATGTCAGACAAACAAAATCAACAATGGGGACGGCCATTGGATAAAGTGATGAAGGACGATCATCAAAAGGGTGGAGGACGACCACCTAGCAGGGGACGGCTGCTAAAAATCAACGATGGGGACGGCCATCGGATGAGCATGATGGAGGACGACCATCAAGAAGTGGAGGACGACCACTCAGCAGGGTACGGCTGCTCTCAAAGGTATCATAACACAGGACGAGTGTTAGATAAAAAGAAAATTTGTTGGCAATCTACTGGGGAGATAGTAAACACAGACGAGCGTTTACATCCAAGAAACAAAAGGTATAAGTGTTTGATATTGTGTATAGATTAAAGATGCGGACGAGCATCCTTAAGACTATGATACGGACGAGTATCACGTAGAAACAAACTGACACATGTTCAGAGATGATGATACGGACGAGTATAAACTGGTTAACAAAAGAACACGGACGAGTGTTGCATCTGAAAGGACTCTTCTGGGGAAAAGTGGATACGGACGAGTATCTATATCCAAGAAGACATAAGTGTTTGACACGTTGTATGGATTAATGATGCGGACGAGCATCCTTAAGACTATGATACGGACGAGTACCATGTAGAAACAAACACTTGACGCAATGTTCTGAGATGATGGTACGGACGAGTACCAACTGGTTAACAAAGAACAAGGACTACTGTCGAATCTGTGGGGATATGAGTGATGATGTATACAAGATACGGACGAGTATCTGTATAAGCGTACCACGAGTAGTGAGTATTGTATTGTATAGATGAGTGTTTATCTGCTGGGGAGAGTGACACGGACGAGTGTCAAAAGAGAAAAGTATAATATGAACAAGTATATGGGTGATGAAGGTGTACGCGACTGCGCTGGGGATATGACACGGACGGGTGTCAAAAAGGGTGTATATATAAGTACATGTGAGTGCAAAGAGGACCTCTTTGGCTTTCTGCTGGGATATGACACGGGCGGGTGTCAGGACGTATCTGTAATGAGGGTGACTTGTTTGTAAAGGGTGTTCAGGCGACTTTACTGGGGAAAGATGACACGGACGGGTGCCAAAAGGTGTATGTACTGGTGTTTGTGATTTGAAAGGCAACTGCTTTTGCTGGGACTCTGGTGGGGATTTCTGTACGGTGATGATGAACAGTTTATTATTCACAAGTGTTTGATTCACAACATGACTTATGATTATGCTATGCATTTGATTTTTGCCGTAATGCTCCGTATTAGACGGAATGCTACGCTCCGGGGGGTGAATATGATGCGGATGCCATGATTATGCAAAGGGGCACAGATCCGGGATTCAGATCCCGTTGCTGCGAAGATCTCTGGATGATCTGCTTGAAATGGACATCCCAGCTGGGTATGAGATCACTGGTAGATCTAATGATGCATCTGCTTGGGGATATAGGTCACTGATAGACATATCCTTATAAATGAGAAACCCAGCTGGGGTTTGTAGAAGCTTTCTTCACTCTGTTGTGACTTCTTCGTGCGTCGCTCTTCTGAATAGAGGCTGGGGATCCTGTGGGGAGGTGATTCCCTGATTTCTGCATTCTGCTGAGGAAGAACGGCAACTCGGCTGGGGGAATTGTGAGAGGCAACTCAGCTGGGGAGAGCAACAAGAGGCAACTCAGCTGGGGAATAGAGCATTTCAGATGCTGAGGTTGAGTGCATGTTGATTTGGCAACTTCGCTGGGGAAATGGGCACCTTCGATGCTGTATGCTGAAGATAGATCGAGTTGATAATGATTCGCCTACTTGCTGAGACGTAACCTGCATGCCCCAGGTTGCGTCCTGGATACCTGCAATCCTGCAAAGGTAAGGAAACGTACAAAAGGTCCCGAGGTATCCCTTACTGGATTCCGTCATAGGAGATAAGTACTTTCGAGAGTAAGTATATTCCCTGTAAGCATGTGTTTTTATTTTTAGAGAAAGGCATCTGTACTTATGCAATTGTATTTTGGAGATATCAGACAACTCTTTGCAAAACATAAATGTGAAAACGAAACATGACTGAAAGATCTGATTTTATTAATTCATGTGCCCTGAATTGGCAAGATACAGTCAAAGAAACATATCTCCTGAAATGAGGAGATTGTTACAAATTGAGAAATAAAGTGCTGGCGGTGTTGACGACGCTTTCAAGGAGCTTCCTCTCCTGCTATGACTCGTATGACAATGACGTTCTTCTCGTCTTGCTTTCTGGAGAGAGTTGATTCTGATTGAAGCTTGATCCTTTGGAAGCTTACCAAGTTGTAGGTGATACAGACGAATTCAGAATGCAGTTGTTCGCTTATTCCCTTATTTTGCATGGATCGCCCTTTCGGGTTTTCAATCCATCGGGATACCCATTTTTGCCTGAGCTGTCCAATGCGGCTTTTCAACTCAGCGGGTGTACATTTTTTTGTTTATTTTCCCTTACTTTTGCCCGAGTCTTTTATTCTGTTTTTGACTCGCCGGGATGCCCTATTTTTGCCTGGACTTACATTCTGTTTTTATGTCCAGCGGGTCATTTTATGCGAAGTATTTTTTAACTGCATCTGAATTCACAGGGGACGGGAAATCTTCACCATCCATGGTGCTGAGCATCAGTGCTCCACCAGAGAAAACTTTCTTTACAACAAATGGTCCTTCATAATTTGGAGTCCATTTGCCCCTGTAGTCTGTATGAGGAGGGAGGATTCTTTTCAGCACAAGATCTCCTACTTGGTACTCTCGGTGCCTGACTTTCTGATCGAAGGCTTTCTTCATTCTCTTCTGATATAACTGCCCATGGCAGATTGCAGCCAATCTTTTCTCTTCGATCAGACTCAGTTGTTCGTATCGGGACCGTGCCCATTCTGCTTCATTCAGTTTAACATCCATCAATACTCGTAAAGAGGGTAATTCAACTTCAACAGGTAGGACTGCTTCCATACCATATACAAGCTGATACGGTGTTGCCCCAGTGGATGTTCTGATTGATGTGCGGTACCCATGCAGGGCAAATGGTAGCATTTCGTGCCAGTCTTTGTAGGTGACTACCATCTTCTGTACAATCTTCTTAATATTCTTATTAGCTGCCTCAACAGCACCATTCATCTTTGGTCTGTAAGGAGAAGAATTGTGATGTTGAATCTTGAAGTCCCGGCACAGCTCTGCCATCATTTTGTTGTTTAAATTGGAACCATTATCAGTAATGATTCGCTCGGGCACTCCATACCGACAGATGATATCTCTCTTCAGAAATCTGGCTACCACTTGCCTTGTAACATTAGCATATGAGGCTGCTTCAACCCACTTGGTGAAATAGTCAATGGCGACCAGGATGAATCTGTGGCCATTCGAAGCAGTTGGCTCAATCTTGCCAATCATATCAATGCCCCACATGGCAAAGGGCCATGGTGAAGACATGATGTTCAGAGGATTGGGAGGCACATGTACCTTATCCGCATAGATCTGGCATTTGTGGCATTTTCTGGCGTAAGCACAACAGTCTGCGTCCATTGTGATCCAGTAATAGCCCGATCTTAACAATTTCTTAGCCATGGCATGCCCTCCAGCATGGGTACCAAAAGATCCTTCGTGCACTTCATGCATCAACAAATCTGCTTCCGTCTTGTCAACACATCTGAGGAGTACCATGTCAAAGTTCCTCTTGTACAAAGACCCATCAGCGTTCAGAAAGAAACTACCAGCAAGCCTTCTCAAGGTCTTCTTATCATTGGAAGATGCCCCAGGTGGGTATGTTTGATCCTCCAAGAAGCACTTAATGTCGTGGAACCAAGGCTTATCATCTTTTACAACATCTGCTGCAAATACATATGCTGGTCTATCAAGTCTAGACACTGAAATCTGGGGTACAAAGTTAGCGGCTTGAACTTTGATCATGGATGAAATGGTAGCAAGAGCATCTGCAAACTGATTATCGTCTCGAGGGATATACTCAAGCTTGACTGTTGTGAAGAAAGTCAGTAACCTTCTCGTATAATCCCTGTAAGGTATCAGATGATCTTGGTGGGTGTACCATTTCCCGTTGGTTTGATTGACTACCAAAGCTGAATCTCCGAATACGGTCAATGTCTTGATCCTGAGGTCAATGGCTTCCTCAAGACCCATAATGCAAGCTTCGTATTCAGCTTCGTTGTTAGTGCAGTTGAAAGTGAGTTTTGCCGAGAAAGGCATGTGAACTCCTTTTGGTGTAATGAGTACTGCACCAACACCACGGCCATTCATGTTAACAGCCCCATCAAACATCATAGTCCATTCTTCCTCCGGGTCAGGCCCTTCAGTGTGAACAGGCTCTTCATGATCTTTTGATTTAATGAACATGATGTCTTCATCAGGGAAGTCAAACCTCATAGGCTGGTAGTCATCAATGGGTTGCTCAGCAAGATATTCAGATAGTACACTGCCCTTGATGGCTTTCTGAGATGTGTACTGTATGTCGTATTCTGTGAGAATCATCTGCCATCTTGCAACCCGTCCGGTAAGAGCTGGCTTCTCAAATATGTACTTGACTGGGTCCATTTTGGATATCAACAAAGTAGTGTGGGTCAACATATACTGTCTCAGTCGGCGAGCAGCCCACGCTAAAGCACATCAAGTTTTCTCGAGCAGTGAATAACGTTGTTCACAGTCGGTAAACTTTTTGCTTAGGTAGTATATTGCATACTCTTTTCGACCAGACTCGTCATGCTGGCCCAGCACACACCCCATTGACTCTTCTAATACTGTCAAGTACATGATCAGAGGTCTTCCTTCGACTGGAGGCATGAGGATTGGAGGTTCTTGCAGATATTCCTTGATCTTGTCAAAAGCCTTCTGGCAATCTTCGTTCCACCTGACCGTCTGTTCCTTTCTTAGCAGCTTGAACAAGGGTTCACAGGTTGCCGTAAGGTGAGATATGAACCTCGAAATGTAGTTCAATCGACCTAAGAACCCTCGAACTTCTTTCTCAGTTCTCGGTGCAGGCATTTCTTGTATAGCCTTGACTTTATCAGGGTCAACCTCAATCCCTTTCTCGCTTACAATAAAGCCCAGCAGCTTACCAGATCGCACCCCGAATGTGCATTTGTTGGGGTTCAACTTCAGTTGGTACTTCCTCAGACGCTTGAACAATTTGAGCAGATTTACCAGGTGATCTTCCTCTGTAAGGGACTTGGCGATCATATCATCCACGTAACACTCGATTTCCTTATGGATCATATCGTGGAACAATGTCACCATAGCCCGTTGATATGTTGCACCAGCGTTCTTCAGTCCAAATGGCATCACTTTGTAACAGAACGTGCCCCAAGGTGTGATGAATGTTGTCTTCTCCATGTCTTCAGGTGACATCTTGATCTGATTATATCCTGAAAATCCATCCATGAAGGAGAATACCGAGAACTGAGCCGTGTTATCCACCAATACGTCAATGTGAGGTAATGGGAAGTCATCTTTCGGGCTGGCTCTGTTCAGGTCCCGGTAGTCAACACACATTCTTACTTTGCCATCTTTCTTAGGCACAGGTACTATATTAGCAACCCACGGCGGGTAGCTAGTCACAGCAAGGAACCCGGCGTCCCATTGCTTTTGTACCTCCTCCTTGATTTTCATAGCCATGTCTGGGCGAGTTCGGCGCAACTTCTGTTTGACCGGTGGGCATTCTTCCCTCAGAGGCAGCTTGTGCACAACAATGTCGGTATCCAACCCTGGCATATCTTGATACGACCAAGCAAACACATCAACATACTCTTGAAGCAGATCTATCAGTTGCCTCTTCACTGAGTCTTGCAGGCAGGCCCCGATTTTAACCTCTTTCACGTCTTCCTCTGTACCAAGATTGATCACTTCAACCTCCTCCTGATGAGGAGCAATAACCTTTTCCTCCTGTCTCAACAACCTGGCTAGCTCTTCAGGAAGCTCATATTCTTCATCAACCCCTTCATCAGCTTGATTGATTGGATTGTCAAAGTCATACGATGTCATAGCCGTGCTGTTGTCGGTGCAGTCTGGAAGGCACTCTCTGCAAGGGTTAAGTTGGTTCATTTTAGTGATTGATTTTAATCTTGCTTTAGAAAAAAGTGAAATGAAGTTATCATTTTGAAAACACCGCCATTTATTTTTGTACAAAAAGAAAAATGGAAAAACAGTGAGCATAAAAGAAAAAGACTCGTTTGCAAAAAGACGTCTGATATTTCATTAATTTAATCTTGTTTGCACAAAAGTACAGATGGCCCTGGTTACAAAATGAGTCTTGTCATCTTGGGCAAGATGCAAGACTTTGATGCATGCTATAAAAATACAGGAAATAATAATTACCCTGCTTGAGTAACCCTTATAATTTCCTGGGAAGACCAGTTCGAGACACTGCTCCCCGGGATCTTCGGACGAATCCAATTCTCCAGATTGCGCTCCTCTTCCAGCTCGTCTTCCAAACAGTTGATAGCATCGGGGGTAAGCATCCCCCCACTGACAAAACCAGGCTCTGCAGCAGCCTTTGCTTGATGTTGAGTTGGTCTGTAACCCAACCCAAACTTGTCCTTCTTCTCCTCCACAGCTAGGACCTTGCCCCAACCTAGGGCAGTTCCTTCTTCAACAACCTTCCGGGCTTGTTGGTACGATGACATTGGAGTACCAGATACAGCAGATGCTTCATTGACGTTCAAGGCTTCAAAACCTTGGCTCATTGTTTCATGGATCTCTCCATCCATCTCAATGTATTTATAAGTAGCCAGATGGCTAACAAAAATGTCCTCTTCCCCACAGATTGTGACAACTTGGCCTTCCCACTCAAATTTTAACTTTTGGTGAAGGGTAGACGTTACTGCGCCGGCGGCGTGAATCCAGGGTCTACCCAACAAACAGCTGTAGGCGGGCTGAATGTCCATCACATAAAAGATAGTTTTAAAGGTCTGCGGGCCAATTGTCACAGGCAGCTCAATCTCTCCCAGAACCGATCTCTTCGAACCATCAAAGGCTCTTACCACCAGGTTGCTGGGTCTCAATGCCAATCCATCATATTTAAGCTTCACCAGAGCCTTCTTTGGTAAGACATTCAGGGAAGAACCTGTGTCCACCAGCACATGAGAAAGGACAGCTCCTTTGCATTCCAGGGTTATGTGCAAGGCTTTGTTGTGGTTGCGGCCATCCGCTGTCAAGTCAGAATTGGTAAACCCTAGCCCATTGCTAGCAGTAACATTTCCAACCACGGTTTCCAATTGGTTGACAGTAATCTCCTCAGGCACGTAAGCTGCGTGCAGGACTTTAAGTAGTGCATTCCGATGGGCTTCGGAGCACATAAGCAGTGAGAGGATGGAGATTTTGGATGGCGTCTGGTGAAGCTGATCCACAATTTTATAATCACTCTTTTTGATGATCCGCATAAACTCATCAACTTCCTGATCAAATGGAGTCTTCAGGGCTTCTTTGGCAGCTGGATCTTCCTGCACCGGGCCTTTTCCTTTTGCCTTGGCAGCAGCTTCTGCTTCGGCAGTAGGTCTTTGAACTTGTGAAGCGAAGAGACGTCCGCTTCGGGTGAAGCCTCCGCCTCCCCCCACATTATCTACTTGTGGTGCAGGTGCTATTGTTTCAAGAGTGATTCTTTTTCCTTCGCAGTATACGTCAGAGCCATAGTGCCAAGGGATGGCCCTATTGCTTTCATATGGTACTGGTCCAGGCACCGTGACAGTGACCGGACTGATTGCTGCTGCTGAAGGGACTGTAATTGTTTGTGGATCATAAAAGATTGTAACTGGTGCTCTGGTGGGAGCAGCACCTTCTGAATGGTAAGCGGAATTATTTTCAGGATCGTAGAATATGGTAACGGTAGAGACATCTTCATGATTGATTGCTGGTGTTGTAGGAGGTACTGTTGGAAGGACTGTTGTTGTTGCTGATGGAGAGTCGAAATGGAATGAAGCTGAAGTTGTAGCATGAGAAACTGTTGAAAACTGATCATTTGGGAGGACAGATGAAGTACTTGTTGATGGTGCAGATGAATTGTCGGGAACAATAGTTGCTGCAGTTGTAGGAGGTTCTGAAACCGTTATTGATGAAGTTGCCGGATTTGTTGGGAATGATGTAGTGATCTGTAGTAGGCCACTCTGAATAAGGCTGTCAATGCCATTCCTTAAATCTTCACAACCATTCCATGAAATATTGCAGTATGGGCACCCTAGTTCACACCCCGGAAATATTTGGTTTTCACGGAGTTGAGCTTTGATTTCCACCAATGGTGTCCTGATCTGATCCACACTGGTTATTAAATAAGACGGTTGGTCTTCTTCAATAGCGTTAATTCGAGGACCACCATGGTTTGGCATAGGGTTTTTATTGACATTGGGCGGAGGTGCAAAATTCAGAGCCTTGGAGTCTACCAAGTCTTGTACCTTCATATGCAGAGCCCTGCATTTTTCTGTACTATGACCAGGTGCGTTTGAATGAAAAGCACACCTAGCATTGGAGTCATAGTTCCTTGGTAGACTGTTGGGATCCGGAGGTGCCAACGTTCTTAGCTCAACCAGGTTGAGTTTCAGAAGTTGTGGCAGCAAGGCAGCATACGGCATTGGGATCGGGTCGATCACTCTGTTAGCTTGAGAGGGCCTCTGTTGGAATGGCCTCTGTTGATTGTTGTTGTTGGAGTTGTTGTTGAAGTTCCTTGGAGGATACTGATTCTGCTGATACTGAGGTTGTTGTTGGAAGTTTTGTTGAGGAGGTTGATAGACTGGCTGTGGATGAGCTGGAGCAGGGATGGTGACTGCTGCTATTGACCTTTGAACATATTGGGGCCTACCCCTGTTGGTGTGAATGGCATTGGTCTCGCCAGTTCTTCTCGGGCCTGCAAAAGGCTTTCTTGTACTACTGGACGAGCTTGCACCGTTGTCTGAGATCTTTCCCATTTTTAACAGGCTTTCAATTCTCTCCCCAGCTATGACAACATCTGCGAAGCTAGTGGAAGAGAAAGCAGCCAACCTGTCAATATACGTTCCTTGAAGAGTGTTCATAAACATGTCTGCCATTTCTCTCTCAGACATTGGTGGTTGAACAGCAGCAGCCAGTTGCCTCCATCTCTGGGCATACTCTCGGAAACTCTCCCTCGAAGACTGTGACATTCCCATTAGGAGGGTCCTGTTGGGTGCCATGTCTAGATTATACTGATACTGTCTGATGAAGGCTTCTGCCAGGTCCTTCCAGCATCTAATTGTTGCTCTTGTCAGATGGGAATACCATTCCCTAGAAGCCCCAGTCAAGCTATCTTCGAAGTAGAACATCCAAAGTTTCTCATCCATTGTATAGGCCTTCAGCCTTCCCAGAAATGATTGCAAATGAGTCCGGGGGCATGAAGTCCCATTATACTTTTCGAAGCAAGGAGGTTTGAACTTATGGGGAATCCTGACCCCTTCTACCAAACCCATGTCCATAACGTCGAAACCCAAAGAATTTTGAGATTCTAAGGACCTCAACTTCTCAGCTATTTCTTCCAATCGTCTATCATAAGTTTCCTCTCCGACACCCATTACTGTATACTGGTCCTCCTGAGGATCTTCTTGAAGTACTCTGGCTGCTGTGGCTGTCCCTTGAATGTTGACTGGGATGTTGGCCTCTGGATGGAGATGGGGTCCAAAAACTGGGGGATTGACATGAGGTTGGACCCTCTCGTTGTTACTTGTGCCAGCAGTCCCCACATGGGGCTCCTCTTGATTCCTCCCTTCTACCAAAGTTCTGAGCCTCTCCTGGCTTTGAGCTAAGTTGTTCATCACTTCCATGAACTGTGTTATCTGGGTTCTCATCTCCAACCTTTCGTTGGCCATCTGGTTTCTGACCTCCGTAAGGTCTTGCTGCATCTGATCCATCTGAATTCCCGGAAGGTTGTTTCTAGTTGGGTACCTGTGAGGCCTGTTGAGAGGAAATACCCGGCGGCGAGCAATAATTCCTGAACATCACAACAGAGGTTAGCAACAACAAAACACAAACCTACAAAACAAACAAAAGGGTTAGCATGCAATGCAGTTATGCTTATTTGTTCTCAAGGTATCCGGTTTGGCATTCAGTTTTGACCCTTCCAGACCCTTGAAGATGATGCTGTTGAAGTTGCTTTTGAGGTGAACCCAGATAGAAACCAACACAAATATATTACAAAGGTGAAATAATACAACTTGTTCATTTTACAACACAAGCCCTCAAAGGGGTCAAAATACATCACAAAAAAGCAAAAGTACATGGAAAAGGAACAACAACAAGCAAATGATCAAACTCCAAGGCCAAACTCATCCTCACGAACTTCCTTAAGAAGTGCCTCGGTCACAGGATCAGCCGGATGCTCCGTAAGACTTCTGATGAGAAGGTTTCTTGTTGCAACAGCTGCAATCAACTTCCTGCTCTGACTTTGGTCCTTAGACCTCTTTACTCCTGCTTTGATTTTCAGCTCTGATATTTCCTCCTGGGCTGCTGCCAGGGCTTTTTCCATCTGCTCCATCTTGTCCTGAACTCTCTTGTCTTCTAGAGTACGGGCCTCAGTGATCCGGACCCACCTGGCCTGACTCTCTTTCAAATACAAGTCTGTCCTTGCTCTTTGGAACTGGGCTTCTTTACAAGCATTCTTCAGAATCTGCTCACCAGCTTTAGACTTGTTGATATACTCCCCAGACTTCTCAATTTTAGTCAAGTGTTCCACCCTTAACTTCTCCAGTCTCTCAATCTCCCTCACACCTTCACTCCTCTCCCGGAGGGTCTTCTGCAAGGCTTGAGTTAACTTCTCATTTCTTTCCTTCAAGCTCTCAAACTCTTCCAAACTGATAGTGGCAGGGGGTGGTGCTGAAGATGACTCAGGCATGTCTTCTATGGTGAAGGGTATTCCAGAGAATTGGGCCCTAGCATGGGACCACTCATAATATTGGACTGATGCCACATTATTGCACTTCCCCAGAATGGTGATTCCCTTGGTTTGAACATGATCCCAGGCCCAGGCCGCCTGCCTAACAGTTGCCAGACTAATCTTGTTCTCACAGTAGAGGGTCTCAACCAAGTCTTGTTCCCTAGGAGTATGAACCAGTGCATAGCCTAATTGCCTTCTGAACAGCAGAGGGTTGTAATTGATACTCCCCTTAACTCCTATTAAGGGCACATTGGGAAAGTGCCCACAGCTGGTGATTATATCTCTGCCCTTGGTGCTCTGAGTACACCATCTGATATCTGCTGAAGTTAGGACAGTGAGTCTCTTAGCCCAGTTGCTTTGCTGATGAGGATTTAGAAATGCATCTGTCCTGGGTAGATGCCTGAGAAGCCAAGCATGGAATAATGGAGCACAAATCCTCACTAACCTTCCCCTCTGCTTCTCATTTCTCTGATGGACTGAGTAATAAAGATCACCCAATAAAGTTGGCACTGGGTTCTTCAGGATGAACAAGTGGATTGCATTCTTGCTAATGAATCGGGGCTCATCTGCAAACAACACAATTCCATATATACTTAAGGCCAACAGTGCACAAACAGCTTTCCACTCCCCCAAAGAGGCCTTCAGACTGGCTTGAGAAATCAGGAAGTCCAGATGAAATCCAGGGGTTCCAGCTTTAGAGGTCATATGCTGTTCAATCAAAACAGGCTCCAGATACAAAGCTTTTGCTACCTCTCCATTGCTAGGAAAGACCATTTCAGGGTTGAAAGGGATTTCCCTCTTGATAGGCAAACCAATCAAAGATGAGTATTCTTCTAATAGGGGTCCCAACTGAAAGTCTTGAAAGGTGAAACATCTCAATGGGGGATCATAGAACTGAATGCAAGTGTGGATGAGGCTCCTCTGAGATGGGTCCAGATCCATAACCATGTCCAGTATATCTCCATAACTCTCCCTGAACAAGGGTATGTGATCTGGAGTGATCAGGGTTTGGATCCTCCTGATGTCTGATAAGTCTGGTTGGAAGAAATGATAGGTGGTGTTGCTTTTCTTTGGAGCCATGATGCTGAGGACTGAGTAGGATAAGTGCTGATGAAGATGCTGAGGAGTGGGCCACTGGCTGGCTAGTGCAAGTGACTGAAGTATATGGCTGACAAACTGAAGCAAGTGCTGGTGGAGATAGGTCAAAACTGCAGATGGGGTCAAAACCAAAACCAGATGAAAAATGGATACCCTGAAACACAAATAAGCACATGTTAATATGATGCAATGAGTATGTATGCAAATGAAATGCAAGGGTTTGTGACTGAGCTGGATCTGATTAACTGCCTTGGTATAGATCCATGTGTGTTCAAGAAATCCAGGTGGAGGTCTAAGAATCCAGTAACCAGGGTAGGGGACTCAAATAAAGAGCCACAAGTCCAGGGTTTAGAATCACAAGAACTGTCCAACATGGAGCATTCTTAACAAAGTCAAAGTAACAGGGTATTCTGAGGTCAAGGTACCTGCAAACCTGTAAACAGCCCAACCCCCTCACAGGTGATGATCTAGAACAAGGGTCCTCAGACTTGGATCTGTTATGAGAAGTATAAACACTTCTAACCCGGAGGTACAGTGTTTACAATAACCATAACAATTCCTCCTCTAATTCACCTCAGTTTCTGAAGGTCAATACTAAAAGGTCATCCAGACTTAGCAGGCTTCCCAGATAGCCCTAGCATTGAAGGAAATCTGCAACACAGAGTTCTCAAGAAGAAACCCATATCTGAACCGTGTTTCATATTCCCGCACCAGACCGAAATGGAATGGGAAAGAATATGATTCACTCTAGCCTAGGTGTCACTCAGGTCCCAGGTATAGGACCTTAACTCTCAATGGAACACCCACCCACCAAAGAAAAACCAGATCCAGCCAGCACAGTATGACAATATGATATATAAATGCAGTAAAGAAAGCAGTAAAGCAACTGTACATAAAGCAAAAATAAATTCAAATATAAACACAAATAAGCACATAACACCCCAGTAAACACAAATCAAACAAGCGCTAGGAGGAACCCACAAAAAGAACCAGAAGCCCTGGTTGCAATATAAGGTTCCCCAGCAGAGTCGCCAAGCTGTCGCTCCCGACAAATGGGACTGGCCCAAATAAAGGTACAGACGCGAACGGTCGGCGAAGGGAACAGTGAGAACACACAGCCGTGAACTCACTGGAGATGAAAAGAGTCGCCAGCTAGGCATTTTTATCCCGGAGGAAAGGCAATGCTGCATAGACCTAGAAAGAGATGGATAAGACGGTCGCGAACCAGAGAGACTGAGAAAGGGGGTTGGTTACAACCTGGGAAGGTATTAGCACCCAGATTGTCCGTCGTACTCGACGGGATCCACGCTTAAAAGATTTGTGTTATAAAGGGGTAGTGTCAGTGCAATTTGTGTATAAAATAGCTGGAAAGAATGTACAGGTGTCAGTGTAAAAGAGTGTGAAGTGTAACATGTATAAATGATGTGTCAGTGTAAGAAAGAGTATGCTCATGATTATGAGGCTTAAAGAATAATGTTGGAAGGAGGGGGGATGTACAGAGACTTTTGTTCGATAACTGTTAAGTTATGCCTACGTATCCTCTCGTGCAATGAGGAAGTCAGAACACCGTAGTTCGACCCAAAGAGACTGAAAGATGAATTGACTTGTGAACTGCTTGCTTGTCTATGCTCAAGTGTATGACCTGTCTGGCTCAGGTGCTAACTGTCTTGCATTAGACGGAAGAAGCGAGTTCTCGGTTATGAGTGAAGGTGATGAGAAAAGAATCCCGAAGGAGACGATTATTGTTTGTTTTTTAGTTTTCAGTCGTTTATTTCTTTTTGGATTTTTGTCATAAGAAAATGAGCTTAAGCCTAAACCAATGGATTTAGTAAACTCATCACATCTTCCCTCTGATTAGGGGTAATGAGAATACCTTAAGTGTGAAGTCAGATTCTCACACTTAATCACCTTCGGTGTAGGATTAAGATCATTAACCTACTTGTGATTATTTAGATGTTTTTGGTGATTTTGTTTAGTGTTGAGTAATGAGGTTAAGCCATAATCAAGGATTAAACAGACTCATTACACCATCCTAAAAGAAGGATAATAGATGAGAATGTTTAAGCTGAGGAAGACTCCTCAACTTAATCCATGATTAGGGATTAAACCCATGACAAAACAAGCCTTTATTAAGTGGATTTTAGTTAATGATATGATGATGAAGTGAATTTTTATGATTTGTAAGACAACTTGAGGGGGACTTGTCCATTAACACTAGGGTTAGTCCTTCTTAACCACTTAAGGAAGAATTAGAACCCTAATGCAAGGCCCAAGTTACAAGTATAATGTCTTGATATTTATTAGATGAATTGATTAAGAGATTTAAACACCTTAAGGGTTTAATACTTAGGATTAAAGTTATACACTCCATCCTAAGAGAAGGATGCAGGCATAAGCTTAATCACAAAGTCTTAAAGCCTTTAGGGTTTAGTCCCTGATTATGAGATAAGAAGAGAAGACTCAAAGAGAGACACAAAGGTAAAACTATGGGGGGACTAATCAAAACCCTAATTCATTGTCATGCTTGGTTGATCCTGAGGTTTGTGAGGTTTGCAAGAACAATCTTCAAAGGAACCACCAGGAAGCAGGTGAACAGGATCAAGAGAAGCAAAGTAACTTGCTTCATTCAAGAAGTCAAGTCACTTGAAGAAAGAAAGTGAGAAGGAGAAGAATGAGCAAACTCAATCTCAAACACAAATAGAAATGCAGCAATGGATGCAAGAGAGATGAAAAGAAAATGCATGAGAAGTGAAGGCAAATCCACTTCTCAAGTTTAACTTACCACCTGCAATGTTAGAAAGAAAATGCAATGCAATGCAAGATGAGATAAAATGATATGATGCTAAGCAAAACCAGAAGCATGTTGATGATGATTATGATGTTATGAGATGCTGCAAACATGAGGCAAGACATGGAAATGATCATACAAGCTTATGAATGCATATGATGCAAGTTAAGGAGCATGAACAAACATGGAATGTTATGAAGCATACAAGACAAATGACATGGCAAACATGAGATGCAATGATCAAAGATGCTTTGTACATGTCTTAAGATGTCAAATGGATCACAAGAATGCACAAAATGCAATGACAAGTCATGTTATGCAAGGAAATGCAAGAAGGATGCAAAAGAAAGCCCAAATTAGGGTTCATGGATCAAACATCAAACAAAAACCCAAAACAGAAGCAAACCTCATGATAAAAAATGGAAAATGGCACCCAAAGAAACCCTAGGCCTATGATGAACCACTGCCCAAAGGGGAGCTCTCAACTCTCAACTAAACTCAAGATATGAATTTTCTAAGTTATTAGGGTTTTTTAGGGTTCTTAACAAAACAAATGCCAAACAATTTGAAAATGCAAGAACAATTCATGGCCTTTTTATCCTAGGAACTACATGCAAAACAAAAGACAATGCAAGAAGAATCAATGTCTCAACCTTCACCAATTGGCAGAAATGAATTTTTGAATCCATGATCAAAATAATGCATAAAAAATGATTTAATTCAATGAAAAATTCTTAAAATGCATCAAGATCAAAAAAGAAATTTGGTTTGAAGGTTGGACAATGTTTCTAAATGTCTTAGAACATTTCATGAATTTTTTTGTAATTTTTAAATACCTAAAAGTATTTTTAATTAATTAATTCCCATTAATCAATTAAAAATAATCTTTTAAATATTTAAAAATACTTTTTTTAATGATAAAAATAAAATAAAAAATGTTTTTGGGTCTTAAAAATTAATAAAACCTTAAAGAAAAAGTTTCATAATTTTTAAGGTATTTTTGCTATTTTTAAATAATTATGCAAAACAAAAGAAAAATAAATGAAAATAAATGAATTAAATCTGATTTAATGCAAAGTATTCAAATCCAACGCGTGAGATTCAAAGTGGCCAGGGCGGGAATTGACTTGGCGCGGGAATGAACGGACCACATTCAAACTGGCTTAATTACACTTAACCCTAATTAAACAAACCCTAATGACTTTCAGGCGACCGGAACACTGTTCCGGTCGTCTTCTCCGGCAAGTCAAAACTACTATCTCACTGAATACGCATCAAAACACCACCAAACTCTCCAGATTTCATCCCTGAACATCATTAAACCTAACCCCTAACTTAAACCCCATTTATTTCCACTAAATCAAGAGAAACAAGCAAGAACAAATTTTCGGGCAAACTTTCAGATCAAGCATACAACCCCAAAACTCAATCATTTTCAAAAGTAAAAGGTTCAATGCACTCAGGGGAACATAAGGATCATTTTAGAAACAAGAAAAGAGAGTTCTGGAAAAATGAAATTCCAAAGCTACCTGAATCGAAGCTTTGACTCCTGGCGCTCTCTGGCTAGTTCTTTGGCTCAAACAGGTTCCAATGATCTCCCTTTGAAGCTTTGGATGCTTAGTTGGAGTTTAAAAAGCCCCTTGAGTGAATTTGCAGAAGTTCTGACCAAGGGCATGTGGAAATCGTATTTGAGTTATGGAGGGTTTCAGGCCAAGGTAGTGGGTGGTTTCTGGTCAGTGGAGCAAGATGAGTTGATGTGTGGAGTTTGTTTGAGTGTTCTTGGCTTGTAGAAGCAGATTCGAATGCTTTTGCTTTATGGAGTGAAAATGGTGAAATGGGGTTGTGGCTTGTTTCAGGCCTGGGTCTTGTGGGTTTGGGGTCAATGAAGCATGGTGATTTGATCTATGGACTTGGCTTTTGTGTTTGTAAGCTGAGAAAACAAATTCGAATCAAGATGCAAAATGGAGTGTTTTGGTGTATGTGATGGTGGGGAGAGTTTCAGCCTTGCTTCTTCTTATGTTTAGCTTGCAAATTGTCCACATAAACAAATCTGATTGGCTGGATGATGTGACTTGTGCTTTTGTGATTGGTAAGTTTGCTTTTGCCAAAAGTCAAAAATCTTGTAAGAGAAGCATGGGCTTGATACTAGGCAAGTACAAGGACTAGGGCTGGCGCAGCATGGCATGGAGAGAAGCTAGGGCTGGTTCAGCATCCAAGAAATCAAGTGGGTGAGATGTGATGATAGTTTTTGCAAGTTGTTACTTTATGGACTTTCATGATAAAAATGCCTTGTTACATGAACTAAACAACATGTGATCTTGGTTCAAACTTGACTTTTAGGACTTAGAGAATGCTTATGTGCTGGTTTGATACCAATTAGAGGTTGCAATTTGACTTGGTGTATGATTTTGCAAGTTTCCCATTTGGTGCATGTCTTGAAATTTAGTGATTTTTGCCAACTTTGATGCACCATAACTTTTGATCCAAGAAGAATTTGATCATGTTCTTGTACTTTTTGAAAAGGGAAAGATGAGATCTACAACTTTCATGACCAAAGTTTTTTCATTTGAAGCATTTTTGGATCAAGAATCAAGGCTTGAAAAATGACCTAAAATGAGGCATTCTTGAAAAGTCAACCATGCCCAAAAAGTCAACATTTGCAAAACTTCCAAATTCTTGATTTTTGTGAACTTCAACCTTCTTCCATGATCAAATAAAGATCATATACACTCAAAATGATGAAGATCACCCATTGGTTGGGTCATTGGGGGCCTCAGATGCCCTGATTTTACACTGACTTGTCCAGAAAGTCAACTCTTGATCAGATGACTTCCCCATGGAATTTCTTCATGAAAATTGATATGTATACTCCCTATACCATATAGAGATCAATGGAAACAAGAATGACCAAAAAATTTGGAGTTATGGCCTCTGAAACCAAAACCCTAATTTTCAGTCAACTGTGCAGTTCATCCTGGCTCTGCATCACCTCAAGCCCTAGCTCTTGTGATTCCTCTGCAATTTTGACTTTGAGGAGATGAAATATGATATAGGAACACACATGGACCCCTTTGAGTTGATTGGTTGCCTTTGGAATGCCTCAAGAAGCTTTGGGATTGCTCAGATCACAAACCCTAGGTGCAGATGCCTTAGAAACTATCTAGTGAATCAAAAATGAGATGTGAGATGATATGATTGTGTTTATGCATATGAGAATGATCACAAGCCATGGTGTGAATGGGTGAGGGCAAATTTGGGGTGTTTACAAAGGGAAACCAGAAGAATCAGGTTACTCCCCAGCAGAGTCGCCAGCTGTCGCTCCCGGGATTTTCATCCTAGTACAAACGCGAAAGTGGCACGGAAAAGGTTAGAGTCGCCAGCCAGACATTTTTATCCCGAAAGAATGGGAAAGGTAATGTTGCACAAACCTGAGGAAGAAGGAAAGGACAAGGCCTTGCTAACCAAAGATCTGAGCTCGGGAGTCGGTTACGAATTGAGAAGGTATTAGCACCCCAATCCGTCCGCCGTACCCGACGGGATCCACGCTTGCTTGTTTTGTTTCAAAGGGTGAGAAAATAAGATGTTGTTCAAAGGAAAAAATGACTATCTGGAATAAAATGGAAATGAGAAATGAAATGGAATTGACAAATAGAATGAAAGAATGGGGAAAATGTAGGGAAAATAAAGAATGTGCTCGAACGGTCCCTACCCCGCTGCCTACGTACCTCATCGGGATAATGAGGATCAGAGTCGACGTAGTTTGCCTAACCTAGGCGGGAACTATTTGTTTGTGTTTTTTTACAGCTGGAACTGGGTATGTCTATGCTCAGGTATTGCAGGCTCGTATGGTACGAGTGCGTTTACCGTCTTGCATGTGTGACAAGTCGTCGCGAGTTTGTGAGTGAATGAGATGAGAAGAGAAGTTCCCGCAGGATAGTCGCTTGTTATTTGTTTTTTGTCTTTTAAGAGAAGTATTTTGAATTTGTTTGTTTTATGAAACAATCCCTTGATGAGACTTGTACATCATGATAGACGAGCTTACACCACTCCAAGATGGAATGAATGCAAGTGCTTCATGGAATAAGGCTATACACAAAGGATCCTTTCATTTATTTATTAATTGTTTTTTTTTTTGAATTTTGTTTGAAGATGAGAAAGAATGACTCAAATTGCAAAAAGGACAAACTAAGGGGACTAAGACACAACCCTAATTTTATTTGTTTATTTACATGGGAGATCCTATGGTTAATGAGGTTTTCTAATCCTAATGAGAAAAAGGAAAAGAAGAAAAGAGAACTAGAAACTAACTTACTTCCTAAGGAAGCTAAGTTGTCTCTAAAGAAAGGGAAAGCCTAAAAGCAAAGCATAAGGTGCTAAGGAAAACACAATTAAAATGCGTAAGAGATAGGAATGAATTAATACTTACCTCAATATTCCCCCCTACAAAACAAAAGTTAGCATGACAATGCATATTGAAAATAAAATCAAAGCATGAAAGCCATTAAGTACCATAAACGTCCTAGAATGGAACTAGGGTTCAAAATAAGACCTAAGTCTAAAGGTGAAGGTACCTAAAGGTTACATGACTTCTAAAGTCAGTAGCTACATGTTATAGGTCCCTAAGTATGCTAGGATACCTCACAAGATCAAACTATGTCAAACTATGTACAAAAAGTTCACCTAAGTTCACATGAATGCAAATTAGGGTTTATGGATGAAGTATGAATGCGTATGGCTTACAAGCATGAATTAGTACATGAAATGAACATCAAAGTCAGTAGTTAATGTTTATGAAGATGGATGAATGAATATACAATCATGGATGCAATGGATTAGTCCTATGGAGCAAGGAGAAGAAGATGTGAGAAGAAACGAACAAAAATCGCATAAGATCGCACATGATGAAAGTTAAGGAAGAATGGCATATGAATATGCATGGAATGATTATGGGTTAGTAGCATACAAGGTATGAGATGCAATTAGAATGCATGAATAGGCATTAATAATTTCCACATAATTCAAGTTATTATTTAGAGGAGAAGAGAATCTATTTTAGGTTAAAGTTAATTCACATAAGTATGTACTTCAAAGCACCAAAACAAACCAAATGAGTATGGTTCAAAAAGTGACCTATGACTGGAATTAAAGACATAAAAATGATCTATAATAAACTCCTAAAAGCTACCAAAAATCCCCTCAAGAAAATGGCATGAATGCCTTCTTAACATTTAGGTTATGCGGCACATAAACACATGAATCAACCTAGGATCTAGGTGACATGGAAAAATAGAAAAAAGGCTTAAAAAATTATGAAATTAAATCCCTGGAATTATATAGTGATTATCTTACATGGTACAAAAGGATTCTACAAAATTATGCACCAAAGTGCCAAAACAATTCCTTGACTAGCAAGGTAATAAAGCATGATCACCCAAAAACAACTCCACAAAGTGGATCAAAAAGGACACTAAAAATTATGGAATAAAATTCCTAAGGAGTATAAAAATGTCACAAATTACAGTGATTAATCACACAAAAAAATAGGTTTCACACCTATGGGGAAAAATTGATTTCGGTCCCTTATGTCAAAACACTTCTTTTTTGGGACAGCTCATGAACTAAAATCCAAATTAATTATTAAAACCACCCAAATATGGAAACAAAAAATATGACAAATTAATTAAGAGGATGAGGATCACTCATGAATTTTTCCATAATTTTATCACACCTAAAACTATTTTTAATAATTGCGACGAAACGGGCAAAAAAGTGGATTTTAAGGGAAAGTGAAAGGAATCGAATTCTCTAATCCGTAACCTAATCCCTAAACTCCGAAATCGACACAAATCAGAATATATCACAAATAAATCCAATGCCTCAGGTGGGAGGGCCCAATATGCACCTTAAGTTACATGGTCCTAAGCCGCATACGACTAAAAATGATGCGTAAAAGTGGAGAATCGAGATTACTTACTTGATCGAAATGCCGATTCTTCACATAAAAGAAAATCCGAAAAAACCTCAAGCAAGGTCTTGTAGTCTCCTATGAGCAAAATAAATGCTCATCTTCCATATTCACCTTGCGACGCTTCGCCATAGTTGAAATCGATTCAAATCGATCAAAAACGTCATGAATGCTTACCAAGCTTAATTCTCAACAATAATTAAAATCATCAACCAATATTCAAATTAAAAATTGTTAAGAAAATGGATCAAGATGTTAATCCATAAAAATTAATTAACAAGAAAATTAATTAGTAATTTTCTTACAAGAAATCAATAGCAATTTCTAGAAATAAAATATAAAGAACACATGGAGATGTATTAGTAAAATCAGGGTGCAGGAAATAAACAATGACCAAGAGGCCCATTTCATCACCAAACTCGGACCAGGCGGGTGCAGGAGTAATTATAAGGTGCGACTAGAGTTTCTATGGCCTGATAAGGCCCAACCCCATGACAAATCCGCAAGAGGGGGTATGAGTAGAGAAGAAGTGGTGCAAGCAGTGATCCATGGGGTTTAGACGAAGCCCAATCCATGATTGGTTTATGGAAACCCTAAATTCTTATCAGCCTAAAATGCCAAGAACGAAACCCTACTCCCTCACAACATATCAGCCGCAAAACTCATCGTCTTCCCCAATATACCTCCGACTCACCATCACCACCGAAACCGCCATCACCTTCAGCCGCAACTTCATAATGATGGTGCTATCATCATCACCACCTTCTTCTTCATCATCGTTCACAAAGTCTTCGGTTACTCTTCGTTCGAACAAAGTGCCGCCGAAAATCCAATGCTTCCAACGTCACCACGTCGGAGCTGTCCCATCATCTCCCTTCGATCGTCTTCATCTTCAATTTATTTTCGGCCTTCGATAACGCTTCTTCTTACCTCATAACTCGCTGACAGACCCTTGGATCCGCCGCGTATGCCTTCGGCTTCCTTGGGAAGAACCTCGTCATCGGAGAACGACAACTTCATCATCAAAGAACAACGACTTTGTCTTCTTCTCAATCACGCCATCAGAAAAACTCAACTGAAACCTTTGTTCGATGATTCTCTTTCAACGTTGGCATCATCTTTTTCATCTTGTCTCTAATCAGCGAACATCAGTAACGAAGATTTCCTATGCGCCGTGACCTAATGTCGATGGCGGCGGAGGAAGCAACCAACTGCTTCGTGTTCTGGTCAGCAATAATTCCACCGAATTACCTTGTGTCAACCTCGATTTGAAGATATTCAGGTGCGTATTCGAGTTTAATGTTGTTGATTTCGGATTCAACCTCTCTTCTTCTGTTGAATTCGAATCCGCTTTGAAACTGCTGTCGAATTTGTGTCGATCTCCGTTGTTCTTCTTTTTCTGTGATTGTTGTTGATTCTTGATACAGGTTGTTGTTATTGATTGTGTTTATGAAGAAGGACTGAAGAAAATGGAGGATGATATGATGCAAATTGATGAAGGGTTCGGTTATTCCGTTTTCTCTTTGTTGGAGAATAGGATCACTCAAGATGAAGAAGTTTGCAGAGTGATTGAAGAATCGTGAGAGAATGGATTCGCCGATTGGAGAAGGATGAAGCTGATTCTGATTGAAGAGTACTCTGTGTAAAATCTTCAAACTTTTACTGAGTTTTTATGCTTTTTCTTTTTTCCTTGAGCGCTAATGCTACTGTTGTTATTGCAAGTTCGTGAATCTTGCAGGAGTTTGGCGGATTGCATCGAGATCGAAGTGCTGATGCGATATTGAATATTTGTTGAAGGTTATTCAAAGTTGATGATGTAGATGAATACTGATCGAAGATAAGGAAGTTGAATGGTGTAAGTGCAGGAGATTCTGAGGGTGGAGTGAAGCAGGCTCAGAGAGATTGGAGCTTGAGGTTGAAGATTATGGCCAAGAAGAATGGAAAGATTGAAGAGTGTTCTGAGAATTTTCAGATTGAAGAATTGATGAAATTGCCGAGTGAAAAGAGAATTTTGGCTTATGAATTGAAGAGTGATTGGTGGATAAGAATGAAGATGAAAATCGATGATGGAGAGTGAAGTTCAGAGCTGAGTTTTTGATAATTATATTGACTCTGAATTGTTCTCTTTTTTTCTCCTTTTTTGGTTTTGTCTTTTTGATCCCCTTATCAGTTTGTTATAACTGATTTAGGTATAACTGATTTTTGTTTAACTGATTTCTGTATAGTTGATCTTTGTATATTTGATTTCTGTATAGCTGATTTCCTTGTAATTGAAAAAAAAAACCTGTTATGGAATTTGGGAGTTTTCTGTTATTTCTGTTGAAGGATTTCTAACTGATTCTTCCAGCTTGTCACTGAATACACTTCCTGAACTGCATCTTTTGAGTTTATTTATTTATGATAAAACAGGGAATGAATGAAGAACGTCCTTTGAGAATTCTCAGAATTTTTCTCGTCCTTGAATTTATGTGTTAGTCCCTTTTTTTTGTTTGTAAATGTCACTTAGATATCTATAGATTACCATGAAAGTGGTCACAATAATAATAATAAAACTCCGGTAGAAATAACCAAGATAATCCTCGTCCATATTGTCCGATATCCAACCGGGATTTCCATTTAAATCAAATACCGCGCAACCCGTCATGAAATTGGATGTAGCCAATTGCTCTCAAAAATCAAATTGAAAACAAACTTTGAATTGACATCTCTTAATGTTAATTATTTTGAACCGAGTTTGGAAACGTCTTGAAATGTCTTGAAATAAACTAACTTAAGACCAATCAATTTTTTGAGGTACTTTAACCAACAAATCTAACATAATTGAATCATGGAGGATCACAAATTGGATTTTGGATACATGGTACCAGATGGGCTTGAACCACTTGTCATATTATACCAACTTTCAAATTAAGCCTTTATTCTCATCTTTTCCTCACAAATAGCGTGTACTTCCAGTAGTGAACAAATGAGCAATCGAGAAGACGACAATGAGTCTACAATTAGTCCCTTATATCACGTCCCCATATTTTAGAGGATGTCTGCCTTGATGGCTAATGATCTTAACACGCCCCAGAATATCATCATGAGGGAGCCTAGGTTCAACTTTGTATAAGAAAGTCTTGATTTCCCTGAGGCCTCTAAAAATGACCTTGTATCTTGATAGAGGAACGCTTTGTACCCAGATGAATATTGACAAAGAAAGTGCTCAAGATAACATGGATTCAAACCCTTGCTTCAAATCATCAGAGAGTACTTCGACCTCACGATTCAGGAACCCGATGAAATGCGTGATTATGATGCTAATGACCAAGTGGAATATGCAGATGAATGCGAAGCAATAAGCCAGTTAAGGTAAACAGAAAGTGGGCAAATTTTGAGGTATTACAGTAGGCATAACTTAACTGTTATTGAACAAAAGTCTCCGTGTCTTCCCCCTCTTTCAGCATTCTTTAAAAGCCTCATTCCTAAGCATCTCACTTCATTTTCCTGCACTGGCACTTGTATATTCTTTTCCAGCTTTTACACACAGATAGCACAAACACTACCCCTTTAAGCACAAACTTTAAAGCGTGGATCCCGTCGAGAACGACGGACAATCTGGGTGCTAATACCTTCCCAGGTTGTAAACAACCCCCTTTCTCAGTTTCTCTGCTTCGCAAACGTCTTATCCATATTTCCTAGGTTTATGCAGCATTACCTTTCCTTCGGGATAAAAATGCCTAGTTGGCGACTCTATTCATTTCATCTTCATTCCTCTTTTCGTCGACTGTTCGCGCTTGTACCGGGATGCAAATCTTCGGGAGAGACAGTAGTGCACTCTTATCTAAGTGTGTCTTATATAGAAATTACATGGGTATAGATTAGGTGAGAAGACTGTAAACTGAAGGTTGTTTGCTGAGAGTCTTTGAACTAATTCTGTTTAGTGCATTTCCTTCCTGACTTGGTTGCCTCCGGACGAGGTTGTGTTTGCACCAAAATAGGTTAACAATTGTTTGTGTCCTCTTCAATTGTTTACTGCTTTATTTACATTGTTCATATGTTAATCATTGTTCAGATATTAGTGTCGTGACATCTCCTTCGACATCTAATATCTGATACCAGAATTTCAATTGGTATCAGAGCAGGCATCCTGCTTTGGTTCAGGGTGAGATCTAGGGACAATACTTTCTGGTAGTATGGACAAGGAATGAGGATTTATGAATAGATCTCCTATAATAAATGGTACTAATATGATTATTGGAAACCTTGTATGGTGGCCTTCTCAAAATCTTTGGACAATAAGGCCTAGAAAGTTGTTATAAAAGGATGGGAACATCCTGCCATAGTTGGAAGGATGGAAAAGCTACTGCTGATTTGAAACCCGAGGATTAATGGACCAAGGAGGAGGGTGAATTGGCACTTAGAAATTCCAAAGCTTTGATTGCTTTATTCAATGGAATTGATACAAATATATTCAGATTAGTGAATAATTGTGAGATAGCTAAAGATGTTTGGGATACTCTTAAAACTTCACATGAAGGTACTTCCAAAGTGAAGATGTCAAGACTTCAATTGCTTACTACCAAGTTTGAAAACCTAAGGATGAAAGCATACATGATTTTCGAATGAATATTCTTAAGATAGTCAATTCCTCAAGTGCTCTATGTGAAAATATGTCTGAAGAAAAGCTTGTTAGAAAAATTCTCGGGTCTCTTCCAAAGCGGTTTGATATGAAAGTTAATGCTATAGAAGAAGCTCAAGATATCAGCAATATGAGAGTGGGTGAAAATATGTCTGAAGAAAATCTTGTTAGAAAAATTCTCGGGTCTCTTCCAAAGTGGTTTGATATGAAAGTTACTGCTATAGAAGAAGCTCAAGATATCAGCAATATCAGAGTGGGTGAACTTATCAGTGTCGTACCTCGAAAAATATGATCCTCGCGATGGACACGAAAACATAATAAGGATAAGAAATGGTCATCGGAACCAAAATTCTAAGTCGGGACTCGGTTACCCAAAAGGAAGGTAGTAGCACCCCTCACGTCCGTTGTACTCAACGGGAACCTCTTAGTCTAATATGCGCTTGAATGTTAACTTATGTATTTGTCTTCTTCTAAAGGTAAAGGTTTGCAAAGATCGTTTGTTAAAGGGATGTGATTTTTTATTATTGTTTGTTATGGAGAAATGGTTAGTTTTTTATTAGTGTGCTCGCCAAGGGTTGAAATCCTTGTGCCTACGTATTCCCTTATACAATGGGAAAGTCAGAGCTTCATAGTCTATGTAACTACAGTTGTTTGGTTTGTGTCTTTTAACGAACAAGTAATTAGTTCACGTGATAATTGCTAAACATTGGCTGGTCCACTCTCGAGTGTAAACATCCCAAATTTTCCCTCATTTTTTCTCACACCATGGCTTGTGATCTTTTCATATTGCATTTGCATAAGCATATCATCTCACATTGCATATTTGTTTCACTGCATAAGTTGCACAATTAGGGTTTGTGATCAGGAGAATCCAAGAAGAGATCTGAGCTATCTCAAAGGTCTTGGAGCATGCCAAGATGGTCCATGTGTGTTTTATGATCATAATATGCTCCCTAGGGTTCTTAAAAGTCAAAATGTCACAAAGCATTGCAAAGGTGTTCAAGAAGATTGACCAGTTTCTACACACATTAGTCTTAATATGTTATAAGGAGCATGTGTAACAAATTTGATGAAGAAATTCATTGTGGAAGTCATCTGATCAACTGGTAACTTATTGTGCAAGAAAAGTCAGAATAAGGGCATCTGAGGCCACCACCAATGGTAACAAAGGGCCATCTTCATCATTTTGAGTTTTTATGATCTTTATTTGATCTTAGAAGTGGTTAGAAGTTCACAAGATTGAAGAATTTCAAGCCATTTGCAAACTTTCCATTTTTGGACATGACTTGTAATGAAAACTTTCCATTTTGGGAAAGATTTTCAACCTCCTCTTTCTTGATCAAAAAGACTTCAAATGAAAAATCTTTGAACATGAAAGTTGTAGATTGGATCTTCCCATTTTCAAAAAGTACAAGAACTTCTCTTGATTCATCCTAGAACTCAAGTTATGATGATTCAAAGTTGGCAAAAATCTTATAAATTTCAAGTTCATGCCAAAGAGGGAATTTTGCAAAACCAAGTTTTAAGACTTCGTGTGACCTCTAATGCATCTCTAAGCATCATAACAAGATAATGCAACATTGCTTGATCAGAATTGTGCCAAGAATCACGAGTTTACATGACTTGTTCTTCAAGAAACTTCAAAGTTGTAAAATTGCAAAACATATGATATCTCATGAATCAAGTGGTACAGCTCATCAAAAACAATCTAAGGGACCTCCTTGAAGTTAGCTGAGGCAGGACAAGCCTTGAAAACACTTTTGTCCCATGCCATGCTCTCTATGACACAAACTTTGACTTTTTGCAAAACACACCATACCAATCATCATTGGCCACAACAACTCTCTGACCAATCACAATGACTTATACAAACCTCAAGCAACCCAAAAAAGATAACACACAAGCTCAAAACCTCTCACACATTCAGATTCACAAAAATCCTCTAAAACGTGAACTCTTCGAAACTCCACACACAATCATCAAAACTCAATTATTTCTTCACCATTCAATCATACACATCATAAGGATCAAAAATCATCCATCACAATGGCCTAAATCTTAACACACAAAGACTCCATTTTCTGCCAAACTAGAACTGGACACTTCTAAATAGCCATTCAAAGCTTGTTCTAAGCATCAGATTAGCTTCAGGAGTCCATTGGGGTTGATTTGCATCAAAGAAAGGGTCAGAAAGCTCAAGAGTGAAAAGCTCCAGCTCAGGTAATCATCCAAGAACATTTTTCCAGAACTCATTTTTCTTGTTACGATGTGATTCTACATGCTTCCCTGATTACCATGATGTGTTTAGAACTTGAAATGAGTGAGAAATGAGGATGTATGGATGATCTGAAATTTTTCCCGTGAAACTTGTTTGCTTTGGTTCTCTTGTTTGATGTGTTATAAATGATTTGTGTTGCTTGATTCTTGTTGTATGATGTTAGAGGAACATTTCTGGGCAATTAATTTGGGGTGGGGTGGCCTGTAGAGAGACTTAGGTTTTGGGGTCGCCGGAGAAGACGACCGGAGCTTCTCTCTGGTCGCCTGAGTTTAATTAGGGTTAAGTGTGTGAGTTTGAATTTGGACCATTGGATTGTGATTAATTAAGTGTGTGTACGGTCCAAATCATGTCTTTAAACCCTAAAACCTAATTAATTAAATTAATTGAATTAATTAAGTCAGGTTAGTTCTGAGCCCTTAGATCACGCGCCAAACCCAGTTTTGAATCATGGCCCTCAGATTCACATACTTAAAGTCACGCTGACTCTGCCTCACAGCCTTAGGATCCCTCAACTTCAAATCCTGACCACTGATCTTGCATACTTTCATTTTTCTTTTTATTTATTTCACATTTTATTTCTTGTATTTATTTAAAATAGCAAATTAATTTCTAAAAATATCATTCTTTGCATTTTCATTTCAAATATTTTTCAAAACTCAAAAAAAATTTATTTTTAATTTTTGCATTAAAAATGTATTTTTAAATCATTTAAATGTTTTATTTAATTAATTAATTGATTTTAATTAATTAAAAATACATTTAGGTATCTAAAAATCACCAAAATAATCATGAAGCATTCTCATACATTTAGAACAATTTATAAACTCATCACACAAATTTCTTTTTAGGTTTGATCACATTTTCACAATTTACTTTGAATTAGGGTTTCTAAAATTGCCTATTTTCTAACCCTAACTTAGAAAAATCATTTATGATCAACCATGATAAGTTTACATTTGGTTCTTTTTGCATTGTTTCATACTTTGCATCTAGTATCTAGGTTATTTAACTTATAATTTTTCATTTCATTTTCAAATTGTTTTTCATTTTTCATGAAGAACCACCCAAAAACCCTATCTAACTTAGAAAATTCATAACTTCTTTTAGGATTAGCTTCTGACCTCCATCTTTGGGGAGTGTTCTTGTGTGTTTTTAGGGTTTGTTTGAGTTCATTTTCAAATTTTTATCATGATGTATGCTTATTTTTTTGTTCATGTGCATCTCATACTTTCATAAAACCCTAATTTCTCATTTTCATTTGCATTCATCTTTGCATATCTCAATCACATGAACTTTCCATGACATTCCATGCACTTGTATGTCATCCTAGACATCTTAGGACATATTTGAACATTGATTGATCATTTTTTTCATTCATTTGGTATGCTTTGCATTCATTGCTTTTCATGTGTATCCATGTGTTTCTAAGCTCCTAACATGTTTGTTTTGCATCTCATCCTTTGTATGATCATTCATATGCATTATGTATGACTTTGCATCATCTTATGACACATTTACATTGCATGATTGCTTCTGGTCTTGGTCATTGCATCATTACTTGTTGCATTTCATTTCATTTCTTTCCTTATGCATCTCACACTAACCTTTCAGGGGCTTATGGTAAGTTGTTTGGGATGTGGATTTGCCTTCACATACCACCTTTTCTCATCTCTTCATTTGCATATTCTATTTGTCTTTGAAGTGAATTTGCTTCACTTGTGCTCTTTTGCTCCTATCTCTTTCTTTTAGGTTACTTATCTTCTTCAGGAAGTAAGTAACCTATCCTCCTTTCTCTTCTCTTTTCATCGGCTTCTTCTTCCTTGGTGGTCATCTGAAGATCTTTCTTTAAGCCTCACAAACCATAGGAACTTCCAAGCATGATAATTTTAGGGTTGTATATTAGTCTCCCCTTAGTTTTTACCTTTGAGTCTCCTTGAGTCTCTCTTTTCATCTCATAATCATGGCTAAAAAGTTAAAGCTTTAGGATTTTGAATTAGGGTTGTGCCTGCATCCTTATCTTAGGATGGAGTGTATAACTTTAATCCTTAGTTTTAAACCTTTACCTTGTTTACACCTTCTAATCAAAACACCTAATGGACAAGTCCCCCTCAAGATAGTCTTACAAACATAAAAAACACTTCTTAATCTCACCTTTACTTAAAATCCACTTTAATGAAGGCTTGTTATATAATGAATTTAATCCCTAACCATGGATTAAGTTGAGGAATCTTTCTCAGCTTAAGTGTTCTCATCTATCATCCTTCTCTTAGGATGGTGTAATGAGTTCACTATTCCCTGATAAGAGATTAAACTCATTACTTAACACTAAACAAAAACCCAAAAACGCTTAATAATTACCAAAGTAGGTTAATGATCTTAATCTTATATCATCATGATAATTAAGTTGAGATCTTCATCTCATGCTTAAGTAGGCTCATTATCCCTAATCAGGGAGGATATAATGAGTTTACAACCCTTGATTTAGGCTTAAGCTCATTATCCTATGCAAAACATAAAAAACTATATAAAAAAAAACAGAAAACACAAAAACAAACAATAAACGTCTCCTCTGGGATTCTTTTCTCATCACACTCATTCTGAAAACGAGAACTCGCTTCTTCTGTCTAATGCAAGACAGTTAGCACTCGATTCAGACGAGTCATACACTTGAGCATAGACAAGTAAGCAGTTCACGATAAATCATCTAAGTCTCTTTGAGTCGAACTACGGTGTTCTGACTTCCTCATTGAACGAGAGGATACGTAGGCATAACTTAACAGTTATCGAACAAAAGTCCTTTTGTCTCCCCTCTCCTTCCAGCTTTCTTTCTAAGCCTCAGTCTTGAGCATGTCACCCTTTCCTTTTGCACTGACACTCTGTACAATCATTCCTAGCTTTTCATACACAGTCAACACATACATTATCCCCTTTTAAACATGATTAAGTAAGCGTGGATCCCATCGAGTACGACGGACGATCTGGGTGCTAATACCTTCCCAGGTCGTAACCAACCCCCTTTCTCAATTTCTTTGGTTCGCAACCGTCTTATCCATCTCTTTTCCAGGTTTATGCATCATTACCTTTCCTTCGGGATAAAAATTCCTAGATGGCGACTTTATTCAACCTCAAACTCCAACATCGCCGACCGTTCGCGTTTGCACCGGGACGAAAGTCCGGGGAGCGACATCGAGGATGCTTAAGCACTAGTTTATATGCACGTTAGCAAGGATATAAACAAGGTTCTTTTGAGAAAGTTATTTTATCTTGATTAAGATGTTTTGAGGAGAAAGTTTGGATGAATCACAACCCAAGGTCTAGCCTCAAGAGCGATCATCCAAGAATTCAAAGAATGCCAGACACCAGAACTCAATTCTTTCTTTAATTAATTAGGAAAATGATTTTTGTATTTGTT
Organism: Lathyrus aphaca; assembly: GCA_963966055.1. Lineage (NCBI taxonomy): Eukaryota > Viridiplantae > Streptophyta > Magnoliopsida > Fabales > Fabaceae > Lathyrus > Lathyrus aphaca. Next base: position 623,549,042 of record OZ014519.1, read on the forward strand.
AGAGATATTTTAAGTTGTATTTAAAAGAAAGAGACAAGTCGTCATCTTTAAGGGAGATGTCTCGCCTATACCACCACAAACATTTGAGGAAGAGAAATAAAATCGGAAGAAGCTTTAAACTTGGATATATGGATCGACAAGCAATGCCACATTCTTCGTTTGAGAATAATTGTTTGAAAGATATGATTTATGTTTGTGAGTATAGAAGAAATATCTCTCATATGGAGATGAATCATGTCTAATCTCTTTGGGAAGTCTTAAGTAATCTTGAGGACGAAAGGTTGAATGGATCACAACCCAAGGGCTAGCCTCACGAGCAATCATTCCAGAACCTATGGAATGCAAGATTCCAAAGCTCAATTCTTTAGTTGTTTGATATGTGAATTAAGAGTTTGATGTCTTAAGTGTTTTAGAAAACGAAAGAGCAAATGAAACACAACCCAATGGCTAGCCTCAAGAGTGATCATTCAAAAACCCAAGGAATGCGAGATTCCAGAATTCAGTTCTTTCATTATTAATTATGAAAATAATTTTGATTATAAAAGATTTGATAAATTCTCATTTGTTTTAAGATATTTAAGGTTTAGAATCAGTGGTGAGGTATGAGTAAACAACCAAACACAAACATGGCGTCAAGATTATGATGATGCGCAAAAAAAGATAAAATTGAGTTTTTTAGTTATACCTAACAGAGAAGGTTCGTTGCCTTTTAATACGCGCAAAATAAATCAAGAATATTTCAAACCAGTAAGCAGATTCAACAGTCAAGCACAAGTGTCAATTATTAGGGTATCTAACAAAATTTAGATGTAGGCATCTAGCAGTCAAGACGACTAACAAAGAGAACCAGAACTAACACCAAGAACCAGTCTGCACGATATCAAAGCCTAAGTGCAATTTTCTCCAGAGATCTCATCAGTCCAAAAAAATAATCAATCACAAGGCCATCATCAAGCAACATTCGCTATCGTCGACATCAAGCAAAAAAAAGCCTACAAAGGTGCAAGCATAAAACTAAAACCAAACTCAAACACAATCCTATTTAATTAAACAAGATTAATCAAAACTAAAAATCAAAGCTATAAAACTATATCAAAATTATATCCAAATTCTAATAAATCCTAAACTCCTAACAACTGGTAATTAAACTAATTAACAAATAATTAAACAAAATTAGGAGAAACAAATGAAATAAAATATAGAAAATGAAAAATTAAAGAAAAGGAGGGGTGATACGCAACAATTGGGGTGCCGTGTAGAGAAATACATGGGCTCAACGTAACCTTGCCCATCAAACAACAATAAACAATGGAGAAAAGTTAATAATGATAAAAAAAATTAAAGGCTTTAAAAAGAAGTGAATAATCAGTAAAAGGGTTTTAAGAAGAAATTAAAACACAAGATCAATGGTCAACACAAAAAAAAGGAAGAATGAGAAACATTTCCTCCTCAACGATAACAGTAAAATAAAATACTTTCTCCTCTTTCTATCTCGCTCAGAGTTCGCTTGGTCAAGGCCCAACTCTCGCTCTGAATCTCGATTCAAATATCTTATTCTTCTTCTTTTTTCTTTGTTGTTTGGAGAAATGAAGAAAAAAAATACCAGTCGTCGTCGGGAGTCTAAACTCTTAGCATTGATAGTAATAGTAAAAGTATCAGGGTTTTTGGAAAGCGAAGCCATTGCCTTCGCAAACTTCTTCCATGGCGGATTGGTTCTGAGGTTTGGATTGGGGTTGAGATCGAAAGGAATCGTTGTTGTGTTGTGTTTGTTGAAGATTGAAAATTGTTGAGGAAAGGTTTAGCCGAGGAAAACAAGGAGGATATATGTTGAATAAGGTTTATTTCAGTTTGTTCTTCGGTTTTGAGCGTTTATGATGTTCCTCACTCTCTCGATTTCTTTGGTATTTTCGGATTTTGGTTTTGAATCTTTTTCCGGCTTGTGGTTTGTAGGTGGATGGTTTGTTTTTGTGTTTGCTTTCAGAAGTTGTTGATTATTTGAAGGGATTAATGGAGTGTGATGTAGGTTGAATTGAGAGTTACCAGGGGAAGATGGGTTGAGGTTGAAAGGGTGTGATATCAGAGAAATTCGAAAAAGGTTCCTCGCTTTTTTTGTAGAGTTTTTTATATATAAATCACTGGTTGTTTAGCGTGTTGGGGAATATATGCAGGAAGATAGTTGGATCCCACTTTTGGTTGTTTGAGGGATCCCTTTTTATCCTTTTTTCGCCTGTTTTTATTTCGATTTCCCCTCTTTTTTGTATTTCTCCTCCGGTCCATCTCTTTTTTCCATAATAACCCCCCTTCAGTCGCTTTCATCATTGCAGGCTTTGTGTTTGGCATTATGCAGGGTGCAATAGTTGGCTTGGTGCAGTGTGTATAAAGGTTGATAGCAGAAGTAAAATTTGGACTGTTGTGTTTGGCATGGATGTGCAGGGTTGTACGGGTTTTTTTGTGTGTAATGGAGCATATTGTGGCTTTGTGTTGGCAGGTTTTTTTGCAAGATCTGGTGGGATAAAGTTGTTGCAACTTGGTGGGATAAAGTTATTTTAAACTAATCTGACTAAAATAATCTGATTAAAAATTAGCTAAATATAACTATAAAATTAAATAATAAAAAACTGAATTAAAACTAAAAACTAAACTAAATTAAACTAACTTTAAATATAAACTAAAACTAAAATAAAATAATTAATTAAAATAAAATATAATTAAAGGCTAACTAAATAAAATTAATACTAATTCTAAAAACCTAAATTAAAATTGGACTAAAAATAAAATTAAACTAAAATTAATTCTAAAATATCTAATATAATTATTTAACTAAATATTAAAAGTAGAGAGATTAAATTACAAAATGAGATAAAATTCTATTTTTAAACCGAAAGAAAAATCTAAAAAAACAAGAATAAAAATGACATGAATAAAATCGATTAGAAAAAAAATGCATAATTAATGATTAATGAAATGTTTAACTAAAAATGCAAAAATGACTATTATCGATATTACGACGAAGATGCGTCAGATGAATTCAATTTTTGGGAAAAAGTCTGGTCAAAATTTAGGGTATGACAGATTCCCCTATTTAATCATCTTGAACCTGAATGTACGAGTAACAAAGAATTTTTTGGACATTCAAGGTGGAAGAGGATTAAATATCAGAATACCCAGAATTTTGACTGGGAATACAGATAAACTAATATGATATGAATGTAAGACAAAGACTACAACTCTACTGGGAAGAAAAGGAAGATGACACTACTGGGGATTAGTGTCATCTTTCAACTCACATGAGAATTTTCTTTTGAGTGTAACCAGACGACAACTAACTATCAGATGACAAATGACTATCAGATGACAAGTGGACTTCAAAATAGGTTAAAGAAAAGGTGACCAGACGAAAATTGACTTTAAAGTTGTCTACCAGACGAGAACTGGTATTTGAATGGGTTTCCAGACTTGAAAGGAAAGATCACCTACTACCAAGTGTATGGTAGCCTAAGCAAAGGTGTTTGACCAAATAAAACAAACTTCTCAACCTTCGAGGTTGTATGCCACAAATGAGTCTTACTTGAAAAGATTAATAAACATCACCGAGGATCTTCAAAGAAATACAAGTCAGTTGATCTGTAAAATGGATTTCTCAAATAAAGAGAAAATCATATGCATGGATCTTCACTAAATTTCTCATTGGATTTTACCGGAAAGATGCCATTTGACAGAAAAATAACTTCATCATAATTCTCTTCTTCAGAGAGATGCCATATGACGAAAATAACTTCATCATACTTCCCTTCTTCTAAGAGATGCTTTATGACGGAAACAACTTCACACTCAAATTTCTCACCGGGATTTGGAGAGATGCCACTTGTTGAAAAATAAATTCATACCAAACTTCTCCGCCGAGCTGGGGAGACGCCATTTGATAGAAAAATAACTTCATCATACTTACCTTCTTCTGATAGATGCCATATGACAAGAACAATTTCACATTCAAACTTCTCACAAAGATTTGGAGAGACGTCATTTGACGGAAAATAACTTTATACCAAACTTCTCCGTTGAACTAGGGAGATGCCATCTAATAGAAAAATAACTTCATCATACTTCCCTTCTTCTGAAAGATGCTATATGACTAGAACAATTTCACATTCAAACTTCTCACCAAGATTTGGAGAGACGCCATTTGACGGAAAATAACTTTATACCAAACTTCTCTGTTGAACTAGGGAGATGCCATTTGATAGAAAAATAACTTCATCATACTTTCCATATTCTGAGAGATGCCATATGACGAGAATGATTTCAAACTCAAACTTCTCACCAAGATTTAGAGAGACTCCATTTGACGGAAAATAACTTTATACCAAACTTCTCCGCTGAATTAACGAGATGCCATTTGATAGAAAAATAACTTCATCATACTTCTCCTCTTCTGAGAGATGCCATATGACGAGAACAATTTCACATTCAAACTTCTCACCAGGATTTGGAGAGATGCGGTTTGACGGGAAAAAAAAATCGCTGGCGATAGACAAACTGCTCAGAAAGAGACTGTCATTTGTCGATTCACTGGGAAATTCTTGGACAGAATAAGCTTCTCAAATAAATAGACCACCGCTTGTTGTCAGATATAAGTACTCCAAGAAAATGTTGCAACAACACTGCCAGAGAACAAAGTTTGTCTTCAATGGGGGAACCTTCAATAGATCCTTCCTGGGGAGACAAAGTATCCAAAAGGTGAAAAATAAATGCACTTTCCTTCTGGGGATTTAATCATCAAAGGTACAAAGACCGAGTTCAATCCAGGAACAAGCTGGAGAGAAACTGTCAAATAAGACACTAACCCATAAGGAATAAACTCAACTGGGGATTTATCTTATCCAAGTGTGGAGAGGAGAACTAAAGCAACAAATCTTCCATGAGGGTAAAACTTAGTAGGGAATTGGAAAAAATGTACACTTTCTGCTTAAGGTTGACAACTCTATTGAAGAGAGAAACACATCACTTGGGGATAAACATGACCAAGGTGAATGAAGTAAAAATCATCAATGAATGCAACATGAATACGAATTCAGTTATGCATGATGTATGTATGAATGTGTGTTATGTTTATGCTGACAAATAGACAAAACAAACACAAGAGATAAACTAGTGATGAAAAAAACATCACAACAATCGGATACTCAACATTCTTGACAAGGTGGAAGCATCACTAGAGATAGAACAAAAAGAGCCATCAATGGAGCAAAGTCCTGCTACAAGGATCAAGTATCTTTAAGGAGAGAAAAATACTTTATTTGGGGAAAGAACCCAAATAATTCTTCTAACTTCAATGTTCATCAATAAGAAACAATCATACAAACTACTTTGTCATGGGATAAAGTAAATTTGTATTCCGCTGGGGAAGAGAACCACATTCCGCTGGAGAAACTTGAATCAAGGCTCAACTTGGGGATACTTATCTTAGTACCTCACTGGGAGCACTAAGTAGTAAAAAATATCCAACAGAAAATACCGAGTCATACACCTAACACATTATAGCAACCTGGCGTAAAGACCCATCATTTGGAGATACTTGTGTAAACACCCCAAATTTGCCCTCACTCATTTCACCATGGCTTGTGGTTATTTTCATTTGCATAAGTTCAATCATAGCATCTCATATTGCACTTTTGCTTCACTGCATTAATTCAAAATCATCTGCATCTAGGGTTTGTGATCAGATGAATCCAAGGGGCCTTCTGAGCCACTCCAAAGGGCTTCAATCATTTAAAAAGGGCCCATGTATGTTCAATCATCATATTACATCCTCCCAAGATCAAGAAAGTCAAAAATCACAAGAACTGAGGAAGGCATGGAAGCAGAGCCAAGCTTAACTGCACAGATGACCTAAAATTAGGGTTTTGGTTTCAGAGGCCATAACTCCAAATTTTTTGGTCATTCTTGTTTCTATTGGTCTCTATATGTTATAAGTATCATGCATACCAATTTTTATGAAGAAATTCAATGGGGAAGGCATCTGACCAAGAGATGACTTCTTGAGCAAGACAGTGCAAAATCAGGGCATCTGAGGCCCCCAATCATCCAACCAAAGGGTCTTCTCCATCATTTTGGGTGTATATAATCTTTATTTGGTCTTAGAGGAAGTTAGAAGTTCACAAAATTGAAGAATTCCAAGCCATTTGCAATGTTGCCATTTTGGGAAAGTGACTTGTAATGCAAACTTGCCATTTTGGGAAAGTTTTTCAACCTCCTCTTTTTGATTCAAAAATGCTTCAAATGAAAAATTCTTGGTCATGAAAGTTGTATATTGGATCCTCCCATTTTCAAAAAGTACAAGAACTTGATCTAATTCATTCTAGAACTAAAGTTATGGCCTTGCAAAGTTGGGAAAAATCACTTAATTTTCACTTTTGTGCCAAAGAGGGGAACTTGCAAATTCTTGTACCAAGGAAATTTGTGACTTCTTATTGATGTCTAAGCTTTACACAAACATCATACATGACTTAAACTTCAGATTGGCCCAAAAAATGTTTCAAGTCGCATGCCTTAAACTTCAAGAATTTCAAAAGGGGCCAAAGTTGGACAAAATTGCAAAATGATCCAAAACTCTTTATCCACTTGAGCCAGCTCACTAAATCAGTTTCCATGGACCTCCCTAAAGCCAGCTGACTCGAGCCATGCCCCTAAACCAGCCTGCCACTTACCCATACCTCCAAGTACAACTTTCTTGACTTTTTGCAACATGAGCCATACCAATCACACTGCTCCACAACAACTCTCTGCCCAATCAGAACCTCATATGTGGACCTCAAGCAAGTCATTACACACAACAAGCAAGCCTGAAACTCCAAGAACTCAGCACACTCAAAAATCCCCAACTTTGCAAAAACCTTCGAATCTCTTGATTCAACCATCAAACCTTCAAACTTCTTTCACCATTCAACTCCATAAACCTCACTGATCATTTCCCACCTTTCGTTTGGCCCTAAAACCTTCACAATCAAAAATACGATTTTCACATTTCACAAACTTAACTTCTGCCATTTTCATTTTGAGGCCATATAAACTCCAACTAAGCATTACAAACACTTGAGGAGGATCATTGGGGCTGATTTGAAGCAAGGAACTGGCCAGAAAGCACCATTTTCGAAAGCTTCAGTTCAGGTATCATCAAGAACTTTTTTTTCCAGAAATGATTTCTTAAGTTCTTAGATTGTTCTCCATACTTCACTGATAACACTGCACCTTTTGGTTTTGAAAATGATTCAGTTTTGAGCATGTATGAAGCTTCTGAAATTTCTGTGATTTTTTCCGTTTTGCTTCGAATCTCTCTATTCATGTGAAATAAATCCTGTTTGATGATTGATTCTTGTTTAGAATGGGGTGGGGATCATTTTCGGAGAGTTAGAGAGCTTAGGGTTGCGTATTGAGTGAGATTGTAGAAATGGATGACCGGAGAAGATGACCGGAACACTGTTCCGGTCACCTGAAAGTAATTAGGGCAGCAGATTAGGGTTTAATCATAATTAGCGTAGTTTGAATTCTGGCCCTTGGATGACGCGCGAAGTCAATTCCTTCCATCCTGAGTTTGAACCCGGACCCTTGGATTGGCTGACTTTCTTATTTTCTCATTTAAATTAATATTTATTTCATTTGTTTTACATTTAATTTCTACGAATTTTAAAAAATAGTAAAATGCATCAAAAAATTCTGAAAATTTTTATCCAAGCTTTTATTAATTTTCAGAAACCAAAAATATTTTTATTTTTATTTTTTGCATTAAAAATTATTTTTAAATCATTTAAGTGATTATTTTTAATTAGTTAATGAGAATTAATTAATTAAAAATATATTTAAGTATTTAAAAATTCCAAAAAAATTCAGAGAGCTTTTTAAAACATTTAGAAACATTATCAAACTCTTCAAACAAATTTCTTTTTGGTTCTTGACATATTTTGACATTTTTCTTTGGAATTAAAGTTCTTAAAAGTCAATATTTTTGTCTTAACTTAGAAAAATCCATTCTGCCTAACCTTGAAAGTCAATATTCTTTGCATTCTTCATGTCATGAAGTTCCTAGGGTAAAATTGGTTTGAATTTATATCTCATTTTCAATTTGTTGTGCATTTTTCCTTTTGAAGTGCCTTAAAACCCTAGCCAACTTGAGAAAATCATAACTCCCATTAGGTTAAGAGTTGGGTCCCCTCCTTTGGACAGTGAGCTTATATAGGGTTAGGGTTCCTTTGATCCCATTTTCAATTTTTTATCTTGTCGTTTGCTTCTGATTTTGAATTTTGCTTTGTGTCTTGTGCATAAACCCTAATTTTTGCTTTCATTTGCATCCATCTTCCATGTTCTTGCATACATGAACTTGCCATGACACTTTGTGCATTCACATGACTTCTAAGACATCTTAGGACACATTAGAATCATGATAAGCCATTTATTCATCAATTTGCCATGATTATACCTCCATTGCATTTCATAAACTTTTATGAACTTTCATGGTTCAAAACATGCTCCATTTGCATCCTTATCCTTGTATGATCATCCACACCTCTTGTCTTGTGTTTGCTTTATCTCTTAGCATCATTAACATCATGTTTATGCATCTGGTTTTGGTTTGCATCCTTGCATTCATTTCATTTTCATTTCATTTCATTTCTTTATGCTAACATTTCAGGTGGTAAGTACTTTGAGAAGTGAATTTGCCTTCACTTCTCACTTTCTCTTCTCATCTCTTCATGCATTCATTGCTGGATTTTGTTTTTGCCTTAGAGTGAGCTTGCTCATTCATGTTCCTTCTTCACTTTCTTTCTTCAAGTAACTTATTTTCTTAAGTGAAGTAAGTTAGCTTGTTTCTTCTGCTTCTCCTTCTTTCATCTGCTTCTTCCTTGGTGGTTTTTCTTGAAGATCTCTTGAAAGCCTCATAAACCCTAGGAACACCCAAGAATGTTAACAATTAGGGTTTGATTAGTCCCCCCATTAGTTTTACCTTTGTGTCATCTTTTGTGTCTCTCATCTCATCTCATAATCAGGGACTAAACCTTCAAGGTTTTAAGGCTTTGTGATTAAGATTATGCCTGCATCCTTCGCTTAGGATGGAGTGTATAACTTTAATCCTAAGTGTTAAACTCTTAAATGTGTTTAATTCCTTTAATCAATCCACATAATAATCATTAAGACATCAAGCTTGTAACTTGGGCCTTGCATTAGGGTTTTAATTCTTCCTTGATTGGTTGAGAAGGACTAACCCTAGTGTTAATGGACAAGTCCCCCTCAAGTTGTCTTACAAACCATAAAATCCACTTCTTAATCTCATCATTAACTAAAACCCACTTTAATAAAGGTTTTGTTTTGTCATGAGGTTAATCCCTAATCATGGATTATGTTGAGGAGCCTTCCTCAGCTTAAATGTTCTCATCTATTATCCTTCTATTAGGATGGTGTAATGAGTCCATTAAATCTTTGATTATGGCTTAAACTCATTACTTAACACTAAAAAAAAACTCCAAAAACATCTAAATAATCACAAGTAGGTTAATGATCTTAATCCTACATCATGATGATTAAGTGTGAGGTGTTTACTTCATACTTAAGGTTCTTTCATTACCCCTAATCAGAGGGAGGATGTGATGAGTTTACTAACCCTTGGTTTAGGCCTAAGCTCATTAACTTATGACAAGCATAAAAAGCAATAAAAGATTGAAAATATCAAAAACAAACAATAATCGTCTCCTCCGGGATTCTTTTCTCATCATCTTCATTCACAAACGAGAACTTGCTTCTCCCGTCTAATGCAAGACAGTTAGCACCTGAGCCAGACAGGTCATACACTTGAGCATAGACAAGTAAGCAGTTCATCAGTCAATTTATCTTTCAGTCTCTTTGAGTCGAACTACGGTGTTCTGACTTCCTCATTGCACGAGAGGATACGTAGGCATAACTTAATAGTTATCGAACAAAAGTGTCTGTATATTCCCCCTCCTTCCAGCATTATTCTTTAAGCCTCATAGTCTTGAGCTTCATTCATTTCTTACACTGACACTTATCTTGTTCACTTCACATTTCTTTTACACTGACACTTGCATTCTTTTCCAGCTTTTACACACAAAATAGTACTGACACTACCCCTTTAAACACAAATCTTTCAAGCGTGGATCCCGTCGAGTACGACGGACAATCTGGGTGCTAACACCTTCCCAGGTTGTAACCAACCCCCTTTCTCAGTTTCTCTGGTTTGCGACCGTCTTATCCATATCTTTCTAGGTTTATGCAGCATTACCTTTCCTTCGGGATAAAAATGCCTAGCTGATGACTCTTTTCTTTCCTTTCCCTTTCGCCGACGTTCACGTCTGTACCCCTTCTGACCAGGTGTCATTTGGTGGGAGCGACAGCTTGGCGACTCTGCTGGGGACCCTTATATTGTAACCATGACTTCTGGTTCTTTTTGTGGGTTCCTCCTAGCTCTTGTTTGATTTATATTTACTGGGGTGTTATGTGCTAATTGTGTTTGTTTATCTGCTTTATTTATTGCTTTATGTATAGCTTTATTTACTGCTTTCCTCTACAGTTTTGCATATTTCATACTGTCATTGTCACTATGCTGGATCTGGTTTTCTTTGGTGGGTGGGGTTCCATTGAGAGTTTGAGGTCCTACACCTGGGACCTGAGTGACACCTAGGCTAGAGTGGTTCATGTTCTTTCCCATTCCATTTCGGTCTGGTGCGGGAATATGAAACACGGTTCAGATATGGGTTTCTTCTTGAGAACTCTGTGCTACAAATTTCCTGTAGTGCTAGGGCTATCTGGGAAGCCTGCTAAGTCTAGATGACCTTTATTATGACCTTCAGAAACTGAGGTGAATTAGAGGAGGATCTTTTATGGTTATTGTAAACACTGTACCTCCGGGTTAGAAGTGTTTACACTTCTCATAACTGATCCAAGTCTGAGGATCCTTGTTTTAGAACATTACCTATGAGGGGGTTGGGCTGTTTACAGGTTTGCAGGTACCCTTGGCCCTATCATACCATGTTACCATAATGTTTAAGAGTACCTCATTTTGGACTGTTCTTGTGATTAACCCTGGACATGTGACTCATTATTTGAGTCCCCCACCTTGGTTACTGGATTTCTAAGCCTTCATCTGGACTTTTTGAACATACATGGGCCTTATACCAAGGCAGATACCAGATCCAGCTTGATCACAAACCCTTGCATATCATTTGCATATATCATCATTGCATCATTTAACATTTGTTTATTTGTTTTTCAGAGTATCCACATCATATCTGGTTTGGTTTTGACCCCTTCCTCTGCATAGATCCTTGCTTCATCAGTTATCTGCTTCAGCTATCTTCATCATCACCAGCATCAGCTTGTCAGTGCCTCTTTTCCAGCATCAGTCTGTGATCTTCATGAGTACCAATCTTCAGTTTCTTCAGCAGCATTCATGACTACTCCCAGGAAGAGCAACATATCCTACCATTTCTTTGAACCTGTGTTGACTGGTATCAGGCAGGTCCAGTCACTTATCACACCTGACCACATCCCATTGTTTAGAGAACACTATGGAGGTATCCTGGATATGGTTATGGACCTTGACCCTTCTCAGAGGAGCATGATCCACACATGTTTGCAGTTTTATGACCCTCCATTGAGGTGTTTCACCTTTCCAGACTTCCAGCTAGGGCCTTTGCTGGAAGAGTTTTCTTCATTGATTGGAATACCTATCAGAGGTGGAATCCCTTTCAACCCAGAAATGACTTTTCCCAGAAATGAAGAGATAGCAAAGGTACTATACCTGGAGCGTGCCTTAATTGAGCAAAGTATGACAACAAAAGCTGGGATCCCTGGTTTTCACTTGGACTTCTTGATTTCTCAGGCCATCCTGAAGGCTTCATTGGGGGAGTGGAGGGCAGTCTGTGCATTGTTAGCCCTCAGCATATATGGGGCTATATTATTTGCAGATGAGCCCAAATTTGTCAGCAAAAATGCCATCCATTTGTTTCTTCTGAAGAACCCAGTACCCACATTGCTAGGAGATTTTTACTACTCCATTCATCAGAGGAATGAGAAACAAAGGGGGAAGTTGGTAAGATGTTGTGCTCCTTTGTTTTACACCTGGCTGCTCAGGCACCTGCCTAAGTCAGATGCTTTCCTGAATCCCCACCAGCAGAAAAATTGGGCTAAGAGGTTCATTGCCTTGACTTCAGATGATATCAGATGGTGCACCCAGAGCACCAAAGGCAAGGACATTATCACCAGCTGTGGTCAATACCCAAATGTACCTCTGATAGGAGTGAAGGGTTGAATCAACTACAACCCTTTTCTGTTTAAGAGACAACTAAGTTATGCCTTGGTCCACCCTCCCAGAGGGCAAGATTTAGCTGAGACCTTGTATTGTGAAGTGAAACCTAATTCAGCTGTTGTCAGGCAAGCATCCTGGGCTTGGGACAACATCCAGACAAAAGGGATGGCTATTCTTGGAAGATGTAACAATGTTGCTTCAGCTCAATACTATGACTGGTCCCGTGTTAGAGCTCAAATTACTGGAATGCCTTTCATCTTGGAGGACCTACCTGGACCCTCTACAGTACAGCCAGCAGCAACTGTCAGCCTAGAAGAATTTGAGAAGCTAAAGGAAAGAAATGAGTACCTATCTCAAGCTTTAAAGAAGACTCTTTGGGAAAGGAGTGATGGTCATCTGGATATTGAGAGATTGGAGAAGCTCAAGGTGGAGCATCTTGCCAAAATTGAGAAGACAGAGGACTACATCAGGAAAGCAAGAGTTGGGGAACAAATATTGAAGAATACCTGTAAAGAAGCCAAGATTCAGAAGGCTAGGACTGAGCTCTATCTGCAAGAGAGTCAGGCTAGGTGGGTCAGGATCACTGAAGCCCGTACACAAGAAGACCAGAAGACTCAAGCCAAGATTGAACAATTAGAGGCCAATGGGAAGAAGCAGCAGGAAGCTTTGTTGGCAACCCAGAAGGAAATTTCAGAGTTGAAGCTCAGAGCAGGGTTGAAAAGATCAAAGGACCAGGACAAGCATAAGAAGCTGACCACTGCCATTGCTACCAGGAACCTCCTCATCAGGACCATTACAGAGCACCCGGCTGGTCCAGTGACTGAGGCACTCCTAAAGGAGGTCAGAGAGGATGAGTTTGGACTGGATGTCTGATTCTTTGTTTGTTGTTATTTCCATTTGATGTACTTTTCCCTTTATTGTATTTTGACCCTCCATGGGCATGTGTTGTAAAACATACTATGTATTGTTCACCTTTTGTAATATATCTTAGTTTGTTTTCATTCTGGATTTCTCTCAACAACATCAAGCATCTTCCTCGAGGTCTGGAAAGGTCAAAACCAAGAACCAAACCGGATACCTTGGAAAACAAATAAGCATACTGCATTGCATACTAACCTTGTTTTGTTTGGTAGGTTTTTATTATTTTTTGTTTCTAACTTTGTTGTGATCTCAGGAAACATTGCTCGTCGCCGAGTGTTCCATGTCAACCGCGCGCACCGGTACCCGACTCGTAACAACCTTCCCGGTATTCAAATGGAACAAGTACAGCAGGATCTGACTGAGGTCAGAAATCAGATGGCTAATGAGAGAGTGGAGATGAGAAATCAGATGTCTCAATTCATGGCTGTAATGACTGGCTTAGCCCAGAGTCAAGAAAGATTAAGAGAGCTGGTGGAAAGACAAACTCATGAGGAGCCTCATCTTGGAACAGGAGGAACTAGTAACAATGAACGGGGTCAGCCTCGTATTGATCCACCAATAGTTGGACCCCATCTGGATCCAGAAGTTAACATCCCGAGAAATGTACCAGGTAATACTGCTGGGGGAAGAATCTTGCAAGTGGATCCCCAAGAAGAACAGTTTACTGTTATGGGGGCTGGAGATGAAGTATATGACCGGAGATTGGACGAAATTGCTGAGAAATTAAGATCTTTGGAGTCGCAGAATTCTTTGGGCTTTGATGTGATGGATATGGGACTGGTGGATGGGGTGAGAATTCCCCACAAATTCAAACCCCCTTGCTTTGAGAAGTACAATGGTACCTCCTGTCCTCGCACTCATCTACAGTCTTTCCTAGGAAGACTCAAAGCGTATACCATGGATGAAAAGTTGTGGATGTTCTACTTTGAAGACAGTCTGACTGGGGCTTCAAGAGAGTGGTATTCACACTTGTCTAGAGCCACCATAAGATGCTGGAAGGATTTGGCTGAAGCTTTCATCCGTCAATATCAATACATCCTGGACATGGCTCCCAATAGGACCCTCCTAATGGGAATGTCTCAGTCTTCTAGAGAGAGCTTCAGAGAATATGCCCAAAGATGGAGATAGCTTGCTGCTGCTGTCCAATCACCCATGTCAGAGAGGGAAATAGCCGATATGTTCATGAATACATTGCAAGGGACTTATATTGATAGACTGGCTGCCTTCTCCTCTACCAGTTTTGCTGATGTGGTCATAGCTGGTGAAAGGATTGAAAGTCTACTAAAGATGGGCAAGATTTTCGACAGTGGTGCAAGTTCATCCAGCAACCCCAGAAAGCCTTTTGTGGGACCCCGAAGGGCCGGTGAAACAAACTCCATTCATGCAAGCAGGGGCAGGCCTCAATATGTGCACCGGTCAGTAGCAGCAGTTACCATTCCAGCTCCGATTCCTCAACAATCAGCATACCCTCAACAACAACAACCTCAGTATCAACAAAAAGTCCATTATCCGCAACAGAGAACCTACAACAACAGCAATAACAACCAACAACAGCGTCCTTTCCAGCAAAGGCCATCACAAGCAAACAGGGTAATTGACCCAATCCCAATGCCGTATGCTGCACTCTTGCCACAACTCCTGAAGCTCAACCAGGTTGAGTTAAGGACATTGGCACCTCCAGATCCTCTTAATGTGCCAAAGAACTATGATGCCAATGCCAGGTGTGCATTCCACTCAAACGCACTGGGGCATAACACTGAAAAATGCAGGGGCCTACAGATGAAAGTCCAGGATCTGGTGGACTCGAAAGCTCTCAACTTTACACCTCCTCCGAATAAGAAATCCAATGCCTAGTCACAACGGGCCTAGGATTAATGCTATTGAGGAAGGCAAACTATCCACCTTAATCACCAGTGTTGCACAAATTCGAACACCTTTGGTCGAAATCAACGCTCAGCTTTTAGAATGCCAAGTGTTCCCCGGGTGTGAGCTCGGCTGTGGGTATTGCAATATTGCCGTCAATTGGTGTGAAAGGCTGAGAAACGGCATAAATGGCCTTATTAAGGATGTTATCCTTTAGATTACGACAACGGCGCCTACAAATCCAACAATTCCTTCATCGGCAATCACGGATACTCCTATAACGTCATCAACCATTGTTCCAACGGATTCTACTACAACTCCAACAACCGCTCAGTCAATCACATCAACGGATACAAGTTCAGTCACCATTCCTTCTACAACTTCAACCCCCATCCAGTCAACAGTACCTTCTACAACATCAGCAGCAATTGATGAGAGCATCTCAACGGTTATAATATACTACGATCCCGCAAATGTTCCTACCAACAATTCACAACAAAATGTTTCTCCTGTCAGAGCACCAGTCACCATATACTATGATCCACACACCATTGTGATCCCTTCTGCAGCTGCTATCAGTCCAGTCACTATCACAGTGCCTGGGCCAGTTCCTTACGAAAGCAATAATGCCATCCCTTGGCATTATGGCTCAGATCATCAACTTCTTCACCTCAGATAGACAATCTGGGGGGAGGCGGAGGCTTCACTAGGAGCGGACGTCTCTTTGCCTCACAAACTCCAAGACCCATTACCGAAGCAGATGCTGCTCCGAGGCTCCTTTTGATCAAGAGGTTGATGAATTCATGAGAATCATAAAGAAAAGTGATTACAAGGTGGTAGACCAGCTTCACCAAACACCTTCCAAAATCTCCATACTATCGTTGCTAATGTGCTCCGAGGCTCATCGGAACGCATTATTAAAAGTCCTGCACGCAGCTTATGTGCCGGAGGAGATTACCGTCAATCAGTTAGAGGCTGTGGTTGGAAATGTCAACGCTAGTAATGGGCTAGGATTTACCAACACTGATTTGACAACGGAAGGTCGCAATCACAACAAGGCAATGCACATTACCTTAGAGTGTAAGGGTGCAGTTCTTTCTCACGTACTGGTGGACACAGGGCCAAGTCATTACTATTTGTGGGGAGGAAGATATTTTTGTTAGCCAACTGGCTACTTTCAAATACATTGAAATGGATGGAGAGATCCATGAAACCATGAGCCAAGGGTTTGAGGCTCTTAACATTAATGAAACATCTGTTGTGCTTGGGACCTCCATCACATCATATCAGCAAGCCCGGAAGGTTGTTGAGGAAGGTACCGCTCAAGGCTGGGGCAAGTTGCTGCCCGTGGAGAAGAAAGAGGACCGATTCAGGTTGGGTTACAGACCAACTCGACAAGATCAATCAGAGGCTGCAAAGGAGCCCATGTTTGTCAGCGGGGGAATGCTCACCCCGGATGCTGTGAATAGTTTGGAAGATGAGTCAGAAGACGAGCGCAACCTGGAAAAATGGATACGTCCAAAGACCCCGGGGAGCCATGTCTCAAACTGGTCTTCCCAGGAAATTATAAGGGTTACTCCTGCAGAGTAATTATTATTTCCTGTATTTTGAAGCATGCATCAAGTCCTGCATCTTGCAAAAGATGTCTTGGCTTATTTTGTAATCTGGCCATCTTGTATTTTGTGCAAAGATCAATTAATGAATATCAGGACAACTTTTGCAAATGAGTCTTTTCTTTTTCGCTCACTGTTTTTCATGTTTCATTTTTTGTACAAAAATAAAATGGCAATGCTTTTCAAAAATAAGTAATTTCATTTTCACTTTTTCTGAATAAAATAAAACTGATTGCTAAAAATGAACAAATCTAAACCCTTGTAGAGAGTGCCCTCCAGAATGCACCGACAACAACACTGCTATGACTTCGTATGACTTTGACAATCCAATCAATCAAGCTGATGAAGGGGTTGAAGAAGGTTATGAGCTACCTGAAGAACTAGCCAGGTTATTAAGGCAAAAGGAGAAGGTTATCACTCCTCATCAGGAGGAGGTTGAGACGGTTAATCTTGGTACAGAAGAAGACTTGAAAGAAGTTAAGATCGGGGCCTGCCTGCAAGATTCAGTAAAAGAACAACTGATTGACATGCTTCAGGAGTATGTGGATGTTTTTGCTTGGTCTTATCAGGATATGCCAGGGTTGGACACCGACATTGTTACGCATAAGCTGCCTCTGAAAGAATACTTCCCACCAGTAAAACAGAAGCTGCACCGTACTCGCCCAGACATGGTAATGAAGATAAAAGAAGAGGTACAAAAGCAGTGGGACGCCGGTTTCCTTGCTGTAACTAGCTATCCGCCGTGGGTTGCTAACATTGTACCAGTGCCTAAGAAGGACGGCAAGGTGAGGATGTGTGTGGATTACCAGGATCTGAATAAAGCCAATCCGAAAGATGATTTCCCATTACCTCACATTGATGTATTGGTCGATAACTTTCATCACACCCTGGGGCACATTCTGCTATAAGGTGATGCCATTCGGATTGAAGAATGCGGGTGCCACCTATCAACGGGCTATGGTAAAATTATTCCATGACATGATCCACAAAGAAATTGAATGTTATGTGGATGACATGATTGCCAAGTCCCTCACAGAAGAAGACCACCTGGTAAATCTGTTGAAGTTATTCAAGCGTCTGAGGAAGTACCAATTAAAGTTAAACCCCAACAAATGCACATTCGGGGTGCGATCCGGCAAGCTGCTTGGATTTATTGTAAGTGAAAAAGGGATTGAAGTTTACCCTGATAAAGTCAAAGCCATTCAAGAAATGCCTGCACCGAAGACTGAAAAAGAAGTTCGGGGTTTCTTAGGTATATTGAACTACATCTCACGGTTCATATCTCACCTTACAGCAACCTGTGAACCGTTGTTCAAGTTGTTAAGAAAAGAACAAACAGTCAGGTGGAATGAAGAATGCCAAAGGGCTTTTGACAAAGTCAAGGAATACCTACAAGAACCTCCGATCCTTATGCCTCCAGTTGAGGGAAGACCTCTAATCATGTACTTGACAGTATTATAAGATTCAATGGGGTGTGTGTTGGGCCAGCATGACGAGTCTGGTCGAAAAGAGTATGCAATATACTACCTAAGCAAAAATTTTACCGACTGTGAACAACGTTATTCACTGCTCGAGAAAACTTGTTGTGCTTTAGCGTGGGCTGCTCGCCAACTAAGGCAGTATATGTTGACCCACACCACTTTATTGATCTCAAAGATGGACCCCGTTAAGTACATTTTTGAGAAGCCAGCACTTACCGGACGGGTTGCAAGATGGAAAATGATTCTCACTGAATATGACATTCAGTACACATCTCAAAAAGCCATCAAGGGCAGTGTGTTGTCTGATTATTTCGCTGAGCAACCCATTGATGATTACCAGCCTATGAGATTTGACTTCCCTGATGAAGACATCATGTTCATAAAAGAAAAAGATCATGAAGAGCCTATTCACAGTGAAGGGCCTGACCCAGAAGAAGAATGGACTATGATGTTTGATGGGGCTGTCAATATGAACGGTCGTGGTGTTGGTGCGGTACTCATTACACCTAAGGGAGTTCACATGCCTTTCTCGGCAAAACTCACCTTTAACTGCACTAACAACGAAGCTGAATACAAAGCTTGTATTATGGGTCTTGAGGAAGCCATTGACCTCAGGATCAAGACTTTGATTGTGTTCGGAGATTCAGCTCTGGTAATTAATCAAACTAACGGCAAATGGTACACCCACCAAGATCATCTGATACCTTATCGGGATTATACAAGGAGATTGTTGACTTTCTTCACAACAGTCAATCATGAGTATATCCCTCGAGATGAAAATCAGTTTGCAGATGCTCTGGCTACCATTTCATCCATGATCAAAGTTCAAGCTGCCAACTTTGTGCCTCGGATTTCAGTATCCAAACTTGATAGACCAGTATATGTATTCTCAGCAGACCTTGCTAAAGATGACAAGCCTTGGTTCCATGACATCAAATGGTTCTTGGAGGATCAAACATACCCACCTGGGGCATCTTCCAATGATAAGAAGACATTAAGAAGGTTAGCTGGTAGTTTCTTCCTGAATGCTGACGGTTCCTTGTACAAGAGAAACTTTGATATGGTACTTCTCAGATGTGTTGATAGGGCAGAAGCAGACTTGTTGATGCACGAGGTGCACGAAGGATCTTTTGATACCCATGCTGGAGGGCATGCAATGGCTAAAAAGTTGCTAAGATCAGGCTATTATTGGATCACAATGGATGCAGACTGTTGTGCGTATGCCAGAAAATGCCATAAATGCCAGATCTATGCGGATAAAGTGCATGTGCCTCCAAATCCCCTGAATGTGATGTCTTCACCCTGGCCCTTTGCCATGTGGGGCATTGATATAATTGGCAAGATTGAACCGATTGCTTCAAATGGCCACAGATTCATCCTGGTAGCCATTGACGATTTTACCAAGTGGGTCGAAGCAGCTTCTTATGCAAATGTTACAAGACAAGTGGTAGCCTGATTCCTGAAAAGAGACATCATCTTTCGGTATGGAGTGCCCGAGAGAATCATTACTGATAATGGTTCCAATTTGAACAACAAAATGATGGCAGAACTGTGTCGGGACTTCAAGATCCAATACCACAACTCCTCTCCTTACAGGCCAAAGATGAATGGCGCTGTGGAAGCAGCTAATAAGAATATCAAGAAGATTATGCAGAAGATGGTGGTCACCTACAAAGATTGGCATGAAATGCTACCATTTGCCTTGCATGGGTACCGTACGTCAATCAGAACATCCACTGGGGCAACACCGTATCAGCTTGTGTATGGTATGGAGGCAGTCCTACCTGTTGAAGTTGAATTACCCTCCCTGCGGGTACTCATGGATGTCAAGCTGAGTGAAGCAGAATGGGTCCGATCCCAATACGAACAGTTGAGTCTGATCGAAGAAAAGAGATTAGCTGCAATCTGTCATGGGCAGCTGTATGAGAAAAGAATGAAGAAAGCCTTCGATCAGAAAGTCAGGCTTCGAGAATACCAAGTAGGAGATCTTGTGCTGAAAAGACTCCTTTCTCCTCATACAGACCACATGGGCAAGTGGACTCCGAATTATGATGGTCCGTTCATAGTAAAGAAAGTTTTCTCTGGTGGAGCACTGATGCTCAGTACTATGGATGGTGAAGATTTCCTGTCCCCTGTGAATTCAGATGCAGTTAAAAAATACTTCGCATAAAATGACCTGCTGGACATAAAAACAGAATGTAAGTCCAGGCAAAAATAGGGCATCCCGGCGAGTCAAAAACAGAATAAAAGACTCGGGCAAAAATAAGGGAAAATAAACAAAAAATGTGCACCCGCTGAGTTGAAAAGCCACATTGGATTGAAAACCCGAAAGGGCGATCCAAGCAAAATAAGGGAAATAAGCGAACAACTGCATTCTGAATTCGTCTGTATCACTTACAACATAGTAAGCTTCAAAAGGTTCAAACTTCGGTCAGAATCAGCCTTCTTCAAAAAGCAGGATAAGAAGAACGTCAATGTCATACGAGTCATAGCAAAAGGGAAGCTCCTCGAAGCGTCATCAACATTGCCACCATCTTTTTGTTTCTCGATTTGTAACAATCTCCTCATTTCAGGGGATCTGTTTCCTTGATTGTACTTGCCAATTCAGGGCACACAAATTAATAAAATCAGACTTTCAGTCATATTGCGTCTCATACATTTTATTTTCATTTGCAAAATGTCCGATGTCCTTAAGATATTGATCGCATAAATACAAATGCGTCTTTTCTAAGTTACATGCTTACAGGAAATGAATTTTGCTCTCGGGAGCGCCTAAACTCCTATGATGGGATCCAGTAGGGGATACCTCGGGGTACTGTAAACACCCCAAATTTGCCCTCACTCATTTCACCATGGCTTGTGGTTCTTTTCATTTGCGTAAATTCAATCATATCATCTCATAGTGCATTTTTGCTTCACTGCATTGATTCAAAATCATCTGCATCTAGGGTTTGTAATCTGAGCAGTCCAAGGACTATCTGAGCCACTCCAAAGGGGTTAAATCATTTCAAAAGGGTCCATGTATGTTCAAGCATCATATTATATCCTCCCAAGATCAAGAAAGTCATAGAATCACAAGAACTGAGGAAGGCATGGAAGCAGAGCCAAGCTTAACTGCACCGATGACCTAAAATTAGGGTTTTAGTTTCAGAGACCATAACTCCAATTTTTTTGGTCATTCTTGTTTATATTGGTCTCTATATGTTACAAGGATCATGCATACCAATTTTCATGAAGAAATTCAATGGGGAAGGCATCTGATCAAGAGATGACTTCTTGAGCAAGTCAGTGCAAAATCAGGGCATCTGAGGCAACCAACCATCCAACCAAGGGGTATTCTCCATCATTTTGAATATGTATGATCTTTATTTGATCTTAGAAGATGTTAGAAGCTCACAAAATTGAAGAATTTCAAGCCATTTGCAAAGTTGCCATTTTGGGAAAGTGACTTGTAATGTAAACTTGCCATTTTAGGAAAGTTTTTCAACCCACTCTTTTTGATCCAAAAATGCTTCAAATGAAAAATCTTTGGTCATGAAAGTTGTAGATTGGATCCTCTAATTTTCAAAAATTACAAGAACTCATTCTAATTCATTTTAGAACAAAAGTTATGGCCTTGCAAAGTTGGACAAAATCACTAAATTTTCACTTTTGTGCCAAAGAGGAAACTTGCAAAAACACTTGCCAAAGCCAAATGTGACTTCAAATCAACTTCTAGTCATCACACAAACATCATTCATGGTCCATAATTTAGATTTTCCCAAGAAATTTCTCACTTTCATGCTTTGGATTCCAAGTTATCATAAGCCATTTTCCATAAAGTTCAAAAGGGGGAATTCTTGCAAAAATGATTCCCAAGGGTTTGTGTGGTCTCTAACTGATCCAAAAGCATTACCATAACATCATCTAGCATTTCACAACAAGAATTCAGCAAGGAATGTCACATGTCCATGACCAAAAATCACAAAATGCAACAAGTTGCAAAATTGCAAAACATGTGACATCTCACCCTTCATTCATTTCAGATCACATCAGAACATCCAAGGGCCTTCCTTGAAGCTGGCTGAGGCAATCCAAACACAGAAATCTTCTCTTCCATGGCCCATACCTATAGTACACAATTTTTGACTTTTTGGCCAATCCTCCCATACCATTCCCACAGTGCATACCTGCCCTCCAGAATTGTTGGGATTGCTTATGGATTACCTAAGGGTCATAAAACAAGAAGGAAGAAGGCTCAGAACACACACACCATCAGCTTGCACAAAAACTGTCCAAAGCTTCTTCTTTTCGAAACTCCCTCAAGAATTAACAAAAATCCAAAATTTCTTCACCAACAAATCACATATCACTCAGAGAACAAAACCCACCCCCTGAAACAGCTTGAATCACCACACACACAAACCTCCATTTCTGCTACACCAGAACCAAACAGCACCAACCAGCCATCCTCAAAGATTTCTAAGCTTCATATCATCTTCAGGAGGTTCAAAGGAGTAGGCTTGCATCAAGAGAGAACCCAGAAAGCTCAGAATCAGAGGGTCCCCATCTCAGGTAACAGGATGGACTTTTTTCCTAGAAGCTAGCTTTTAAGTTCTTTTATGGTTCTATATGCTTCCCTGATCATGGGGATATGATTACTTTTGAAAATGGTTGAGAAATCACCATGTATGTGATCTCTGAAACTTTTGCCCGTTTTTACATTTTTCTTCGATTCATGTTCATGGTGTGAAATAAATGAGTTTTGGTTGGGGGTTTAGGTTTAGAATGATTGGGGGATCATTTTTGTACAAGAAATTTGAAGTTTGATGACCTGAGAGAGAAGCTAGGGTTTGGGCTCGTCGGAGAAGACGACCGGAACACTGTTCCGGTCGCCTGAAAGTAATTTGCCCTAATCAGTGTAATTAGTGAGGTTTAAATGTGAGCCATTGATCTTGCCTTCCCGCGCGCGAATGAACGACCAAGATTTGTCATTAAACCCTAATTCAGTTTAATTAGTTTAATTAATTAGGTTTAATTTGAATTTAATCAGAATCAATCCCAACCACTGAAACGCGCGCCAGTCAACTCCCGCACTCTAACTTTGAATCTCAGCCTCAGGATCCTCATACTTTTCCATTTTTATTTGTTTTATTTCATTTTATTTCTATTTAATTTCTACGAATTTTTAAAAATAGTAAAATACATCAAAAAATTCTGAAAATTTTTATCAAATCTTTTATTAATTTTCAGAACCCAAAAATATTTTTATTTTTATTTTTTGAATTAAAAATTATTTTTAAATCATTTAAATGTTTATTTTTAATTAGTTAATGAAAATTAATTAATTAAAAATACATTTAGGTATTTAAAAATCACAAAAAAATTCACATTGCATTTTGAAACATTTAGGAACATTATCAAACTCTTCAAACAAATTTCTTTTTGTTCTTGACCCATTTTGACATTTTTCTTTGGAATTAAAGTTCTTAAAAGGCAATATTTTTGTTCTAACTTTGAAAAATTCATTCTGCCTAACCATGAAGAGTTTGCTGATGGTTCTTCTTGCATTGCATTCCTCATATCATGTAGTTTCTAGGGTAAAATTGGTTTGAATTTATCTTTCATTTTCAATTTGATGTGCATTTTTCCTTTTGAAGTGCCTTAAAACCCTAGCCAACTTGAGAAAATCACAACTCCCATTAGGTTAAGAGTTAGGTCCTCTCCTTTGGGCAGTGAACTTGTGTAGGGTTAGGGTACCTTTGTTCCCATTTACAATTTTTTATCTTGTAATTTTCTTCTAATTTTGAATTTTGCTTTGTGTCTTGTGCATAAACCCTAATTTTGGCTTTCATTTGCATTCATCCCTCACTTGCTTGCATACATGAACTTGCCATGAGATTTTGTGCATCCACATGACATATAAGACATCTTAGGATACATTAGACTCATGTTTGATCATTGCATCATTCATTTTCCATGTTATGCATTCATTCCATTTCATAAAATTTCATGAGCTTTCATGGTTCAAAGCATGCTTCATTTGCATCCACATCCTTGTATGATCATCCACAACTCTTGACATGTGTTTGTTTGATCTATTAGCATCATTAACATCATGTTTATGCTTCTGACTTTGGTTTGCATCATTGCATTTCATCTCATTTTTTATGTCATTTCATTTTCTTGTTGCTAACTTTTCAGGTGGTAAGTGTCTGAGAAGTGAATTTGCCTTCACTTCTCACAATCTCTTCTCATATCTCTTATGCATTCATTGCTGCATTTTACTTGTGTATTAGAGTGAACTTGTTCATTCATGCTCTTTCTCACTTTCTTTCTTCAAGCAACTTGTCTTCCTAAGTGAAGCAAGTTTTCTTGCTTCTCTCTGCTTCTTCCTCCTTTCATCTGCTTCTTTCCTGGTGGCTTTTCTCTTGAAGATCTTTTGCAAGCCTAATAAACCCTAGGGATACCCAAGCATGATAACAATTAGGGTTTGATTAGTCCCCCATTAGTTTTACCTTTGTGTCATCTTTGAGTCATCTCTTCTCACCTCATAATCAAGGACTAAACCTTAAAGGTTTTAAGACTTTGTGATTAGGGTTATGCCTGTATCCTTCTATTAGGATGGAGTGTATAACTTTAATCCTAAGTGTTAAACCCTTAATGTGTTTAATTCCTTTAACCAATCCATCTAATAATCACTAAGACATTAAGCTTGTAACTTGGGCCTTACATTAGGGTTCTAATTCTTCCTTAATTGGTTAAGAAGGACTAACCCTAGTGTTAATGGACAAGTCCCCCTCAAGTTGTCTTACAAACAATAAAACCCACTTCTTAATCTTACCATTAACTAAAATCCACTCTAATAAAGGCTTTGTTTTGTCATGAGGTTAATCCCTAATCATGGATTAAGTTGAGGAGCCTTCCTCAGCTTAAATGTTCTCATCTATTATCCTTCTATTAGGATGGTGTAATGAGTCCATTAGATCCCTGATTATGGCTTAAACTCATTACTTAACACTAAACAAAAAAAAACTCCAAAAAACATCTAAGTAATTATAAGTAGGTTAATGATCTTAATCCTACATCATGGTGACTAAGTGTGAGGTGTTTACTTCATACTTAAGGTATTCTCATTACCCCTAATCAGAGGGAAGATGTGGTGAGTTTACTAACCCTTGATTTAGGTTTAAGCTCATTTTCTTATGACAAACTCACAAAAATCAATAAAAGACTGAAAACACCAAAAACAAACAATAATCGTCTTCTCCGGGATTCTTTTCTCATCTCATTCACTCACAAACGAGAACTTGCTTCTTCCGTCTAATGCAAGACAGTTTGCACCTGAGCCAGACAAGTCATACACTTGAGCATAGACCGGTAAGCAGTTCACAAGTCAATTTACCTTTCAGTCTCTTTGAGTCGAACTACGGTGTTCTGACTTCCTCATTGCACGAGAGGATACGTAGGCATAACTTACCTGTTATCGAACAAAAGTCTCTGTATATTCCCCCTCCTTCCAGCATTATTATTTAAACCTCATAGTCTTGAGCTTTGGACTCTTTCCTTACACTGACACTTCTCCACTTCATTTCACATTTCCTTTACACTGACACTTGCATTCTTTTCCAGCTTTCGTACACAAAATAGCACTGACACTACCCCTTTTAAGCACAAATCGTTCAAGCGTGGATCCCGTCGAGTACGACGGACAATCTGGGTGCTAATACCTTCCCAGGTTATAACCAACCCCCTTTCTCAGTTTCTCTGGTTCGCAACCGTCTTGTCCATATCTTTCCAGGTTTATGCAGCATTACCTTTCCTTCGGGATAAAAATGCCTAGCTGGAGACTCTTTCCTTTTGAGTTCACCCTTGTGTGTTCTCTCCTCTCTCGTCGACCGTTCGCGTTTGTACCCCTTCTGACCAGGTGTCATTTGGTGGGAGCGACAACTTGGCGACTCTGCTGGGGACCCTTATACTGTAACCAGGGATTCTGGTTCTTTTTGTGGGTTCCTCCTAGCGCTTGTTTGATTTGTGTTTACTGGGGTGCTATGTGCTAATTGTATTTATTTATTTGCTTTATTTACTGCTTTATGTATAGTTTTATTTATTGCTTTCCTTTACAGTTTTTCATATTTCATACTGTCATTATCATTGTTGGATCTGGCTTTTGTTTTGGTGGGTGGGGTTTCATTGAGAGTTTGAGGTCCTATACCTGGGAGTTGAGTGAGACCTAGGCTAGAGTGGTTCATGTTCTTTCCCATTCCATTTCGGTCTGGTGCGGGAATATGAAACACGGTTCAGATGTGGGTTTCTTCTTGAGAACTCTGTGCTACAGATTTCCTGTAGTGCTAGGGCTATCTAGGAGGCCTGCTAAGTCTGGATGACCTTTATTATGACCTTCAGAAATTGGGGTGAATTAGAGGAGGATCTTTTATGGTTATTGTAAACACTGTACCTCCGGGTTAGAAGTGTTTACACTTCTCATAACTGATCCAAGTTTGAGGATCCTTGTTCTAGAACACTACCTGTGAGGGGGGTTGGGTTATTTACAGGTTTGCAGGTACCCTTGGCCACATCATACCCTGTTTTTTTGTTATTGTTTAAGAGTACCCCATTTTGGACAGTTCTTGTGCTTAAACCCTGGACATGTGACTCTTTATTTGAGTCCCCCACCTCGGTTACTGGATTTCTAAGCCTTCATCTGGACTTTTGAACATACATGGACTTATATCAAGATAGATAATCAGATCCAGCTTGATCACAAACCCTTGCATATCATTTGCATATATCATCATTTGTATCATGTAACATTTGTTTATTTGTTTTTCAGGGTATCCATATCATATCTGGTTTGGTTTTGACCCCTTCTTCTGCATAGACCTCTGCTTCATCAGTTATCTACTTCAGCTATCTTTATCATCACCAGCATCAACCTATCAGTGGTTCACTTCCAGCATCTGTCTGTGACCTTCATCAACATTTGTTTTCAGTTTCTTCAGCAGCATTCATGACTACTCCCAAGAAAAGCAATATATCATACCACTTCTTTGAGCCTGTGTTGACTGGTATCAGGCAGGTCCAGTCACTTATTACCACTGACCACATCCCATTGTTTAGAGAGCACTATGGAAGTATCCTGGATATGGTTATGGACCTTGACCCTTCTCAGAGGAGCATGATCCACACATGCTTGCAGTTTTATGATCCTCCATTGAGATGTTTCACCTTCCCAGACTTTCAGCTAGGGCCTTTGCTGGAAGAGTTTTCCTCATTGATTGGAGTACCTATCAGGGATGGACTCCCTTTCAACCCAGAAATGACTTTTCCCAGCAATGGAGAAGTAGCAAAAGCACTGTACCTGGAACCTGCCTTGATTGAACAAAATATGACAACAAAGGCTGGGATCCCTGGTTTGCATTTAGATTTCTTGATTTCTCAGGCCATCCTGAAGGCCTCAATGGGGGAGTGGAAGGCAGTCTGTGCACTGTTAGCCCTCAGCATATATGGGGCTATACTGTTTGCAAATGAGCCCAAATTTGTAAGCAAGAATGCCATCCATTTGTTTCTTCTGAAGAACCCAGTACCTACATTACTAGGAGATTTCTATTACTCCATTCACCATAGGAATGAGAAACAAAGGGTGAAATTGGTGAGATGTTGTGCTCCTTTGTTTTACACCTGGCTGCTCAGACACCTACCTAAGTCAGATGCCTTCCTGAATCCCCACCAACAGAAGAATTGGGCCAAGAGGCTCATTGCCTTGACTTCAGATGATATTAGATGGTGCACCCAGAGCACCAAAGGCAAGGACATTATCACGAGCTGTGGACAATACCCAAATGTACCTCTGATAGGAGTAAAGGGTTGCATCAACTATAATCTTTTGTTGTTTAAGAGACAACTAGGCTATGCTTTGGTTCACCCTCCCAGAGGACAAGATTTAGCTGAGACCCTGTATTGTGAAGTGAAACCTAATTCAGCTGCTGTCAGACAAGCAACCTGGGCTTGGGACAACATCCAGGCAAAAGGGATGGCTATTCTTGGAAGATGTAATAATGTTGCTTCAGCTCAGTACTATGATTGGTCCCGTACTAGAGCTCAAATTACTGGAATGCCTTTCACCTTGGAAGACATACCTGGGCCATCTACAGTACAGCCACCAGCAACTGTCAGCCTGGAAGAATTTGAGAAGCTGGAGGAAAGGAATGAGAACATGTCTCAAGCTTTAAAGAAGACTCTTTGGGAAATGAGTGATGGTCGTCTGGACATTGAGAGACTGGAAAAGCTCAAGGTGGAACATCTTGCCAAAATTGAGAAGACAGAGGACTACATCAAGAAAGCAAGGGTTGGGGAGCAAATATTGAAGAATTCCTGTAAAGAAGCCAAGATTCAGAAAGCTAGGACTGAGCTCTATCTGCAAGAGAGTCAGGCTAGGTGGGTCAGGATCACTGAAGCTCGTACACAAGAAGATCAGAAAACTCAAGCCAAGATTGAACAGTTAGAGGCCAATGAGAAGAAGCAACAGGAAGCTTTGTTGGCAGCCCAGAAGGAGATTTCAGAGTTGAAGCTCAGAGCAGGATTAAAGAGATCAAAGGACCAGGATAGGCATAAGAAGCTGACCACTGCCATTGCTACCAAGAACCTCCTCATTAGGACCATTACAGAGAACCCGGCTGGTCCAGTGACTGAGGCACTTCTGAAGGAGGTCAGAGAGGATGAGTTTGGACTGGATGTCTGATTCTTTGTTTGTTGTTATTTCCATTTGATGTACTTTTTCTTCTTAATGTATTTTGACCCTCCATGGGCATGTGTTGTAGAAACAGACTATGTATTGTTCATCATTTGTAATATATTAGTTTGCTTTCATTGGGCTTCTTTTCTCAGCAACATCAAGCATCTTCCTCGAGGTCTGGGAAGGTCAAAACCAAGAACCAAACCGGATACCTTGGAAAACAAATAAGCATACTGCATTGCATACTAACTTTGTTTTGTTTTGTAGGTTTTCTTATCATTGTTTCTAACTTTGTTGTGATCTCAGGAAACATTTCTCGTCGCCGAGTGTTCCCTGTCAACCGCGCGCACCGGTACCTGACTCGCAACAACCTTCCCGGTATTCAAATGGAACAAGTACAGCAGGATCTGACTGAGGTCAGAAATCAGATGGCTAATGAGAGGGTGGAGATGAGAAATCAGATGTCTCAATTCATGGCTGTGATGACTGGCTTAGCCCAGAGTCAAGAAAGGTTAAGAGAGCTGGTGGAAAGACAGACTCCCGAGGAACCTCATCTTGGGACAGGAGGAACTAGTAACAATGAACGGGGCCAGCCTCGTATTGATCCACCAGTATTTGGACCTCACCTGGATCCAGAAGCTAACATCCCGAGAAATGTGCAAGGTAATACTGCTGGGGGGAGAATCTTGCAGGAAGATCCCCAAGAAGAGCAGTTTACTGTTATGGGAGCTGGAGATGAAGTTTATGATAGGAGATTAGATGAGATTGCTGAGAAATTGAGATCTTTGGAGTCTCAGAATTCCTTGGGCTTCGATGTGATGGATATGGGACTAGTGGACGGGGTGAGAATTCCCCACAAATTCAAACCCCCATGCTTTGAAAAGTACAATGGTACCTCCTGTCCTCGCACTCATTTGCAGTCTTTCCTGGAGAGATTGAAAGCTTATACTATGGATGAGAAGCTGTGGATGTTCTACTTTGAAGACAGTCTGACTGGGGCTTCAAGAGAGTGGTATTCACATTTATCTAGGGCCACCATTAGATGCTGGAAGGACTTAGCTGAAGCCTTCATCAGACAATATCAGTACAACCTGGATATGGCTCCCAACAGGACTCTCCTAATAGGAATGTCTCAATCTTCCAGAGAGAGCTTCAGGGAATATGCCCAAAGGTGGAGACAGCTTGCTGCTGCTGTCCAACCACCCATGTCAGAAAGAGAAATGGATGACATGTTCATGAATACATTGCAAGGGACATATATTGATAGATTGGCTGCCTTCTCCTCTACCAGTTTCGCTGATGTGGTCATAGCTGGTGAAAGGATTGAAAGTCTTCTAAAGATGGGTAAGATTTCCGAGAGTGGTGCAAGTTCATCCAGTAATCCCAGAAAGCCTTTTGTGGGACCCCGAAGGGCCGGTGAAACAAACTCCATTCATGCAAGCAGGGGCAGGCCTCAGTATATGCACCGGTCAGTAGCAGCAGTTACCATTCCAGCCCCGATTCCTCAACAATCAGCATATCCTCAACAACAACAACCTTAGTATCAACAACAAGTTCAGTATCCGCAACAGAGAACCTATAATAACAGCAACAACAACCAACAACAGCGTCCTTTCCAACAAAGATAATCATAGGCAAACAGGGTAATTGACCCAATTCCCATGCCGTATGCTGCACTCTTGCCACAACTTCCTGAATCTCAACCTAGTTGAATTAAGGACATTGGCACCTCCAGATCCCATCAATCTCCCAAAGAACTATGATGCCAATGCCAGGTGTGCATTCCACTCAAACGCACCGGGGCATAACACTGAAAAATGCAGGGCCTTACAGATGAAAGTCCAAGACCTGGTGGACTCAAAAGCTCTCAACTTTGCACCTCCTCCAAATGTCACAAGGAATCCAATGCCTAGTCACAACGGGCCTAGGATTAATGCTATTGAGGAAGGCAAACTATCCACCTTAATCACCAGTGTTGCACAGATTCAAACACCTTTGGTTGAAATCAAAGCTCAGCTTTTAGAATGCCAAGTGTTCCCTGGGTGTGAGCTCGGCTGTGGGTATTGCAATATTGCAGTCAACGGGTGTGAAAGGCTGAGAGACGGCATAAATGGTCTTATTAAGGATGGTATCCTTCAGATTACGACAACGACGCCTACAAATCCAGCAACTCCTTCACCGGCAATCACAGATACTCCTACAACGTCAACAACCATTATTCCAACGGATTCTACTACAACTCCAACAACTTCTCAATCAATCACTTCAACGGATACAAGTTCAGTCGCCATTCCTGCTACAACTTCAACACCCATCCAGTCAACAATGTCTTCTACAACTCCAACAACAATTGATGAAAGCATCTCAACGGTTACAATATACTATGATCCTGCAAATATCCCTGCCAACAACTCACAAAATGTCACTCCTGTCAGAGCAGCAGTTACCATCTACTACGATCCACACACTATTGTGGTCCCCTCTGCAGTTGCTATCAGTCCGGTCACTATCACAGTGCCTGGACCAGTTCCTTACGAAAGCAATAATGCCATCCCTTGGCATTATGGCTCAGATTTATACTGCGAGGGGCAGAAAATCACTTTGGAATCATCAACTTCTTCACCTCAGATTGACAATGTGGGGGGGAGGCGGAGGCTTCACTAGAAGCGGACGTCTCTTTGCCTCGCAAATCCCAAGACCCATTGCTGAAGCAGAAGGTGCTGCTAAAGCAAAAGGGAAGAGCACGGTGAAAGAAGAGCAAGTTGTCAAAGAAGCTTTGAAGACTCCTTTTGATCAAGAAGTTGATGAGTTCATGAGAATCATAAAGAAAAGTGATTACAGGGTGGTAGACCAGCTTCACCAAACACCTTCCAAGATCTCCATATTATCATTGCTAATGTGCTTCGAGGCTCATCGGAACACACTTTTGAAGGTCCTGCACGCAGCTTACGTGCCGGAGGAGATTACCGTTAATCAGTTAGAGGTTGTGGTTGGAAATGTCAACGCTAGTAATAGGCTAGGGTTTCCCAACACTGATTTAACAACGGAAGGTCACAATCACAACAAGGCTTTGCACATTACCTTGGAGTGTAAGGGTGCAGTTCTTTCTCACGTATTGGTAGACACATGGTCATCCCTCAATGTCCTACCCAAGAAAGCCCTTGTGAAGCTGGAGTATGATGGATTGACACTACGCCCGAGTAACTTGGTAGTGAGGGCCTTTGATTGTTCTAAAAGATCAGTTCTGGGAGAAATAGAGTTGCCTATAATGATTGGCCCACAGGTTTTCAAAACGACCTTCTTCGTGATGGATATACAGCCTGCCTACAACTGTCTATTGGGTAGACCATGGATACACGCCGTTGGCGCCGTGACGTCAACCCTTCACCAGAAGTTAAAATTCGAGTGGGAAGGCCAATCATTACTATTTGTGGGGAGGAGGATATTTTTGTTAGCCAGCTGGCTACTTTCAAATATATTGAAATGGATGGGGAGATCCATGAAACCATGAGCCAAGGGTTTGAGGCCCTCAATATCAATGAAACATATGCTGTACTTGGGACCTCCATCACATCATATCAGCAAGCCCGGAAGGTTGTTGAGGAAGGTACCGCCAAGGGCTGGGGCAAGCTGCTGCCCGTGGAGAAGAAAGAGGACCGATTCGGGTTGGGTTACAGACCAACTCGACAAGATCAAATAGAGGCTGCAAAGGAGCCCAAGTTTGTCAACGGGGGGATGCTCACCCCGGATGATGTGAATAGCTTGGAAGATGAGTCAGAATACGAGCGCAACCTGGAAAGATAGATACGTCCAAGGACCCCGGGGAGCCATGTCTCAAACTGGTCTTCCCAGGAAATTATAAGAGTTACTCCTGCAGAGTAATTATTATTTCCTGTATTTTAAAGCATGCATCAAGTCCTGAATCTTGCCCAAGATGTCAAGACTCATTTTGTAATCGGGCCATCTTGTATTTTGTGCAAAGATCAATTAATGAATATCAGGACATCTTTTGCAAATGAGTCTTTTCTTTTCCGCTCACAGTTTTTCATTTTTCTTTTTGTACAAAAATAAAATGGCAATGTTTTTTAGAATAAATAACTTCATTTTCACTTTTTCCAAATAAGATAAAACTGATCAATAAAATAAACCAATCTAAACCCTTGCAGAAAGTGCCCTTCAGACCGCACCGACAACAACACTGCTATGACTTCGTATGACTTTGACTATCCAATCAATCAAGCTGATGAAGGGGTTGAAGAAGATTATGAGCTACCTGAAGAGCTAGCCAGGTTGTTAAGGCAAGAGGAGAAGGTTATCACTCCTCATCAGGAGGAGGTTGAGACGGTTAATCTTGGTACAGAAGAAGACTTGAAAGAAGTTAGGATCGGGGCCTGCCTGCAAGATTCAGTGAAAGGGCAATTGATTGACATGCTTCGGGAATACGTGGATGTTTTTGCTTGGTCGTACCAGGATATGCCAGGGTTGGACACCGACATTGTCATGCACAAGCTACCTCTGAAAGAAGACTGTCCACCAGTAAAACAGAATTTGCGCCGTACTCGCCCAGATATGGCAATGAAGATAAAAGAAGAGGTACAAAAGCAGTGGGACGCCGGTTTCCTTGCAGTGACTAGTTATCCGCCGTGGGTTGCTAATATTGTACCCGTGCCTAAGAAGGATGGCAAGGTGAGGATGTGTATGGATTACCGGGATCTGAACAGAGCCAGCCCGAAAGATGACTTCCCATTACCTCACATTGATGTATTGGTCGACAATACGGCTCAGTTCTCGGTATTCTCCTTCATGGATGGATTTTCAGGATACAATCAGATCAAAATGTCACCTGAAGACATGGAGAAGACAACTTTCATCACACCCTGGGGCACATTCTGTTATAAGGTGATGCCATTCGGATTGAAGAATGCTGGTGCCACTTATCAACGGGCTATGGTAACATTATTCCATGACATGATCCACAAAGAAATTGAATGTTATGTGGATGACATGATTGCCAAGTCCCTCACAGAAGAAGACCACCTGGTGAATCTGTTGAAGTTATTCAAGCGTCTGAGGAAGTACCAGTTGAAGTTAAACCCCAACAGATGCACATTCGGGGTGCGATCCGGTAACTGCTGGGATTTATTGTAAGTGAGAAAGGGATTGAAGTTGACCCTGATAAAGTAAAAGCCATTCAAGAAATTCCTGCGCCGAAGACTGAAAAAGAAGTTCGGGGGTTTCTAGGTAGATTGAACTACATTTCACGGTTCATATCTCACCTTACAGCAACCTGTGAGCCCTTGTTCAAGCTGTTAAGAAAAGAACAAACGGTCAGGTGGAACGAAGACTGCCAGAGGGCTTTTGACAAAATCAAGGAATACTTACAAGAGCCTCTGATCCTTATGTCTCCAGTTGAGGGAAGACCTCTAATCATGTACTTGACAGTATTAGAAGATTCAATGGGGTGTGTGCTGGGCCAGCATGACGAGTCTGGTCGAAAAGAGTATGCAATATACTACCTAAGCAAAAAGTTTACCGACTGTGAACAACGTTATTCACTGCTCGAGAAAACTTGTTGTGCTTTAGCGTGGGCTGCTCGCCGACTGAGACAGTATATGTTGACCCACACTACCTTATTGATATCCAAGATGGACCCAGTTAAGTACATTTTTGAGAAGCCAGCACTTACCGGACGGGTTGCAAGATGGCAAATGATCCTCACAGAGTATGATATTCAATACACCTCCCAGAAGGCCATCAAAGGAAGTGTATTGTCTGATTACCTTGTTGAGCAACCCATTGATGATTACCAGCCTATGAGATTTGACTTCCCTGATGAAGACATTATGTTCATAAAAGCAAAAGATCATGAAGAGCCTATTCACACTGAAGGGCCTGACCCAGAAGAAGAATGGACTATGATGTTTGATGGGGCTATTAATATGAATGGACGTGGTGTTTGTGCGGTACTCATTACACCCAAGGGAGTTCACATGCCTTTCTCGGCAAAACTCACCTTTAACTGCACTAACAACGAAGCTGTATACGAAGCTTGTATTATGGGTCTTGAGGAAGCCATTGACCTCGGGATCAAGACTCTAACCGTATTCAGAGATTCAGCTCAGGTAATTAATCAAACCAACGGCAAATGGTACACCCACCAAGATCATCTGATACCTTATAGGGATTATACAAGGAGGTTGTTGACTTTCTTCACAACAGTCAAGCTTGAGTATATCCCTCGAGATGAAAATCAGTTTGCAGATGCTCTGGCTACCATTTCATCCATGATCAAAGTTCAAGCTGCCAACTTTGTGCCTCGGATTTCAGTATCCAGACTTGACAGACCATCATATGTGTTCTCAGCAGACCTCACTAAAGATGATGAGCCTTGGTTCCATGACATTAAGTGCTTCTTGGAGGATCAAACATACCCACCTGGGGCATCATCCAATGACAAGAAGACATTAAGAAGGCTTGCTGGTAGTTTCTTCTTGAATACTGATGGTTCCTTATATAAGAGAAACTTTGATATGGTACTTCTCAGATGTGTTGATAGGGCAGGAGCAGACTTATTAATGCACGAGGTGCATGAAGGATCTTTTGGTACCCATGCTGGAGGGCATGCTATGGCTAAAAAGTTGTTAAGATCAGGCTACTACTGGATCACCATGGATGCAGACTATTGTGTTTATGCGAGGAAATGCCACAAATGCCAGATTTATTCAGATAAAGTGCATGTACCTCTGAATCCTTTGAATGTGATGTCTTCACCCTGGCCCTTTGCCATGTGGGGCATTGATATGATTGGCAAGATTGAACCGACTGCTTCAAATGGCCATAGATTCATCCTGGTAGCCATCGACTATTTTACCAAGTGGGTCGAAGCAGCTTCTTATGCCTATGTTACAAGGCAAGTGGTAGCCAGATTCCTGAAGAGAGACATCATCTGTCTGTATGGAGTGCCCGAGCGAATCATTACTGATAATGGTTCCAATTTGAACAATAAGATGATGACGGAGTTATGCCGGGACTTCAAAATCCAACACCACAATTCTTCTCCTTACAGGCCAAAGATGAATGGCGCTGTAGAGGAAGCTAACAAGAATATCAAGAAGATTGTGCAAAAGATGGTGGTCACTTACAAAGACTGACATGAAATGGTACCGTTTGCCTTACATGGGTACCGTACATCAATCAGAACATCCACTGGGGCAACACCGTATCAGCTTGTTTATGGTATGGAGGCAGTCCTACCTGTTGAAGTTGAATTACCCTCTTTACGGGTACTAATGGATGTCAAACTAAACGAAGCAGAATGGGTCCGATCCCGATACGAACAACTAAGTCTGATCAAAGAGAAGAGATTAGCTGCAATCTGTCATGGGCAGCTGTATCAGAAAAGAATGAAGAAAGCCTTCGATCAGAAAGTCAGGCTTCGAGAATACCAATTGGGAGATCTTGTGCTGAAAAGACTCCTCCCTCCTCATACAGACCACAGGGGCTAGTGGACTTTGAATTATGATGGTCCGTTCATAGTAAAGAAAGTTTTCTCTGGTGGAGCACTGATGCTCAGTACTATGGATGGTGAAGACATCTTGTCCCCTGTGAATTCAGATGCAGTTAAAAAATACTTCGCATAAAATGACCCGCTGGACATAAAAACAGAATGTAAGTCCAGGAAAAAATAGGTCATCCCGGCGAGTCAAAAACAGAATAAAAGACTCAGGCAAAAATAAGGGAAAAATAAATAAAAAGAAATGTACACCCGCTGAGTTGAAAAGCCGCATTGGACAACTCAGGCAAAAATGGGTATCCCGGTGGATTGAAAACCCGAGAGGGCAATCCACGCAAAATAAGGGAATAAGCGAACAACTGCATTCTGAATTCGTCTGTATCGCTCACAACAAGGCAAGCTTCGAAGGGTTCAAGCTTCAGTCAGAATCAGCTTTCTTCAGAAGCAAGATGAGAAGAACGTTAATGTCATACAAGTCATAGCAAAGAGGAAGTTCATTGAAGCGTCATCAACATTGCCAGCACCTTTTGTTTCTCAATTTTGTAAACAATCTCCTCATTTCAGGGGATTTGTTTCTTTGACTGTATCTTGCCAATTCAGGGCACACAAATCAATAAAATCAGATTTTCAGTCATGTTCCGTCTCGTACATTTTATTTTCATTTGCAAAATGTTCGATGTCCTTATAATATTGATGGCCTAAGTACAGATGCGTCTTTTCTAAATTACATGCTTACAGGAAATGGATTTACTCCCGGGAGTGTCTAAACTCCTATGACGGAATCCAATAAGGGATACCTCGGGATACTTGTACCTTTCTTTGTCATAATAGGATTGCAGGTATTCAAAGTACGACCAGGGGCATGAAAGTTTCTCCCCAGCAAGCTACCAAATCACTATTTGTTCAGCCCATCTCCCAAAATAGCACCAGGGGTGCCCTCTCCCCAGCTGAGTTGCCAGACATCATCTTCCTCAGAAGGATCCCCACAGAAATCTCTAGGAAGATAGTCCAGCGATCATTCCTCCTCAGCCAAGTGTTAGACAGGGAACCATCTCCCCGCAAAACTCCAGTCTCTATCCCGAGGAGCAATGTCTGAAGATCTCACAACAGAGTGACGGAAGCTCCCACATACCCCATCTGGGTCCCTCATTACCAAGATAGGTCAATCAGTGATTTATCTTCCCAAGCAGAGTTATACATATCAGATCTACCAATGATGTCATCCCTAGCTGGGATATCCACTTCAAGCAAATCAGCCGGAGATCTCCACAACAACGGGATCCGAATCCCGGATCGGTATCTTTGCATAATCATAACATTCACATCATACTTTTCCCCAAAGCGTAGTATTCCGTCTAATACGGAGCATTACGGCAAAAATCAAACATATTGAATAAATCATAAGCCATGTTCTGAATTAAGCAGCTGTGAAATACTGACATTCCATCAACGATATACGAAATGCCTCTCAAATTCCCCGGCAGAAAGCCAAAGCATCCTCTTTGCACTCACAAATACAGATACACGCTCCTTTTGGCACTCGTCTGTGTCATCATTCCCCAGTAAAGTCGCCCAAACGTCCTCTACAGACAGATACATATGTATACACTTCCCTGACACCCGTCCGTGTCACCTTCCCAAGCATAGTTGTCTAAATACTTGTTTACAGTACACTTCTTCTGACACCCGTCCGTGTCGTGCTCTCCCCAGCAGGTTGAACACTCGTATGTGTCTCACTCTTTTTATTCATACAGATACTCGTCCGTATCTTGTATACACCATTTAAATCCCCTCAGAGTCGACACTCGTCCGTGTTCTTTGTTAACTAGTTGGTACTCGTCTGTATCATCATCTCTGAACATGCGTCAAGCGTTTGTTTCTACTGATACTCATCCGTATCATAGCCTTAAGGATGCTCGTCCGCATCTTTAATCTATACACCGTGTCAGACACTTATGCCTTCGCTTTCTTGAAATTAGACACTCGTCTGTGTCTACCATTCCCCATAAAATTCCCGGCAAATCTTGATAAACTATTTCCTTCCTATCTGACATTCGTCCTATGTCATGATACCTTCCGGCAGCCGTACCCTGCCAGGTGATCGTTTTTCACCTTTTTGATGATCGTCCTTCATCATCCCCAGCGGAGTCTCTATTCATTAGAACCCCTTCCTATCCGACATTCGTCCTATGTCGTGATATTTTAAAGCAGCCGTCCTCGGCTAGGTGACCGTCATTCACCTTCTGATGATCGTCCTTCATCATTTTATCCGATGGCCGTCCTCATCATCGATTCTGTTATCTGACATTCGTCCTATGTCATGATAAACCCTGAGAGCAGTCGTACCCTGCTAGGTGATCGTCCTTCACCTCTTGATGATCGTCCTTCATCATGCTTATCCGATGGCCATCCCCATCGTCGACCTTTTCATCCGACATTCGTCCTATGTCGTGATACTTTCGGCAGCCGTACCCTGCCAGGTGATCGTCCTTCACCTTGGATGACCGTCCCTCATCCTTATCCCCAACAGAGCAGCCATCCCCTGCTAGGTGATCGTCCTTCACCTTTGATGACCGTTCCTCATCATTTATTTCTTCAACCCGATGGCCGTCCCCATCATTACCTTTACCTTAATCCCCAGAGAGCCTGATTTCTTTATTTTGATGGCCGTCCCCATCATGATATCTTTATTTCCCCAGCATGTCGGCCGTCCCCAGCGTTGCTTCATCCCCAGCAGTAGTCCTCTGCTCGACGGTCGTCCTCCGTCGCCTGCACTTTATAATCATACTTTATTTCCTTTTACAATCTATATCCCTTTTCTTCTTCATTCAGTGAGCGCAAATTTTGGACTGTCTTTGGTATTCAACCACAAGTTATCTTGTTTGCCTGTTAAGCCACCGCTTACATCCTACACAGCTAACTCATGTTTGAATAGGGGCAGCTGTAAACACCCCAAATTTTCCCTCACTCATTTCACCATGGCTTGTGGTTCTTTTCATTTGCATAAATTCAATTATATCATCTCATAGTGCATTTTTGCTTCACTGCATTGATTCAAAATCATCTGCATCTAGGGTTTGTAATCTGAGCAGTCCAAGGGCTATCTGAGCCACTCCAAAGGGGTTCAATCATTTCAAAAGGGTCCATTCAAGCATCATATTATATCCTCCCAAGATCAAGAAAGTCATAGAATCACAAGAACTGAGGAAGGCATGGAAGCAGAGCCAAGCTTAACTGCACAGATGACCTAAAATTAGGGTTTTGGTTTTAGAGGCCATAGCTCTAATTTTTTTGGTCATTCTTGTTTCTATTGGTCTCTATATGTTACAAGGATCATGCATACCAATTTTCATGAAGAAATTCAATGGGGAAGGCAACTGATTAAGAAATGACTTCTTGAGCAAGTCAGTGCAAAATCAGGGCATCTGAGGCAACCAACCATCCAACCAAGGGGTCTTCTCCATCATTTTGAATATGTATGATCTTTATTTGATCTTATAAGATGTTAGAAGCTCACAAAATTGAAGAATTTCAAGCCATTTGCAAAGTTGCCATTTTGGGAAAGTGACTTGTAATGTAAACTTGCCATTTTAGGAAAGTTTTTCAACCCCCTCTTTTTGATCCAAAAATGCTTCAAATGAAAAATCTTTGGTCATGAAAGTTGTAGATTGGATCCTCTCATTTTCAAAAAGTACAAGAACTCATTCTAATTCATTTTAGAACAAAAGTTATGGCCTTGCAAAGTTGGACAAAATCACTAAATTTTCACTTTTGTGCCAAAGAGGAAACTTGCAAAAACACTTGCCAAAGCCAAATGTGACTTCAAATCAACTTCTAGTCATCACACAAACATCATTCATGGTCCATAATTCATATTTGCCCAAGAAATTTCTCACTTTCATGCTTTGGATTCCAAGTTATCATAAGCCATTTTCCATAAAGTTCAAAAGGGGGAATTCTTGCAAAAATGATTCCCAAGGGTTTGTGTGGTCTCTAACTGATCCAAAAGCATTACCATAACATCATGTAGCATTTCACAACAAGAATTCAGCAAGGAATGTCACATGTCCATGACCAAAAATCACAAAATGCAACAAGTTGCAAAATTGCAAAACATGTGACATCTCACCCTTCATTCATTTCAGATCACATCAGAACATCCAAGGGCCTTCCTTGAAGCTGGCTGAGGCAATCCAAACACATAAATCTTCTCTGCCATGGCCCATACCTATAGTACACAATTTTTTACTTTTTGGCCAATCCTCCCATACCATTCCCACAGTGCATACCTGCCCTCCAGAATTGTTGGGATTGCTTATGGATTACCTAAGGGTCATAAAACAAGAAGGAAGAAGGCTCAGAACACACACACCATTAGCTTGCACAAAAACTGTCCAAAGCTTCTTCTTTTCGAAACTCCCTCAAGACTTAACAAAAATCCAAAATTTCTTCACCAACAAATCACATATCACTCAGAGAACAAAACCCACCCCCTGAAACAGCTTGAATCACCACACACACAAACCTCCATTTCTGCTACACCAGAACCAAACAGCACCAACCAGCCATCCTCAAAGATTTCTAAGCTTCATATCATCTTCAGGAGGTTCAAAGGAGTAGGCTTGCATCAAGAGAGAACCCAGAAAGCTCAGAATCAGAGGGTCCCCATCTCAGGTAACAGGATGAACGTTTTTCCCTGAAGCTAGCTTTTAAGTTCTTTTATGGTTCTATATGCTTCCCTGATCATGGGGATATGATTACTTTTGAAAATGGTTGAGAAACCACCATGTATGTGATCTCTGAAACTTTTGCCCGTTTTTACATTTTTTTTCGATTCATGTTCATGGTGTGAAATAAATGAGTTTTGGTTGGGGGTTTAGGTTTAGAATGATTGGGGGATCATTTTTGTGCAAGAAATTTGAAGTTTGATGACCTGAGAGAGAAGCTAGGGTTTGGGCTCGTCGGAGAAGACGACCGGAACACTGTTCCGGTCGCCTGAAAGTAATTTGCCCTAATCAGTGTAATTATTGAGGTTTAAATGTGAGCCATTGATCTTGCCTTCCCGCGCGCGAATGAACGACCAATATTTGTCATTAAACCCTAATTCAGTTTAATTAATTAGGTTTAATTTGAATTTAATCAGAATCAATCCCAGCCACTGAAACGCGCGCCAGTCAACTCCCGCCCTCTAACTTTGAATCTCAGCCTCAGGATCCTCATACTTTTCCATTTTTATTTGTTTTATTTCATTTTATTTCTATTTAATTTCTACGAATTTTTAAAAATAGTAAAATACATCAAAAAATTCTGAAAATTTTTATCAAATCTTTTATTAATTTTCAGAACCCAAAAATATTTTTATTTTTATTTTTTGCATTAAAAATTATTTTTAAATCATTTAAATGTTTATTTTTAATTAGTTAATGAAAATTAATTAATTAAAAATACATTTAGGTATTTAAAAATCACAAAAAAATTCACATTGCATTTTGAAACATTTAGGAACATTATCAAACTCTTCAAACAAATTTATTTTTTTTCTTGACCCATTTTGACATTTTTCTTTGGAATTAAAGTTCTTAAAAGGAAATATTTTTGTTCTAACTTAGAAAAATTCATTCTGCCTAACCATGAAGAGTTTGATGATGTTTCTTCTTGCATTGCATTCCTCATATCATGTAGTTTCTAGGTTAAAATTGGTTTGAATTTATCTTTCATTTTCAATTTGATGTGCATTTTTCATTTTGAAGTGCCTTAAAACCCTAGCCAACTTGAGAAAATCACAACTCCCATTAGGTTAAGAGTTAGGTCCTCTCCTTTGGGCAGTGAACTTGTGTAGGGTTAGGGTACCTTTGATCCCATTTGCAATTTTTTATCTTGTCATTTGCTTCTGATTTTGAATTTTGCTTTGTGTCTTGTGCATAAACCCTAATTTTGGCTTTCATTTGCATTCATCCCTCACTTGCTTGCATACATGAACTTGCCATGAGATTTTGTGCATCCACATGACATATAAGACATCTTAGGATACATTAGACTCATGTTTGATCATTGCATCATTCATTTGCCATGTTATGCATTCATTCCATTTCATAAACTTTCATGAGCTTTCATGGTTCAAAGCATACTTCATTTGCATCCACATCCTTGTATGATCATCCACAACTCTTGACATGTGTTTGTTTGATCTATTAGCATCATTAATATCATGTTTATGCTTCTGACTTTGGTTTGCATCATTGCATTTCATCTCATTTTTTATGTCATTTCATTTTCTTGTTGCTAACTTTTCAGGTGGTAAGTGTCTGAGAAGTGAATTTGCCTTCACTTCTCACAATCTCTTCTCATCTCTCTTATGCATTCATTGCTGCATTTTACTTGTGTATTAGAGTGAACTTTTTCATTCATGCTCTTTCTCACTTTCTTTCTTCAAGCAACTTGTCTTCCTAAGTGAAGCAAGTTGTCTTGCTTCTCTCTGCTTCTTCCTCCTTTCATCTGCTTCTTTCCTGGTGGCTTTTCTCTTGA
Source organism: Lathyrus aphaca (assembly GCA_963966055.1). NCBI lineage: Eukaryota > Viridiplantae > Streptophyta > Magnoliopsida > Fabales > Fabaceae > Lathyrus > Lathyrus aphaca. Next base: position 623,591,985 of record OZ014519.1, read on the forward strand.
AGATCTTTTGCAAGCCTCATAAACCCTAGGGATACCCAAGCATGATAACAATTAGGGTTTGATTAGTCCCCCATTAGTTTTACCTTTGTGTCATCTTTGAGTCATCTCTTCTCACCTCATAATCAAGGACTAAACCTTAAAGGTTTTAAGACTTTGTGATTAGGGTTATGCCTGTATCCTTCTATTAGGATGGTCTGTATAACTTTAATCCTAAGTGTTAAACCCTTAATGTGTTTAATCCCTTTAACCAATCCATCTAATAATCACTAAGACATTAAGCTTGTAACTTGGGCCTTACATTAGGGTTCTAATTCTTCCTTAATTGGTTAAGAAGGACTAACCCTAGTGTTAATGGACAAGTCCCCCTCAAGTTGTCTTACAAAACATAAAACCCACTTCTTAATCTTACCATTAACTAAAATCCACTCTAATAAAGGCTTTGTTTTTTCATGAGGTTAATCCCTAATCATGGATTAAGTTGAGGAGCCTTCCTCAGCTTAAATGTTCTCATCTATTATCCTTCTATTGGGATGGTGTAATGAGTCCATTAGATCCCTGATTATGGCTTAAACTCATTACTTAACACTAAACAAAAAAAACTCCAAAAAACATCTAAGTAATTATAAGTAGGTTAATGATCTTAATCCTACATCATGGTGACTAAGTGTGAGGTGTTTACTTCATACTTAAGGTATTCTCATTACCCCTAATCATAGGGAAGATGTTGTGAGTTTACTAACCCTTGGTTTAGGTTTAAGCTCATTTTCTTATGACAAACTCGCAAAAATCAATAAAAGACTGAAAACACCAAAAACAAACAATAATCGTCTCCTCTGGGATTCTTTTCTCATCTCATTCACTCACAAACGAGAACTTGCTTCTTCCGTCTAATGCAAGACAGTTTGCACCTGAGCCAGACAGGTCATACACTTGAGCATAGACCGGTAAGCAGTTCACAAGTCAATTTACCTTTCAGTCTCTTTGAGTCGAACTACGGTGTTCTGACTTCCTCATTGCACGAGAGGATACGTAGGCATAATTTAACTGTTATCGAACAAAAGTCTCTGTATATTCCCCCTCCTTCCAGCATTATTCATTAAACCTCATAGTCTTGAGCTTTGGACTCTTTCCTTACACTGACACTTCTCCACTTCATTTCACATTTCCTTTACACTGACAATTTCATTCTTTTCCAGCTTTCGTACACAAAATAGCACGGACACTGCCCCTTTTAAGCACAAATCTTTCAAGCGTGGATCCCGTCGAGTACGGAGGACAATCTGGTTGCTAGTACCTTCCCAGGTTGTAACCAACCCCCTTTCTCAATTTATTTGGTTCGCAACCGTCTTTTCCATATCTTTCCAGGTTTATGCAGCATTACCTTTCCTTCGGGATAAAAATGCCTAGCTGGCGACTCTTTCCTTTTGAGTTCACCCTTGTGTGTTCTCTCCTCTCTCGTCGACCGTTCGCGTCTGTACCCCTTCTGACCAGGTGTCATTTGGTGGGAGCGACAAGTACTTGTATGTTTCTTTGTCATAACAGGATTGCAGGTACTCAAGGTGCAACATGGGGCATGAAAGCTTCTCCCCAACAAGCTGCCAAATCATTATTTCCTCAACACGTCTTCCAAACAGCATCCGAGGGGCTCATTTCCCCAACTGAATTCATCATCCTCAACAGGATTCCCCACAGGAATCTCTAGGAAGATCGTCCAGTGATCATTCCTCCCCAGCCAAATGTTAGACAGGGAACCACCTCCCCACAAAGTTCCAATCTCTATCTAGGAGAGCAATTCTAAAGATCTCACAACAAAGTGACGAAAGCTTCCACAGACCCCAGCTGGGCTCCTCATCACCAAAGATAGGTTTATCAAGAATCTATCCCCCAAGCAGAGTCATACATATCAGATCTACCAATGATCTCATCCCCAGCTGGGATATCCTTTCAAACATATTAGTCGGAGATCTCCACCACAATGGGATCCGAATCCCGGAGAGGTATCTTTGCATAATCATAGCATTTGCATCATATTCTCCCCCAGAGCGTAGCATTCCGCCTAATACGGAGCATTACGGAAAAAATCAAACATATTGCATAATCATAAGCCATATTTTGAATCAAACATCTGTATATACCAACATTCCATCAACAATATGCAAAATGCTTCCCAAACTCCCCGGCAGAAGGCCAAAGCATCCTCTTGGCACTCACAAATACAGATACATGCTCCTTTTTTGCACTCGTCCGTGTCATCATTCCCCAGTAAAGTCTCCCGAATGTTCTCTATAGACAGATACATATATACACTTCCTCTGACACCCGTCTGTGTCATGCTCTCCCCGGCAAGTTGAACACTCGTATGTGTCCCACTCATGTTTACTTATTTCAGATACTCGCCCGTGTTTTGTATACACCACTTATCCTTCTCAGATTCGACACTCGTTCGTGTTATTTGTTAACCAGTTGGTACTCGTCCGTACCATCATCTCGGAACATGCGTCAGCGTTTGTTTCTACCGATACTCGTTCGTATCAAAGTCTTAAGGATGCCCGTCCGCATCTTTAACCTACACACAGCGTCAAACACTTATACCCTTTCTTTCTTACATTTTGCACTCGTTTGTGTCTACCATTCCCCAGAAGAGTTCCCGGCAAATCCCGATAACCGTGCCCTGCCAGGTGATCGTCCTTCACCTCTCGATGATCGTCCTTCATCGTCCCCAGCGGAGTCTCTATTTATTAGAACCCCTTCCTATCCGACATTCGTCCAATGCCGTGATATTTTTAGCAGCCGTCCCCTGCTAGGTGATCGTCCTTCACCTCTTGATGACCGACCTTCATCATGCTTATCTGATGGCCGTCCCCATCGTCGACTCTTTTTATCCGACATTCTTCCTATGTCGCGATACTTTCGACAGTTGTACCCTGCCAGGTGATCGTCCTTCACCTCGGATGACCGTCCCTCATCCTTATCCCCGACAGAGCAGCCGTCCCCTGCTAGGTGATCGTCCTTCACCTTTGATGACCGTACCTCATCGCTTATTTCAGTAACCTGATGGTCATCCCCATCATTGCTTTACCTCTTAATCCCCGGAGAATCTTGTTACCTTACCTGATGGTCGTCCCTATCATGATGCCCCTATTTCCCCAGCATGTCGGTCGTCCCCGTCATTGCTTTATCCCCAGCAGTCTTCCTCTGCTCGACGGTCGTCCTCCGTCGCCCGCACTTTGTAAATCATACTTCACTTCCTTTTATAATCTATATCCCTTTTCTTCTTCATTCAGTGAGTGCAAATTTTGGACTGTCTTTGGTATTCAACCACAAGTTATCTTGCTTGTCTGTTAAGTCGTCGCTCACATCCTACATAGCTAACTCATGTTTGAATAGGGGCAGCTGTAAACACCCCAAATTTGCCCTCACTCATTTCACCATGGATTGTGGTTCTTTTCATTTGCATAAGTTCAATCATAACATCTCATATTGCACTTTTGCTTCACTGCATTGATTCAAAATCATCTGCATCTAGGGTTTGTGATCAGATGAATCCAAGGGGCCTTCTGAGCCACTCCAAAGGGCTTCAATCATTTCAAAAGGGCCCATGTATTTTCAATCATCATATTACATCCTCCCAAGATCAATAAAGTCAAAAATCACAAGAACTAAGGAAGGCATGGAAGTAGAGCCAAGCTTAACTGCATAGATGACCTAAAATTAGGGTTTTGGTTTCAGAGGCCATAACTCCAAATTTTTTGGTCATTCTTGTTTCTATTGGTCTCTATATGTTATAAGGATCATGCATACCAATTTTCATGAAGAAATTCAATGGGGAAGGCATCTGACCAAGAGATGACTTCTTGAGCAAGACAGTGCAAAATCAGGGCATCTGAGGCCCCCAATCATCCAACCAAAGGGTCTTCTCCATCATTTTGGGTGTATATGATCTTTATTTGGTCTTAGAGAAAGTTAGAAGTTCACAAAATTGAAGAATTCCAAGCCATTTGCAAAGTTGCCATTTTGGGAATGTGACTTGTAATGCAAACTTGCCATTTTGGGAAAGTTTTTCAACGTCCTCTTTTTGATTCAAAAATGCTTCAAATGAAAAATTCTTGGTCATGAAAGTTGTAGATTAGATCCTCCCATTTTCAAAAAGTACAAGAACTTGATCTAATTCATACTAGAACTAAAGTTATGCCCTTGTAAAGTTGGGAAAAATCACTTAATTTTCACTTTTGTGCCAAAGAGGGGAACTTGCAAATTCTTGTACCAAGGCAATTTGTGACTTCTAATTGATGTCTAAGCTTTACAAAAACATCATACATGACTTAAAATTCAGATTGGCCCAAAAATTTCTCAAGTCCCATGCCTTAAACTTCAAGAATTTCAAAAGGGGCCAAAGTTGGACAAAATTGCAAAATGATCCAAAACTCTTCATACACTTGAGCCAACTCACTAAATCAGTTTCCATGGACCTCCCTAAAGCCAGCTGACTCGAGCCATGCCCCTAAACCAGCCTGCCACTTGCCCATACCTCCAAGTACAACTTTCTTGACTTTTTGCAACATGAGCCATACCAATCACACTGCTCCACAACAACTCTCTGCCCAATCAGAACCTCATATGTGGACCTCAAGCAAGTCATTACACACAACAAGCAAGCCTGAAACTCCAAGAACTCAGCACACTCAAAAATCCCCAACTTTGCAAAAACCTTCGAATCTCTTGATTCAACCATCAAACCTTCAAACTTCTTTCACCATTCAACTCCATAAACCTCACTGATCATTTCCCACCTTTCGTTTGGCCCTAAAACCTTCACAATCAAAAATACGATTTTCACATTTCACAAACTGAACTTCTGCCATTTTAATTTTGAGGCCATATAAACTCCAACTAAGCATTACAAACACTTGAGGAGGATCATTGGGGCTGATTTGAAGCAAGGAACTGGCCAGAAAGCACCGTTTTCGAAAGCCTCAGTTCAGGTATCATCAAGAACATTTTTTCCAGAAATGATTTCTTAAGTTCTTAGATTGTTCTCCATGCTTCACTGATCACACTGCACCTTTTGGTTTTGAAAATGATTCAGTTTTGAGCATGTATGAAGCTTCTGAAATTTCTGTGATTTTTTCCGTTTTGCTTCGAATCTCTCTATTCATGTGAAATAAATCCTGTTTGATGATTGATTCTTGTTTAGAATGGGGTGGGGATCATTTCTGGAGAGTTAGAGAGCTTAGGGTTGCGTATTGAGTGAGATTGTAGAAATGGATGGCCGGAGAAGATGACCGGAACACTGTTCCGGTCACCTGAAAGTAATTAGGGCAGCAGATTAGGGTTTAATCATAATTAGCGTAGTTTGAATTCTAGCTCTTGGATGACGCGCGAAGTCAATTCCCTCCATCATGAGTTTGAACCTGGACCCTTGGATTGGCTGACTTTCTTATTTTCTCATTTAAATTAATATTTATTTCATTTGTTTTACATTTAATTTCTACGAATTTTAAAAAATAGTAAAATGCATCAAAAAATTCTGAAAATTTTTATCCAAGCTTTTATTTATTTTCAGAAACCAAAAATATTTTTATTTTTATTTTTTGCATTAAAAATTATTTTTAAATCATTTAAGTGATTATTTTTAATTAGTTAATGAGAATTAATTAATTAAAAATATATTTAGGTATTTAAAAATTCCAAAAAAATTCAGAGAGCTTTTTAAAACATTTAGAAACATTATCAAACTCTTCAAACAAATTTCTTTTTGGTTCTTGACATATTTTGACATTTTTCTTTGGAATTAAAGTTCTTAAAAGTCAATATTTTTGTCTTAACTTAGAAAAATCCATTCTGCCTAACCTTGAAGAGTTTGATGATGGTTCTTTTTGCATTGCATTCTTCATGTCATGAAGTTCCTAGGGTAAAATTGTTTTGAATTTATATCTCATTTTAAATTTGTTGTGCATTTTTCCTTTTGAAGTGCCTTAAAACCCTAGCCAACTTGAGAAAATCATAACTCCCATTAGGTTAAGAGTTGGGTCCCCTCCTTTGGACAGTGAGCTTATGTAGGGTTAGGGTTCCTTTGATCCCATTTTCAATTTTTTATCTTGTCGTTTGCTTCTGATTTGGAATTTTGCTTTGTGTCTTGTGCATAAACCCTAATTTTTGCTTTCATTTGCATCCATCTTCCATGTGCTTGCATACATGAACTTGCCATGACACTTTGTGCATTCACATGACTTCTAAGACATCTTAGGACACATTAGAATCATGATAATCCATTTCTTCATCCATTTGCCATGATTATACCTCCATTGCATTTCATAAACTTTCATGAACTTTCATGGTTCAAAACATGCTCCATTTGCATGCTTATCCTTGTATGATCATCCACACCTCTTGTCTTGTGTTTGCTTTATCTCTTAGCATCACTAACATCATGTTTATGCTTCTGGTTTTGGTTTTCATCCTTGCATTCATTTCATTTTCATTTCATTTCATTTCTTTATGCTAACATTTCAGGTGGTAAGTACTTTGAGAAGTGAATTTGCCTTCACTTCTCACTTTCTCTTCTCATCTCTTCATGCATTCATTGCTGCATTTTGTTTTTGCCTTAGAGTAAGCTTGCTCATTCATGTTCCTTCTTCACTTTCTTTCTTCAAGTAACTTATCTTCTTAAGTGAAGTAAGTTAGCTTGTTTCTTCTGCTTCTCCTCCTTTCATCTGCTTCTTCCTTGGTGGCTTTTCTTGAAGATCTCTTGCAAGCCTCATAAACCCTAGGAACACCCAAGCATGTTAACAATTAGGGTTTGATTAGTCCCCCCATTAGTTTTACCTTTGTTTCATCTTTTGTGTCTCTCTTCTCATCTCATAATCAGGGACTAAACCTTCAAGGTTTTAAGGCTTTGTGATTAAGATTATGCCTGCATCCTTCTCTTAGGATGGAGTGTATAACTTTAATCCTAAGTGTTAAACTCTTAAATGTGTTTAATTCCTTTAATCAATCCACATAATAATCATTAAGACATCAATCTTGTAACTTGGGCCTTGCATTAGGGTTCTAATTCTTCCTTGATTGGTTGAGAAGGACTAACCCTAGTGTTAATGGACAAGTCCCCCTCAAGTTGTCTTACAAACCATAAAATCCACTTCTTAATCTCATCATTAACTAAAACCCACTTTAATAAAGGTTTTGTTTTGTCATGAGGTTAATCCCTAATCATGGATTAAGTTAAGGAGCCTTCCTCAGCTTAAATGTTCTCATCTATTATCCTTCTATTAGGATGGTGTAATGAGTCCATTAAATCTTTGATTATGGCTTAAACTCATTACTTAACACTAAACAAAAACTCCAAAAACATCTAAATAATCACAAGTAGTTTAATGATCTTAATCCTACATCATGATGATTAAGTGTGAGGTGTTTACTTCATACTTAAGGTACTCTCATTACCCCTAATCAGAGGGAGGATGTGATGAGTTTACTAACCCTTGGTTTAGGCCTAAGCTCATTAACTTATGACAAGCATAAAAAGCAATAAAATATTGAAAATATCAAAAACAAACAATAATCGTCTCCTCCGGGATTCTTTTCTCATCATCTTCATTCACAAACGAGAACTTGCTTCTCCCGTCTAATGCAAGACAGTTAGCACCTGAGCCAGACAGGTCATACACTTGAGCATAGACAAGTAAGCAGTTCATCAGTCAATTTATCTTTCAGTCTCTTTGAGTCGAACTACGGTGTTCTGATTTCCTCATTGCACGAGAGGATACGTAGGCATAACTTAACAGTTATCGAACAAAAGTCTCTGTATATTCCCCCTCCTTCCAGCATTATTCTTTAATCCTCATAGTCTTGAGCTTTATTCATTTCTTACACTGACACTTATCTTGTTCACTTCACATTTCTTTTACACTGACACTTGCATTCTTTTCCAGCTTTTACACACAAAATAGCACTGACACTACCCCTTTAAACACAAATCTTTCAAGCGTGGATCCCGTCGAGTACGACGGACAATCTGGGTGCTAACACCTTCCCAGGTTGTAACCAACCCCCTTTCTCAGTTTCTCTGGTTCACGACCGTCTTATCCATATCTTTCTAGGTTTATGCAGCATTACCTTTCCTTCGGGATAAAAATGCCTAGCTGGCGACTCTTTTCTTTCCTTTCCCTTTCGCCAACCGTTCGCGTCTGTACCACTTCTGACCAGGTGTCATTTGGTGGGAGCGACAACTTGCAAGGTAGACCACGAGAACATTTTGCTTAGGGAAACACGTTGTGCTGCACCAACGAAATGGTTTATGAAGAGATCATCTCAAGAGGATTTTATAGAGACTTGGTATTTAAAATTCCCCAATGTCTTCAAACTCTTGGAGAGATTTTGTTGAATCTCGAGGTAATTGTCCCAGATTGACTGTATTTGGCACAAATGAGTCTTCAATATTTTTCCTTTAGGGATGGTCCGACTACACAGACAACAAACTGGGAAACAACTTGCCCCTGTTTAGAAAATTCTTCAGGCAACATGCCCCTAGGAATGATCATCCTTCGAAACGGTTGTCCATTTACTCATCAGGGTTTCAAACCTCAAAAGATTAAGCTCATCATTGGTACTCATATGTAAGCTTCTATGATATCAATTGATGATAGCAAGCAAAAAATGTTAATGTTGAGACTACTAATGCAACACACATGTTTATCTCGAAGTTTTTTTTTTAAAAGATATCACAATAGCCCGTGATCGAATCACTGACTGGGATATGACATTAATTTTCTTTTACAAAGCCAACACAATTTTGAGCATAACTTATATGAGTCAGGAAACATTATCTCATTGAGTATGCTTTCGAAATAAAACCTACTTTAATTAGGACTTTTGAGGGTTGTAACGTGGTTTGGTTCACGGTTTATGAAACAAAGGATAAAGGCTCAAAGTTTATTTGGTACCCACCCATTCTCAGTGATATTCTCCAAACCTATGTTCAGCTAAATTGACACAGACATTCGTCTTGATGGTGTAGAAGTGAAGATGATGATCCAAGGTTCACTTGAAATTACATTCATCTTATTTGTCCTTAATGGATATCAGTGACCCTTTGACTTTGATATGATGGTCACTAAATCTTATATTTCTTGAAGTGGATGATTTGAGGAACTCTCTTGATTGACTTTCTCTATTTGGTCCCTAATTTTTTTTGCCTAAGCCCCCTTTTTTGGTGTTTTACTTAGAAGGATTTTCCTTTTTCTTTTTCTATTTAATCTTTGGAAGGATGAAAGTTGTGACTGCCAAGTCATTGGTTGTAGTGGATTCCCGGAGGGGATGTTGCGTCTTATAATCTGAATGTGTGGCCAAATTAACTGAACACGACCCTACCCCAGGTTTAAGCGTAAGGGTTTAGATCCGAAAGAAACTCCTACTTCTAGGCTCGAAGTGGTTGACTTGGGATTAACTCCTTATCTATTCAGTGTTTGGGAATTTGAAACAATGCTTGTACATCATCAGTGGGGTTTTAATCAAAAGCATTCAACTAGAGAATTTATGTTTTAATTTCGTCATCCTCCCCTCAATTCTCTGCCTAGGCAAGATATGGGACAATGTTGGCATTATAAAGCAAAAAAAGCATCATGAGTGAATACGAATGGATTACTTCAAGACAAACATATTCATTATATTAATCATTCAAAAAAATTATTCTTACATGCCAAAAACAAATGCATTAACAAACAAAGAAAAATACATATGAGAAATTAGAGAATGAGCTAAACATCTGGGAAAATAAACTCCAGAGCTTCAAACGACCATATGTACAGATGAACCTATTCCATGTTTTGACTTGAACTCTGGGATCAAAAATTTGAGTCTTGATATTAATCAGCATAAAGGCCTTCCATTCATAAATGGGCTTCCTTCCTTGAAGGTCAACACCTCATTGTTGATCATCTCTAGAACCTTTTCTTGGAAAACCTTGCACTCTTCAATTGGATGCCCCAGTACTCCGTCATGAAACTCATAACTGGTATTTAGATTGAACTAATGAGGGAGTGTTCTCATGGATCTGGTCTTTCTGGGTGTCATCGCCGAGTTTCAGGCAAAATAAGACAACAATTGACTGTTAGTTATTGGGATTGGATCGAACTTATGAGTCTCTCTCGCTGGATTGTTCTAAGATTTGTGTTGATTCTGACGCTGATTCTGATGTTGGTGATGAGAAAGGTCAACTTCTCCTCGACTAGGTTGTTGATGAGTAGAGGCAGGATTTGGCTGACGCTGAGAAATGACCAGATCTTTAATCAAATCAATAAGACGTTCTTTACCAATCTTCAAATTAGTAACCTCCTCACGAAGTTCATTATTCTCTTGTGCAAGGTTGTCTACTAGAGTTTTCATCATAGTCGAGAACATTCCAAAATGGTCTCTCAAATTAGTGACTTCTTCTCTAAGCTCTTTGTTTTCCTGCTCAAGTTGGTCCATCCTTCTATGGTGACTGGTTCGAGTACAGTTTGGCGATTAAAGAATAAGACATGTGTGAGTTTTATTGTTGGAAGATGATATGTAATGTTAATGAATGCAAATGCAATGATATGCAAATGAATGCAATGTTGAGAATCACAAGTACAAACAAATGAGTGAGTATGAAGGCATGATGTTTGAATCCAAGGTATCACAAGTAACTCAAAACCTCCTAACTGGTAGGCCTTAAAAGGAGAGTTCTATCTTCTTTACCCATAAAACCCACTCACATGATAGCTTTTACGGGGATGGTATTAATGATACTCAAGGTCACAGACGCCAATCGTACTAACATCCTGCCACAAGCTAGCTGTACTATGACGATAATAACGATAAGGTCTACCTTGAGTGTCGTTCTCATGTTAGGCCCACAAGGAGCGAGTCTTTGGAGACTAACATTACACAACAACCAATATAGAAACTGGTTCTAAAAGCGGGTTCCAAAGTTACATCCCTTTCATGAATCAAGTCATGCGACAGGCTAGCTGCGTTACGACAAGATCTACGAATAGGTCTACTTTATGGGGGAGATTTCATACTAGGCTCTCAAGAAGGGAGTCCTTGGAGACTAACACTTATAACTTCCAATTCTAAGTTAGGTGTTTCCTCTTCTTTTTCCAAAGCTCGGGTATAAAGCTTTATTTGTGATATCAACCCAGGATCCATCAAGCAAGTATAATAATGATCATTATAATAAAGAAAAAAGTAATAGACAAGCATATAAAACAACAATAGTAAACAAATAAGACAATCAAGCGCAAAGTATCCTAAGTTAGGCTCGACTCTCTTATGCATAAGTTTTTTTTAATTCTCCAGCAGATTCGTCAGTTGTCGTACCTCGAAAAATACGATCCTCACGATGGACGCGGAAAAAAACAACAGAGTCGCCACCTAATTCTATTTATTCTAACGAGAGAAAAGGAAGATATATACAAAACCTAATAAGGATAAGAAATGGTCATCGAAACCAAAATTCTAAGCTCGGGAGTTGGTTACGCAAGAGGAAGGTATTAGCACCCCTCACGTCCATTGTACTCAATGGGAACCTCTTAGTCTAATATGCGCTTGAATGTTAAATTATTTCTTTGTCTTCTTCTAAAGGTAAAGGTTTGCTAAGTTTGTTTGTTAAAGGGAAAATGAATGTGTTTTTTTGAATTATTATTGTTTGTTATGGAGAAATGGTTAGTTTTTTATTTGTGTGCTCACCAACGGTTGAAATCCGTGTGCCTACGCATTCCCTTGTGCAATGGGAAAGTCAGAGCTTCGTAATTCATGTAACTACGGTTGTTTACTTTGTGTATTTTAACGAACAAGTAATTAGTTCGCGTGCTAATTGCTAAACATTGGTTGGTCCACTCTCGAGGAGGCTTAAACACTAGTTTATATGCACGTTAGAAACGATCTAAACAAGGTTCTTTTGAGAAAGTTGTTTGATCTTGATTAAGGTGTTTTGAGGCGAAAGGCTGGATGAATCACAACCCAAGGGTTATCCTCAAGAGCGATTATCGATGAATTCAAAGAATGTAAGACTCCAGAACTCATTTATTTCATTAATTAATTAGGAAAATGATATTTGTATTTGTTGGAGATATTTTAAGTTGTATTTAAAAGAAAGAGACAAGTCGTTATCTTTAAGGGAGATGTGTTTCCTATTCCACCACAAACATTTGAGGAAGAGAAATAAAATCGGAAGAAGCTTTAGACTTGGATATAAGGATCGACAAGAAATGCCACATTCTTCCTTTGAGAATAATTGTTTGAAAGATTGATTTATGTTTGTGAGGATAGAAGGAATATCTCTCTTAAGGAGATGAATCATGTCTAATATCTTTGGGAAGTCTTAAGAATTCTTGAGGACGAAAGGTTGAATGGGTCACAACCCAAGGGCTAGCCTCAAGAGCGATCATTAAAGAGCCTATGGAATGCAAGATTCCAAATCTCAGTTCTTTCGTTGTTTGATATGTGAATTAAGAGTTTGATGGCTTAAGTGTTTTAGAAAACGAAAGAGCAAATGAAACATAACCCAAGGGCTAGCCTCATGAGTGATAATTCAAAAACCCAAGGAATGCGAGATTCCAGAATTCAGTTCTTTCATTATTAATTATGAAAATGATTTTGATTATAAAAGATTTGATAAAATCGCATTTGTTTTAAGAGTTTTAAGGTTTAAAATCAGTGGTGAGGTACGAGTAAACAAACAAACACAAACATGGCGTCAAGACTATGATGAGGCACACAAAAAATCGAGTTTATTATTAATACCTAATGGAGAAGGTCTATTGCCTCTTCAATACGCGCAAATAAATCAAGAATATTTCAAACCAGTAAGCAGATTCAATAATCAAGCATAAGTGTCAATTATCAGGGTATCAGACAAAAATCAGATTTAAGCATCCAGCGTCAAAGACGACTAACAAAGAGAACCAGAACTAATACCAAGAATCAGTCTGCACGATATCAAAGCCTAAGTGAAATTTTCTCCAGAGATCTCATCAGTCCAAAAAAAATAATAAATCACAAGGCTATCATCAAGCAACATTCTCCATCATCGACATCAAGCAAAAAAAAAAAGGCTACAAAGCTTCAATTACAAAACTAAAACCAAAATCAAACACAATCCTATCTAATTAAACCAGATTAATCAAAACTAAAAATCAAAGCTATAAAACTATATCAAAATTATATCCTAAACTCCTAACAAATGGTGATTAAATTAATTAACAAATAATTAAACAAAATTAGGAGAAACAAATAAAATAAATTAAAGAAAATGAAAAATTAAAGAAAAGGAGGGATGATGCGCAACAATTGGGGTGCTGTGAAGAGAAATACATGGACTCAACGCAACCTAGCCCATCAGACAACAACAAATAATGGAAAAATAAATTAATAATGATAAAAAAATTAAAGGTTTTAAAAATAAGTGAATAATCAGTAAAAGGGTTTAAAGAAGAAATTAAAACACTAGATCAGTTGTCAACAAAAAAATGGAAGAACGAGAAACACTTCCTCCTCAATGATAACGGCAAAATAAAATATTTTCTCCTTTTTCTATCTCGATCAGAGTTTGCTTGGTCAAGGCCCAACGCCGTGATTTGCGACGTTCATGGCTACAAATACTTTCTCCTCCTTCTGATTTTTCGCGGAGGATCTGCATCGGAAATTGGTGGCTTCAAAAACTCAACGCATTGGTTTTGCTATTCTTCCCCAACTCTGAATCACTCTAGTCACACACGGTATGTTCACACGGATTCCCCCGCTCTCGCTCTGAATCTCGGTTCAAATTTCTTATTCTTCTTTTTTCTTTGCGGTTTGGAGAAATGAAGGGGAAAAAACCCAACCATCGTCGGGAGTCTAAACTCTTAGCTTTGATAGTAATAGTAGAAGTATCAGGGTTTTTAGAAAGTGAAGTCTTTGCCTTTGCAAACTTCTTCCATGGTGGATTGGTTATGAGGTTTGGATAAGGGTTGAGATCGAAAGGAATCCTTGATGTGTTGTGTTTGTTGAAGACTGAAAAATGGTTGAGGAAAGGTTTAGCCGAGGAAAACAAGGAGGATGTATGTTGAATAAGGTTTGTTTCTGTTTGTTCTTCGGTTTTGAGCGTTTATGATGTTCCTCACTCTCTCGATTTCTTTGGTATTTTCGGATTTCGGTTTTGAATCGTTTTTCGGCTTGTGGTTTGAAGGTGGATGGTTTGTTTTTGTGTTTGCTTTCAGAAGTTGTTGATTATTTGAAGGGATTGATGGAGTGTGATGTAGGTTGAATTGAAAGTTACCAGGGGAAGATGGGTTGAGGTTGAAAGGGTGTGATATCAGAGAAATTTGAACTTAGGCATTTCTTTAGTTTTATTTGTTTATTTTTATATTTTAATTTGTTTTTCTAATTTACTTTATTTTTGGCTTAATTTAATTTTCGTACTTAATTTTCAGCTTTAAGAGCTTTTACGGAAATGATCATAACCGGAGTTCCAGGAATCTGATTAAGGCGTTCTACCAGTCGATGGAAAGCTAAGAGAGAGAGCTACAACTTTCGTGTTGGAGTCAAAGTCAGATTCAGAGTCATATTTTCCAGAATTTCGTTTGAAGCTGATGCATTAGTTTTATTCAGTTTCGGGTCATTTAGAATTGGGCATGGGTTATGTATTTGACCCAGTTGGGTTGTAAGGACGATGAAGAACTAATCTCCCTTGAGTCAATCTACTGTATTCAGGTTCCAACACTTGAGATTATTATAATGTTAATTTTAGTTTAATTCCTTTCAATTATATTTTGTGTTCTTGCATGCTTAATTCAATTGCATGAAATATATTGATTCAATTTAGTTGATTGTATGATCCTAACATAGACACGACATGTTTGCTTAATTCGTTTTGTGTCTGATCAATCATGTTTGCTTAATTCATGAGATTTTATCACGTTTGCTTAATTCAGACAATAGGATCGTACATCTTACAAATCTCACCGCGCTTGTCATTGAGGTTGCATCCAAATAGGAATGAATAATCTGTTTAGGGTATTATAATTATAATAATCGATGATAGTAGGAACTGAATCGGTAGATTGACTTATTCCATAATCACGTATTTTAATCACTTAATTGTTCTGTTTTTTTATCAACCTTAAAACAAACCCCCCCTAATTCGGAATTCGGTTACCTTTGATTAATAACAATACAAGAATCCTTGTGAAAAATTTCGAGTCATTGTCGCTATACTACGTTTTCAAAAATCACTCGTTTTTGATCTGTGCGCGACACGCGGATCAAATTGGCAGCGTTGTCGGGGATTCTTGTTGTTATAAATCGATATTAGAGTCATAGATTTAGTGTTTTTACGTTTAGGCCCTAGGTTTTTCACGTTTTTTGCCTTCTCGCGTGTCGGAAAAAAAATCGGTTTTTGGGAAAATTGGGTCCGATCGAAAATCAGATCATTAGTCCTGGTATTCCAAGGAATACCTGGAGTCCACCCTCAGAATCGCCAAATTCCGCATTTTTCTATTTTTAATTAATTTTTTTTACTGTTTTTGCAGTTTCGAAAAAATCCAAAAAAAAGTTCTAAAACTCTTATTTTGTTTAATTAGATTAATTCTGGTGTCAATTTATTTTTTTGAATTTATTTTGATTGATTTCCTTCTTTGTGTTTGTTTTTTACTTTTAGGGACATTGTTGGCATTTTTGCTATTGTTGCTGCATTGTTGTGCATTAGTTCTGGCAACTAGGTCATCCTGATCTGAACTTTTTACATTCGATCCTGAGGTAGAAAGAACTTTACACCCAAGACGTTGAGCAGTCCAGGATAGTTCACCACTCACTTCTGATTTTGATTTTGATTCTGATTTTTTACATAATTTGTTTGATTATGATTCTGAATTAGCTTTTGAAAATATGGGTGACCAAAGAACTTTAAGACAATTGGCTGCCCCTGATGTGAACTATAATAACTTGTGTATTGATTATGCTGACCTTGTTGTTCCTTTTGAATTAAAATCTGGATTAATACACTTGTTGCCGAGATTTAGTGGTCTTGCAGGCGAGAATCCGCACAAGCATCTTAAGGAGTTTCAGATTGTTTGTTCTACACCACTCAAGCCAGAAGGAATTATTGAAGATCACATCAAGCTGAGAGCCTTTCCGTTTTCTCTACAAGGTGCAACCAAGGATTGGTTATACTATCTTGAGCCAAATATTGTTGCTACTTGGAATGATTTGAAAAAGGTGTTCCTAGAGAGATACTTTCCCGCATCCAGAGCTGCCTCGATAAGAAGAGATATTTGTGGTATTAGACAATTGGATAATGAATCATTGACTGAATATTGGGGAAGGTTCAAACAATTGATTTCGAGTTTCCCACAACATCAGATCACCGAACAATTAATGATTCAGTATTTCTATGAAGGGTTAAAACCAATGGATAGGAATATTTTGGATGCTGCTAGTGGTGGAGCACTTGTTGATAAAACTTCAGTCGCTGCCAAGGCTATGATTGAGAACATGTCACTTAAGTCCCAACAGTTCACAACAAGAGACAATTTGGTGCAAATAAAGGGTGTTAATGAAGTGCATGTTTCTTCTCATCTTTCTCACTCCGACAAAAATTTCGAAAGCATAATGGGTGAGCTGACCGATTTGGTGAAACAGTTGGTAGTGGTAGGTAAAGCTCAAGCAGCCCAACAAGCTCAAACAGTAAGATTATGTGGTATTTGTACTTCTGCTGATCATCCTACTGATACATGTCCTATTTTGCAAGATGGAAAACCTCCTGAGTTACCTCAAGCTTATGTTGAAGCCCTTTACAATCAAGGTAACAACCAGAACCGGTACAACGTTACTGACCTATCCACTAATAGGTACCATCCAAATTGGAGGAACCATCCAAACCTCCGATATGGAAATCAGCCTTCCAACCAACAACAAGTGATGCTACCACCGCCACAAAATCCGCCACAAGCGGTGATCACTACTGCTCCATCTTCTTCTGGTCCTTCATTAGAGGATATTGTTAAGCAATTAACCTCCAGCAATCTCGAATTCCAACAACGGACAGATTCTAGTATGCAAGCCATGCAGACACATATTGGACAGTTAGAAACTTCTATAAATGCCTTGCAGCAAGCCCAAGGTTCGAACCAACTTCCTCCCCAAACAGTTGCGAATTCAAAAGGTCCTAATCCTAATGTGAGTGCAATTTCATTGAGATCCGGAAAGGTTGCTGATTCTACCCCAGAAAAAAATAAGGAGGTGACTGAACCTGAACCTGAACCTGAACCTGCTACTGCTGTTGTTGAGCCCGAAAAAGAATATGTACCACCAATCCCTTTCCCACATAGAGTGTGTAAAAATAAGAGTGTTCCTGAAGAAGACAAAGAAAGAGAGATTCTGGATGTGTTCAAAAAGGTGGCAGTGAACATTCTGCTTCTTGATGTAATCAAGCAGATTCCAAAGTATGCAAAGTTTCTGAAGGATTTGTGTACACACAAGAGAAGAAATAAGGATGAAGAGAGAATTAAGTTAGGAAGAAATACTTCTGCTTTTATTCAGCCCATGCAAAATGTTTAAGCTCTCACCCAGGTCTTGCCACAAAAGCAGAGAGACCCAGGAATTTTTTCTATTCCTTGTACCATCGGGGATAGTAGATTTGAGAATTGCATGCTTGATTTAGGAGCGGGCATTAATGTTACGCCTACTTCTGTTTATAATAACCTTTGTCTTGGTCCTTTGCAGCATACAGGTTTAATCATTCAGCTGGCGAACAGAAGAAACACACGCCCCAGGGGAATAGTGGAAGATGTCCTTGTTCAAGTTAATGATTTACTTTTTCCTGCAGATTTTTACATTCTGGACATGGAAGGATAAACTAAGTCAAGCAGAGCTTCCATCATTTTAGGCCGACCGTTCATGAAAACGGCGAAAACAAAGATTGATGTTGACGATGGAACCATGACCATGGAATTTTGTGACATTATCGCGAAATTCAACGTTTTCGATTCTATGAAACATCCCATGGAGGAACATTCTATTTTCATGTTGAATTGATATCTGAATTGATTGATGACACTTGTGCTGAATTGCTTTCACTTGATTTTCCTTCTTTATCTGGATATGATGATGTTTACTCATGCACTGATTGTACTAACACTAACCTTTGTGTTGTATGTGCTGAGAGTGATGCTACCTTGCAGGAGGACATGATTCCAACAGGTGAAGTTTATGACGAGGATGTTGTTTATGCAGCTAATGCTCTCGACATCCCGGCTTCCCCGAACACTCCATCCATAGAGCATCCCCCATCCTTAGAATTGAAACAACTTCCGGATAATCTGAAATATGCTTATTTGGAGAGTAATGAAAAACTCCATGTTATTATTTCTTCTAACCTTGATTTAGATCAAGAAAATAAGCTCTTGCAGGTTTTGAAGAAGCACAAGAAGGCGATTGGATGGACATTAGCAGACATCCCAGGAATTAGTCCTTCCATGTGTATGCATAGGATTTTACTTGAGGAGGGTGCGAAAACAGTAAGGCAGCCCCAAAGGAGGCTTAATCCTTTGATCCTGGATGTAGTGAAAAAAGAGGTAACCAAACTCTTACAAGAAGGTATCATTTATCCTATCTCTGACAGCAAATGGGTAAGCCCAGTGCAGGTTGTACCTAAGAAATCTGGACTCACAGTGGTGAAAAATGAAAAGAATGAACTTGTTCCCACTAGAGCTCAG
Source organism: Lathyrus aphaca (assembly GCA_963966055.1). Lineage (NCBI taxonomy): Eukaryota > Viridiplantae > Streptophyta > Magnoliopsida > Fabales > Fabaceae > Lathyrus > Lathyrus aphaca. Next base: position 623,610,701 of record OZ014519.1, read on the forward strand.
AATAGCTGGAGAGTTTATATTTACTACAGGAGACTGAATCAAGCAACTAGAAAGGATCACTTTCCTTTGCCATCCATTGATCAAATGCTCGAATGGCTCGCAGGTAAATCACATTATTGTTTTCTTGATGGTTTTTAGGTTACTTTCAGATTCATATTGAACCTGAGGATCAAGAGAAGACCACTTTCAAGTGCCCCTTCGACACATTTGCTTACATGAGGATGCCTTTTGGTCTTTGCAATGCTCCTGGCACTTTCCAGCGATGTATGCTTAGTATTTTTTCCGATTTTATTGAAAATTGCATGGAAGTGTTTATGGATGATTTCACTGTTTATGGTTCTTCTTTTGATGCATGCCTGAATAGTTTGAATATGGTTTTAGAAAGATGCATCGAAACTAATCTTGTTTTAAATTATGAAAAATGCCAATTTATGGTTGATCAGGGAATTGTTTTGGGCCACATTATTTCTGAAAAAGGAATTTTTGTAGACCCTGCTAAGATTGATGTGATTTCTACATTACCTTACCCATCTTGCATTCGTGAGATTCGTTCTTTTCTTGGTCATGCAGGTTTTTACAGGCGTTTCATTAAGGATTTCAACAAGATAGCTCTTATGTTGTCAAATTTGTTGAAGAATGATGTCACTTTCAACTTTGATGACAATTGCAAAAAGGCATTTGACTTCTTGAAGAAAGCATTGACCTCTGCTCCCATCATCCAGCCCCCTGATTGGACCTTTCCTTTTGAGATTATGTGTGATGCTTCTAACTATGCGGTTGGAGCGGTCCTTGCACAAAGAGTTGATAAGGCTGCCCATGTTATTTATTATGCTTCTAGGACTTTTGGATTCTGCACAGTCTAATTACACCACCACTGAAAAGGAAATTTTAGCAATTGTTTTTGCTCTTGATAAATTTAGACAATATTTGCTAGGTTCCAAAGTTGTTGTTTTTACTGACCATGCAACTTTAAGATACTTATTGAAGAAACCAGCGGCAAAACCGAGACTGATTCGGTGGATGTTGTTGCTCCAAGAGTTTAATGTTGAAATTAAAGATAAGAGTGGAGCTGAGAACTTGGTGGCTGATCACTTGAGCATGATAGAGAGAGATGAAGATCCTTTTCCGATTTAGGATGGCTTCCCTGATGAACAACTTTTACTTGTGCATGACATTACTACTTGGTTTGCTGATATTGTTAATTATCTTGTTGCTGGTGTTTTTCCTACATGTGCTTCTAGATCACATATTCATAAACTCAAGAGTGATGCCAAATATTATGTTTGGGATGACCCATATCTTTGGAAGTTGGAAGTGATCAGGTGATTAGAAGATGTGTTCCCGACTATGAGATTGAATCTATTTTGAATTTTTTGCATGCCTCTCAAGTAGGGGGGCACTTTGGTCCGCAAAGAACTGCAAGAAAAGTCCTTGACTCGGGTTTCTATTGGCCCACTGTTTTTAAAGATGCTTATGAGACTTACCGCACTTGTAAAGAGTTCTAGTTAGCAGGTATATCCATCACTCGTAAGAGTGAAATGCCTCAGCAACCTATGCTTTTTTGTGAGGTATTTGATGTATGGGGAATCGACTTCATGAGTCCCTTTCCCATATCATTTGAATTTCTATATATTTTGCTTGTAGTTGATTATGTTTCAAAGTGGGTGGAAGCTATCCCCACTAGGACTAATGATTCTAGAGTTGTTGCATATTTTGTCAAGTCTAATATCTTTTTCAGGTTTGGAATACCGCGAGCTATCATCAGTGACCAAGGCACTCATTTCTGTAACCGCACCATGGAATCTTTGCTCCGGAAGTATGGAGTTGTGCACATAGTCTCTACTTCATACCACCCACAAACTAATGGGCAAGCTGAGATATCAAACAGGGAGATCAAACAGGTTTTAGAGAAAATGGTGCAACCAAACAGGAAAGACTAGAGCCGTCGTCTAGAAGACGCACTTTGGGATCAAAGAACAGCTTTCAAGACACCCATTGGAATGTCTCCTTCCTATAGAGATAGAACACCGTGCATATTGGGCGGTGAAAAGTTGTAATTTGGAGATGCAACAAGAAGCTATTGAAAGAAAACTCCAATTACAACAGCTTGAAGAACTTAGGCTAGAGGCTTATGAAAGCTCTAGGATTTATAAAGAGAAAACTAGGCACTTCCATGATAAAATGATTTCTAGGAAGGAATTCTATGTGGGCCAACAGGTTTGACTGTTTAACTCTCGTCTTAAGCTTATGGCTGGGAAACTGAGATCCAAATGGATTGGTCCCTTTGTTGTTACTCATGTTTTCCCTCATGGTGCAGTAGAAATTAAAAGTGCAGGTACTAACAAAGTTTTCAAGGTAAATGGGCAACACCTGAAGTTATTCCATGAAAGTGTTGTATCTGAAGAGGCAACCATAGAAGAATATTCTTTGGAAGTGCCCAACTACACTACAACTTGATCAGGGAGCACCTTTTCCTTTCTCTCACTCTTACTTTATAATTATGTTCTTTTCATTGAGGACAATGTCCATTTTAAGTGTGGGGGAGGGAACCTTTTTTTCTTGTTTTCATTTTGTTTTTGTTTCATTTTTGTTTGTTTCTTTTTCAATAAAAATAAAAAAAAAAATAATAATAAAAAAAAATAACAATAAATTTAGACTTAGAAACACATGCAATTGTTGAATTTTTTTCTTTGGCTATAGACTCGTTTGAGGTTAGATTGTAGAAACTTGGGAAAAGTTCACAAGACCGGTATCGTTTTAACACCTTAAGTCTCCTGAATATGGAAATCATTTCGAATACTTGTTATGTCATAGCCTTGAGTTCTCATCCTTTAATATCACTTAAGTAGTTTATCTAGCAGTCAGCACCATCTAGAAATCACACACTAAGTAATTAAGCTGATGCAAATAAGTGAATGATCTTGCGCTTAAAAGAAATCTAAATAGGAATCCACCTTTTAAGTTAGGTGATCCTCACCCGGTCATTTAGCCTAACGGATGTGAAACCTTAAGAAAACAAATTGTTGTTACTGAAGTAACTTTAAAATATTGTCAGGTATGGATCATAATCACTAACAGACTTATTTACCATGTGTATGAATATATAACGGGCTTAATGTGATTGCACTAGAATGAAAGAGAGCAAAAGGGAGGATGAGTAAGTTAGACTTAGGCATAATAACATGATTCGAAATGGTTTGTATAGGAGGGAGGCTTATGACCTCACAATTGCGAATTTGTGTTCTTACGATATCCTTAGTGTGTAAGATTAGTACCTATCGATGCTATCTTAATCGAAGAAGAGTTTGTAGCCTAGAATGAGTATGAATGATGTTGTGTTTCTTGAGTCTTGAGTTTATTTTTTTGCTCGGAGTGCAAAAGTTCAAGTGTGAGGGAATTTGATCAGTGCATTTTGGTGCACATTCCTACATGATTGCACTTAGGCATTTCTTTAGTTTTATTTGTTTATTTTTATATTTTAATTTGTTTTTTCTAATTTACTTTATTTTTTGCTTAATTTAATTTTCGTACTTAATTTTCAGCTTTAACAGCTTTTATGGAAATGATCATAACCGGAGTTCCAGGAATCTGATTGAGGTGTTCTATAAGTCGATGGAAAGCTAAGAGAGAGAGCTACAACTTTCGTGTTGCACTCAAAGTCAGATTCGGAGTCATATACTCCAGAATTTTGTTTGAAGCTGCTGCATTAGTTTTATTCAGTTTCGGGTCATTTAGAATTGGACATGGGTTATGTATTTGACCCAGTTGGGTTGTAAACGGATTTTTAGGTTTTCTATTTAACATAGCAGCCGCAGCTGCTCTGAAAAACACTATTCACGATTTTATTTTATTCCTTACGCTTGAAAGAATGATGAAGAACTAATCGCCCTTGAGTCAATCTACTGTATTCAGGTTCCAACACTTGAGATTATTATAATGTTAATTTTAGTTTAATTCCTTTCAATTATATTTTGTGTTCTTACATGCTTAATTCAATTGCATGAAATATATTGATTCAATTTGGTTGATTGTATGATCCTAACATAGACACGACATGTTTGCTTAATTCGTTTTGTGTCTGATCAATCATGTTTGCTTAATTCATGAGATTTTATCAAGTTTGCTTAATTCGGACAATAGGATCGTGCATCTTACAAATCTCACCGCGCTTGTCATTGAGGTTGTATCCAAATAGGAATGAATAATCCGTTTAGGGCATTATAATTATAATAATCGATGATAGTAGGAACTGAATCGGTAGATTGACTTATTCCATAATCACGTATTTTAATCACTTAATTGTTCTGTTTTTTTATCAACCTTAAAACAAACCCCCCCCTAATTCGGAATTCGGTTACATTCGATTAATAACAATACAAGAATCCTTATGAAACGATTTGAGTCATTGTCGCTATACTACGTTTTCAAAAATCACTTGTTTTTTATCCGTGCACGACACGCGGATCATTGAGGTTGAAAGGGTTTGATATCAGAGAAATTCGAAAAAGGTCCCCCACTTTTTTGTAGAGTTTTTTATATATAAATCCCTCGTTGTTTAGCGTGTTGGGGAATATATGCAGGAAGATAGTTGGATCCCATTTTTGGTTGTTTGAGGGATCCCTTTTTATCCTTTTTTCCCTGTTTTTATTTCTATTTCCCCTCTTTTTTGTATTTCTCCTCCGATCCATCTCCTTTTTCCAGAATAGCCCCCCTTTAGTCGCTTTCAGCATTGCAGGCTTTGTGTTTAGCGTTATACAGGGTACAAGAGTTGGCTTGGTGCAGTGTGTATAAAGGTTGATAGCAGAAGTAGCATTTGGGTTGTTGTGTTTGGCATGGATGTGAAGGGTTGTACGTTTTTTTTGTAATGGAGCAGATTGTGGCTTTGTGTTGGCAGGTTTTTTTGCAAGAGCTGGTGGAATAAAGGTGTTGCAGCTTGGTGGGATAAAATTATTTTAAACTAATCTGACTAAAATAATCTGATTAAAAATTAGCTAAATATAACTATAAACTTAAATAATCAAAAATTGAATTAAAACTAAAAATTAAACAAAATTAAACTAACTTTAAATATAAATATAAACTAAAATAAAATAATTAATTAAAATATAATATAATTAAAGGCTAACTAAATAAAATTAACACTAATTCTAAAAACCTAAATTAAAATTGGACTAAAAATAAAATTAAACTAAAATTAATTCTAAAATATCTAATATAATTATTTAACTAAATATTAAAAGTAGAGAGATTAAATTATTAAATGAGATAAAATTCTATTTTTAAATCGAAACAAAAATCTATAAAAAAACAAGAATAAAAATGACATGAATAAAATCGATTAGATAAAATGCATAATTAATGATTAATGAAATGTTTAACTAAAAATGCAAAAATGACTATTATCGATATTACGATGAAGATGCGTCAGATGAATGCAAATTTTGGAAAAAAATCTGGTCAAAATTTTGGGTATGCCAATTAGATCTCTTCAAACATTTGAATTGGGGATCAGTGACATATCTGAAAAGAAATCCAAAAGCATAACGTTTGTGTCTAATACTGAAGATGGAGAGGAGGAATATGATCTAGATACTGATGAAGGATTATCCAATGATGTAGTGATGCTTGGAAGACAGTTTAACAAAGTTATGAAGAGGATGGACATGAGGTCAAGAACTAATGTCAAGAACAACTCATATGACATCAACTGGTCTAATAATGCTGGTAGAAGAGCTATGTCTGAAGAAAAACCCACTCGAGGCAAAGGGTTTTAGTGCCATGAATTTGAAGGATTTGGTCACATTAGAGTTGAATGTCCTACTTAGCTCAAGAAGCAAAAGAAAGGTTTAACTGTTTCTTGGTCTGATGAGGACTCTGAAAGTGAACTTGAAGAAGAATCTGCTAAAAGTGTTACTACTCTAACAAGGAGATATGTCTCTGATGAAAATTCTAGTGATGATGAATTGTCCTTTATAGAAATGGAATATTCCTATAGAAAGTTGTGTCTTAGAAGTGAAGAAGTTTGTCAAAAAGGAGAGAATCAGAAAAAACTAATAATCCAATTGGAGGTTGAAAAGGATGAACATATAGAAACCATTTTCAATCTAAAGAATGAAGTTGTCATTCTGAACTCTAAATTTGATCAGATGTCTAAGTCTGTCAGAATATTGAACAGTGAATCTGACACATTAGAAGAGATTATTCAGGTTGGAAAGATAGCAGGAGATATGACTAGCCTAGGATTGAATAGCGAAAAGAAACCATCTTTAGAAATCAGCCACTCTGAACCAAAGATGTCAAAGCATGTGTCTCAACATCATGATAGAGGACAATTCAACCACACAAATTCACAAGATGAAGATGTCATTATTGTGGAAGGTTTGTACATATAAAACCTTTTTGTTTCAAGTTGTATGGATACCCTAAGACTTATCCTCAACTTAGACCTAATCAGAGCATTTTCATCAAGAGACAACAATGGTTGCCTAAGGCTGCTACTACCAGTTTGATAGCTCATACTTCTCTCAGAGTCTCAGCTAAAGAAGATTGGTACTTTGATAATGGATACTCCAAATATGACATGTATTAAATATCTATTTGTTTAACATCAAATCTCATTTTACTAGTTATGTGACATTTGGTGATGGAGCCAAGGGTGAAATCAAAGGGTTTGGAATGTTAGAGTGCTTAGGAGTCCCACATCTTAATGATGTTTTTCTTATCAAAGGACTAACTACCAACCTAATTAGCATCAGTCAAATATGTGAACAAGGATTCAATGTCAACTTCACCAAATCTGAATGCTTAGTCACAAATGAAAACAGTGAAGTTGTTATGAAGGGAGTCAGGTCAAAAGACGATTGTTACTTATGGGTATCTCAAGATTCTAGTTATTCCTCCATATGTGCTCCAGCCAAAAAATATGAGGTTAAGCTGTGGCACCAAAAACTAGGACATTTGCAAGAAATAAAAAGAATCATATACATGGAAGATGTCAGAGTAATTTCAAAACTAAAGACTGAAGAAGGAATATTTATGGGTTATTCGAAAAATAGAAGAACTTATAGAGTCTTCAACTCCAGAACCAAAGCTATGATGGAACCCATACATGTTGTATGTAAAAAGGCTGATGTCCTAGAAGATGTTGGAACATTCATGAATGATATCCCAGATGAAACCACATACATAAATACTGAACTTGAATCCACTAATGCAGAAACCAAAGTTGATCAAGTTAACAAAGTATCCCCTATCAGAATTAAAATGAATCATCCTAAAGAAGACGTAAACAAGGGAGTAACTACTAGAGCAAGGGAATTCATATCAAGTTATTGCATTGTGTCAAGGATAGAGCCCAAGAATGTTAAAGAAGCCGCAATTGATGAGTTCTTGATCAATGTTATGCAAGAAGAGATATGACAATTCAAGAGGAATAAATTATGGGATCTTGTTCCAAGACTTGAAGGAAAAAAATTCATTGAAACAAAATGGGTGTACAAGAATATGTCTGATGAAAAAGCTAGTCTAGAATCCATCAAATTGTTATTGGGAGTGGCTTACATCTTGGAGTTTCATATGGATGGAAAAAGTGCCTTCTTGAATGGTTACTTGAATAAGAAGGTGTTTGTGGAAGAACCTAAAGGGTTCATTAATCCAAACCTTCCTAATCATGTGTACAAGTTGAAGAAAGCACCTTATGGCTTGAAGCAAGCTCCTAGAATTTAGTGTGAAAGATTAACAGAGTTCCTTGTTGATCATGGATGCTGAAAATAAGGTATAAATAAGACTCCTTTTGTCAAAGATGCAGGAGGAAATATCATGATTGTCCATATTTATGTGGATATATTGTGTTTAGTGGGATGCCGGATAAGATGGTTCAACATGTTGTTAAACAAATGCAGTCAAAATGTGAGATGTGCCTTGTTGAAGAGTTAACTTACTACCTTGAACTATAAGTCAACTAGATGGAAGATTCTATAGTTCTTTCTCAGAGTAAATATGATAAGAACATAGTTAATAAGTGTGAAATGAAGAATAAAAGGCACAAGAGGACACTTTTTCCTACTCATTTGAAGTTGTCTAAAGATGAAAAGGGTGTCAATATGAATTTAAGCCTTTAAAAAAGTATGATAGGAAGCTTGCTTTATCACACAACAAGCATACATGATATTGCATTTGTTGTAGGTATTTGGGCTAGATACTAATTTGAACCTAAGGTGGATCATATCAATCAAATGAAGAGGACTCTGAAGTAAGCTAGTGGAACTTGTAATTATGGGATATTGTATACTCATGGATCTGACTCTGTATTATCTGAATATTGTGGTTGGGCTGGAAGGATTGATGATAGGAAGAATACATCAGGAGGGTGCTTATTTGTGGGGAACAATCTCAGATCATGGTTTAGCAAGAAGTAAAGTTGTGTTTCTTTGTCTATTGATGAAGCATGAAGTAATTACTCTCAAATGGTGTGGAGGAAACAAATGTTGACTGAATACAATGTCACACAAGATGTCATGACATTATATTGTGACAACCCGATGACTATTCAACACAGAAGAGAACTTGTTAAAGATAAAATTGTTGTCCTAGAACACATAGCCACTGATATGCAGTTGACTAAACTTTTCACTAAGGCACTAGATGCTAATCAGTTTGGAAATTTGAGGGGTAAATTGGGAATTTGCATCCATAAAGTCTTATAACAATTAACTTCATGTGGGAACATTTTTAAGTACTTGTTATATTTTCAAGATTTAAAATGTCAATTAATGCTTAGTAAGAATATCCTCATATTTTCCATAATTGTTCAAAAAATTAAGTTCCCATATCAAGTGAAATCATTTCAGAATATTTTCAGTTTCATTCTCACACGCTACCCTAGCAATTCGTTTTCCTCCAATAACTCTTTCATCTTCCATTCTATCCAAGAGAAACCCATTTGCTTATACTCCCTCAAATCTCAACTTGTTCAAAATGTCTCAACATCATGATGGGTCTCCCTCAAAGAAATATTCTCCAAAGGAAGCTGACTCTGCTTCCCAACCTAGGGCTCTACCGATGAATATTTTGTTTGATGATGTTATTGATATCGCTCCTTTGAACATGGTTCCAAGCACTACTTCTAAGTTCCAAAGGCCCAAAACTCTGCATGCACGAAGACCTAAATATGTTTTTGCATGTAACTCTTCTGAAATCCCTCTCGCTATCTCAAATAGGGCAGAGGGAGATACATATTATGTTGATCAGACAGTTAGAATGCTTTCTTCTATCTTTTTAATTGAGGGTCATGAGGTTCCTGGGTTTCTATCCCACTGTCTACAATCTATGCCCCACGGGCTAATGATAAGAACAAAGATGATGTTGTTACTGTTGGTGCTGACCCATCTGAGACAGATGAGGGAAACTAGCACAAACTTGCTAGCTCTGTGTTGAAGGATGTTTGAACAAATGTTATAACTGATGTTGAAACATCATCTGCAAAGCAAGGTCCTCCTACCAAGAATATGGTTCCTGATTCAACTAAAAGGAAGAAGGCCAATGTTAAAGATGTTCTTGATGTAGATGATTTGTCTGATAATGAGTTTATCATGAAAGTGAATCCCATCATAGCTAAAATAGTTATGACCAGAAAAGAAAACGTTATACCTAAGACAACCCCCTCAAGAATTTTGTCAAAGAAGACTGTTGTTGGTCCACCTAAGTCCTTGAGTAAGGTGGTGACCAAGAAGAGAAAAATTAGAGCTGAGATTATTTCTGATGATGATGTTGAAGATGATGTCGATATCATCTCTCAAATGAAGAAATCAGTGGTAAAGAAGATCCATGATCAAGTGCTAGAGGCTCCTCTAGTAACATTTCTTTTCATTATGTTGAAAGTATAAGAAGATGGAAATATGTCTATTAAATGAGGGTTGCTCTTGAGAGAGAAATAGGCAATGATGCCTTGGACTGTCAAGAAGTAATGGAGTTGATTTCTTATGTTGGGCTTATGAAGACTGTTACTAAGTTGAGCAATTTCTATGAAAGGCTTGTCAAAGAGTTTGTTGTTAATATTCCGGTGAAATGTGTTGATGGAAGGAGTAGAGATTTAAGAAAAGTGTATGTTAGAGGGAGATGTGTGGATTTCTCTCCAGCTATCATTAATAGATTCTTAGGAAGAAGTGAAGATGAAGAAGTTGGACTTGAGGTGACTGATAATCAAGTGTGTAGGAAGATCACTGCTAGGAAAATAAAGGAGTGGCCCTCTAAAGGAAAGTTATATGCTGGATTGTTGAGTGTGAAGTATGTTATTCTTCACAGAATAGGTGCAGCTAATTGGGTTCCCATAAATCATTCTTCAACTTTTGCTACTGGTATTGGAAAATTCATTTATGTTGTTGGTGAAGGGACGTAAAACACAAGGAAGGGGGTTGGAATTGGGTTTTCAATATCTAATAAAAAATGACTTAAAAAACTCTTTAATTTATCATGGTTCGTTTAAACTCAAACTACATCCAGTCCACCCGCCAAGGTGATTTTTCCTCTATCAATGAGGTCTTAATCCACTATTCAATATTTGAATACACACAATGACCTACAGTCAATGTCCTCTTGAGTCTTCTGACTTAAACTAGTCACTCAAGGAAATATACTTATCTTTTACAATGATAACAAAAAGTAACTAACTTGCTTCTAATAAAGCTATAATCACAAGGTGATTTGTTACAAGTAGGGGTGTTCGCGGTGCGGTTTGGGCGGTTTTGACGCAAAAAATCATCCGAACCGCAAGAGAAAAAATCATGCGGTTTGGTTTGGTTCGGTTGACTTTAAGAAATAAAACTAAACCAAACCAAACCAAACCAATGCGGTTTGGATTGGTTCGGTTGGTTCGGTTTTTTATAATATTTTTATTGAGTCATACATACACCTATAGAGAACAACATAATTTTGTATTTAGTCATTCATACATAATCAAATAGCAACAAAACTCATCATATTTAGACAATAAATTCTCATTCAATATACAAAAATAAGATTAGATCAAAGTGAAATAAAAAACATAAATAGTAGTATAAAACAATATAAAAAATATTACAATAAAAAGATAAAATGGAGGATAGGAAAGATTAGAGAAGATGAAAAAGAAAGATCATAAGATATGCGATATTATAGAAGAAAAGTGCGATAAAAACGTAACTGGATGAGAAAACAATAATATAAAAAACGGGAAGATGAATATGAAAAAGAAAGAACATAAGATAAGAGAGATTAGAGTAGAAGAGATGAGATGTACATAGCAAATATGATGAGAAGAATGTGCGATACTACTCGAAGAGATTTGAGAATGTTGAAACTAAAACCCTAAGTGTGACTAAGAGAATATTTGTATGGTTAAGACATAATAGATTTAAGTTTTGGGTTGGATATGGGATAAGAGAAGTTTGGGTTGTAACATAATGCGGTTTGGTTTGGTTTAGTTCGGTTTGTAATATACAAACCGCAAACCGAACCGCGCGGTTTTGTTAAATAATGGCCCAAATACATCCGAACCAAGTGCGGTTTTTTTGCGGTTTCGGTTTGGTTTGGTTTGGTTTGCGGTTTTCTATTGGGTTGGTTTGGTTTTGAACACCCCTAGTTACAAGAAATGTATGGCATAATATGAACAAATATGGGATAAGTCGTAGAAGCCAGAGCTTTTACTCTTCAAAATGATTCCTTTATATAATGCTTGATTTGATAAGACCGTTGGAGACATCTTGAGCCAATTATGGATATTAGTTAATACCATAAAAACCTTCCATAATCAAAGATATTTGTTCCCAACATTAATTCAGATATTCTTTAATTAAGGCTTTAATGAAAGAATCACCATCTTCTAGACAACAATCAGAGTGAATTAATTCTTTGTACGCAGCTTTTAATATTGTCTTTAATGAAGGATTCTCTTTAACATATATAGCTTCTATTTGATAGCGCAAGTCTTCTTCTATTGAAGCAAGCCTTCTTTTCAATAACTTCATTTTTTAAGAACTTATACAATACATAAATAAGTAAGTTATTCTCAGCATAAGTTAGAACTTCTATTCTTGCATAATAATAATTGTTATCATCAAAACTCTTAGAGGATTAGAATCAAAATTGTTCTAACAATATCCCCCTTTTTGATGATGACAAAACATTTATTTTGATTTAAGAATAGAGTTTAAAGTATTAGAAGGACTCCCTTTGGTTTATGAGAATTATCCTTTCAGAGATTTTTCATTAGAAGTTCTTTCAACAAATTTAATTCTTCCATCAGAAGTTCTTTGCTTTAGCTCCCCCTGAGTTGATTACTTAACCTGTTTCTATTTAGAATAATAACTCAAACAGTTTTATCAGAATATTAATATGTTAGAGGTTAATCTTGATAAACTGCTATAGATCAAAATCTTCAACGTTTCTCCCCCTTTTTGTCATTAATCAAAAAGTTAAAAAATGCAGAAGTAAAACATGATTATAGAGAAACAAAACAGAGCAAGGTTTTCATTAATAAGCAGCAGGGCCAAAAACAAACAGAAACAGATGATCAAAAAGCAAACAAGAAAACAGATAAAAAAAAAGAAAGAAATTCAGGGAATGGGGTTCATCTTAGTAACTAATGCTTCCAGAAGGGACTTGATTTCAGAAGATGACTCCACTTGCTTGCTAATCATAGTCTTCAGTTTAGCATTAGTTTCATCCTGCTTGTCCAACCTCTGCCTGACCATTTCATTTTCCTTCTTCAATTATTCTAAGGTCTTCAGCACGAGAGATGTTTCTAGAGTTTCTTCAGTAGTAGCAGCAGCTTGATCTTCAGAGTTTTCTTCAGCAGAAGGTACTGGAACAAATTCATTTTCCTGAACTTCTTCAGAAGGAACTAAAACCATCTGAAGATCAGAGTATGATTCCATTGTTTCTGGTTCAGTCCAGTGCTTGTCATCCAGAAGTAGAAGTTTGTTCTTTTCAATGCTGGAGACCACTTCTTTGAGATACTTGCAAAAGTTCCGGTGAGCGATATTGTCGCTCCCGATAAATGGAGAATGGCCCAAATAAAGGTACAGACGCGAACGGTCGGCGAGAGGGACAATGAGAACACACAGCAGTGAACTCACTGGAAAAGAAAAGAGTCGCCAGCTAGGCATTTTATCCCGGAGGAAAGGCAATGCTGCATAGACCTAGAAGGACATGGATAAGACGGTTGCGAACCAGAGAGACTGAGAAAGGGGGTTGGTTACAGCCTGGGAAGGTATTAGCACCCAGATTGTCCGTCGTACTCGACGGGATCCACGCTTAAAAGATTTGTGTTTTAAAGGGGTAGTGTCAGTGCAATCTGTGTGTAAAGAGCTGGAAAGAAGATGTACAGGTGTCAGTGTAAAAGAAATGTGGAGTGTATAAATGATGTGTCAGTGTAGGAAAAGAATGCAAAGCTCAAGACTATGAGGCTTAAAAGAATGATGCAGAAGAGGGGGAATATACAGAGACTTTTGTTCGATAACTGTTAAGTTATGCCTACGTATCCTCTCGTGCAATGAGGAAGTCAGAACACCGTAGTTCGACCCAAGGAGACTGACAGAATATTGACTTGTGAACTGCTTACTTGTCCATGCTCAAGTGTATGACCTGTCTGGCTCAGGTGCAAACTGTCTTGCATTAGACGGAAGAAGCGAGTTCTCGTTTGTGAGTGAATGAGATGAGAAAAGAATCCCGAAGGAGACGATTATTGTTTGTTTTTTGATGATTTCAGTCTTTTACTGCTTTTTGAAGTTTGTCATAAGAAAATGAGCTTAAGCCTAAACCAATGGGTTAGTAAACTCATCACATCCTCCCTCTGATTAGGGGTAATGAGGATACCTTAAGTGTGAAGTCAGCATCTCACACTTAATCACCTTTGATGTATGATTAAGATCATTATCCTACTTGTGATTAGTTAGATGTTTTTGGTGTTTTTGTTTAGTGTTGAGTAATGAGATTAAGCCATAATCAAAGATTAAACAGACTCATTACACCATCCTAATAGAAGGATAATAGATGAGAATGTTTAAGCTGAGGAAAACTCATCAACTTACCACCTGAAAAGTTAGAAAGGAAATGCAATGCAATGCAAAATGAAATGAAATGGCATGATGAGAAACAAAACCAGAAGCACATGTGAGGTGATAATGATGCTATGAGATGCTGCAAACATGAATCAAGACATGAGGATGATCATGTGAACCAATGGATGCAGATGAGACAAGTTAAGAACCATGAACATACATGAAAAGTTATGAAATGCAAATGGCATACAACATGGCAAATGCAAGATGCAATGATCAAACATGCTTTCAATATGTCTTAAGATGTTCAATGAATCAAAAGAATGCATAAAATGCTATGACAAGTCAAGGTATGAATGCAAATGCAAGATGGATGCATATGGAAACCCAAATTAGGGTTTATGATCAAAACATCAAACACAAACCAAAATCAGAAGCAAACATCAATACAAAAAATTGAAAATACACTCAAAGGATTCCTAAACCTATACTAACTCACTGCCCAAAGGAGAAGTTCCAACTCTTAACCTAATTCAAGTTATGATTTTCCTAAGTTATCTAGGGTTTTAGGGTTCCTTAACAAGAAAAATTCCAAACAAATGGAAAATGAAAGATCAAATCATGGCCATTTAACCTTACAAACTACATGATATGCTAAACACAATGCAAAAAGAATCAAAGTCCAACTCTTTATGGTTAGGCAGAAGTGATTTTTGGAAGTTTGGATCAAAATAATGCATCAAAATGATTTTAATTCCATGAAAAATTCTCAAAATGCATCAAGATCAAAAAAGAAATTTGGTTTGAGGGTTGGACAATGTTTCTAAATGTTTTTAAATGTTTCATGAATTTTTTGGTGATTTTTAAATACATAAAAGTATTTTTAATAAATTAATTCTCATTAATTAATTAAAAATAAACTTTTAAATATTTAAAAATACTTTTTAATGCAAAAAAAATAAAAATAAAAATATTTTTGGTTTCTGAAATTTAATAAAAGCTTGTATAAAAAATTTCAGAATTTTTGAATGAATTTTACTATTTTTAATAAATTGGAGAAAGAAATACAAAATAAATGAAATAAAAAATAAAGAAAATGAAAAGTAAACGCAATGGAGAGCCAGGATTGAATCTGGGAAAGAAAAGGTTGACTGCGCGCGCAATCCAAAGGCCCACATTCAAACTTCCTAATTTCTGATTTAAATTAATTAAAATGAATTAATTAAGTTAATTAATGGTTAGGGTTTCTAATGACAAATCTCAGCCCTCCAAACACGCGCCAGGTCAACTAAGTCAAAGGATCCAACGTATCAGATTCAAACTACACTTAATGACAGGATTAAACCCTAATCATTTTCAGGTGGCCGGAGAAGACCTCCGGTCGTCTTCTCCGGTGGGAACCCCACCTGAAAATTCCTAAAACCTTCAAAACGTAACTAAAATGAAATCTAAAAGAACAGAAATCCTTCCCAAACCTCACTGAATCAAAACCCCAAACCAAAACTCATTTATATTTCATCAATCACACGAATCGAAAGAAAACATTTCTAGGTCAGAAAGTTTCAGAACATGATTAAACCCTCATTTCTTCACCATTTTTAAAACCAAAGACATCAGAGTAATCAGTGAATTATGAAGAACAACTTAGGAACTTAAAAAATCATTTCTGGAAAAAATGTTCATGAAGCTACCTGAGTTTTGAAGCTTTCAGTTTGCAACTTTCTGGCCTCTTCTCTTTGTGCAATCAACTCCTTTTATGCTCCTGATGAACTCTTGATGCTTAGAGAAGGTTTGTGTTGGCTGGTTTGAGAGTTTGAACAGGTTCTGTTCAAGGTCAGGTGAGGATCGTGTTTATGATTCAAGCAGTTTAAGGCAAGGATGGGGGGTGCTTTGTGACCAGGATGATGAGTTGAGTTGATCTATGAGGTTTGTTTAAGTGTTTGTGGCTTGTATGCTGAGTTTCGAAAGCTTTTGCTTTTGAGAGTGAAAATGAGAATGTGATGCTATGGCTTGTTTCAGGCTTGCTGGTTATGTGCTTTGGCTTGCAATTTGTTTGTATAAACAATTGCCATTGGTCAGAAGATGTGACATGCCCTTTTGTGATAGGTATGGTAGCTTTTGCAAATTGTCAACTTTGTGTAAGAGAAAGCATGGGTCATGTTCTAGCCAAGTACAGCAAGGGTGTGCTGCGCAGCATGGTGATGGAAAAGGCTAGGGTTGATCAGCAAAGTAGCTAGCAAGTGGATGAGGTGTTATGATGGATTTTGCAACTTGGTTCATTTTGGTTCTCATGAAAAGATCTTGTTCCAAAAGCCATACAAATGTGTAATTCTTTGGTCCATTCTGAACTTTAGATGTCACATGATCATGTTATGTGAATTAGAAGTCCATTTGATAGCTTTAGAACACTTGATCAAGTCATTTTGCAAAATACCTCTTTGGTAGAAACTTTGAAATTTTGTGATTTTTGCCAACTTTGACAAGCCATAACTTTTGATCCAAAATGAATTAGGTCATGTTCTTGTACTTTTTGAAAAGGGAAATATCTATTCTACAACTTTCATGACCAAAGTTTTTTTATTTGAAGCCTTTTTGAATCAAAAAGTAAGGGTTGAAAAAGTTGCATAAAATGACATTTTCATTAAAAGTCAAACTTGCCCAAAAAGTCAACTTTGCAAAAGACTTGAAATTCTTGAATTTTGTGAACTTCCAACATCTTCTATGATCAAATAAAGATGATACACAATCAAAATGATGAAGAACACCCTTTGGTTGGGTCATTGGGGGCCTCAGATGCCCTGATTTTGCACTGACTTGCTTGAAAAGTCAACCCTTGACATGCTTCACACAGAGCTTCTGAGTTGAACTTCAAATTTGGAAGTCCTCTGACCAGATTGAGTTTGTTAATTTGAGATAATATTCTCATATTAGCATGTCCCAATCTTCTGTGCAAGGCCCATTGCTCAGTTTCCACATACATTAGACATTTTACATTCTGACTTTTCAGTTCAGAAATTTTTATTTTATATATGTTGTTCTTTCTCTTTCCACTAAAGAGGATTATTCCATCTTTCTGACTAACAGCTTTACAAAACTTTTGATTGAAGATTATGTCATAACCATTATCACTTAATTGACTTATGGATAATAGATTATGCATTAATCCTTCTACTAATAGAACATTTGAGATAGAGGGAAGAGTGCCATTACCAACAGTTCCAGAGCCAATCATTTTTCCTTTTTGGTTGCCTCCAAAACCACATAGCCTCCAGCTTTCAACTCAAGACTTTGGAACATATGCTTTCTTCCCGTCATGTGTCGTGAGCATCCAGAGTCCAGGTACCATGATTGGTGTTTCAGTTTGGCTGTTAAAGACATCTGCAACATACACAATTTTATCTTTGGGTACCCATATCTTTCTGGGTCCTTGTTTTTTAGTTTTTACAAACTTCTGATTGATCTTACGTTTCATATCAGAACTTGTAGAACAAGCTGACTCACTGGTGTATATTAGATCATGATTATGACCATAGGTAAAGTGAGAACTTAAGGGAGTGTTAACTTTTATGACTAAGTCATCAATCTTTTTAAACTTCGGAGTTTCCTCTCTTTTGGTTTTCACATACCTTATACCTCTTCTACCATTCTGCTAACTCCATAGATCATAGAGGCAATTTTGCTTATGTCTATGTTTTTAGCTAGAAATTTTTGAAAACTATAATCATATTGCTTTATGATATTATCAGAATTAAGCAGAACTTCTGATTCAGATTCCTTCTGAGCTTTAAGATTTTCAAAAGAATTTTTACATTCAAAAATATTTTCCTTCAACTCAGAGTTTTCTGATTTAAGTTTTCTAACTTCATCTATTTCAGATACTAGACTTTGTTTCATGTCTTTGTATTTGAATTGAAGCTTCTGATATTTTTCAAGAATTTCTGAGAGGCTATCTTCTAATTGAGATCTAGAAAATTTAGAGAATACCTCTTCTGTGTCAGAATCTGACTCTGATTCTGATACTTGAACATCTTCTGATATTTTTCCCATTAGTGCAATGTTTGCATGTTCATCTTCTGATTCTGAATCAGCTTCAGATGATTCTAATTCATCCCATGTTGCCATGAGACTCTTTTTCTTTTCTCTGTTGAATTTCTTTCTGGGTTTCTCTTTCTGGAGTTTTGGACATTCACTTTTATAGTGTCCGGGTTCTTTGCATTCGTAGCATATTACTTCTTTGCTTCTGGGTTTTCTGTAACCAGAGGATGCTTCAGAATGGTTATTAGATCTTCTGGTATTTCTGAACTTCTTCTGACGATGCTTCCAGAGTTGTTGAACTCTTCTGGATAGAAGAGACAATTCATCTTTTTTCTGATGAGCCTCCAGAGCTTTCTTCTGGGGTTCATCTTCTTCTAGTTCTATCTCATGAATTCTCAAGAGCTGGTCAGTTATTCTAAAGATATCTCATTCATATTTTTTGATAGCTTTAAAGCAGTGACCATGGATCTCCAAGCCTTTGGCAAGCTTCTGATAATCTTCTCCACATGATCTGCTGTTGAGTAGCCTTTGTCTATAACTTTTAGTCCAGCAACCAGAATTTGAAACCTTGAGAACATCTTCTCAATTGTTTCATCTTCTTCCATCTTGAATGCTTCATACTTCTGGATAAGAGCCAGAGCTTTTATCTCCTTGACTTGAGTGTTGCCTTCATGTGTCATCCTCAAGGAGTCAAACATGTGTTTGGCTGAATCACTGTTAGTGATCTTCTCATATTCTGTATATGAGATAGCACTCAAAAGTATGGTTCTAGCTTTGTGATGATTTCTGAATTCCTTCTTCTGTTGAGCTGTCATGTTCTTTCTTTCAATCTTTTGACCATCTACTCCAACAGGATGAATGTATCCATCTATCACCATATCCCAAAGATCTCCATCTAGAGCCAGAAAGAAACTCTCCAGAACATCCTTCCAGTAATCAAAGTTGTCACCATTGAACACTAGAGGTTTTGCATTGATTTTGTCATTTTGGTAGTCATTGTTGTTGTTGCCAGTGCCTGGCATGTGTTTTAACTTCTGGATCTTTTACTGACACGGTTAAGTGTATATCTCAGAACCTAGCACTCTGATGCCAATTGAAGGGACGTAAAACACAAGGAAGGGTGGTTGGAATTGGGTTTTCAATAACTAATAAATAATGACTTAAAAAACTCTTTAATTTATCCTGGTTCGTTTGAACTCAAACTACATCCAGTCCACCCGCCAAGGTGATTTTGCCTCTATCAATGAGGTCTTAATCCATTATTCAATATTTGAATAGACATAATGACCTACAGTCAATGTCCTCTTGAGTCTTCTGACTTAAACTTGTCACTCAAGGAAATATACTTATCTTTTACAATGATAACAAAAAGTAACTAACTTGCTTCTAATAATGCTATAATCACAAGGTGATTTGTTACAAGAAATGTATGGCGCAATTTGAACAAATGTGGGATAAGTCGTAGAAGCCAGAGCTTTTACTCTTCAAAATGATTCCTTTATATAATGCTTGATTTGATAAGACCGTTGGAGACATATTGAGCCAATTATGGATATTAGTTAATACCATAAAAACCTTCCATAATCAAAGATATTTGTTCCCAACATTAATTCAGATATTCTTTAATTAAGGCTTTAATGAAAGAATCACCATCTTCTAGACAACAATCAAAGTGAATTAATTCTTTGTACGCAACTTTTAATACTGTCTTTAATGAAGGATTCTCTTTAACTAATATAGCTTCTATTTTATAGCGCAAGTCTTCTTCTATTGAAGCAAGCCTTCTTTTCAATAACTTCCTTTTTAAGAACTTATACAATACATAAATAAGTAAGTTATTCTCAGCATAAGTTAGAACTTCTATTCTTTCATAATAATAATTGTTATCATCAAAACTCTTAGAGGATTAGAATCAAAATTGTGTTAATAGTTGGTACCAAAACCAAGTTTGTTTATGGTACTTATAGTTTTCACTAAACTGTGAAGCAAGTTGGTACTTTTGTTGTCAAATTTCCCATTTCATTTCCTTCTCTTATTTGTGGCACTGTCCTTAATCAACATCCTGGAATTCTGGTGGGTACTGATACTGTGAGCAAGAGGGAAACTTCCTTGTCTCTTCATTACAAGTTATTTGCAGGGAAACATGTGTAATACCCTAAAATTTGACCTCATAAGCATTTGCATGTGCATGATGCATGTGATTGGGCTAGGTTCACAAAGGCTCCTTCGGTACCCATGCTGGAGGGCATGCTATGGCAAAGAAACTTCTCAGGTCGGGGTATTATTGGATCACCATGGTATCCGATTGCTGTAAATATTCCCGCAAGTGCCACAAGTGCCAAATCTATGCTAACAAGGTCCATGTACCTCCAAATATAATGAGTGTCATGTTTTCATCTTGTTCGTTCACCATATGGGGCATCGACATGATTGGAAAGATCAAGCCGACAGCTTCCAACGGTCACCGCTTCATCCTTGTGGCTATCGACTATTTCACAAAGTGGGTTGAAGTGGCGTCTTATGCCAATGTCACAAAATAAGTGGTAGCCCGATTGATCAAAAGGGATATCATCTGCCGTTATGGAATTCCCGAGAGAATCATTACTGAAAATGGTTCAAATCTCAACAATAAGATGATGGCAGACTTGTGCTGGGATTTCAAAATCGAGCATCACAATTCATTGCCATATCGCCCGAGGATGAATGGCGTCGTCGAGGCGGCCAACAAGAACATAAAGAAGATTGTTCAGAAGATGGTGGTGACATACAAAGATTGGTATGAGATGATACTGTTTGCATTGCATGGGTACCGAATGTCGGTGCGTACCTCAACTGGGGCAACCCCGTTTTCACTTGTATACGGTATGGAGGCAGTCCTACCAGTTGAAGTGGAGATCCCCTCGCTGAGACTAATGATGGACGTCAAGCTTGATGAAGTTGAATGCTCCGATACCGATACAACCAACTAAGCCTTATTGAAGAGAAACGCCTTGCATCTATATGCCATGGACAGTTGTATCAGCGGCGAATGAAACAGGCTTTCGATGGAAAGTATGGCCTCAATGGTACATACCAGGCAATCTGGTGTTGAAAAGCATTCTTCCTCCTAACAACGATCACAGAGGCAAGTGGATACCCAACTGTGAAGGTCCGTTAGTGGTTAAAAAGGTCTTCTCGAGCGGAGCTTTGATGTTAACGACCATGGATGGCGAAGACTTCCAATCCCCTGTCAACACAAACACAGTGAGAAAATACTTCGTGTAAAAGACCCGCTGGACAAAAACAGAATAAGGGTTGAAGAGCCACACTGAAGAACTCGGGCAAAAAAGGGTATCCTGGTGGATTGGAAACCCGAAAGGGAGATTCACGCAAAAGAAGGACTAAAGCGAACCAATGCGATCTGCGAGATCTGTGATCCTTTGTTTGCAATCAAAGGTGATCTAAGGGTTGAAGATCAATTCAATTATCTTCCTCGAAAGCTAATCGAGCGGAGAATTTTGAGGACATACAAGTCATAGTAGGGTCGGAGCTTGATGAGACTTTGTTTTCCACATTGCCATTAGGATAGTTTAATATCCTTTCGTGCAATTTCCTCTTTCCAGGGGTTGCTTCTTGTGTAATGCCTATTCATGGCAATTCTTCAATCAATAAGAGCGTAATTTCAGTCAGATTTGTTTCCACAAGTTTTTGTTTTTCATCTACCGCTAATTGATTACAAAAACGTCCAACAAATTATGATAAATATTGCTTTGTGAATGCACGGATGCCTTATAAATCATGCAGGAGATTAAAAACATTTGACATGTATCTGATATGTTGAGTGACTGGGATTGATTCAGACCATGACCCTGTGGCATGCAGGCCAAACTAATTCTTTATTTTCGCAGGTACCATCAGTTATGTTCATTAACATGCAGGTATAGGTATCACCAGCAATGTCCATCGCCGACATAGAGCTTCGATAAGTCTCTTCCTCAGCTGATCTTGAAGTATGACTCCTCGAAAAGTCTCACCAGATCATCTCCTCTCCGGCAGAGTAACAGCAAAGAGAATAATAATTCCCAAGCAGGGGAGCATCAACATTGCATCCTCAACAGAGGACGTATTCTATTTCTACCTCGCAAGAGGATTGGAATTGAAAGGTCTTCCCCAGCACGAGAAGCCTTATATCCCCAACAGAGTTATCCATCCTCTCCGGCAGATTGGAAAGAAAAGTTTTCCCCAACATAGCGGCAAAAGGAAGGATATTTCTCGAACTAAAGGATGTCATGATCTTCTTATCCCTAGCCATCGGTGATTCCAGACTCTCAACATCAACAGGAAATGCCCCCAACGGCATTCTCCATTATCCCCAATAGAGTCAGAATTGAAAAAGATAAGCATTTTCCCCAAGCAGAGAGCCCTCCTTCAACAAAGAAATATTCACCATCAGAGTCTTCTTATCTCCAGCCACACGGGAGAATTTATCATTCCCCAGCAGAGATGAAGATATAGAGGAACTCGAAATCTATTATCTACCCAGTGGTGCTTACAGTTTTCCCCAGCGGGTTCGCCTAACAAAATTCCACAGCAGATCTCTTCCCCCAAGCAGAAGGGTACACCTAAAGGATTTCCCCCAGCAGGTTTCTTCCTCAACAGAGTACCAACACATCTGATCTCCCCATCTGTGTCAAAAGGATAGCATTCCCCCAACGGAGTTCAGCGAGTAGTGTACCTCTCAGCAGATCAAGTTCATTCTCAATAGGGTCTGGCCTCTCCAATCTCAAAGTCCAATTTATTTTTGGCAATGACGGAAGTTCAGAGCCAGTGGATCATTAACACTATCTCCCCACGGAGTTGCTTATTCCCCGTATAGTTGCTCTTCCTCACAAGGATTCACCACAATCAATGCAACAATGGACCTTTCCCCAGCGAAGTCATCGAAGAAACCCGTTCTCTCCTCTTTAGGAGACCCCCCTTGCATTTGCATATAATAATCATAATTACATTTGAATCCTCAAAAAGTGTAGCATTTCCATCATTATGGAGCATTACGTCATGGAAAAATTCAAACTATGCATACGAAGCATAAGCCAATTTTGGTATCTTGCAACAGTCGAAACCTCGGTCTTCAAACAGTCTGAAGTATTCCCCACGGAGAACGCCAAGTTCATTCCCCCAAACGCTATTATTGTTACAAGTCAATGCTTGTTATCCCCAGTGGAGTTATCATCCACGTTATGACAGTTCTTTTTCAGGTTTTATCTCCCACGCGAGATAAATTTTTGTCGATTTCGCCATGATCTGTCTCGTTTGTTAGAGTTATCATCCATGTTATGATAGCCTCTTTTTCAGGTTTTATCTCCCACGCGGGATAAATTCTTGTCGATTCCGCCACGATCGATCTCGTTTGTTCGAGTTATCATCCACGTTATGATAGTCTCTCTTTCAGGTTTTATCTCCCACGCGAGATAAATTCTTGTCGATTCTGCCACGATCGGTCTTGTTTGTTGGAGTTATCATCCATATTATGATAGTCTCTTTTTAAGATTTTATCTCCCACACAGGATAAATTCTTGTCGATTATGCCACGATCGGTCTCGTTTGTTGGAGTTATCATCCATGTTATGATAGTCTCTTTTTCAGGTTTTATCTCCCACGCGGGATAAATTATTGTCGATTCTGCCACGATCGGTCTTGTTTGTTGGAGTTATCATCCACGTTATGATAGTCTCTTTTTCAGGTTTTATCTCCCACAATGACTCTGCTTCCCAACCTGGGCCTCAACCGATGAATATTTCGTTTGATGATGTTATTGATGTCGCTCCTTTAAACATGGTTCCTAGCACTGCTTCTAAGCTCCAAAGGCCCAAAACTCTGCATGCATGAAGACCTAAAGAGGTTTTGGCATGTAACCTTCTGAAACCCCTCTCGCTATCTCTAATAGGGCAGAGGGAGATACACATTGTGTTTATCATACAATTAAAATGCTTTCTTCTAGCTTTTTAATTGAGGCTCATGAGGTTCTTGGGTTTCTATCCCATAATTTCAAATCTATGCCCCACAGGCTGATGATAAGAACAAAGATGATGTTGTTACTGTTGGTGTTGACCCCTCTGAGACAAATGAGGGAAACTAGCACAAACTTGCTAGCTTTGTGTTGAAGGATGTTGGAACAAATGTTATAACTGATGTTGAAACATCATCTGCAAAGCAAGGTCCTCCTACCAGTAATGTGGTTCTTGATTCAACTAAAAGGAAGAAGGCCAATGTTGATGATGTTGTTGATGTAGATGATTTGTCTGATAATGAGTTTATCATGAAAGTGAATCCCATCATAGCTAAAATACTTATGACCAGAAAAGAAAATGTTGTACCTAAGACAACCCCCTCAAGAATTTTGTCAAAGAAGACTGTTGTTGGTCCACTTAAGTCCTTGAGTAAGGTGGTGACCAATAAGAGAAAAATTAGAGCTGAGACTATTTCTGATGATGATGTTGAAGATGATGTCCATATCATCTCTCATATGAAGAAATCAGTGGTAAAGAAGATCCCTGATCAAGTGCTAGAGGCTCATCTAGATGACATTTCTTTTCATTCTGTTGAAAATGTAAAAAGATGGAAATATGTCTATTAAAGGAGGGTTTCCCTTGAGAGAGAAATAGGCAATGATGCCTTGGACTGTCAAGAAGTAATGGAGTTGATTTCTTATGTTGGGCTTATGAAGACTGTTACTAAGTTGGGAAAGTGTTATGAAAGGCTTTTCAAAGAGTTTGTTGTTAATATTCCGATGAAATATGTTGATGGAAGGAGTAGAGATTTCAGAAAAGTGTATGTCAGATGGAGATGTGTGGATTTCTCTCCAGCTATCATCAATAGATTCTTAGGAAGTAGTGAAGATTAAGAAGCTGAACTTGAGGTGACTGATAATCAAGTGTGTAGGAAGATCACTGCTAGGCAAATAAAGAAGTGGCCCTCCAAAGGAAAGTTATTTGCTGGATTATTGAGTGTGAAGTATGTTATTCTTCACAAAATAGGTGCAGCTAATTGGGTTCCCACAAATCATACTTCAACTTTTGCTACTGGTATTGGAAAATTCATCTATGTTGTTGGTACCAAAACCAAGTTTGATTATGGTACTTATATTTTTCACTAAACTGTGAAGCAAGCTGGTACTCTTGTTGTCAAATTTCCCATTGCATTTCCTTCTCTTATTTGTGGCATTGTCCTCAATCAACATCCTGGAATTCTGGTGGGTGTTAATACTGTGAGCAAGAGGGAAACTTCCTTGTCTCTTCATTGCAAGTTATTTGCAGGGAAACATGTGTAATACACTAAAATTTGACATCTTAATTTATTTCCAACCTCAAGTGGTTTATGCTTCGTCATTTCGCATGATAATCCGAGCATTGCATCACATTCAAATATAATAAAAATAAATAATAAATAATGAGCATTTGCATGTGCATGAGGCATGTGATTGGGTTAGGTTTTTCAATTTTGGAACTCAAAGAAGGGAAAATCACTACAAAAATATATTCAAAGCAATTCCATGAAAAACGACCAAAAGAAAAGAAAATTGTAATTTTGAGTCCGTTAACCGGTTAACGGAGGCGGTTTTGGAAAAATATTTGAAAGCTAGTTGGGTTTCTTCACGTCCATCCACATTTTCCTTCCCTTCTTTCCCTTTTCATTTTACCTCATTCACCTTGGATTGTTCTACCATCTTCTACCACCTTCTAGATTATTCCAAGGAATATTCTAGAAGTCTAACCCTAACCCTAACCCTAACTAACTCCAACCCTAACTCTAAACCAAATCCTAGTTACATTCCCAAACCTAGCTCCATGCCTACTCATTATATAAACCCTAACCATACCAAAGCAAAGGGTTGACAATTCATTTTCACCATTTTCATCTTCAATCTCTCATTTTTCTCTCAATTCTCCCATTTTCTCACAAAACTCACCAAGAGCTTCTTCATAGAAGTTCTTCAAATTCTTCATCGGAATTTGAAGAACTTGAAGCTAAGCCTTCAATAATCCACAACATTGGAACTTAATTGAAGAAGTGCTTCTATTTTTGAAGTGATTTGGAGCATTGGAAGTGATTAATCAAGAAGCACCAAGAACGAATCACATTTATTTTGCATTTGCGGATCTTCGATTTTCTTCTTTGTTTGCATTCCGATTCATCGCAACACTCACCGAAGCAATCCTCCGCTTCGTAGGTTGGTGATCCAAAATCACTCTTGCCTTAACTTATTCTCTTCATCTCGCTATAACGGAATTCTTCACATGTTTATCGTTATGTTTGCGTTTTACCGTTCGATTTCGATTCAATTGCATTTTGTGCATTTTGTTTGTTGGAAGCTAGATACGTAGCATAATCTAGGTACTAATAGGTGTTAGGATACTCCCTTTAGGTAGAAAATTTGTGTTAACATGTTCATGAGTGTGTTAGGGATTATTAGAAGTGAGTTTGTGGCCAAAAGCACTTATTTCTAAATAATTTTTCACAGTCTGTTCAGTGTTAACCGGTTAACGCATTTGGTTAACCGGTTAACGCGTGCGTTTTTCCACAAATTGCTTATGTTTTAGGATCGTTAACCGGTTAACCTATAATGTTAACTGGTTAACGCTGTTTGAATTCAGGATTTCAGCTTAGTTGATTGCTTGATCTTGCTCCCTTGTGCCTTTAATGTCATGCATGTTTAGGTATTTAATTTAGGGAATTTTCAAGGTTAGTTTCAGTAGCTCATTCCGTCATTTCGAGTCGTTTTGACATGTTTTTGTTCTCTTTCGCATATTGTGCTTATTTGTTCATTTGTGCATGAATTGATTTAATGCATATTGTTGCTATGTTCAATGCATCATTTAGCATGTAAATGATCATGTTACATTCTGTTTTTTCATCCCTTGCATGTTTCGTTAACTCATACGCATCATGTCATCACATATTGTATGTTGCATTTCACATAATCATAAATATGTATGTGCATTTTGTTGCGTTTTCGTTGCATGCTTGATCTCGTTTGCATATCAATCCAATTCTATTTTTTGCATCAAGCTACATGTCATTCTTGTTGATCCATGTTGATGCATGTCCATGTTCATCATGTTTATGTGCTATATTTTGCATACTTGTTGCATAATTGATCATTTGGTGCATCCTTTCATAATCCCTCATTGAAAACAATCATGTTCATTCAATTATGTATGTTAATCTATGTTCATGTTGAATTTATTCATGTTAATTGTGCATTTCTTATTAATTTTGTGCATTAAAAAATAAAATAAAAAATCAAATCTGACTTTTGTATTTCATAGCTATTTTTTTTATACAATAGCTGTAAAATGTATGTTGATTGTTGCATTTCCACACTTTTTACACCTGTTTTGCATGCTGATTGTGAGCTGTAAAAAGCTGTGTGCATTGTGCATTGCATTTTATTGTTATTTATGCATTTGGTAGTTGTAGTAGGTTGTTGGATTTTGCATTACATCATTTTAGTACTCTTTAGACTTAGGATTGAGTCTAGTTTAGGTCCTAGGTGCATTAGGAATTAATTGGTACTTTGTTTGCCTTATTATTTTTAATAATTGCAACACTAACCTTTGTTTTATAGGGAGGGTAAGGTAAATTCCTCACAACTTATTCCTTTTACTTCTTTGTGCATTTAATTTGCATTTTGTCTTACCTTTCATACTTGTGTTTGTTAGGTTTTCATAACTTCATGTTAATCCCTTGTTAGGATCAACTTAACTTCATTAAGAAGTAAGTTGTATTCTATTGGCTCTTTGTTTCTCCTTTCCTCCTCATTAGGATTAGAAACCGCACTAAACTAGGTTCATCCATGCATGATAACACTAGGATCTTAGTCTCCCCATTAAACATTTTTACCTTTGGTTCGTTTTGCTTTCTCTTTCTCATCTCACAAAGAAAAGCTAAAAAACACTTAATAAAGGCTGACTTTCTCGTTACACACGAGACTTTGTCGTGGGTTACTTATGCACGTCCTGTCTCGGGGCGAGGTGTAAGTCATCTACCATGATGAACAATTCTTAGTACGAGAAGGTTCACAAACAATAAACAAGAACACACTTCTCTAAAAGACAAAACAACAAAGAAGAATCGTCTTTTCCTTCAGGAACTTCTTTTCTCACCTCACTCACTCTTAACGCGAACTTGTGACGACTTGTCTTGCATGCAAGGCGGAAAACGCACTCGTTCAAGGCGAGCCTGCAACACCTGAGCATAGACATATGAAGTTCCAGCGCATAAAAAATACAAACAAAGTTTTCGCCTTTAGTTAGGTGAACTACGTCAACTCTGATCCTCATTTTCTTTTCCCGATGAGGTACGTAGGCAGCGGGGTAGGGCCCGTTCGAGCACATTTTTTATTTTTCCTACATTTTCCCCATTCTTTCTTTCCATTCTCTTTTTTCAGTTCCCGTCCTCATTTCCAGTTAGCAGTTCTTTTGTCCAGTAGCATTTTCTTTCACAACCTTTGAAACAAACAAACAAGCGTGGATCTCGTCGGGTATAGTGGATGATCTGGGGTGCTAATACCTTCCCAGGTCGTAACCGACTCTCGAACCCAGATCTTTGGTTTGTAGTACCTCGTCCTTTCCTTCTTCCCTAGGTTTGTGCAGGATTACCTTTCCCGTTCCTTCGGGATAAAAATGCCTGGATGGCGACTCTACTTTTTCTTCGCCACTTTCGCGTTTGTATTAGGATGATAATCTCGGGAGCGACAATTGGCGACTCTGCTGGGGACCAAACCCAGAATCTCTGGTTTCCTTTGTAGAGTCAATCCTAGAGCCTGTTTGTTTTGTTTCTTCTGGTGTTTATGTGTGTGCTATTGTGTTTTTATTTACTGTTTTCATTTACAGTTTTTACTTTACAACATTTATTTACTGCTTTCAGTATTTATTTCACATGCATCATATATACTGGACTATCTGGATTGTGATGGTTTCCATTTTTTCTGTGGGATGGGAGTTACTGTGAGATAAGCCAAACACCTGGCTTGAGTGCACCATATGGTTATTGTGGACACGTTGTACTCGCATAGTAACATGATGAGTGGCGATGTGTTCCACACCCAGGTTGCGACCATCTTGGAACTATCCTGTGTGGGGGTTTTGCCTCGCTTCAGGGTACGACCTTGATAGTTATGTGCAGCTGGGGACCGATCATTAAGGACCTTTATGGAAACATCTCTCTCCAGTAATGACAGTGGCAGACCATATTTGTTGGCAAACCCAGTCGCATCTAAGGGTCCACTGGGAACTCGCATAGGATGGCCTGGTTCTCTCATAGGAATCAAGTTAAAGAAAAATTGTTCGTATGACGATAGTACTGTATCCCAAGGGTTGAATGTACTATTGTTTCTCGATTCAGTGCTTTAAGCTGGGGACTTATGAGAGATGCTTGTTTCCTTGGACTAAGCTGAGACCTCCTTGGGTAGTACATAATGCCAAACTGATTCCCTGATTTGGTCATGAGCCATTTCTCGGAGATGGTGAATGTATTATTGATGCTCAGCTTTGAGAGTCTGTGATGTTGACCCGAGTAGCACACCCGTGAGATGGGAGGGGTTTATAGGTTTTCAGGAACCCTGAAACCTCCAACATACCCACTTTTCCAGTATGGTTCAGTATAGTGGTCTGATCCTTTGGTTCCGTGGTTCTGAGATCTGGGATTCTAATTCAGAATGGCTGTTACTTTGATTGTGACCCTGCTCAAACACATGATTATATGTTTGGCACATCACAGACACGTCACCAGTCACATGCCTTGCATTGCATAAGCATCATGACATCATTAATCATTGTGTTCCTTTTCATTCTCAGGGTTCATACTACTCCCGATTCTCAGTCATTACTTCGGCAAAATGGAAGACGTTAGAAAAAGAACTGTGCACTCCAAATTCTTCGACACCAAAGTAGATTTGATCAACTAGGTGATGTATCTTATTACCCCGAATCAGTTGGGATACTTCAAGGGGAAATATGGTGATATTTTGGATTTGGTGTTCAATCCGGAGAGTTCTCAAAGAAGCGTCATTCATACTTAACTGTAGTACTATGACCCACAGCTTAGGTGCTTCACCTTTCATAACTTCCAGTTAGGACCTCTACTTGAAGAGTAGAATGAGATTTTAGGGGTGCCAATCCAAGATCAGACTCCCTTCAACTCAGAGATGACCAGACCGACTCATTCTGACATTGTTAAAGCTCTTTATTTGAGCTCATCTGAAGTTTCTGACAATCTGACTGCTACTAAATATGGAGTGCTTGGTTTCTCTCTAGAGTTTTTGGTTAGAAGAGCTAGAGAGCTTGCTGCAACAAATCAGTGGGATTCAATTTGCGCCATCTTGGCATTGTCCATATACGGGATCATCCTGTTTGCTGATATGGAAAAATTCGTGGATGTCAACACCATTCATCTGATTGTGCTGAAGAATCTGGTACCCACTGTCCTGGGTGACCTCTATTATTCATTGCAATAAAAGAATGAGAAGAGACGGGGTGGCTTGGTTAAGTGTTGTGTTCCTCTCTTCTACATGTGGTTTATGAGGCACCTACATACCACTGAGGTATTCACTGATCCCAATGTTGTTTGGGCCCAGAAACTGAGTACGCTATCTTCCAGAGATATCAGATGGTTCACTTTGAGGCTGAAAGGGAAAAGCTTCATCGCTAGCTGCGGAAACTATCCCAATGTGCCTTTATTAGGAGTATCAGGGGGTATTAACTACAACCCCATCATCATAAGAAGACAGTTGGGATACGCTCTCAAAAAGGTCCCTGATGAATCAGAATTGTTCCAGACTTTCTATTTCTCGAAAAAGGATAATCTCCTGTTGGTTAGGAAAGTCGCAGGCTCCTGGAAAATGCTCAGAAGGAAAGGAATAACATGCTTGGGTAGGAGCAACAACCAGATGTTTCCCGAGTTCGAAGCTTGGATAAGGGAGAAATCTCAAGTATCTCTAATCCCTTTCTCTACACCAGTTCCACCTCCTGCAACTGTACCTTTAGAAGACTACCGAAAGTTAGAAGCTTTGGTCAAACAACTCAGGGCTGAAAATCAGGAGGCTGATAATGCTTGTCGGAAGCTGGAGATTCAGAACCAGAAGTTAGAATAGAGAGCTTATCAAGCTGAGGAGTTAGTCAGGCTGAAGCAGCAAGACTTCGATGAACGAGAGCTCTACTTCAAGAAGAGAGGTTTAACTGAGATCCACAGGGCAAGTCAGCGCTAGAAGGATAAGAAAGCCTTAGATGAAGCTAATGAAGTAGTGACCCTTTGGCAGGAAAAGTGGGAAGACCGTCTAAGAGAGCAGAAAGAGACAGAGATTGAGTACCAGCTGAAGATCAAAGGCCTTCAAGAGTCTCTGGCCAAGAAAGGAGAGCAGCTCCAAAAAGCCCACGAGCAATGAAGGGCCCACTTTCAGCAGATGGCCACCATCCAAAAGGAGTTAGAAGAGCTAAAGCTTCAGGATGATATCCAGAAGATCAAGACTGAACTGAGTCCTAGCAAGGAAAAGGAGGAAGTATTCCTACAACAGATCAATGAGCTGCACGCCTCTTTTGACCTGAGGGACATCCTCATCCAGAAGCTCATCCAGGAGCTGAGTAATCCGGACATTGCCCAGTTGTTCCAAGCCGTCAAGCACCTTAGCTGGAGGTTGCAGGACACGGAACTTCCTAGGGTTTAGTCTTTTACTCTTGTATCTAGATTACCCACGGGCATGTTGTGGGATTCCTTTGCTTTTCTACTCTTTGATGTATGAATTGGCACCCTGCGGGGACTCTTGTTATTCATATTTCAGTTTATGATATGCTTGATTTGGTTCGAATCTCGGTTGTTATCTCTTGCACTGACACGGGGTATTAAGCACCAGTTCGCCACATCTATCGTCTTATCTGCACAGCATGCTGGGGTCTTCTCCCCTTATAATCTGAAAGAGATATCTGAATATCGGAACGGGAACGTAAAAAACCTTGAGAATGAAATGAACACAACATTGCATTCATATCATTTGCATTTTTTCTCTTGCAGGTTTTTTCATGGTCCTTAACTTATCTGTTTATTCAGGTAGGATTGCGAAGGGCACCAAGACTTGTCCCCTCAGGCACGATCTTCATATGCACTGGTACGTTACTCGCCGAAATCAGAGGCAAGTCATGAATACAGTACAGACTGAGTTGAATGAGCTTCGGACTCAGATGGGGGAGTTCATGGAAGTAATGTAAGGTATAGTTCAAGGACAACAAGAAATGAGGACCACCATGCAGAGACTTAATCCCCCGCAAGTCGATCCTCCAGTGGTCACCTTGGACGCCCAGGGCAATCCGATCAACAACATTGTCATTCCACCTACGGAGAATAGGCCTCCTACTCCTGAAGGCGGTGGTCCAATTCCTGTTCGCGTAACAGACCGACAGGAGGATCAATTTACTCTGCTTAATGAAGATATGTGATTTGATGTTGTGGCCAATAACCAAGACTTCCAAATTCTGGCCGAGAGGTAAGGGATGTGGAATGCAGAGACACCCTTGGCATTGACGTTGCTAACATGGGGCTGGTTTCAGGAGTGGTCATCCCTCCAAAGTTCCGACCACCAACTTTCGACAAGTACAATGGCAGCTCTTGCCCGAAAACTCACTTGCAAGCTTTCTAGCGCAAAATCGCTGCGCATACCAAGGACGAAAAGCTTTGGATGTATTATTTCCAGGACAACCTGTCTGGGGGTTCCCTGGAATGGTATATGAAGTTGGAGAAGAACTTTATCTGTAACTGGAAGGAGCTTGGGGAAGCCTTTCTCAAGCAGTACCAATATAATATTGACATGACTCCTAGCCGGACTCAACTTCAGAGCTTGTCTCAAAAGAATTTGGAGAGTTTCAAAGACTACGCGTAGAGATGGCGCAAGGTTGCTGCTAGAGTTCAACCACCCTTGCTGGAAAGGGAAATGGTCGATCTCTTCATGGACACCCTCCCGGGGCACTTCATGGAGAGATTGGCTGGATTTTCCTCCAGCGGATTTTCTGACATCATTCTGACGGGTGAAAGAATAGAAAGTTGGATGAAACAAGGAAAAATTCAAGGCATCAGAGTTTCAACCTCCGGAATTAAGAAATCTTTCGTGAAGAGAAGGGAAGGAGAAATTTGGGTTGTTTACACTCAGAAGAAGAGAGGGAATCGAAACTCTTATGCAGCTTTTGTTTCCATTACTGCTCCAGCTAACCACCAACAGGTTCAGCAACCTCAACAACAGTGCCAGCAGAGTTATCAGCAGCAAAGGGCTCCTCGTCCTTACTATCCTCCCAGAGAAAAGGATAGGCATTTTGAGGCACCCCCAATGTCGTATTCCCAGCTACTGCAAAATCTCCTTCAAATCCATATGGTCCAGTTAAGAACCATGCAACCTCCGAAGTCGGGTCAGCTCCTAGTAGGCTACGATGCTAACGCCCGTTGTGAGTTTCACTCTGGGGCTCCTGGTCATAGCACCGAGAATTGCCAAGATTTAAAACATGTCTTCCAAGACCTGATAGACTCCAAAGCGATTAACTTCGCTCCAACTCCTAATGTGATACAGAATCCCATACCTGATCATGGAAGGACTATTGGGGTTGTCGATAGCAGTGAATGGTTGAACTTGGTATACAATGTCAGGGACCTGAAAACGTCATTGATGGTTGTAAAAGCTTGTTTGGCTTAGAAGAGCATCTTTTTGGGTTGTGAAAAGAATTGCTTAGATTGTGCTGACTCTGTTGATGGTTTTGCTCGATTGAGGTCGGGTATACAGAAGATGATGGATGAAGGAAGCATACAGTTTGATAAGATTGCCAGAGAAGATGAGGTGTCAACTGTGACAATCTTCTACAATTCGGCACAAGTTCCTGCACCGGCACGGGTGGCTCCAATAACCATTACAACTTCGGGACCCGTCCCGTACCAGAATGATAAAAGCAATCCCTTGGAACTAAGGGAGAGAGGTTTATTACAATGGCCAGAAACAAAACCTTGCTGCATCCAGCTCATCTCCGCACCAGATCGAGAATGTAGGGATCGGAGGGTTCACCAAAAGTGGCAGACTATTTGCTCCTAAAACATTGAGAAGCAATGTGGTACCGCCGAACGACAATGTTGAGGCTCAAGCTAAAGCCAAGGGCAAGCAACCCATGACCAATGACGCACTTGCGCCGGTGACAGATCCAGACATCACTTTTGATAAAGACGCATAAGATTTCTTGAGGATTATCAAGAAAAGTAACTACAAGATTGTCGATCACTTACAGCAGACTCCCTCTAAGATCTCGATCTTATCCTTATTGATGTGTTCAGATTCTCATAGGAAAGCCCTACTGAAGATCCTGAGCAATGTGTATGTGTCGCATGATATATCCGTAAATCAATTGGAGATAGTGGTGTCGAGTGTAAATTCGAGCCATGGCTTGGGTTTCACGGATATGGACTTAATGTCTGAGGGACGCAGTCACAACCGCGCCTTGAACATTTCCATGGAATTCAAGGGGGCTATGCTCTCTCATGTGTTGGTTGATGCAGGGTCGTCATTCAATGTCCTTCCCAAGAAGGCCCTCATGAAACTTAATTATGATGGGGTCGTGCTTAGGCCTAGTGAACTGGTTGTACGAGCTTTCGATGGCTCAATGAGGTCAGTGTTCAGAGAGGTGGAACTACCGATCAAGGTAGGACCAGAAGTCTTTAATGCCACTTTTTACGTGATGGACATCCTGCCGGCCTATAGCTGTTTGTTGGGCGGCCATGGATACATTCAGCAGGGTCAATATCCTCTACCTTGCATCAAAAGCTCAAATTCGTCTGGGAAGGGCAGATTGTGACAGTATGCGGAGAAGAAGACAGCATCATCAGCCACCTAGCCTCGTTCAAATATGTGGAAATGGATGGAGAAATCGTCGAGACTCCCTGCCAAGTGTTTGAGCCCGTCAAACTTGAGAATGCATCATCATCAACCATTGTATCAGAAGACCTAAAGAGAGGAGCTTATATAACCTCCTATAAGCAAGCCTTAGAGGTGGTAGAATCAGATGCCAAGGAAGGCTGAGGCAAAATGATCGAAGTCCCAGAGCATAAAGACATGTTTGGAGTTGGCTACCAGCCTAGTCAGTAAACATCCAGACAAAGTGCCAGAGGCCGGAAAGGTCCAATTATCTTCAACAACACATGATGGTTTGACCCCAACAATGTTTGTGCCGTGCCGGAAGAAACAGTCGATAGTGACTGCGAATTGGAGAAATGGATAAGGCCTTGTGCTCCAGGGACGCAACTCAACAACTGGTCGGTCGAAATAATCATCTTCGTCACTCATCCTGAAGAGTAATGGTTTTATGTTTTTATTCTCCTGTATTCAAGCTCTATGCCTTGCCCGGGGCATAGCAGCTCATTATAAGGGCTCATTATTCATATTGCAATATCATAATCATCAATAAAGTGGACGTTTCTGCATTCAATCATGATGTTCCATGTCTTTCATTTTCATTTTTGTTTTCAAAAATAAATGGCAATGTTTTCCGTGTCTCATACTGCTTCTAAAATCTAGCATGAATCAACATTCATGCAGATGCTCCCTATCGGGTCTCATCGGTAACGACCTTGTTATGGCTCAGTATGACTTCGATAATCCGATTTACCTAGCCGACGAGGAAGGTGAGGAAGATTGTGAACTGCCCGAAGAGCTGGCCAGATTGCTTAAGCAAGAGGAGAAGATGATTCAGCCGCATGAGGAAGCCATTGAGGTGGTAAACCTAGGTACCGAGGAAGCCAGAAAAGAGGTCAAGATCGGGGCCGCATTAGAAGAGACTGTCAAGAGCCGCTTGATCTCCATGCTCCGAGAATACGTCGATGTTTTCGCCTGGTCTTACCAGGATATGCCCGGTTTGGATACCGACATTGTAATGCATAAAATGCCACTCAGAGAAGACTGCCCGCCGGTCAAGCAGAAATTTATACGGATGCGTCCTGACATGGCCATCAAAATTAAAGAAGAGGTTCAAAAGCAGTTTGATGTCAGATTCTTGGTTGTGACCAGCTATCCACCATGGGTTCCAAATATTGTACCAGTCCCCAAGAAGGATGGTAAGGTCAGAATGTGCCTGGACTACAGGGATTTGAATCGGGCAAGCCCTAAAGATGACTTCTTGTTGTCGCACATCGATGTGCTAGTTGACAACACTGCCCAGTTTTCTATATTCTCTTTCATGGATGGCTTCTCTGGCTACAACCAAATCAAAATGTCGCCAGAGGATATGGAGAAGACTACATTTATTACCCCATGGGGCACCTTGTGTTACAAGGTCATGTCGTTTGGTTTGAAAAATTCTGGAGCTACATACCAACGTGCGATGATGAAGCTATTCCATGACATGATTCATCACGAGATTGAGGTCTACGTTGATGACATGATAGCGAAGTCACAAACAGAAGAAGAACATCTAGTCAACTTAGTCAAGCTTTTTGTCAGGCTTCGGAAATTCAGACTAAGGTTGAATCCGAACAAATGCACATTCCATTAAGCTATTGGGCTTTATCATCAGCGAAAGGGGAATCAAGGTTGACCCTGCAAAAGTAAAGGAAATTCAGGAGATGCTTGAACTGAAAACCGAGAAAGAGGTACGCGACTTCTTAAGGAGGTTGAACTACATTGCAAGATTCATCTCACACCTAACAGCCACATGCGAGCCTATTTTCAAGCTTCTGAGGAAGAATCAGGTCGTCGAATGGAATGATGACTTCCAACAAGCCTTCGATAAAATCAAGGAGTACTTGCAAGAGCCCCTGATTCTCATGCCTCCGGTGTCAGGGAGACCTCTAATCATGTACCTCACTGTTCTTGAAGGATCAATGGGCTGTGTGCTGGGTCAATAAGACGAGTTTGGTCGAAAAGAGCAAGCAATCTATTACCTTAGCAAAAAGTTTACCGACTGTGAGACCTGCTACTCACTGCTCTATAAAACTTGATGCGCTTTGGCATGGGATGCTCGCTGACTAAGATAGTACATGCTGACTCACACTACCCTACTGATTTCCAAGATGGATCTTGTAAAGTACATCTTCGAAAAGCCATCTCTAACTGTAACACGGTGGGAGAACTGACTTTTCTATAAATGTTGCAGATAGCAAGAGTCGCCACCGACTTTTATTTTATCCAAAAGGAAAGGACATAAAAGAACAGGAAAGACCTTAAAAAGATTTTGAGTTCGGGGGGTAGGTTATATAAAGGGAAGGTGTTAGCATCCTTTATATCCATGGTTATCCATGGGCTCTTAGTTACTTAGCTCACTTTAAATTGTTTTGAGAAAGTGTAGTGTGTGATTAAAAATTTTCTAAGTACTTTATAATGATCCTCGTATGGATGTATATAAAGACTTTGTTTTGAAAATTTGTTTGAAATGTGAAGTGTAAAAGAGTATTTTGAAAAGGTGAGCAAGTACTTAAGAGGAACCTACCCTATGTTAAATCTTTACTGTTCTTATGTGTTCTTTCAATGGTAAGACTATCCCTATTATTAAGGAATAGGTAGTCATTACCTTAGATGTATTAAGGGACATGTGAAGGGACATCTGTGTTTAGGAAACTGTAAGGTGTCTTTAGCAATTCGTAGGGACTTATCATCTTTTTATTTCGAAGGGACAAGATCATTATTCCGTAGGCAACCTCGAAGGGACTTGATCTTTAAAACTATAGGGACTTGATGATATTTATGAAGGGACTTTGCTTAAAA
Organism: Lathyrus aphaca; assembly: GCA_963966055.1. Lineage (NCBI taxonomy): Eukaryota > Viridiplantae > Streptophyta > Magnoliopsida > Fabales > Fabaceae > Lathyrus > Lathyrus aphaca. Next base: position 623,648,525 of record OZ014519.1, read on the forward strand.
CACCCCACTTGACCTTTTGTATAAGCAACTTGAGAGGAAACCCTAGGAATTGCAAGATGGTGATCAAAGATCGACTTATGTGTGTGTGTGTGTGTTCATATTCAAATATTTATCTTATTAAATTAATTTTTCTAAATTGATTTTAATCACATATATGTTATACACACCCTAAATTACCAACCATACAATAAATATTTACGAAAATAAAATAAGACGGAAAATAAATCTACAAATATTACATGGCTTTAGCAGATACATAATAATCAAATAAAATGAATTATAATAATAATAGATATAATAAAATAATAAATAAACAATAATACTAAAATAATAGCAATAATAATAATGATAGTAATAATAATAATAATAAATAAATCAAGATTAAAATTTAAAAGAGAAGTTATTTTAGGTTAGACAACAATTATAAATTTTTTAGAAGTTAATTAAGATAGTATAAGAATTTAAACAATTTAATAAATAATAAAAGAAATAAGGGTTAATATATTAATTAGGGTTTAGAAAAATAAATTAGATTTTTTAGGATTAATAGGAAAATTAGGTTTTTTTTAGAAGATAGTTGGAGTTTTTAAGTAATTAAGGTTTTAAATATTTATTTATAAATTATATAACAAAAATTAATACTATAATAAAAATTATTAGAAAGAATAATTAATATTTATTTACAAAAATATTTTATGATATAATATACTTAAGTTAAAATTAGAGTTATTTAATTGGTTAATTAGTTAATAAGATAATTAAATAATATAATATAATAATATAATAATTAAATTATGAAAATATAAAGAAAAAGAAAATAAAACAGGTTCTAAAAAAATGGGGGAGGCCTGGATTTGAACCCAGGACCTCCCCATTACCAAGCTGCAGCAAAGACCACTGGGATATACGCTTGTGGTATGATGTAGGATGATCACGCGTACATATATGTTAAACCTGCTAAAATCAAGAAAAACCAAAAAATATTTGTCAAAACCTGGGATCGAACCCTGGTCTCAAACATCCCAACATACGCTTATTGCCACTACGCCACATGGGCCATCTGATATATATAACCAACATCAAAATATATAAAAATAAAGACTTTTTCAAATTATGGATTTGGCGCCATTCAGGTTATCTTCTTCCTTGTGACCTACGAAGTTTCCTGCAGTTTTAGCTTCAACATTACCTGCGAAATTAATTTTGTAGGATTTCCTATGTTTTCTTCAATGATCACCATACCTGTAAAATTTCTTCAAATTAAAAGTACCATTGTACTCAACACAACCAGACCAATTCATTTACGCAATTAGAAGTCATTTATATTGATTAAAACACGAAGCCCTAAATTGAAGCCAAGAACCCTAACAATGGCTTCTCCTCCTATAAGCACCTAAAGTTCAATTGATGCATCCAGAAATACTCTATACCACAAAACAAACATCATTAGATGGTCATAATTAATTGAAAGTGCACGAAATAGTGAAAGCAAAAAAAAAAATTCAAGCATGAAGATGCATTCGGGTTAGTCAATTCATGAAGCATTTGATGAATGTAATGATCTGAGCATGTTCGAAATTCATCAAGGAAGTTATCCCAACCTTCCAAATTGTTTGAAATAAGTTGCAACTATGAAACCGAATTCAACTTTTTGGAAGATTTTTTGTGTTCTTCAAGTGCCTCTTTTTTCCAGATTTTTTCGTCCCCTGTGTTTGTGTTATGTTCCTCTTCATATAGTGAACCAAATTAGGTCAAAAAAACATGTGACTTTGTGGGCTTTTGGATGTCTAGAATGTGAAGAAATCTTCTTGCCAAATTAGTCAAAAAAAATCAAATATTTTCATGCCATAATGCCTTAGCACAAATTTGGATGGTTTTGAATCAACTTAAATGTTATTTAAAAGCTTCTAGAAGAAGAATCCAATCAAATATTCATATTTTCATATTTTATTTTGATTTAAAATGAATTTTAATGAATAAAATCCAAATAAATTATAAATAAATTATAAAAATCAGAAAATACTTGGATTGGGTCGTGCTTGAGGATATCATGAAGATTGGGTGGCAATTTGGTAGGCCCATTTGGCAAAATTTGGTTTTAAGGCTTCATTTGCTTCATATACCTCCCAAAAATTTCCCAACTTTGCAAAGGCACAAATCCCTCAATTTTAAGGATATGAAGGTGTTCTTGGACATTTTGGAAAGCTTAGAGAGTCCTATAATCAACCTCTTTGGTCTCATGTCCATATCTTTTACCATTCTCAAGTTATGCTCTTTGGAAGTTGTTGACTTTTTGTTGACTTTTAAAATGACCTATAATGTCTTAGCTTATACCTTCCAAATGAAGCCTTTTTGGGATTGGATTGTGAGACACAAAGCTGTAGAGAATTAAATTTCTTTCAAAATGAGCTTTGGATGGGAAATTTTTGATGAAGCATGTGAAAGTTATGGCTGGTCAAAGTTCAGTTGACTTTTCCTATGAAAACCCTAATTTAGAAACTCCTGATTCTTGATGATCTGAAATCTCCTTGATGAATCATGATCAACCCTTGATCAAATGATGAATTTTACTTCATATACTTGATGTTGGCAAAAAATCATGAAGTTTGACTTTGGTTTGACCACAGTTGACCTCAGTTTGACTTTTTTACTGCTTTGACTGATTTTAGCCTATCTGATCATTTGACTGAGCAAACCTTTTGGGAAGGCCTTGAAACTTGACATAGGGATTCTTGAATACATATAGGATGTTATGAAGCTCACTTGAAGTCTTAGAAGTCCATTTAGCCTGATGAAGTTCAAAACCCTAGTTTAGGATGCATTGCTTAGGAGGATGCATTGTCTGAGGGAATTGTCAAACTTTCTGACTAATTGTGAACCTTTTGAGATACCTTGTGAAACTTGTGAACCTCTTGGGACACCTTAGTACACAATTTCTTGTCTTGGTGAGGGCAAATGTTTGGGTGCAACATCTGCCCCTGTTCAATTATCTGAAACCTGAGGGGTTAGATTGGTATATGTGCCATTCGTGACCTGGAAGGTTGAAGGGGATTGAACACAAAAGCCCAAAAATTTTCACTCGCCGGTGCGTAAAGTAACACTGATGATTAGTTGTATATGCTTAAGTGGGCTTGAAGATGCCACTTGGAAGAACTGGAGATGAGCTTATAGATGCCATCCATAATATCAGGAGGTGATAATATCTTGATGTTGATACTGGATATCAGTACTAGGTCTTCGTATAGGCCGTCTCTGAATCGTTTATGCAACATGGTTTGAGTTGAATGCTAGCACTAGATCTTCGTATAGATCATCTCTGCATTATCTTTGGGGAAAAAGAATATCCTTCATTAAGTGGCAGGGTTTAGATCTTCGTATAGATCGTCTCTGAACCATATCTGAGAACATACTTTAATTTAAGTGTCAGAACCAAATCTTCGTGGCGATTTTTTTCTGAATTAAGTATCAGCACTAGACCTTCGTATAGATCGTCTCTGAACTGTTTTGAGTTATTGAATAAACCAATAGAAATAAATCTTCGTGACGATTATCTCTTCTGGAAATACCCTGGATTAGGGAATAGATCTTCGTATAGACCGTTTGCCTACTATCCAAGGTTAAAAGAATATCAGGATTAAATCTTCGTGACGATTATATCCCTTAAAATATCATAGATTAGGGAATAGATCTTCGTATAGACCGTTTGCCTACTATCCAAGGATAAAAGAATGTAAGGATTAAATCTTCGTGACGATTATATCCCTTGAAAATATCCTGGATTAGTGAATAGATCTTCGTACAGACCGTTTGCCTACTATCCAAGGATAAAAGAATATCAGGATTAAATCTTCGTGACGATTATATCCCTTGAAAATATCCTGGATTAGGGAATAGATCTTCGTATAGATCATTTGCCTACTATCCAAGGATAAAAGAATATCAGGATTAAATCTTCGTGACGATTATATCCCTTGAAAATATCCTGGATTAGGGAATAGATCTTCGTATAGACCGTTTGCCTACTATCCAAGGATAAAAGAATATCAGGATTAAATCTTCGTGCCGATTATATCCCTTGAAAATATCCTGGATTAGGGAATAGATCTTCGTATAGACCGTTTGCCTACTATCCAAGGATAAAAGAATATCAGGATTAAATCTTCGTGACGATTATATCCCTTGAAAATATCCTGGATTAGGGAATAGATCTTCGTATAGACCGTTTGCCTACTATCCAAGGATAAAAGAATATTAGGATTAACTCTTCGTGACGATTATATCCCTTGAAAATATCCTGGATTAGGGAATAGATCTTCGTATAGACCGTTTGCCTACTATCCAAGGATAAAAGAATATCAGGATTAAATCTTCGTGACGATTATATCCCTTGAAAATTTCCTGGATTAGGGAATAGATCTTCGTATAGACTGTTTGCCTACTATCCAAGGATAAAAGAATATCAGGATTAAATCTTCGTGCCGATTATATCCCTTGAAAATATCCTGGATTAGGGAATAGATCTTTGTATAGACCGTTTGCCTATTATCCAAGGACAACTTGAGTAATGATTATCAGCAATGAATCTTCGTGGCGATCATCCCTGAATAAAGTATCAGCACTAGACCTTCATATAGATCGTCTCTGACCTGTTTTGAATTGTTGATAGTATTTTTATCTGTATATAATCATCCTGCAAGGAAAAGGTTAGTTTATGCAATATGTATGCATGCATGGCATGGTGCATCTAAGTAAATGTATTATGCATTTATGAATATGCTATGGTATGATGTAAATGATGTATGTATGAATTATGCAGCCTGAAGCGTCTGGATATCTTTGTATAACAACTGCTGGCTAGGGAAAATAAATCCCGATTCGTTGCTGAAGAATATGAGAACCTCGTTCCCATCTTGTTAGATAGTATAGTATTTATAACCTCCCGTCTTTGTTCGTCGTACTTTTATTGAAGGAATAAGTTCCTGAGTATCCCGACTAAGGATAAAAGAGATGGACATAAATTCAAGGGGAGATGTAACTCGAAGTATCTATAAAGATAGATTTGCTCTGCTGGGGATTTGTAGTTGTCTTGTGGGGATGAACTGGCGAAGCTTCGTTGAACTACTACCCTCGTTAGTCCTTAGTAAATAATATTACTGCATTTCATGCATTTCTGGTAAGCATCAATCATATTCAAAGCATATATACATTCAAACATAACCAACAAACGTTTTTCGCTTTAGTAAAAGAGGAAAAGTAATCCTGAATACAGAGGGAAAAGTAAAGCTGAACTTGAAAATAGAATCGTTTCAACTTTGAGAGTGTATAACCAATTGGATTTAGAGCTCCTGAGATTCTTAACTTTCCTAAATACCTTCCCAGAAATCCTCATAGCGGGATCTGAAGACATGATACTGACACCATCTGATACTACTGGCATAGACAATTAATTTCCACAATGGCTTCTGCTGAGAATCCAATATCAAGGTAATACAATGAGAGGAACGTGTCTTCAAATTGTGATGGACCATATACGCTTCGGGTATTAGATTTGAAAAGAAAGTATTACCCTTTGGTTAAGGATGAATTGTCCCATAATGGAAGTATCTGAATGTAGCTACCTCAAGAGAAATAAGCAGAATGCCCCACAATAATATGCCCCTGACATCATGAACTTTATAATGTTACCCTTGGTAATTCAAATATACGAGGAGAGTTGCCCCTGGCTATTAAGCATTGTTGAATCTGAACCTGATTGCCCCGAATGAATTGAACAATAACTTGGTATGCCCCCTTGATTGGGAAACAGTGATTATGCCCCTGGCATTATGAACTCTATAATGTTACCCTTAGTAATTTAGATAGATGAGGAGATCTGCCCCTGGCTACTTAAACATAGTTGAATCCTGTCCTGATTGCCCCAAATGAGTTAGGCAGTATCATGGCCTACCCCCTTGATTGGGAGATAATGACTATGCCCCTTTGTATACATGGACTTTGATCCAGGAAGCAACTTTGTTTATCGGAAGGACTTTGGTTTATTGAACATTCATCCTGTAAGTTTCTCTGTTTATCAAACACTCAGGTATATGCAAACAAATATATTCAAAAATGCAATGCTTATGTCTGTCTTGAAGTTTTGAAAAAGAGTTATTTTAGAAAAACAGTTTTTGTGAAAACTGTGATATTAACTCAAGTTTTATAATAAGCCCTAAAGGAGTCAGGATACCTTTTTGTAGCAGTATGCTTTCGAACTAACCATGCTTCAGTTAGGACTTTTAAAGGGTTGTAACGTGGCCTGGTTCACGGTTTAAGAAACAAAGGATAAAGGCTCAAATTTTATTTGTACCCAACCCAATCTCCATGATGTTCTTCAGTCATATGCTCAGTTAACTTATGCATTGAGGCTCAAAGGAGTTTGGAATTGTAACACTGACATTCGTGATGGTTCAGAAACCCAAAATTTATTTGAACATTCAGTCATCTTTCTTTGTTGAGGATTCATAGTGACCTCTTTTTCCTTTTGCTTTTTTTTTTGCTTTATTATCCCTTCCTTTTGCCTGAACTGTTTGTTTCAAGATTACAGTCAGCGGGATTTCTCAATTTTTTACTAAGTCTCCTTCATAGGTTTTGACTTAGTGGCTTTTTCTTTTGCTGGATATTGACTGTCAGGTTTAGTGATTACAAGGAAACATCATTAGTTGTGTGCAACACAGATAATTGGCATATTTGAGTTAACCGAGTAACTACCCTGCCCCGAGTTATGAATAAGGGTTTTAATTTGTATGAGAATGAAAAACTCCTACTTCATAGGCTCAAAAGGGTTGACTAGGGATTAACTTCCTTATATCTCCACTGTTTAGGAATTGAAACAATGCATGTACATCGTCAGCATAGTCTGTTCAAAAGCATATTGCATAAGATTATGGTATTGTTTTCGTCATCCTCCCTCTACAGGCTTATAGCTTTGTCAGGAGTTAAATATCACAAGATAGAAATAAGAAGAATAGTTCAAAATATAGTGAAACGAATGGATTAATTCAAGACAAACATATGCAATGCATTAATGAAAACAAAAGTTTAACATAATAGTAAGTGCTTAAACAAAATAAAAGAAATTACAAATGAAAATTCAAATGTTCTCAATGCCTCTTCCTCTAAACTCGTCACTCTAGTTATTTGGAAACTTTGATGCTTGATGGACGATAGAAGAACTCAACCTGGCCTTCTGGCGTAACCTCGAGTATTCCTTCGTCAATTAGGTCTTGAATCTTATTCTTCAATGCCCAATAGTTATTAGTGTCATGTCCAGGACAGTCGGAGTGATACATACACTTTGCCTTGGGATTATAGCGAGGAGAGGATGTATTAGGATTTTTAGGAGAATTTTCCAAGGAAATCAACTTCATCTCCAACAGGCATTGCAAAACTTGTGACATTGGTGTGCTGAACCGGATGAACTGTCTTCTACATTCCTTGTATAGAAGTGGATTAACCTTACAAGGCCTTCTTTCTTCCATTGAAGGATGATCATTAGTAGCCTGTCTCTTTCCTTCTCTTATCCTTACTTTTCCTTTCAGCCAAGTCAGCTTGTTTCAACGGAGGTTGACTGATGATTAGATTCTCAACTCTGTTATGTCGAAGCTTATTGACAAAGCTTCTCAGCTCTTCTTGACCCTAGGTCAAACTCTGGATAAGAGCCATTTGGCCATTCATCTGGATCCTCATCTCTGTCATCTCAGCTTGTAGTTGTTTCAGCTGATCATCCTTGTTGTCCTCAGGATTCTTCTTCTTCATGTCCTTAGAGAGGAGTGCTTTCAACTCTTCTTGCCCCTTGGACAAATTCAGAATCACTTCTTGAAACTGAGCATTCTGAGCTTGAAGATCTTTGACAGATGGTTCGAGAGCCATTTCTGCTGAAATAAACAGCGAGAAGATGAGAAACCTGTTGTAAAACCTATGATGCAATGATATGGTATGTAAATGCATATGCAATGTTTTCAAGGACCGCGGGATTTAAATTTGTTTAAGCAACCAGAAATGAAACTTTTATTAGTAAGCAAAAAACTTGTTTGCCCATTGGGCTTACAATGAAGTGAAATAAATATAAAGATGGGGTTTTAAGTCTCCCATGGACGTTTCCTCTTTGTATGGAGGTATGTGTTGAGATTCCGCTCTTCGTGAAGTTGTCTTGTCAGCTCCAGGATTCTTTCTTGACTAGCTTTGAAATGAGTCTCAAAAGTATCCCTTTGCTCCTTCAGCTGAATCCAGGACCTCTTCAACTCTTCCATGTCAGTGGGTATGTCTAGATGAAGGATGATATAAGGAGTATCTTCTTCAGCAACATGCTCCATGGTAACTGGCAGGATAGCAGGATATGGCATCATAAGAGTCTGAGCACATGCTCGTACCCATCTGAGATAAGGTTCCATGGGAATAGAGTACTTTGGTTCCAAAGTCTTGCAGTCAACCTTGTTCACTTTACCCCAAGCTCGTATGAACCTTTGACGGTAACCTTACAGATCGTTGTTGTAGTCGAACACAATACCCTGAATAAGCATGTCATGAGGACCATTGTAAACACCCCAAATTTGCCCTCACCCATTCACACCATGGCTTGTGATCATCCTCATATGCATAAACATATCATCTCATATCTCATTTTTGATTCACTGGATAGTTTCTAAGGCATCTGCACCTAGGGTTTGTGATCTGAGCAATCCCAAAGCATCTTGGGCCACTCCAAAGGCCACCAATCAACTCAAAGGGGTCCATGTGTGTTCTTATATCATATTTCACCTCCTCAAAGTCAAAAATGCAGAGGAATCACAAGAACTAAGGTTTGAGGTGATGCAGAGCTAGTTTGAACTACACAGTTGACTGAGAATTAGGGTTTTGGTTTCAGAGGCCATAACTCCAAATTTTTTGGTCATTCTTGTTTCCATTGGTCTCTATATGGTATAGGGAGTATGCATATCAATTTTCATGAAGAAATTCCATGGGGAAGTCATCTGATCAAGGGTTGACTTTTCAGACAAGTCAGTGCAAAATCAGGGCATCTGAGGCCCCCAATGACCCAACCAGTGGGTGATCTTCATCATTTTGAGTGTATATGATCTTTATTTGATCATGGAAGAAGGTTGAAGTTCATAAAAATCAAGAATTTAGGGTTTTTGCAAATGTTGACTTTTTGAGCATAGTTGACTTTTCAAGAATGCATCATTTTAGGTCATTTTTCAAGCCATGATTCTTGATCCAAAAATGCTTCAAATGGAAAAACTTTGGTCATGAAAGTTGTAGATATCATTTTTCCCTTTTCAAAAAGTACAAGAACATGATCAAACTCTTCTTGGATCAAAAGTTATGGCAATGCAAAATTGACAAAAATCATTAATTTTCAAGTTATGCACTAAAAAGAAAACTTGCAATTTCATGAATCAAGCATTTTAGTGACTTCAAAATGACTGCAAAGCTGCATTACATGATCACATATGCCTTAAAAAACAGAATTGGCCCAAGGGATCCTTCATTGTTTGCCTTGATTTTCAAGAAATCCATAAGACATTTTCCATTACAAGTGCAAAGTTGGATTTTTGGCATAGTCATTTTCCAAAGAATTATGTGATCACTAGCTGATTTCTCAACATTGCCATGACTAAAAGAAGTGCCATGCCACAAAATTCATCAAGCATTGTTTCATGTGTATGGCACAAAATCATGAGAAAGTACAAAGTTGTCAAGTTGCAAAAACTAGCATAGCTTGTCATCCACATGTTGCAGTCAGCCACAAGCAATCCAAGGGCTCTCCTCAACCCTAGCTGGAGCAAGACAAGACTTGAACCTGCTGCTGCCATGACCCATACTCTCAATGACACAAAATTGACTTTTTTGCAAAAGGCTCCCATACTCTTGGCACAGTACACAGCCACCCTACTAACCTGCCTCACAGTCTATCCACACAAGTTGGAGATGATATAGCTAAGCATTGAGCATTGAAGCTGGCCAGAACACAACATTCACAAAAACACACCACATTGCATTTTCTATCGAATCTGCTTACACAGCCATCAAACACTCAAGCTAACTTCACCATCCAACTCAACACACTTCATAGCCCTCAAACCACCAAAGCTCAAGCCTGAAACAAGCCTGACCTGAGCTTCACCATTCCCCACCCTCAGAACCAGTTCTCTTCGAATCTCACTATCCAGCCAGCAAACACATCATTTCTCTTCACCAGCAAATCAGAAACAATCAAAGGAGTCCAAACCACCCATCACATTGACTTAAAACAGCCTGTACACAAAGCTCACTTTCTGCTATATCAGTTTGGTACCTCTTGAAATAGCTTGCTAAAGCTCATTTCAAGCTTGCCATTAGAACCAGGGGAGTCAGTGGAGCTAGCTTGCATCAAGAAACTGCTCTGAAAGCCCAGAAACAGGAGTTGTCACCTCAGGTATGGCCATGAAACTTCTTTCTCAAAGCTTTGATTTTTTGTTGTAAAGTGAAAGTGCATGCTTTGAGGATCATGCTGGTATGTTTAGAATCAAAAATGGTGGAAAAATGAGCATTTTACAGGTGTCTGAAAGTTTGGCCCCATTTTTGTTTTGTTCCGATTCAAGCTGTTCTTGCCAGTAAAATGTTGTTTGATCATGGATTTTAGTTGTAGGAAGTGTGGGGGTTGTTTCTGGGCATTTAATTTGGCTTGGGGTGGCCTAGATAAGAAGCTAGGGTTTTGGTATGGCCGGAGAAGACGACCGGAGCTCATCTCCGGTCGCCTGAGTGTAATTAGGGCTAAGTATCATTAATTAGCAAACTTCAAATGTGGTCCCTTGGATGCTGTTTCCCGCGCGCTCATGGACGGATCAGATGGGTCATTAAACCCTAATTTTGTTTAATTAAATTAATCCTGTTTAATTAAGTTAACTTGCAACCACAGCCATTAGATCACGCGCGTTTTGAAATTTTGAACCTGGGCCTTGGATTGAGCTGACCCCCAGTCTTGTTGACTTGCGCGCTGGACCCTTGGATCTCTCTGCCTTCAATCTCAACCACCCATATTGCATACTTTTCATTTTTTATTTCATTTTTCTTTTATTTGTTTTGCATAATTATTTTAAAATAGCAAAAAATACATAAAAATTATGAAACTTTTTCCTCTGAGTTTTATTAATTTTTAAGACCCAAAAACATTTTTATTTTATTTTTTATCATCAAAAAAGTATTTTTAAATATTTAAAAGATTATTTTTAATTGATTAATGGAAATTAATTAATTAAAAATACTTTTAGATATTTAAAAATTACAAAAAAATTCATGAAATGTTCTAAGACATTTAGAAACATTGTCCAACCTTCAAACCAAATTTCTTTTTTGATCTTGATGCATTTTAAGAATTTTTCATTGAATTAAATCATATTTTGTGCATTATTTTGATCATGGATTCAAAAATTCATTTCTGCCTATTGGAGAAGGTTGAGACATTGATTCTTCTTGCATTGTTTTATGTTTAGCATGTAGTTTCTAAGATAAAATAGCCATGATTTGATCTTGCATTTTCCATTTGTTTGGCATTTCTTTTGTTAAGAACCCTAAAAAACCCTAATAACTTGTGAAAATCATATCTTGAGTTTGGTTGAGAGTTGAGAGTCCCCCTTTGGACAGTGGTTCATTATAGGTTTAGGGTTTCTTTGGGTGCCATTTTCCATTTTTTTTATCTTAGGATTTGTTTCTGTTTTGGGTTTTTGTTTGATGTTTGATCCATGAACCCTAATTTGGGCTTTCATTTGCATCCCTCTTGCATTTCCTTGCATAACTTGACTTGTCATTGCATTTTGTGCATTCTTGTGATCCATTTGACATCTTAAGACATTTAGAAAGCATTTTTGATCATTGCATCACATATTTGCCATGTCATTTGTCTTGTATGCTTCATAACATTTCATGCTTGTTCATGCTCCTTAGCTTGCATCATTTGCATTCTTGGTCTTGTATGAGCATCTCCTTGCCTTGCCTCATGTTTGCAGCACTTCATAATATCATAATCATCATCAACATGCTTCTGGTTTTGCTTTGCATCATACCATTTCATCTCATCTTGCATTGCATTGCATTTCTTTCTAACATTTCAGGTGGTAAGTAACTTGGGAAGTGAATTTGCCTTCACTTCTCATAACTTTTCTTTTCATCCCTCTTGCATCCATTGCTGCATTTCTATATGTGTTTGAGTTTGAGCTTGCTCATTCCTCTTCTTCCTACTTTCTTTCTTCAAGTGACTTGACTTCTTGAATGAAGCAAGTTACTTTGCTTCTCTTGATCTTGTTCATCTGCTTCCTGGTGGCTCCTTTGAAGATTGTTCTTGCAAACCTCACAAACCTTAGGAACAACCAAGCATGACAATGAATTAGGGTTTTGATTAGTCTCCCCTCATAGTTTTACCTTTGTGTCTTCTTTGAGTCCTCTCTTCTCATCTCATAATCAGGGACTAAACCCTAAAGGCTTTAAGACTTTGTGATTAAGCTTATGCCTGCATCCTTCTCTTAGGATGGAGTGTATAACTTTAAACCTAAGTCTTGAACCCTTAAGGTGTTTAAATCTCTTAATCAATCCACTTAATAATCATCAAGACACACTTGTAACTTGGGCCTTGCATTAGGGTTCTAATTCTTCCTTAATTGGTTAAGAAGGACTAACCCTAGTGTTAATGGACAAGTCCCCCTCAAGTTGTCTTACAAACCATAAAAAACACTTCATCATCATATCATTAACTAAAATCCACTTAATCAAAGGCTTGTTTTGTCATGGGTTTAATCCCTAATCATGGATTAAGTTGAGGAGTTTTCCTCAGCTTAAACATCCTCATCTATTATCCTTCTTTTAGGATAGTGTAATGGGTCTGTTTAATCCTTGATTATGGCTTAACCTCATTACTCAACACTAAACAAAAATCCCAAAAACATTCAAATAATCACAAGTAGGTTAATGATCTTAATCCTACACCAAAGGAGATTAAGTGTGAGAATCTGACTTCACACTTAAGGTATTCTCATTACCCCTAAACAGAGGGAAGATGTGATGAGTTTACTAAATCCATTGGTTTAGGCTTAAGCTCATTAACTTATGACAAACTTTCAAAAGCAATAAAAGACTGAAAACTCAAAAACAAACAATAATCGTCTCCTCCGGGATTCTTTTCTCATCACCTTCACTCACAAACGAGAACTTGCTTCTTCCGTCTAATGCAAGACAGTTTGCATCTGTGCCAGACAGATCATACACTTGAGCATAGGCAAGTAAGCAGTTCACAAGTCAATTCATCTTTCAGTCTCTTTGGGTCGAACTACGGTGTTCTGACTTCCTCATTGCACGAGAGGATACGTAGGCATAACTTAACGGTTATCGAACAAAAGTCTCTGTATATTCCCCCTCATTCCAGCTTTATTCTTTTAGCCTCATGATCTCGAGCATACTCTCATCCTTACACTGACACTTCACTTATACACTTTACGCTGACACCTGTACATTCTTTTCCGGCTATTCTATGCACAGATTGCACTGACACTACCCCTTTAAAACACAAATCTTTCAAGCGTGGATCCCGTCGAGTACGGCGGACAATCTGGGTGCTAATACCTTCCCAGGTTGTAACCAACCCCCTTTCTCAGTCTCCCTGGTTCGCGACCGTCTTATCCATTTCTTTCTAGGTCTATGCAGCATTGCCTTTCCTCCGGGATAAAAATGCCTAGCTGGCGACTCTTTTCATCTCCAGTGAGTTCACGGCTGTGTGTTCTCACTGTTCCCTTCGCCGACCGTTCGCGCTTGTACCAGGATGCAAATCTTTTGGGAGCGACAGCTTGGCGACTCTGCTGGGGATCCTTATATTGCAACCAGGGCTTCTGGTTCTTTTTGTGGGTTCCTCCTAGCGCTTGTTTGATTTGTGTTTACTGGGGTGTTATGTGCTTGTTTGTGCTTGTATTTATTTTTATTTTTGCTTTATGTACAGTTGCTTTACTGCTTTCTTTACTGCTTTACATATATCATACTGTCATTATTGCTGGCTGGATCTGTTGTTTGCCTTGGTGGGTGGGTGATTCATTGAGAGTTAAGGTCCTATACCTGGGACCTGAGTGACACCTAGGCTAGAGTGAATCATATTCTTTCCCATTCCATTTCGGTCTGGTGCGGGAATATGAAACACGGTTCAGATATGGGTTTCTTCTTGAGAACTCTGTGTTGCAGATTTCCTGCAATGCTAGGGCTATCTGGGAAGCCTGCTAAGTCTGGATGACCTTTTAGTATTGACCTTCAGAAACTGAGGTGAATTAGAGGAGGAACTTTTATGGTTATTGTAAACACTGTACCTCCGGGTTAGAAGTGTTTACACTTCTCATAACTGATCCAAGTCTGAGGATCCTTGTTTTAGAACACCACCTGTGAGGGGGTTGGGCTGTTTACAGGTTTGCAGGTACCTTGACCTCAGAATACCCTGTTACTTTGACTTTGTTAAGAATGCTCCATGTTGGACAGTTCTTGTGATTCTAAAACCTTGGACTTGTGGCTCTTTATTTGAGTCCCCCACCCTGGTTACTGGATTTTTAGACCTCCATCTGGATTTCTTGAACACACATGGATCTACACCAAGGCAGTTAATCAGATCCAGCTCAGTCACAAACCCTTGCATTTCATTTGCATACATACCCATTGCATCATATTAACATTTGCTTATTTGTGTTTCAGGGTATCCACCTTCATCTTTGGTTTTGGTTTTGACCCCATCTGCAGTTTTGACCTATCTCCACCAGCACTTGCTTCAGCCTGTCAGCCATATACTTCAGTTACTAGCACTAGCCAGCCAGTGGCCCACTCCTCAGCATCTTCATCAGCACTTATCCTACCCAGTCTCAGCATCATGGCTCCAAAGAAAAGCAACATCACCTATCATTTCTTCCAACCAGGCTTATCAGACATCAGGAGGATCCAAACCTTGATCACTCCAGATCACATGCCTTTGTTCAGGGAGCATTATGGGGATATACTTGACTTGGTCATGGATCTGGACCCTTCACAGAGGAGCCTCATCCACACCTGCATTCAGTTTTATGATCCCCCACTGAGATGTTTTACCTTTCAAGACTTTCAGTTGGGTCCTCTTCTGGAAGAATACTCATCATTGATTGGTCTGCCTATCAAGAGGGAAATCCCTTTCAACCCTGAAATGGTCTTTCCCAGCAATGGAGAGGTGGCAAAAGCTCTGCACCTGGAACCTGCTTTGATTGAGCAGCATATGACCTCTAAAGCTGGGATCCCTGGTTTTCATCTTGACTTCCTGATTTCTCAAGCTAGTCTGAAGGCTTCCCTGGGGGAGTGGAGAGCTGTTTGTGCTCTGTTGGCCTTAAGTGTATATGGAATTGTGTTGTTTGCAGATGAGCCTCGATTCATCAGCAAGAATGCAATCCATTTGTTCATCCTGAAGAACCCAGTGCCAACTTTACTGGGTGATCTCTATTACTCAGTACATCAGAAGAATGAGAAGCAGAGGGGGAGGCTAGTGAGGTGTTGTGCTCCATTATTTCATGCTTGGCTTCTCAGGCATCTACCCAGGACAGATGCATTTCTAAATCCTCATCAGCAAAGCAACTGGGCTAAGAGGCTCACTACTCTCACTTCAGCAGACATCAGATGGTGTACTCAGAGCACCAAGGGCAGAGATATAATCACCAGCTGTGGGCACTTTCCCAATGTGCCCTTAATAGGAGTTAAGGGAAGTATCAATTACAACCCTCTGCTGTTCAGAAGGCAATTAGGCTATGCACTGGTTCATACTCCTAGGGAACAAGACTTGGTTGAGACCCTCTACTGTGAGAACAAGATTAGTTTGGCTGTTGTTAGGCAGGCTGCCTGGGCCTGGGATCATGTTCAAACCAAGGGAATCACCATTCTGGGGAAGTGCAATAATGTGGCATCAGTCCAATATTATGAGTGGTCCCATGCTAGGGCCCAATTCTCTGGAATGCCCTTTACCATAGAAGACATGCCTGAGTCATCTTCAGCACCACCCCCTGCCACTATCAGTTTGGAGGAGTTTGAGAGCTTGAAGGAAAGAAATGGGAAGCTAACCCAGGCTTTGCAGAAGACCCTCCGGGAGAGGAGTGAAGGTGTGAGGGAGATTGAGAGATTGGAGAAATTGAAAGTGGAACACTTGACTAAGATCGAGAAGTCTGGAGATTATATCAACAAGTCTAAAGCTGGTGAACAGATTCTGAAGAATGCTTGTAAAGAAGCCCAGTTCCAGAGAGCAAGGACAGACTTGTATTTGAAAGAGAGTCAGGCCAGGTGGGTCCGGATCACTGAGGCCCGTACTCTAGAAGACAAGAGAGTTCAGGACAAGATGGAGCAGATGGAAAAAGCCCTGGCAGCAGCCCAGAAGGAAATATCAGAGCTAGAAATCAGAGCTGGAGTGAAGAGGTCTAAGGACCAAAGTCAGAACAGGAAGTTGACTGCAGCTGTTGCAACAAGAAACCTTCTCATCAGAAATCTTACGGAGCATCCGGCTGATCCTGTGACCGAAGCACTTCTCAAGGAAGTTCGTGAGGATGAGTTTGGTCTTGGAGTTTGATCATTTGCTTGTTGTTGTTCCTTTTCCATGTACTTTTGTTTTTTGTGATGTATTTTGACCCCTTAGGGGGCCGGTGTTGTAAAATGAACAAATTGTATTATTTCACCTTTGTAATATATTTGTGTTGGTTTCTATCTGGGTTCACATCAAAAGCAACTTCAACAGCAGCATCTTCAAGGGTCTGGAAGGGTCAAAACTGAAGGCCAAACCGGATACCTTGAGAACAAATAAGCATAACTGCATTGCATGCTAACCCTTTTGTTTGTTTTGTAGGTTTTTGTTTTGTTGTTGCTAACCTCTGTTGTGATGTTCAGGAATTATTGCTCGCCGCCGGGTATTTCCTCTCAACAGGCCACACAGGTACCCAACTAGAAACAACCTTCCGGGAATTCAGATGGATCAGATGCAGCAGGACCTTACGGAGGTCAGAAACCAGATGGCCAACGAAAGGTTGGAGATGAGAACTCAGATAACACAGTTCATGGAAGTGATGAACAATTTAGCTCAAAGCCAGGAGAGGCTCAGAGCTTTGGTAGAGGGGAGGAATCAAGAGGAGCCCTATGTGGGGACTGCAGGCACAAGTAACAATGAAAGGGT
Source organism: Lathyrus aphaca (assembly GCA_963966055.1). Lineage (NCBI taxonomy): Eukaryota > Viridiplantae > Streptophyta > Magnoliopsida > Fabales > Fabaceae > Lathyrus > Lathyrus aphaca. The sequence continues at coordinate 623,665,734 of OZ014519.1, forward strand.
GCAACCACATGTTAACCCCCCTGTTTTTGGACCCCATCTCCATCCAGAGGCCAACATCCCAGTCAATATACAAGGGACTGCCACAGCAGGGAGAGTACTTCAAGAAGATCCTCAGGAGGACCAATTTACAGTAATGGGTGCTGGAGAGGAAACTTATGATAGACGATTGGAAGAAATAGCTGAGAAGTTGAGATCACTGGAGTCTCAAAATTCTTTGGGTTTCGACGTCATGGACATGGGGCTGGTAGACGGGGTCAGGATCCCCCATAAGTTCAAGCCTCCTTGCTTCGAAAAGTATAATGGGACTTCATGCCCCCGGACTCATTTGCAATCATTTCTGGGAAGGCTGAAGGCCTATACAATGGATGAGAAATTGTGGATGTTCTACTTTGAGGATAGCTTGACTGGAGCTTCGAGGGAATGGTATTCCCATCTGACAAGAGCAACAATTAGATGCTGGAAGGACCTGGCAGAGGCCTTCATCAGACAGTATCAGTATAATCTAGATATGGCACCCAACAGGACCCTCCTAATGGGAATGTCACAGTCTTCGAGGGAGAGTTTCCGAGAGTATGCCCAAAGGTGGAGGCAACTGGCTGCTGCTGTTCAACCACCAATGTCTGAGAGAGAAATGGCAGACATGTTTATGAACACTCTTCAGGGAACGTATATTGACAGGTTGGCTGCTTTCTCTTCCACTAGCTTCGCAGATGTTGTCATAGCTGGGGAGAGAATTGAAAGCCTGTTGAAAATGGGTAAGATCTCTGATAATGGTGCCAGTTCGTCCAGCAGTACAAGAAAGCCTTTTGCAGGCCCGAGAAGAGCTGGCGAGACTAATGCCATCCACACCAACAGGGGTAGGCCCCAATATGCTCAGAGGTCAATAGCAGCAGTCACTATCCCTGCTCCAGCTCATCCTCAGCCAGTCTATCAACCTCCTCAGCAAAACTTCCAACAACAACCTCAGTATCAGCAGAATCAATATCCTCCAAGAAACTACAACAACAACAACTCCAACAACAACAATCAACAGAGGCCATTCCAACAAAGGCCATCCCAAGCTAACCGAGTGATCGACCCGATCCCAATGCCGTATGCTGCCTTGCTGCCACAACTTCTGAAACTCAACCTGGTTGAGCTAAGAACGTTGGCACCTCCGGATCCCAACAGTCTACCAAGGAACTATGACTCCAATGCTAGGTGTGCTTTTCACTCGAACGCACCTGGTCACAGTACAGAAAAATGCAGAGCTCTGCATATGAAGGTACAAGACTTGGTAGACTCCAAGGCTCTGAATTTTGCACCTCCGCCCAATGTCAATAAAAACCCAATGCCAAATCATGGTGGTCCCCGAATTAATGCTATTGAAGAAGACCAACCGTCTTATTTAATAACCAGTGTGGATCAGATCCGGACGCCATTGGTGGAAATCAAAGCTCAACTCCGTGAAAACCAAATATTTCCGGGATGTGAACTAGGGTGTCCCTATTGCAATATTTCATGGAATGGGTGCGAGGACCTGAGGAATGGCATTGACAGCCTTATTCAGAGTGGCCTGCTACAGATCACTACATCATTCCCAACAAATCCGGCAACTTCATCAACAACGGTTTCAGAACCTCCTACAACTACAGCAACTATTGTTCCCGACAACTCACCAGCAACATCAACCAGTACTTCATCTGTCCTCCCAAATGATCAGTTTTCAACAGTTTCTCCTGCTACAACTTCAGCTTCATTCCATTTCGAATCTCCGTCAGTAGCAACAACAGTCCTTCCAACAGTACCTCCTACAACACCAGCAATCAATCATGAAGATGTCTCTACCGTCACCATATTCTACGATCCTGAAAATAATTCTGCCTACCATTCAGAAGGTGCTGCTCCCGCCAGAGCACCAGTTACAATCTTTTATGATCCACAAACAATCACAGTCCCTTCAGCAGCAGCAATCAGTCCAGTCACTGTCACGGTGCCTGGACCAGTACCATATGAAAGCAATAAGGCCATCCCTTGGCACTATGGCTCTGACTTGTATTGCGAAGGAAAAAGAATCACTCTGGAAACATCAACACCTGCACCACAAGTAGATAATTTGGGGGGAGGCGGAGGCTTCACTCGAAGCGGACGTCTCTTTGCTTCACAAGTTCAAAGACCTACTGCCGAAGCAGAAGCTGCTGCCAAGGCAAAAGGAAAAGGCCCGGTGCAGGAAGACCAAGTTGCCAAAGAAGCCCTGAAAACTCCATTTGATCAGGAAGTTGATGAGTTTATGCGAATCATCAAAAAGAGTGATTATAAAATTGTGGATCAGCTTCACCAGACGCCATCCAAAATCTCTATCCTCTCACTGCTTATGTGCTCCGAAGCCCATCGGAATGCACTACTTAAAGTCTTGCACGCAGCTTACGTGCCTGAGGAGATTACTGTCAACCAATTGGAAACCGTGGTTGGAAATGTTACTGCTAGCAATGGGCTAGGGTTTACCAATTCTGACTTGACAGCGGATGGCCGCAACCACAACAAAGCCTTGCACATAACCCTGGAATGCAAAGGAGCTGTCCTTTCTCATGTGCTGGTGGACACAGGTTCTTCCCTGAATGTCTTACCAAAGAAGGCTCTGGTGAAGTTAGAATATGATGGATTGGCATTGAGACCCAGCAACCTGGTGGTAAGAGCCTTTGATGGTTCGAAGAGATCGGTTCTGGGAGAGATTGAGCTTCCTGTGACAATTGGCCCACAGACCTTTAAAACTATCTTTTATGTGATGGACATTCAGCCCGCCTACAGCTGTTTGTTGGGTAGGCCCTGGATTCACGCCGCCGGCGCAGTAACGTCTACCCTTCACCAAAAGTTAAAATTTGAGTGGGAAGGTCAAGTTGTCACAATCTGTGGGGAAGAGGATATTTTCGTTAGCCATCTGTCTACTTACAAATACATTGAGATGGATGGGGAGATCCATGAAACAATGAGCCAAGGTTTTGAAGCCTTGAACGTCAATGAAGCATCTGCTGTGTCAGGGATCTCCATGTCATCTTACCAACAAGCCCGGAAGGTTGTTGAAGAAGGAACTGCCCTAGGCTGGGGCAAGGTATTAGCTGTGGAGGAGAAGAAGGACAAATTTGGGTTGGGTTACAGACCAACTCAACATCAAGCAAAGGCTGCTGCAGAGCCTGGTTTTGTCAGTGGGGGGATGCTTACCCCCGATGCTATCAACTGTCTGGAAGACGAGCTGGAAGAGGAGCGCAATCTGGAGAATTGGATTCGTCCGAAGATCCCGGGGAGCAGTGTCTCGAACTGGTCTTCCCAGGAAATTATAAGAGTTACTCATGCAGAGTAATTATTATTTCCTGTATTTTTTATAGCATGCATCCAAGTCTTGCATCTTGCCCAAGATGACAAGACTCATTTTGTAACCAGGGCCATTTGTACTTTTGTGCAAACAAGATTAAATTAATGAAATATCAGACATCTTTTTGCAAACGAGTCTTTTTCTTTTATGCTCACTGTTTTTCCGTTTTTCTTTTTGTACAAAAATAAATGGCGGTGTTTTCAAAATGATAACTTCATTTCACTTTTTCTAAAGCAAGATTAAAATCAATCACTAAAATGAACAAACTTAACCCTTGCAGAGAGTGCCTTCCTGACAGCACCGACAACAGCACGGCTACGACATCGTATGACTTTGACAATCCGATCAATCAAGCTGATGAAGGGGTTGATGGAGAATATGAGCTTCCTGAAGAGCTAGCCAGGTTGTTGAGACAGGAGGAAAAGGTTATTGCTCCTCATCAGGAGGAGATTGAAGTGATTAATCTTGGTACTAACGAAGACGTGAAAGAAGTTAAAATCGGGGCCTGCCTGCAAGACTCAGTGAAGAGACAACTGATAGATCTGCTTCAAGAGTATGTCGACGTGTTTGCTTGGTCGTATCAAGACATGCCAGGGTTGGATACCGACATTGTTATGCACAAGCTGCCTCTGAGGGAAGAATGCCCACCGGTCAAACAGAAGTTGCGCCGAACTCGCCCAGACATGGCTATGAAAATCAAGGAAGAGGTACAAAAGCAATGGGACGCCGGGTTCCTTGCTGTGACTAGCTATCCGCCGTGGGTTGCTAACATAGTACCTGTGCCTAAGAAGGACGGCAAAGTAAGAATGTGTGTTGACTATCGGGATCTGAACAGAGCCAGCCCGAAGGATGACTTCCCATTACCTCACATCGATGTATTGGTGGATAACACGGCTCAGTTCTCGGTATTCTCCTTCATGGATGGATTTTCAGGATATAATCAGATCAAGATGTCACCTGAAGACATGGAGAAGACGACATTCATTACACCTTGGGGCACGTTCTGTTACAAAGTGATGCCATTCGGACTGAAGAATGCTGGTGCAACATACCAACGGGCTATGGTGACATTATTCCACGATATGATCCACAAAGAAATAGAATGTTATGTGGATGATATGATCGCCAAGTCCCTTACAGAGGAAGATCACCTGGTAAATCTGCTGAAGTTGTTCAAGCGCCTGAGGAAGTACCAACTAAAGCTGAACCCCAACAAATGCACATTCGGGGTGCGATCCGGTAAGCTGCTGGGCTTTATTGTAAGCGAGAAAGGGATTGAAGTCGACCCTGATAAAGTCAAAGCCATTCAAGAGATGCCTGCACCGAAGACAGAAAAGGAAGTCCGAGGGTTCTTAGGTCGATTGAACTATATTTCACGGTTCATATCTCACCTTACAGCAACCTGTGAACCCTTGTTCAAGCTGCTAAGAAAGGAACAAACGGTCAGGTGGAACGAAGATTGCCAGAAGGCTTTTGACAAGATCAAGGAGTATTTACAAGAACCTCCAATCCTCATGCCGCCAGTTGAAGGAAGACCTCTGATTATGTACTTGACAGTGCTAGAAGAGTCAATGGGGTGTGTGCTGGGCCAGCATGACGAGTCTGGTCGAAAAGAGTATGCAATATACTACCTAAGCAAAAAGTTTACCGACTGTGAACAACGTTATTCACTGCTCGAGAAAACTTGTTGTGCTTTAGCGTGGGCTGCTCGCCGACTGAGGCAGTATATGTTGACCCACACCACCTTATTAATCTCAAAAATGGATCCAGTTAAGTACATATTTGAGAAGCCAGCTCTTACCGGACGGGTTGCAAGATGGCAGATGATTCTCACAGAATACGACATACAGTACACATCTCAGAAAGCCGTCAAGGGCAGTGTATTGTCTGAATATCTTGCTGAGCAGCCCATTGATGACTACCAGCCTATGAGGCTTGACTTCCCTGATGAAGACATCATGTTCATTAAAGCAAAAGATCACGAAGAGCCTGTTCACACTGAAGGGCCTGACCCGGAGGAAGAATGGACTATGATGTTTGATGGGGCTGTTAACATGAATGGCCGTGGTGTTGGTGCAGTACTCATTACACCAAAAGGAGTTCACATGCCTTTCTCGGCAAAACTCACTTTCAACTGCACTAACAACGAAGCTGAATACGAAGCTTGCATTATGGGTCTTGAGGAAGCCATTGACCTCAGGATCAAGACATTGACCGTATTCGGAGATTCAGCTTTGGTAGTCAATCAAACCAACGGGAAATGGTACACCCACCAAGATCATCTGATACCTTACAGGGATTATACAAGGAGGTTATTGACTTTCTTCACAACAGTCAAGCTTGAGTATATCCCTCGGGACGAGAATCAGTTTGCGGATGCTCTTGCTACCATTTCATCCATGATCAAAGTTCAAGCCGCTAACTTTATACCTCAGATTTCAGTGTCCAGACTCAACAGACCAGCATATGTATTTGCAGCGGATGTTGTAAAAGATGATAAGCCTTGGTTCCATGACATTAAGTGCTTCTTGGAGGATCAGACATACCCACCTGGGGCATCTTCCAATGATAAGAAGACTTTGAGAAGGCTTGCTGGTAGTTTCTTTCTGAACACTGATGGGTCTTGTCGCTCCCGACAAATGAAACCGGGTCATATGAAGGTACAGACGCGAACGGTCGGCGAAGGGAACAGTGAGAACACACAGCCGTGAACTCACTGGAGAATGAATAGAGTCGCCAGCTAGGCATTTTTATCCCGGAGGAAAGGCAATGCTGCATAAGCCTGGAAAGATACGGATAAGACGGTTGCGAACCAGAGAGACTGAGAAAGGGGGTTGGTTACAACCTGGGAAGGTGTTAGCACCCAGATTGTCCGTCGTACTCGACGGGATCCACGCTTAAAAGATTTGTGTTTTAAAGGGGTAGTGTCAGTGCAATTTGTGTATCAAAGAACTGGAAAAGGATGTACAGGTGTCAGTGTAAAAGAAAGTGATGTGTGATATGTATACAGTGTCAGTGTAAGAACAGGAGTGAAATGCTCAAGATCATGAGTCTAAAGAATGAAGCTGAAAGAGGGGGAATGCAGAGACTTTTGTTCGATAACCGTTAAGTTATGCCTACGTATCCTCTTGTGCAATGAGGAAGTCAGAACACCGTAGTTCGACCCAAAGAGACTGAAAGGTGAATTGACTTGTGAACTGCTTGCTTGTCTATGCTCAAGTGTATGATCTGTCTGGCACAGATGCAAACTGTCTTGCATTAGACGGAAGAAGCAAGTTCTCGATTGTGAGTGAAGATGATGAGAAAAGAATCCCGGAGGAGACGATTATTGTTTGTTTTTGAGTTTTCAGTCTTTTATTTCTTTTTGGATTTTTGTCATAAGATAATGAGCTTAAGTCTAAACCAATGGGTTAGTAAACTCATCACATCTTCCCTCTGATTAGGGGTAATGAGAATTACCTTAAGTGTGAAGTCAGATTCTCACACTTAATCACCTTTGGTGTAGGATTAAGATCATTAACCTACTTGTGATTATTTAGATGTTTTTGGTGTTTTTGTTTAGTGCTAAGTAATGAGATTAAGCCATAATCAGGGATTAAACGGACTCATTACACCATCCTAAAAGAAGGATAATAGATGAGAATGTTTAAGCTGAGGAAGATTCCTCAACTTAATCCATGATTAGGGATTAAACCCATGACAAAACAAGCCTTTATTAAGTGGATTTTATTTAGATTAATGGTGTGATGATGAAGTGTTTTTTATGATTTGTAAGACAACTTGAGGGGGACTTGTCCATTAACACTAGGGTTAGTCCTTCTTAACCACTTAAGGAAGAATTAGAACCCTAATGCAAGGCCCAAGTTACAAGTGTAATGTCTTGATATTTATTAGATGAATTGATTAAGAGATTTAAACACCTTAAGGGTTTAATACTTAGGATTAAAGTTACACACTCCATCCTAAGAGAAGGATGCATGCATAAGCTTAATCACAAAGTATTAAAGCCTTTAGGGTTTAGTCCCTGATGATGAGGTGAGAAGAGAGGACTCAAAGAGAGACACAAAGGTAAAACTATGGGGGGACTAATCAAAACCCTAATTCATTGTCATGCTTGGATGATCCTAAGGTTTGTGAGGTTTTCAAGAACAATCTTCAGAGGAACCACCAGGAAGCAGATGAACAGGATTAAGAGAAGCAAAGAGACTTGCTTCATTCAAGAAGTCAAGTCACTTGAAGAAAGAAAGTGGGAGGAAGAAGAATGAGCAAGCTCAAACTCAAACACATATAAGAATGCAGCAATGGATGCAAGAGAGATGAAAAGAAAAGTTATGAGAAGTGAAGGCAAATCCACTTCTCAAGCCTACTTACCACCTGAAATGTTAGAAAGAAATGCAATGCAATGCAAGATGAGATGAAATGATATGATGCAAAGCAAGATCAGAAGCATGGTGATGATGATTATGATGTTATGAGGTGCTGCAAACATGAGGCAAGACAATGGGGATGTTCATACAAGATTATGAATGCAAATGATGCAAGCTAAGGAGCATGAACCAACATGAAATGTTATGAAGCATATAAGACAAATGACATGTCAAATATGTAATGCAATGATCAAAGATGCTTTATACATGTCTTAAGATGTCAAATGAATCATAAGCATGCACAAAATGCAAAGACAAACCATGTTATGCAAGAAAATGCAAGAGGGATGCAAATGAAAGCCCAAATTAGGGTTTATGGATCAAACATCAAACACAAACCAAAAACAGAAGCAAAACCCTAAAGTAAAAATGGAAAATGGCACCCAAAGAAGCCCTAGACCTATAACAAACCACTGCCCAAAGGGGAGCTCTCAACTCTCAACCAAACTCAAGTTATGATTTTTCTAAGTTATTAGGGTTTTTTAGGGTTCTCAACAAAACAAATGCCAAACAATTTGAAAATGCAAGAACAAATCATGGCCTTTTTATCTTTGAAACTACATGCTAAACACAAAACAATGCAAGAAGAATCAATGTCTCAACCTTCACCAATTGACAGAAATGAATTTTTTAACTTATGATCAAAATAATGCACAAAATATGATTTAATTCAATGAAAAATTCTTAAAATGCATCAAGATCAAAAAATAAATTTGGTTTGAAGGTTGGACAATGTTTCTAAATGTCTTAGAACATTTCATGAATTTTTTTGTAATTTTTAAATACCTAAAAGTATTTTTAATTAATTAATTCTCATTAATCAATTAAAAATAATCTTTTAAATATTTAAAAATACTTTTTTAATGATGAAAAATAAAATAAAAATATTTTTGGGTCTTAAAAATTATTTAAACTTTAAAGAAAAAGTTTCATAATTTTTAAGACATTTTTGCTATTTTAAATTAAATATGCAAAACAAATGAGAAAGAAATGAATTAAAATTAAATAAAAATGAAAGGTAATCCAAATGAGAGGCTGAGATGAGCTGCTGGGTCAAAAGGGGTTGACTGGGCGCGCATCTGGACGGCCCAGATTCAAACCAAACTAATCCTGATTAATTAAATATTAATTCATAATTAAAACTTAATGAAAAGATCCTGGCCTTCTATTCACGCGCGGGAAATGGAATCCAATGGCTCACGTTCAAACTCAGTGCCCTAACCCTAATTAAAAATTAATCACTCTCAGGTCACCGGAGACGAGCTCCGGTCGTCTTCTCCGGTGACCTTCTCCCCTGAAAATTCCAAACTTCCTAAAAACGTATCAAAAATGAAAAACAAAAACAGGGAAATGATCCTCACATCCTCACGAATCAAACCCCCATCCTAAAACACATTTATATTTCCTAAATGAGCTGAATCGAAGAAAAAGAAAACTAGGTCACGCAAGCTTCAGGCACAAATTAAATGCTCAAATCACATCCATTTTCAAAACCAATGGTACCAGAGTGATCAGCAAGACATGAAGAACAAATTTGCAACAAGAAAAGTCATTTCTGGAAAAATAAATTTCAGGCTACCTGAGATGTGAAGCTTTCCACTTGAGGACTTTCTGGCCTTCTCTTTATGTGCAGTTTACTCCTTAGAACCCCTTGATGATGTTTGAATACTCAAAATGAATTTGTGCTGGCTGGATAATGAGTTTCGAAAGGAACTGCTTCAAGCTCAGTCAACAATGGCTATGGAGATTCTGGCTCTTTCAGGTCATTGTGAATGATGGTTTGAGGTCCAAATGATGTATGGAGAAGCTTTGCAAGGTTTGTTTGGCTGTTTGTGAGCTAGGGAAAGGGATTCGAAAGCAACTGCAGAAATGGAGTGAGAAATGGCAGTGAGGTTTCTTGGCTGTTTCAGGCTTGTGCTTTTGGTTTTTTGAGGTCTATGAAGCAAGATGAGATGATTAGTGAAGTTGGCTTGGATGTTTAGTGACTGTGGAGAAGAATTCGAAGCAAGTTGCAAAATGAGAGGTTTTTGTGTATGTTGTGAATGAGGAAGCTTCAGCCTTGTGTGTTTTATGTTTTGGCCAGCATTTGGATAGCATAAACAATTGCAAGTGGCTGGGAGATGTGACATGTCCTTTATTGATTGGGATGTTTGCTTTTGCCAAAAAGTCAACTTTTGTGTAAGTGAGGCATGGCTCAAAGTCTAGGCAAGTACAAGGCATGGGCTGGCGCAGCAAGGATGAGGGAGAGGTCTAGCAAAGCTCAGCAGCCAATGTATCAAGTTGGTGAAGTGATCATGATGGTTTTTGCAAGTTGGGATATTTTGGTTCACATGTGATAAAGCCTTGTTACACAAACCAAGCCATGAGCAAATTCAATCCAATTCTGATTTTTAGGACTTAGAGAATGTTTGTGTAATGGTTTGAAATGAATTAGAGGTCACATGATGCATTGGTCCAAGATTTTGCAAAGTTTCCAAATGAGGCATGCCTTGAAAATTAATGATTTTAGCCAACTTTGCATGGCCATAACTTTTGATCCAAGAAGAGTTTGATCATGTTCTTGTACTTTTTGAAAAGGGAAAGATGAGATCTACAACTTTCATGACCAAAGTTTTTCCATTTGAAACCTTTTTGGATCATGAATCAAGGCTTGAAAATTGACCTAAAATGATGCATTCTTGAAAAGTCAACTATGCCCAAAAAGTCAACCTTTGCAAAAACCCTAAATTCTTGATTTCTATGAACTTCAACCTTCTTCCATGATCAAATAAAGATCACATACACTCAAAATGATGAAGATCACCCATTGGTTGGGTCATTGGGGGCCTCAGATGCCCTGATTTTGCACTGACTTGTCTGAAAAGTCAACTCTTGATCAGATGACTTCCCCATGGAATTTCTTCATAAAAATTGATATGCCTACTCCCTATACCATATAGAGATCAATGGAAACAAGAATGACCAAAAAATTTGGGGTTATGGCCTCTGAAACCAAAACCCTAATTTTCAGTCAACTGTGCAGTTCATCCTGGCTCTGCATCCACTCAAACCCTAGCTCTTGTGATTCCTCTGCACTTTTGACTTTGAGGAGATGAAATATGATATAAGAACACACATGGACCCCTTTGAGTTGATTGGTTGCCTTTGGAATGGCTCAAGATGCTTTGGGATTGCTCAGATCACAAACCCTAGGTGCAGATGCCTTAGAAACTATCCAGTGAATTAAAAATGAGATGTGAAATGATATGACTGTGTTTATGCATATGAGAATGATCACAAGCCATGGTGTGAATGGGTGAGGGAAAATTTGGGGTGTTTACAGCTGCCCCTATTCAAACATGAGTTAGCTGTGCAGGATGTAAGCGACGGCTTAACAGGCCAAACAAGATAACTTGTGGTTGAATACCAAAGACAGTCCAGAATTTGCACTCACAGAAAAAGGGATATAAAGTATATTGTAAAGTATGGGCGACGGAGGACGACCGCCGAGCAGAGGACGACTGCTGGGTAAGGAGCAATGACGGGGACGGCCGACATGCTGGGAAGAGTGCTGAAAATAAAGCAATGACGGGGACGGCCGACATGCTGGGGATAAAAGGTAAAGCTAAGACGGGGACGGCCGACTAGCTGGGGAAAATAAAATCATGATGGGGACGGCCATCACGATAAAACTGTAAGAAATTCTGAGGATTAATGAAACATGACGGGGACGGCCATCAAGTTCATAAAGGTAAAGCAACGATGGGGACGGCCATCGGGCTAAGAAGAGAGAAGGGACCACGACGGGGACGGCCATCGGGTTAAAAAGGAAAAGGGACCACGACGGGGACGGCCATCGGGTTAAAAAGGAAAAGGGACCACGACGGGGACGGCCATCGGGTTAAAGAATGAATGAAATAAACAGATGATGGGGTACGGCCATCAAAGGTGAAGGACGATCACCTAGCAGGGGACGGCTGCTCTGTTGGGGATAAAAGGAATATGATGGGGACGGCCATCAAAGGTGGAGGACGACCACCTGGCAGGGTACGGCTGCCGAAAATATCAACGATGGGGACGGCCATCGGATAGAAAAGGTCAACGATGGGGACGGCCATCGGACGAGCAAGATGGAGGACGACCATCAAGAAGTGGAGGACGGCCACTCAGCAGGGGACGGCTGCTCTCGGGGTTTGTCATAACACAAGACGAGTGTTAGATAACCAAAATCGACAATGGGGACGGCCATTGGATAAAGTTGATGAAGGACGATCATCAAGAGGGTGGAGGACGACCACCTAGCAGGGGACGGCTGCTAAAAACAACGATGGGACGGCCATCGGATGAGCATGATGGAGGACGACCATCAAGAAGTGGAGGACGACCACTCAGCAGGGTACGGCTGCTCTCAAAGGTATCATAACACAGGACGAGTGTTAGATAAAAAGAAAATTTGTTGGTGATCTACTGGGGATAATGTAAACACGGACGAGCGTTTACATCCAAGAAACAAAAGGGTATAAGTGTTTTGGGTATTGTGTATAGATTAAAGATGCGGACGAGCATCCTTAAGACTATGATACGGACGAGTATCATGTAGAAACAAACTGACACACGTTCAGAGATGATGATACGGACGAGTATCCACTGGTTAACAAGGAACACGGACGAGTGTTGCATCTGAAAGGACTCTTCTGGGGAAAAATAGACACGGACGAGCATCTATATTCAAGAAGACATAAGTGTTTGACACAGTGTATGGATTAAAGATGCGGACGAGCATCCTTAAGACTATGATACGGACGAGTATCATGTAGAAACAAACACTGGACGCAACGTTATGAGATGATGGTACGGACGAGTACTAACTGGTCAACAAAGAACAAGGACTACTGCCGAATCTGTGGGGTTACGAGTGATGATGTATACAAGATACGGACGAGTATCTGTATAAGTGTACCATGAGTATTGAGTATTGTATTGTATAGATGAGTGTTTATCTGCTGGGGGGGTGACACGGACGAGTGTCAAAAGAGAAAAGTATAACATTAACAAGTATCCAGGTGACTGCGCTGGGGATACGACACGGACGGGTGTCAAGAAAGTGTATATAAGGTATGTGAGTGCAAAAAGGATGTCTTTGGCTTTCTGCTGGGATATGACACGGACAGGTGCCAGAATATATCTGTAATGAGGGTGATTTATTTGTAAAGGGTGTTCAGGCGACTTTACTGGGGAATGATGACACGGACGAGCGCCAAAAGGTGCATATACTGGTGTTTGTGATTTGAGAGGCAGCTGCTTCTGCTGGGATTCTGATGGGGATTTTGGGGGAAAGTAATCTGTATTCACAAGCGTTTAATTCACAACATGACTTATGATTATGCTATGCATTTGATTTTTGCCGTAATGCTCCGTATTAGACGGAATGCTACGCTCTGGGGGGTGAATATGATGCGGATGCCATGATTATGCAAAGAGGCACCGATCCAGGATTCGGATCCCGTTGTTGCGAAGATTTCTGGTTGATCTGCTTGAAGTGAACATCCCAGCTGGGGATGAGATTATTGGTAGATCCAATGATGTATCTGCTCGGGGATATACGTCACTGGTTGACATGACCTTGATAAAACGGGACCCAGCTGGGGTTTGTAGAAGCTTTCCTCACTCTGTTGTGATCTCTTCATGCGTTGCTCTTCTGAATAAAGGCTTGAAGCTCTGTGGGGAGATGATTTCCTGTCTTCTGTATTCAACTGAGGATGACAAGGCAACTCGGCTGGGGAATTGTGAGAGGCAACTCAGCTGGGGAAAGCAATGGGGAGCAACTCAGCTGGGGAAAGAGCATCTCGGATGCTGAGATGGAGTGTATGCTGATTTGGCAGCTCCGCTGGGGAAATGGGCATCCTCCAGTGCCATGTGGAAGATAGACCGAGTTGATAATGATTCGCCTACTTGCTGAGACGTAACCTGCATGCCCCTGGTTGCGTTCTGGATACCTGCAATCCTGCAAAGACAAAGGAACGTACAAAAGGTCCCGAGGTATCCCTTATTGGATTCCGTCATAGGAGTTAAGTACTTTCGAGAATAATCACATTCCCTGCAAGCATGTTTTATTTTTTTTAGAGAAAGGCATCTGTACTTATGCAATTGTATTTTTAGAGATATCAGACAACTCTTTGCAAAACATAAATGTAAAACGAAACATGACTGAAAATCTGATTTTATTAATTCATGTGCCCTGAATTGGCAAGATACAGTCAAAGAAACATATCTCCTGAAATGAGGAGATTGTTACAAATTGAGGAATAAAGTGCTGGCGGTGTTGACGACGCTTTCAAGGAGCTTCCTCTTCTGCTATGACTCGTATGACAATGACGTTCTTCTCGTCTTGCTTTCTGGAGAGAGTTGATTCTGATTGAAGCTTGATCCTTTGGAAGCTTACCAAGTTGTAGGTGATGCAGACGAACTCAGAATGCAGTTGTTCGCTTATTCCCTTATTTTGCATGGATCGCCCTTTCAGGTTTTCAATCCATCGGGATACCCATTTTTGCCTGAGCTGTCCAATGCGGCTTTTCAACTCAGCGGGTGTACATTTTTTTTTCAGTTATTTCCCTTACTTTTGCCCGAGTCTTTTATTCTGTTTTTGACTCGCCGGGATGCCCTATTTTTGCCTGGACTTACATTCTGTTTTTATGTCCAGCGGGTCGTTTTATGCGAAGTATTTTTTAACTGCATCTGAATTCACAGGGGACGGGAAATCTTCACCATCCATGGTGCTGAGCATCAGTGCTCCACCAGAGAAAACTTTCTTTACAACGAATGGTCCTTCATAATTTGGAGTCCATTTGCCCCTGTAGTCTGTATGAGGAGGGAGGATTCTTTTCAACACAAGATCTCCTACTTGGTACTCTCGATGCCTGACTTTCTGATCAAAGGCTTTCTTCATTCTCTTCTGATATAACTGCCCGTGGCAGATTGCAGCCAATCTTTTCTCTTCGATCAGACTCAGTTGTTCGAATCGGGACCGAACCCATTCTGCTTCACTCAGTTTAACATCCATCAATACCCGTAAGGAGGGTAATTCAACTTCAACAGGCAGGACTGCTTCCATACCATATACAAGCTGATACGGTGTTGCCCCAGTGGATGTTCTGATTGATGTGCGGTACCCATGCAAGGCAAACGGTAGCATTTCATGCCAGTCTTTGTATGTGATTACCATCTTCTGCACAATCTTCTTGATATTCTTATTTGCCGCCTCAACAGCGCCGTTCATCTTTGGCCTGTAAGGAGAAGAATTGTGATGTTGGATCTTGAAGTCCCGGCACAGTTCTGCCATCATTTTGTTGTTTAAATTGGAACCATTATCAGTAATGATTCGCTCGGGAACTCCATATCGACAGATGATATCTCTTTTCAGAAATCGGGCTACCACTTGCCTCGTAACATTTGCATATGAGGCTGCTTCAACCCACTTAGTGAAATAGTCAATGGCAACCAGGATGAATCTATGGCCATTTGAAGCAGTTGGCTCAATCTTGCCAATCATATCAATGCCCCACATAGCAAAGGGCCAGGGTGAAGACATGATGTTCAAAGGATTGGGAGGCACATGCACCTTGTCTGCGTAGATCTGGCATTTATGACATTTCCTGGCATAGGCACAACAGTCTGCATCCATTGTGATCCAGTAATAGCCTGATCTTAACAACTTCTTAGCCATGGCATGTCCTCCTGCATGGGTACCAAAAGATCCTTCGTGCACTTCATGCATCAGCAAATCTGCTTCCGTCTTGTCAACACATCTGAGGAGTACCATGTCAAAGTTCCTCTTGTATAAAGACCCATCAGTATTCAGAAAGAAACTACCAGCAAGCCTTCTCAAAGTCTTCTTATCACCGGGAGATGCCCCAGGTGGGTATGTCTGGTCCTCCAAGAAGCACTTAATGTCGTGGAACCAAGGCTTATCATCTTTTATAACATCTGCTGCAAATACATATGCTGGTCTATTGAGTCTGGACACTGAAATCTGAGGTATAAAGTTAGCGGCTTGAACTTTGATCATGGATGAAATGGTAGCAAGAGCATCTGCAAACTGATTCTCGTCCCGAGGGATATACTCAAGCTTGACTGTTGTGAAGAAGGTCAGTAACCTCCTTGTATAATCCCTGTAAGGTATCAGATGATCTTGGTGGGTGTACCATTTCCCGTTGGTTTGATTGACTACCAAAGCTGAATCTCCGAACACGGTCAATGTCTTGATCCTGAGGTCAATGGCTTCCTCAAGACCCATAATGCAAGCTTCGTATTCAGCTTCGTTGTTAGTGCAATTGAAAGTGAGTTTTGCCGAGAAAGGCATATGAACTCCTTTTGGTGTAATGAGTACTGCACCAACACCACGGCCATTCATGTTAACAGCCCCATCAAACATCATAGTCCATTCTTCTTCCGGGTCGGGCCCTTCGGTGTGAATAGGCTCTTCGTGATCTTTTGCTTTAATGAACATGATGTCTTCATCAGGGAAGTCAAATCTCATAGGCTGGTAGTCATCGATGGGTTGCTCAGCAAGATATTCAGATAGTACACTGCCCTTGATGGCTTTCTGAGAAGTGTACTGTATGTCGTATTCTGTGAGAATCATCTGCCATCTTGCAACCCGTCCGGTAAGAGCTGGCTTCTCGAAAATGTACTTAACTGGATCCATTTTTGAGATTAATAAGGTAGTGTGGGTCAACATATACTGTCTCAGTCGGCGAGCAGCCCACGCTAAAGCACAGCAAGTTTTCTCGAGCAGTGAATAACGTTGTTCACAGTCGGTAAACTTTTTGCTTAGGTAGTATATTGCATACTCTTTTCGACCAGACTCGTCATGCTGACCTAGCACACACCCCATTGACTCTTCTAATACTGTTAAGTACATAATCAGAGGTCTTCCTTCAACTGGAGGCATAAGGATTGGAGGTTCTTGCAGATATTCCTTGATCTTGTCAAAAGCCTTCTGGCAGTCTTCGTTCCACCTGACCGTCTGTTCTTTTCTCAACAATTTGAACAAAGGTTCACAGGTTGCCGTAAGGTGAGATATGAACCTTGAAATGTAGTTCAATCGACCTAAGAACCCTCGAACTTCCTTCTCTGTCTTCGGTGCAGGCATTTCTTGAATAGCCTTGACTTTATCAGGATCCACCTCAATCCCTTTCTCGCTTACAATAAAGCCCAGCAGCTTACCGGATCGCACCCCGAATGTGCATTTGTTGGGGTTCAACTTCAATTGGTATTTCCTCAGACGCTTGAATAACTTGAGCAGATTTACCAGGTGATCTTCCTCTGTAAGGGACTTGGCGATCATATCATCCACATAGCATTCTATTTCCTTGTGGATCATATCGTGGAATAATGTCACCATAGCCCGTTGATATGTTGCACCAGCATTCTTCAGTCCGAATGGCATCACTTTGTAACAGAACGTGCCCCAGGGTGTGATGAATGTTGTCTTCTCCATGTCTTCAGGTGACATCTTGATCTGATTATATCCTGAGAATCCATCCATGAAGGAGAATACCGAGAACTGAGCCGTATTATCCACCAATACGTCAATGTGAGGTAATGGGAAGTCATCTTTCGGGCTGGCTCTGTTCAGATCCCGGTAGTCAACACACATTCTAACTTTGCCGTCCTTCTTAGGCACAGGTACTATGTTAGCAACCCACGGCGGGTAGCTAGTCACAGCAAGGAACCCGGCGTCCCATTGCTTTTGTACCTCTTCTTTGATTTTCATAGCCATGTCTGGGCGAGTTCGGCGCAACTTCTGTTTGACTGGTGGGCATTCTTCCCTCAAAGGCAGCTTGTGCACAACTATATCGGTGTCCAACCCTGGCATATCTTGATACGACCAAGCAAACACATCAACATACTCTTGAAGCAGATCTGTCAGTTGTCTCTTCACTGAGTCTTGCAGGCAGGCCCCGATTTTTACTTCTTTCACGTTTTCTTCCGTACCAAGATTAATCACTTCAATCTCCTCCTGGTGAGGAGTAATAACCTTTTCCTCCTGTCTCAACAACCTGGCTAGCTCTTCAGGAAGCTCATATTCTTCATCAACCCCTTCATCAGCTTGATTGATTGGATTGTCAAAGTCATACGATGTCATAGCCGTGCTGTTGTCGGTGCTGTCAGGAAGGCACTCTCTGCAAGGGTTAAGTTGGTTCCTTTTAGTGATTGATTTTAATCTTGCTTTTAGAAAAAGTGAAATGAAGTTATCATTTTGAAAACACCGCCATTTATTTTTGTACAAAAAGAAAAATGGAAAAACAGTGAGCATAAAAGAAAAAGACTCGTTTGCAAAAAGATGTCTGATATTTCATTAATTTAATCTTGTTTGCACAAAAGTACAGATGGCCCTGGTTACAAAATGAGTCTTGTCATCTTGGGCAAGATGCAAGACTTGGATGCATGCTATATAAAAATACAGGAAATAATAATTACTCTGCTCGAGTAACACTTATAATTTCCTGGGAAGACCAGTTCGAGACACTGCTCCCCGGGATCTTCGGACGAATCCAATTCTCCAGATTGCGCTCCTCTTCCAGCTCGTCTTCCAAACAGTTGATAGCATCGGGGGTAAGCATCCCCCCACTGACAAAACCAGGCTCTGCAGCAGCCTTTGCTTGATGTTGAGTTGGTCTGTAACCCAACCCAAACTTGTCCTTCTTCTCCTCCACAGCTAAGACCTTGCCCCAGCCTAGGGCAGTTCCTTCCTCAACAACCTTCCGGGCTTGTTGGTAAGACGACATTGGGGTACCAGATACAGCAGATGCTTCATTGACATTCAAGGCTTCAAAACCTTGGCTCATTGTTTCATGGATCTCCCCATCCATCTCAATGTATTTATAAGTAGCCAGATGGCTAACAAAAATGTCCTCTTCTCCACAGATTGTGACAACTTGACCTTCCCACTCAAATTTTAACTTTTGGTGAAGGGTAGACGTTATTGCGCCGGCGGCGTGAATCCAGGGTCTACCCAACAAACAGCTGTAGGCGGGCTGAATGTCCATCACATAAAAGATAGTTTTAAAGGTCTGTGGGCCAATTGTCACAGGCAGCTCAATCTCTCCCAGAACCGATCTCTTCGAACCATCAAAGGCTCTTACCACCAGGTTGCTGGGTCTCAATGCCAATCCATCATATTCAAGCTTCACCAGAGCCTTCTTTGGTAAGACATTCAGGGAAGAACCTGTGTCCACCAGCACATGAGAAAGGACAGCTCCTTTGCATTCCAGGGTTATGTGCAAGGCTTTGTTGTGGTTGCGGCCATCCACTGTCAAGTCAGAATTGGTGAACCCTAGCCCTTTCCTAGCAGTAACATTTCCAACCACGGTTTCCAATTGGTTGAAAGTAATCTCCTCAGGCACGTAAGCTGCATGCAGGACTTTAAGTAGTGCATTCCGATGGGCTTCGGAGCACATAAGCAGTGAGAGGATGGAGATTTTGGATGGCGTCTGGTGAAGTTGATCCACAATTTTGTAATCACTCTTTTTGATGATCCGCATAAACTCATCAACTTCCTGATCAAATGGAGTCTTCAGGGCTTCTTTGGCAGCTGGATCTTCCTGCACCGGGCCTTTTCCTTTTGCCTTGGCAGCAGCTTCTGCTTCGGCAGTAGGTCTCTGAACTTGTGAGGCGAAGAGACGTCCGCTTCGAGTGAAGCCTCCGCCTCCCCCCACATTACCTACTTGTGGTGCAGGTGCTGATGTTTCAAGAGTGATTCTTTTTCCTTCGCAGTACACGTCAGAGCCATAGTGCCAAGGGATGGCCCTATTGCTTTCGTATGGTATTGGTCCAGGCACCGTGACAGTGACTGGACTGATTGCTGCTGCTGAAGGGACTGTTATTGTTTGTGGATCATAAAAGATTGTAACTGGTGCTCTGGCAGGAGCAGCACCTTCTGAATGGTAGGCGGAATTATTTTCAGGATCGTAGAATATGGTAACAGTGGAGACATCTTCGTGATTGATTGCTGGTGTTGTAGGAGGTTCTGTCGGAAGGACTGTTGTTGTCGTTGATGGAGAGTCGAAATGGACTGAAGCTGAAGTTGTAGCAGGAGAAACTATTGAAAACTGATCATTTGGAAGGACAGGTGAAGTACTTGTTGATGGTGCTGATGAATTATCGGGAACAATAGTTGCTGTAGTTGTAGGAGGGTCTGAAACTGTTGTTGATGAAGTTGCTTGATTTGCCGGAAATGATGTAGTGATCTGCAGTAGGCCATTCTGAATAAGGCTGTCAATGCCGTTCCTCAGGTCTTCGCACCCATTCCATGAAATATTGCAGTAGGGGCACCCTAGTTCACACCCTGGAAATATGTTGTTTTCACGGAGTTGAGCTTTGATTTCCACCAATGGTGTCCTGATCTGATCCACACTGGTTATGAAATAAGACGGTGTGTCTTCTTCAATTGCGTTAATTCGAGGACCACCATGGTTTGGCATTGGGTTTTTGTTGACATTGGGCGGCGGTGCAAAATTCAGAGCCTTGGAGTCTACCAAGTCTTGTACCTTCATATGCAGAGCCCTGCATTTTTCTGTACTGTGACCAGGTGCGTTTGAATGGAAAGCACACCTAGCATTGGAGTCATAGTTTCTTGGTAAACTGTTGGGATCCGGAGGTGCCAACGTTCTTAGCTCAACTAGGTTGAGTTTCAGAAGCTGTGGCAGCAAAGCAGCATACGGCATTGGAATTGGGTCGATCACTCGGTTAGCTTGGGATGGCCTTTGTTGGAATGGCCTCTGTTGATTGTTGTTGTTGGAGTTGTTGTTGTTGTAGTTTCTTGGAGGATATTGATTCTGCTGATGATACTGAGGTTGTTGTTGGAAGTTTTGTTGAGGAGGTTGATAGACTGGCTGTGGATGAGCTGGAGCAGGGATAGTGACTGCTGCTATTGATCTCTGAGCATATTGGGGCCTACCCCTGTTGGTGTGAATGGCATTGGTCTCGCCAGTTCTTCTCGGGCCTGCAAAAGGCTTTCTTGTACCACTGGACGAGCTTGCACCGTTGTCTGAGATCTTTCCCATTTTTAACAGGCTTTCAATTCTCTCCCCAGCTATAACAACATCCGCAAAGCTAGTGGAAGAGAAAGCAGCTAACCTGTCAATATAGGTTCCCTGAAGAGTGTTCATAAACATGTCTGCCATTTCTCTCTCAGACATTGGTGGTTGAACGGCAGCACCAATTGCCTCCATCTTTGAGCATATTCTCTGAAGCTCTCCCTCGAAGACTGTGACATTCCCATTAGGAGGGTCCTGTTGGGTGCCATATCTAGATTATACTGATACTGTCTGATGAAGGCTTCTGCCAGGTCCTTCCAGCATCTTACAGTTGCTCTTGTCAGATGGGAATACCATTCCCTAGAAGCTCCAGTCAAGCTATCTTCGAAGTAGAACATCCAAAGTTTCTCATCCATTGTATAGGCCTTCAGCCTTCCCAGAAATGATTGCAAATGAGTCCGGGGGCATGAAGTCCCATTATACTTTTCGAAACATGGAGGCTTGAACTTGTGGGGGATCCTGACCCCTTCTACCAATCCCATGTCCATGACGTCGAACCCCAAAGAGTTTTGAGACTCCAGTGATCTCAACTTCTCAGCTATCTCTTCCAATCGTCTATCATATGTTTCCTCTCCGGCACCCATTACTGTATACTGGTCCTCCTGAGGATCTTCTTGAAGTACTCTGGCTGCTGTGGCTGTCCCTTGAATGTTTGCAGGAATATTAACCTCAGGATGTAGATGTGGACCAAACACAGGGGGGGTAACATGTGGTTGCACCCTTTCATTATTACTGGTGCCCGCAGTTCCTACATGAGGCTCCTCTTGATTTTGCCTCTCCACCATGGCCCTCAGTCTCTCCTGGCTCTGAGCCATGTTGTTCATAACTTCCATGAACTGCGTCATCTGCGTTCTCATCTCTAACCTTTCGTTTGCCATCTGGTTTCTGACCTCCGTAAGGTCCTGCTGCATCTGATCCATCTGAATTCCCGGAAGGTTGTTTCTAGTTGGGTACCTGTGTGGCCTGTTGAGAGGAAATACCCGGCGGCGAGCAATAATTCCTGAATATCACAACAGAGGTTAGCAACAACAAAACAAAAACCTACAAAACAAACAGAGGGTTAGTATGCAATGCAATTATGCTTATTTGCTCTCAAGGTATCCGGTTTGGCCTTCGGTTTTGACCCTTCCAGACCCTTGAAGATGATGCTGTTGTAGTTGCTTTTGAAGTGAACTCAGATAGAAACCAACAAATATATTACAAAGGGTGAAATAATACAACTTGTTCATTTTACAACACAAACCCTCAAAGGGGCCAAAATACATCACAAAAAGCAAAAGTACATGGAAAAGGAACAACAACAAGCAAATGATCAAACTCCAAGGCCAAACTCATCCTCACGAACTTCCTTGAGAAATGCTTCGGTCACAGGATCAGCCGGATGCTCCGTGAGACTTCTGATGAGAAGGTTTCTTGTTGCAACAACTGCAGTCAACTTCCTGTTTTGACTTTGGTCCTTAGACTTCTTCACTCCAGCTCTGATTTCTAGCTCTGATATTTCCTTCTGGGCTGCCGCGAGGGCTTTTTCCATCTGCTCCATCTTGTCCTGAACTCTCTTGTCTTCTAGAGTACGGGCCTCAGTGATCCGGACCCACCTGGCCTGACTCTCCTTCAGGTACAAGTCTGTTCTTGCTCTCTGGAACTGGGCTTCTTTACAAGCATTCTTCAGAATCTGCTCACCAGCTTTAGACTTGTTGATATACTCCCCAGACTTCTCAATCTTGGTCAAGTGTCCCACTCTCAACTTCTCCAATCTCTCAATCTCCCTTACACCTTCACTCCTCTCCCTGAGGGTCTTCTGCAAGGCTTGGGTTAACTTCTCATTTCTTTCCTTTAAGCTTTCAAACTCCTCCAAACTGATAGTGGCAGGGGGTGGTGCTGAAGATGACTCAGGCATATCTTCTATGGTGAAAGGCATTCCAGAGAATTGGGCCCTAGCATGGGACCACTCATAATATTGGACTGATGCCACATTATTGCACTTACCCAGAATGGTAATTCCCTTAGTTTGAACATGATCCCAGGCCCAGGCAGCCTGCCTAACAGTTGCCAGACTAATCTTGTTCTCACAGTAGAGGGTCTCAACCAAGTCTTGTTCCCTAGTGTCGCTCCCGACAAATGAAAATGGATCAAATGAAGGTACAGACGCGAACGGTCGGCGAAGGGAACAGTGAGAACACACAGCCGTGAACTCACTGGAGAATGAAAAGAGTCGCCAGCTGGGCATTTTTATCCCGGGGGAAAGGTAATGCTGCATAGACCTAGAAAAAGATGGATAAGACGGTTTGCGGACCAGAGAAACTGAGAAAGGGGGTTGGTTACAACCTGGGAAGGTATTAGCACCCAGATTGTCCGCCGTACTCGACGGGATCCACGCTTAAAAAGATTTGTGTTTTAAAGGGGTAGTGTCAGTGCAATTTGTGCATAAAAGAGCTGGAAAAGATGTACAAGTGTCAGTGTAAAGAAATGTGATGTGTATAAATGTACAGTGTCAGTGTGAGATCAGGAATGAAATGCTCAAGAATATGAGGCTAAAGAATGAAGCTGGAAGGAGGGGGAATGTACAGAGACTTTTGTTCGATAACTGTTAAGTTATGCCTACGTATCCTCTCGTGCAATGAGGAAGTCAGAACACCGTAGTTCGACCCAAAGAGACTGAAAGGATTGACTGGTGAACTGCTTGCAGTCTATGCTCAAGTGTATGACCTGTCTGGCTCAGGTGCAAACTGTCTTGCATTAGACGGAAGAAGCGAGTTCTCGTTTGTGAATGAGTGTGATGAGAAAAGAATCCCGAAGGAGACGATTATTGTTTGTTTTTGAGTGTTTTCAGTCTTTTATTGTTTTTGGATTTTGTCATAAGTTAATGAGCTTAAGTCTAAACCAATGGATTTAGTAAACTCATCACATCTTCCCTCTGATTAGGGGTAATGAGAATTACCTTAAGTGTGAAGTCAG
The DNA here is from genome assembly GCA_963966055.1 of Lathyrus aphaca. Classification (NCBI taxonomy): domain Eukaryota; kingdom Viridiplantae; phylum Streptophyta; class Magnoliopsida; order Fabales; family Fabaceae; genus Lathyrus; species Lathyrus aphaca. Next base: position 623,689,544 of record OZ014519.1, read on the forward strand.
ATTCTCACACTTAATCACCTTCGATGTAGGGTTAAGATCATTAACCTACTTGTGATTAATTAGATGTTTTTGTGATTCTTGTTTAGTGTTAAGTAATGAGGTTAAGCCATAATCAGGGATTTAACAGGCTCATTACACTATCCTAAAAGAAGGATAATAGATGAGGGTGTTTAAGCTGAGGAAGGATCCTCAGCTTAATCCATGATTAGGGATTAAACCCATGACAGAACAAACCTTTGATTAAGTGGATTTTATTAATGATATGATGATGAAGTGTTTTTTATGATTTGTAAGACAACTTGAGGGGGACTTGTCCATTAACTTTAGGGTTAGTCCTTCTTAACCAATTAAGGAAGAATTAGAACCCTAATGCAAGGCCCAAGTTACAAGTGTAATGTCTTGATGATTATTAGATGGATTAATTAAGAGAGTTCAACACCTTAAGGGTCCAAGACTTAGGATTAAAGTTATACACTCCATCCTAAAAGAAGGATGCAGGCATGATCTTAATCACAAAGTCTTAAAGCCTTGAGGGTTTAGTCCCTGATTATGAGGTGAGGAGAGAAGACTCAAAGAGAGACACAAAGGTAAAAACTATGGGGAGACTAATCAAAACCCTAATTCATTATCATGCTTGGTTGTCCCTAAGGTTTGTGAGGTTTGCAAGAAACAATCTTCAGAGGAACCACCAGGAAGCAGATGAACAAGATCAAGAGAAGCAAAGTGACTTGCTTCATCCAAGAAGTCAAGTCACTTGAAGAAAGAAAGTGGGAGGAAGAAGAATGAACAAACTCAATCTCAAACACACATAAAAATGCAGCAAGGTATGCAAGAGAGATGAGAATAGAGGTTATGAGAAGTGAAGGCAAATTCACTTCTCAAGTTTTACTTACCACCTGAAATGTTAGAAACAAATGCAATACAATGCTAAATGAGATGAAATGATATGATAAGCAAAAACCAGAAGCATGTTGATGATGATGATGATGCTATGAAGTGCTGCAAACATGGGACAAGGCATGGGAATGCTCATACAAAGTCATGGATGCAAATGATGCAAGCTAAGGAGCATGAACAAGCATGAAATGTTATGAAACATACAAGACAAATGACATGGCAAATATGCAATGCAATGATCAAACATGATTCATACATGTCTTAAGATGTTAAATGAATCATGAGAATGCACAAAATGTAATGGCAAGTCATGTTATGCAAGAGAATGCAAGGGGGATGCAAATGAAAGCCCAAATTAGGGTTCATGGATCAAACATCAAACATAAACCAAAAACAGAAGCAAACCTTAACATAAAAAATGGAAAATGGTACCCAAAGAAACCCTAGACCTATAATGAATCATTGCCCAAAGGGGAACTCTCAACTCTCAACCAAACTCAAGTTATGATTTTTACAAGTTATTAGGGTTTTTTAGGGTTTGTAACAAAAGAAATGCCAATCAATTAGAAAATGCAAGATCAAATCATGGCCTTTTTATCCTTGAAAGTTCATGCTAAATGGGAAACAATGCAAGAAGAATCAATGTCTCAACCTTCACCAATAGGCAGAAATGAATTTTCAAACATGTGATCAAAATAATGCATAAAAAATGATTTAATTCAATGAAAAATTCTTAAAATGCATCAAGATCAAAAAGAAATTTGGTTTGAAGGTTGGACAATGTTTCTAAATGTCTTAGAACATTTCATGAATTTTTTTGTAATTTTTAAATACCTAAAAGTATTTTTAATTAATTAATTCTCATTAATCAATTAAAAATAATCTTTTAAATATTTAAAAATACTTTTTTAATGATAAAAAATAAAATAAAAATGTTTTTGTGTCATAAAAATTAATAAAACCTTAAAGAAAAAGTTTCATAATTTTTATGATTTTTTAACTATTTTAAATTAATTGTACAAATTAATTGAAATAAATATGAATTAAAATCAAATTAAATGGAAAGTAAGCTGAATGGATGGCTAGGATTGTGTCTGGGTTTAAAAAGGTTGACTGGCGCGCGATCTTGTGGCCAGGATTCAAACTGAATTAATCTTGATTTATTAATTTAATTAAACCTAATTAAAACTAATGAACTGATCTGAACCACTCAAACACGCGCGCGAAACCTGATCCAATGGCCCACGTTTGAACCTTGCCCTAATTAAATGCAATTAACCCTAATCACTCTCAGGCTGCCGGAGAAGACTTCCGGTCGTCTTCTCCGGCCAGCCCTCACCTGAGAAACACCTAACTTCCTCAAAACGTAATAAAAATGAAAACTAAAGCCAGGGAAATGTTCCTCTCACTCTCACGAACCAAAACCCTAACCTAAAACAAATTTATATTACCTAAATCATCTGAATCGAAGAAACTAAGTTCTAGGGTTCGTGAGCTTCAAACAGAAATTAAATCCCTAAAACGCAACCATTTCAAAAACTAAAGGTACCAGAATGATCAGTGCATCATGAAGAACAAGTTTGTAACATAAAAAGAGATTTCTGGAAAAAATTATTTTTGAGCTACCTGAGTTTTGCAGTTTTTGATTTAGGAACTTTCAGGCTACTTCCCTTGATGCAAGCTGCTCTACTTGATCCCCCAAGTGTGTCTGGATGCTCAAATGGAGTTTAGATTTGCTGGATGATGAGTTTCGAAGAGAACTGCTTCAGTTCAGTCAGCAATGGCTATGGTGATCTTGGCACTTTCAGGCTGTGAAAAGGGGTGGTTTGTGATCTATGAAGTGTATTGAGTTGCTTTGCAGGGTTTGTTTTGGTGTTTGTGGGCTAGGATGAGAGATTCGATAGAATCTGCAGAATGAAGGTGAACAATGGCAATGGAGGATTCAGGGTGTTTCAGGCTGGTGCTTTGGGTGGTTTCTACTCAATGGAGTGTGTTGAGTTGGATAGTGATGAGAGTTTTAGTGTTTGCTTGCTGTGAAGAGGAATTCGAAGCCAATTGCAGTTGGGAGGTTTTTTTGTGAATGTTGTGAATGGTGTGTTTTCAGCCTTAGCTCTTGATATGTTTAGCTTGCAAATTGTACATATGACTCTCTCTCATTGGCTGGCTGATGTGACTTGTGCTTTATGGATTGGTAGGTTAACTTTTGCAACTTTGTCAACTCTTGTGTAAGAGAAAGTAAGGTGAGGTGCTAGGCAAGTACATGGGCATGGGCTGGCGCAGCAAGGTGAGGTGAGAGGCTAGCAAAGCTCAGCAGCCAATGCATCAAGTTGTAGCAAGCATGATGATGAGTTTTGCAAGTTGTGGCATTTTGGTTCACATGTGATCCTTTGCATAACCAAACATGAAACCAAGGGCAAACTTAGTTCAAATCTGATTTTATGACTTAAAGAAATGTTTGTGTACTGGTTTGAGAGGAATTAGAAGTCACATAATGCATTAATCCAAGGTTTTGCAAAATTTCCATTTGATGCATAACTTGAAAATCAATGATTTTTGCTAACTTTGCATTGCCATAACTTTTGATCCATGAAGAGTTTGATCATGTTCTTGTACTTTTTGAAAAGGGAAAGATGAGATCTACAACTTTCATGACCAAAGTTTTTCCATTTGAAGCCTTTTTGGATCATGAATCAAGGCTTGAAAATTGACCTAAAATGGGGTATTCTTGAAAAGTCAACTATGCCCAAAAAGTCAACATTTGCAAAAACCCTAAATTCTTGATTTTTATGAACTTCAACTTTCCTCCATGATCAAATAAAGATCATATACACTCAAAATGATGAAGATCACCCATTGGTTGGGTCATTGGGGGCCTCAGATGCCCTGATTTTGCACTGACTTGTCTGAAAAGTCAACTCTTGATCAGATGACTTCCCCATGGAATTTCTTCATGAAAATTGATATGCATACTCCCTATACCATATAGAGACCAATGGAAACAAGAATGACCAAAAAATTTGGAGTTATGGCCTCTGAAACCAAAACCCTAATTTTCAGTCAACTGTGCAGTTCATCCTGGCTCTGCATCCACTCAAACCCTAGTTCTTGTGATCCCTCTGCAATTTTGACTTTGTGAGGATGTAACATGATATAAGAACACACATGGACCCCTTTGAGTTGATTAGTGGCCTTTGGAGTGGCTCAAGAAGCTCTGGGATTGCTCAGATCACAAACCCTAGATGCAGGTGACTTAGAAACTATGCAGTGAATCAAAAATGGGATATGAGGGGATATGATTGTATTTATGCATATGAAATGATCACAAGCCATGGTGTGAATGGGTGAGGGCAAATTTGGGGTGTTTACAGCTGCCCCTATTCAAGCATGAGTTAGCTGTGCAGGTTGTAAGCAACGGCTTAACAGGCAAACAAGATAACTTGTGGTTGAATACCAAAGACAGTCCAAAATTTGCACTCACAGAATGAAGAAGAAAAGGGATATAGATTGTAAAAGGAAAATAAAGTATATTGTAAAGTGTGGGCGACGGAGGACGACCGTCGAGCAGAGGACGACTGCTGGGTAAAGTGGCATGTGAAGCAAAGCGATGACGGGGACGGCCGACATGCTGGGGAAAGTGTGTAAAATAAAGCGATGACGGGGACGACCGACATGCTGGGGATAAAAGATAAAGCTAAGACGGGGACGGCCGACTAGCTGGGAAAACTAAGATAATATGATGGGGACGGCCATCAAGATAAAGTAGTAACATTCTCTGGGGATTGGTGAAACATGACGGGGACGGCCATCAAGTTCACAAAGGTAAAGTAACCAACGATGGGGACGGCCATCGGGTTAAAAAAAAGAAAAGGGACCACGACGGGGACGGCCATCGGGTTAAAGAATAAATGAAATAAACAGATGATGGGGTACGGCCATCAAAGGTGAAGGACGATCACCTAGCAGGGGACGGCTGCTCTGTTGGGCATAAAAGAAATATGATGGGGACGACCATCAAAGGTGGAGGGCGACCACCTGGCAGGGTACGGCTGCCAAAATATCAACGATGGGGACGGCCATCGGATAGAAAAGGTCAACGATGGGGACGGCCATCGGACGAGCATGATGGAGGACGACCATCAAGAAGTGGAGGACGACCACTCAGCAGGGGACGGCTGCTCTCAAAGTTTATCATAACACAGGATGAGTGTTAGACAACTAAAATCAACAATGGGGACGGCCATTGGATAAAGTGATGAAGGACGATCATCAAAAGGTGGAGGACGACCACCTAGCAGGGGACGGCTGCTAAAATCAACGATGGGGACGGCCATCGGATGAGCATGATGGAGGACGACCATCAAGAAGTGGAGGACGACCACTTAGCAGGGGACGGCTGCTCTCAAAGTTTATCATAACACAGGACGAGTGTTAGATAAAAAGGAAATTTGACTGCGATCTACTGGGGATATAGTAAATACGGACGAGCGTTTACATCCAAGAAACAAAAGGTATAAGTGTTTGGTATTGTGTATAGATTAAAGATGCGGACGAGCATCCTTAAGACTATGATACGGACGAGTATCATGTAGAAACAAACTGACACGTGCTCAGAGCTGATGATACGGACGAGTATCAACTGGTTAACAAGGAACACGGACGAGTGTTGCATCTGAAAGTATCCTTCTGGGGAATAGTAGACACAGACGAGCATCTATATTCACGAAGACATAAGTGTTTGACACGGTGTATGGATTAAAGATGCGGACGAGCATCCTTAAGACTATGATACGGACGAGTATCATGTAGAAACAAACATTAGACGCAATGTTCTGAGATGATGGTACGGACGAGTACCAACTGGTTAACAAAGAACAAGGACTACTGTCGAATCTGCGGGGATATACATGGTGTATATAAGATACGGACGAGTATCTGAGTAGGTGTACCAATGAGTAGTGAGTATATAATGTATAGGTGAGTGTTTATCTGCTGGGGATATGACACGGACGGGTGTCAGGAAAGTGTATATACAAGTATAGGCGACCACGCTGGGGATATGACACGGACGGGTGTCAAGAAAGTGTATAGGTATATGTAAGTGCAAAGAGGGTGTCTTTGGCTTTCTGCTGGTGACACGACACGGACGAGTGTCAGGATGTATCTGCAATACTGGTGATCTTGGTTTGTAAAGTGTATTCAGGCAACCTGCTGGGAAATGATGATACGGACGGGTATCAAAAAGGAGATATGCACTGGTGTTTGTGATATGGGGCAACTGCTTTTGCTGGGACTCTGATGGGGATGTATTCTGTATGCCGACAGATTGTCAATATTTACAAGTGTTCAAATCACAACATGACTTATGATTATGCTATGCATTTGATTTTTTTGCCGTAATGCTCCGTATTAGACGGAATGCTACGCTCTGGGGGTGAATATGATGCGAATGCTATGATTATGCAAAGAGGCACCGATCCGGGATTCGGATCCCGTTGCTGCAAAGATCTCTGATCGATCTGCTTGAAGTGAACATCCCAGCTGGGGATGAGATCATTGATAGATCTGTAGTTGTATCTGCTTGGGGATATACGTCATCGATTGACATATTCTTATAATACGGGACCCAGCTGGGGTTTGTAGAAGCTTTCTCTCTCTCTGTTGTGACTTCTCCGTGCGCTGCTCTTCTGAATAGAGGCCTGAAGCTCTGTGGGGAGATGATTCCTCGATTCTCGCATCCTGCTGAGGAATAATGGTTGGTATTACAGCTGGGAGATGCTGTTGGTAATTCAGCTGGGGCGAGCAATGGGAAGCAACTCGACTGGGGATAGAGCATTTCGGATGCCGATATCTTTTGTAGATTTGCCAGCTTGCTGAGACGTAACTTGTATGCCCCAAGTTGTGTTCTGGATACCTGCAATCCTGCAAAGATAAAGAAACGCACAAATGGTCCCGAGGTATCTTTTACTGAGATTCCGTCATAGGAAATAAGTACTTTCGAGAGTAAGTATATTCCCTGCAAGCATGTGTTTTATTTTTAGAGAGAGGCATCTGTACTTATGCAATTGTGTTTTTAGAGACATCAGACAACTCTTTGCAAAACATAAATGTAAAAAACGAGACATGACTGAAAATCTGATTATATTAATTCGTGTGCCCTGAATTGGCAAGATACAGTCGGAGAAACATATCTCCTGAAATGAGGAGATTGTTACAAATTGAGAAATAAAGTGCTGGCGGTGCTGGCGATGCTTTCAAGGAGCTTCCTCTTCTGCTATGACTCGTATGACGATGACGTTCTTCTCGTCTTGCTTTCTGGAGAGAGTTGATTCTGATTGCAGCTTGATCCCTCGGAGCTTACCAAGTTGTAGGTGATACAGACGAATTCAGAATGCAGTTGTTCGCTTATTCCCTTATTTTGCATGGATCGCCCTTTCGGGTTTTCAATCCATCGGGATACCCATTTTTGCCTGAGCTGTCCAATGCGGCTTTTCAACTCAGCGGGTGTACATTTTTTTGCTTATTTCCCTTATTTTTGCCCGAGTCTTTTATTCTGTCTTTGACTCGCCGGGAGGCCCTATTTTGCCTGGACTTACATTCTGTTTTTATGTCCAGCGGGTCATTTTATGCGAAGTATTTTTTAACTGCATCTGAATTCACAGGGGACGGGAAATCTTCACCATCCATGGTGCTGAGCATCAGTGCTCCACCAGAGAAGACTTTCTTTACAACGAATGGTCCTTCATAATTTGGAGTCCATTTGCCCCTGTGGTCTGTATGAGGAGGGAGGATTCTTTTCAGCACAAGATCGCCTACTTGGTACTCTCGGTGCCTGACTTTCTGATCGAAGGCTCTCTTCATTCTCTTCTGATATAGCTGCCCATGACAAATTGCAGCCAATCTTTTCTCTTCAATCAGACTCAGTTGTTCGAATCGGGACCGAACCCATTCTGCTTCACTCAGTTTAACATCCATTAATACCCGTAACGAGGGTAGTTCAACTTCAACAGGTAGGACTGCTTCCATACCATACACAAGTTGATACGGTGTTGCCCCAGTGGATGTCCTGATTGATGTGCGGTACCCATGCAAGGCAAACGGTAGCATTTCATGCCAATCTTTGTAAGTGACTACCATCTTCTGCACAATCTTCTTGATATTCTTATTTGCTGCCTCAACAGCGCCGTTCATCTTTGGCCTGTAAGGAGAAGAATTGTGATGTTGGATCTTGAAGTCCCGGCACAGCTCTGCCATCATTTTGTTGTTCAAGTTGGAACCATTATCAGTAATGATTCGCTCGGGCACTCCATACCGACAGATGATATCTCTTTTCAGAAATCTGGCCACCACCTGTCTTGTGACATTTGCATATGAGGCTGCTTCAACCCACTTTGTAAAATAATCGATGGCGACCAGGATGAATCTGTGGCCGTTCGAAGCAGTTGGCTCAATTTTGCCAATCATGTCAATGCCCCACATAGCAAAGGGCCATGGTGAAGACATTATGTTCAGGGGATTGGGAGGCACATGCACCTTGTCTGCATAAATCTGGCATTTATGGCATTTTCTGGCGTAAGCACAACAGTCTGCATCCATTGTGATCCAGTAATAGCCTGATCTTAACAACTTCTTAGCCATGGCATGCCCTCCTGCATGGGTACCAAAGGATCCTTCGTGCACTTCATGCATCAACAAATCTGCTTCTGTCTTGTCAACACATCTGAGGAGTACCATATCAAAGTTCCTCTTGTATAAAGATCCATCAGTGTTCAGAAAGAAACTTCCAGCAAGCCTTCTTAAAGTCTTTTTATCATTGGAAGATGCCCCAGGTGGGTACGTTTGATCCTCCAAGAAGCACTTGATGTCATGGAACCAAGGCTTATCATCTTTAGCAATATCTGCTGCAAATACATATGCTGGTCTATCAAGTCTCGATACTGAAATCTGAGGTACAAAGTTAGCAGCTTGAACTTTGATCATGGATGAAATGGTAGCAAGAGCATCCGCAAACTGATTCTCGTCCCGAGGGATATACTCAAGCTTGACTGTTGTGAAGAAAGTCAATAACCTTCTTGTATAATCCCTGTAAGGTATCAGATGATCTTGGTGGGTGTACCATTTTCCGTTGGTCTGATTGACTACCAAAGCTGAATCTCCGAATACGGTCAATGTCTTGATCCTGAGGTCAATGGCTTCCTCAAGACCCATAATGCAAGCTTCGTATTCAGCTTCGTTGTTAGTGCAGTTGAAAGTGAGCTTTGCCGAGAAAGGCATGTGAACCCCTTTAGGTGTAATGAGTACTGCACCAACACCACGGCCATTCATGTTGACAGCCCCATCAAACATCATAGTCCATTCTTCTTCTGGGTCAGGCCCTTCAGTGTGAATAGGCTCTTCATGATCTTTTGCTTTAATGAACATGATGTCTTCATCGGGGAAGTCGAACCTCATAGGCTGGTAGTCATCAATGGGTTGCTCAGCAAGATATTCAGATAGTACACTGCCCTTGATGGCTTTCTGAGATGTGTACTGTATGTCGTATTCTGTGAGAATCATCTGCCATCTTGCAACCCGTCCGGTAAGAGCTGGCTTCTCGAAAATGTACTTAACTGGATCCATTTTTGAGATCAATAGAGTAGTATGGGTCAACATATACTGTCTCAGTCGGCGAGCAGCCCACGCTAAAGCACAGCAAGTTTTCTCGAGCAGTGAATAACGCTGTTCACAGTCGGTACACTTTTTGCTTAGGTAGTATATCGCATACTCTTTTCGACCAGACTCGTCATGCTGACCTAGTACACACCCCATCGATTCTTCTAATACTGTCAAGTACATAATCAGAGGTCTTCCTTCAACTGGAGGCATAAGGATTGGAGGTTCTTGCAAATACTCCTTGATCTTGTCAAAAGCTTTCTGGCAGTCTTCGTTCCACCTGACCGTTTGCTCCTTTCTTAACAGCTTGAATAAGGGTTCACAAGTTGCTGTAAGGTGAGATATGAACCGTGAAATGTAGTTCAATCGACCTAAGAACCCTCGAACTTCTTTCTCAGTTTTCGGTGCAGGCATTTCTTGAATAGCTTTGACTTTATCAGGGTCAACTTCAATCCCTTTCTCACTTACAATAAAGCCCAGCAGCTTACCGGATCGCACCCCGAATGTGCATTTGTTGGGGTTCAACTTTAGTTGGTATTTCCTCAGACGCTTGAATAACTTGAGCAGATTCACCAGGTGATCTTCCTCTGTAAGGGACTTGGCGATCATATCATCCACATAACATTCGATTTCCTTATGGATCATGTCATGAAACAATGTTACCATAGCCCGTTGATACGTTGCACCAGCATTCTTCAGTCCGAATGGCATCACTTTATAACAGAACGTGCCCCAAGGTGTGATGAATGTTGTCTTCTCCATGTCTTCAGGTGACATCTTGATCTGATTGTATCCCGAAAATCCATCCATGAAGGAGAATACCGAGAACTGAGCCGTGTTATCCACCAATACATCAATGTGAGGTAATGGGAAGTCATCTTTCGGGCTGGCTCTGTTCAGATCCCGGTAATCAACACACATTCTTACTTTTCCGTCCTTCTTAGGCACAGGTACTATGTTAGCAACCCACGGAGGATAGCTAGTCACAGCAAGGAACCCGGCGTCCCATTGCTTTTGTACCTCTTCCTTGATTTTCATAGCCATGTCTGGGCGAGTTCGGCGCAACTTCTGTTTGACTGGTGGGCATTCTTCCCTCAAAGGCAGCTTATGCACAACAATATCGGTATCCAACCCTGGCATATCTTGGTAGGACCAAGCAAACACATCAACATACTCTTGAAGCAGATCTATCAGCTGTCTCTTCACTGAGTCTTGCAGGCAGGCCCCGATTTTGACTTCTTTCACGTCTTCCTCCGTACCAAGATTAATCACTTCAATCTCCTCCTGATGAGGAGTAATAACTTTTTCCTCCTGTCTCAGCAACCTGGCTAGCTCTTCAGGAAGCTCATATTCTTCATCAACCCCTTCATCAGCTTGATTGATCGGATTGTCAAAGTCATACGATGTCATAGCTGTGCTGTTGTCGGTGCTGTCTGGAAGGCACTCTCTGCAAGGGTTAAGTCGGTTCATTTTAGTGATTGATTTTAATCTTGCTTTAGAAAAAAGTGAAATGAAGTTATCATTTTGAAAACACCGCCATTTATTTTTGTACAAAAAGAAAAATGGAAAAACAGTGAGCAGAAAAGAAAAAGACTCGTTTGCAAAAAGATTGTCCGATATTTCATTAATTTAATCTTGTTTGCACAAAAGTACAGATGGCCCTGATTACAAAATGAGTCTTGTCATCTTGGGCAAGATGCAAGACTTTGATGCATGCTATATAAAAAATACAGGAAATAATAATTACTCTGATCGAGTAACTCTTATAATTTCCTGGGAAGACCAGTTCGAGACACTGCTCCCCGGGATCTTCGGACGAATCCAATTCTCCAGATTGCGCTCCTCTTCTAGCTCGTCTTCCAAACAGTTGATAGCATCGGGGGTAAGCATCCCCCCACTGACAAAACCAAGCTCTGCAGCAGCCTTTGCTTGATGTTGAGTTGGTTTGTAACCCAACCCAAATTTGTCCTTCTTCTCCTCCACAGCTAAGACCTTGCCCCAGCCTAGGGCAGTTCCTTCCTCAACAACCTTCCGGGCTTGTTGATATGACGACATGGAGATTCCTGAAACAGCAGATGCTTCATTGACGTTCAAGGCCTCAAAACCTTGGCTCATTGTTTCATGGATTTCTCCGTCCATCTCAATGTACTTGTAGGTAGCCAGGTGGCTAACAAAGATGTCCTCTTCTCCACAGATTGTGACAACTTGGCCCTCCCACTCAAATTTTAACTTTTGGTGAAGGGTAGACGTTATAGCGCCAGCGGCGTGAATCCAGGGTCTACCCAACAAACAGCTGTAGGCGGGCTGAATGTCCATCACATAAAAGATAGTTTTAAAAGTTTGCGGGCCAATTGTCACGGGCAGCTCAATCTCTCCCAGAACCGATCTCTTCGAGCCATCAAAAGCTCTAACCACCAGGTTGCTGGGTCTCAATGCCAATCCATCATATTCTAACTTCACCAGAGCCTTCTTTGGTAAGACATTCAGGGAAGAACCTGTGTCCACCAGCACATGAGAAAGGACAGCTCCTTTGCATTCCACGGTTATGTGCAAGGCTTTGTTGTGATTGCGGCCATCCACTGTCAAATCAGAATTGGTAAACCCTAGCCCGTTGCTAGCAGTAACATTCCCAACCACCGTTTCCAACTGGTTGACAGTAATCTCCTCTGGCACGTAAGCTGCGTGCAGGACTTTCAGTAGTGCATTCCGATGGGCTTCGGAGCACATGAGCAGTAAGAGGATGGAGATTTTGGATGGAGTTTGGTGAAGTTGATCCACAACTTTATAATCACTCTTCTTGATGATCCGCATAAACTCATCAACTTCCTGATCAAATGGAGTTTTCAGGGCTTCTTTGGCAGCTGGATCTTCCTGCACCGGGCCTTTTCCTTTTGCCTTGGCAGCAGCCTCTGCTTCGGCAGTGGGTCTTTGGACTTGTGAAGCGAAGAGACGTCCGCTTCGAGTGAAGCCTCCGCCTCCCCCCACATTATCAACTTGTGGTGCAGGTGATGATGTTTCCAGAGTGATTCTTTTCCCTTCACAGTACAAGTCAGAGCCATAGTGCCAAGGGATGGCCCTATTGCTTTCATATGGTACAGGTCCAGGTACCGTGACGGTGACTGGACTGATTGCTGCTGCTGAGGGGACTGTTATTGTCTGTGGATCATAAAAGATCGTAACTGGTGTTCTAGTGGGAGCAGCACCTTCTGAATGATAAGCGGAATTGTTTTCTGGATCGTAGAATATGGTAACAGTGGAGACATCTTCGTGATTGTTTGCTGGTGTTGTAGAAGGTTCTGTCGGAAGAACTGTTGTTGTTGTTGATGGGGAGTCGAAGTGGACTGAAGCTGAAGTTGTAGCAGGAGAAACTGTTGAAAACTGATCATTGGGTAGAACAGATGAAGTACTTGCTGATGTTGCTGATGAATTGTTGGGAACAATTGTTGCTGTATTTGTAGGAGGATCTGAAACCATTGCTGATGAAGTCGTCGGGTTTGCCGGGAATGATGTAGTGATCTGCAGTAAGCCACTCTGAATAAGGCTGTCAATGCCATTCCTCAAGTCTTCACACCCATTCCAAGAAATATTGCAGTATGGGCACCCTAGTTCACACCCCGGAAATATACTGCTTTCACGGAGTTGAGCCTTGATTTCCACCAATGGTGTCCTGATCTGATCCACACTGGTTATCAAATAAGACGGTTGGTCTTCTTCGATAGCATTAATTCGGGGACCACCATGGTGTGGCATTGGGTTTTTGTTGACGTTGGGCGGAGGTGCAAAGTTCAAAGCCTTGGAGTCTACTAAGTCTTGTACCTTCATATGCAGTGCCCTGCATTTTTCTGTACTGTGACCAGGCGCGTTTGAGTGAAAAGCACACCTAGCATTAGAGTCATAGTTTCTTGGTAGACTGTTTGGATCCGGAGGTGCCAACGTTCTTAGCTCAACCAGGTTGAGTTTCAGAAGCTGTGGCAGCAAAGCAGCATACGGCATTGGAATCGGGTCGATCACTCGATTAGCTTGAGAGGGCCTTTGTTGGAATGGCCTCTGTTGATTGTTGTTGTTGGAGTTGTTGTTGTTGTAGTTCCTTGGAGGATATTGGTTCTGCTGATACGGAGGTTGTTGTTGGAAGTTTTGTTGAGGAGGTTGATAGACTGGCAGAGGATGTGCTGGAGCAGGGATAGTGACTGCTGCTATGGACCTTTGAACATATTGGGGCCTACCCCTGTTGGTATGAATAGCATTGGTCTCGCCAGCTCTTCTAGGGCCTGCAAAAGGCTTCCTTGTACTGCTGGACGAACTGGCGCCATTATCGGAAATTTTACCCATTTTTAACAGGCTTTCAATTCTCTCCCCAGCTATAACAACATCTGCGAAGCTAGTGGACGAGAAAGCAGCCAACCTGTCAATATACGTTCCCTGGAGAGTGTTCATAAACATGTCTGCCATTTCTCTCTCAGACATTGGTGGTTGAACAGCAGCAGCCAATTGCCTCCATCTCTGGGCATATTCTCGGAAACTTTCCCTTGACGACTGTGACATTCCCATTAGGAGAGTCCTGTTGGGTGCCATGTCTAAGTTGTATTGATACTGTCGGATGAAGGCCTCTGCCAGGTCCTTCCAGCATCTTACAGTTGCCCTTGTCAAGTGGGAATACCATTCCCTTGATGCTCCAGTCAAACTGTCTTCGAAGTAAAACATCCAGAGCTTCTCATCCATTGTATAGGCCTTCAGCCTTCCCAGAAACGATTGTAGGTGAGTCCGGGGGCATGAAGTCCCATTATATCTTTCGAAACAAGGAGGCTTGAACTTATGAGGGATCCTGACCCCCTCTACTAAACCCATGTCCATGACATCGAACCCCAAAGAATTTTGGGATTCCAAAGACCTCAACTTCTCAGCTATTTCTTCCAATCTCCTATCATAAGTTTCCTCTCCAGCACCCATGACTGTAAATTGGTCCTCCTGAGGATCTTCTTGAAGTACTCTGGCTGCAGTAGCTGTTCCTTGAATGTTTGCAGGAATATTAATCTCAGGATGTAGATGTGGACCAAACACAGGGGGGTTAACATGTGGTTGCACCCTTTCATTGTTACTGGTGCCAGCAGTTCCCACATGGGGGTCATCTTGAGTTCTCCCCTCTACCAGAACTCTAAGCCTCTCCTGGCTTTGAGCTAAATTATTCATCACTTCCATGAACTGAGTTATTTGGGTTCTCATCTCCACCCTTTCATTAGCCATCTGGGTTCTGGCCTCATTGAGGTCTTGCTGCAACTGGTCCATCTGGATGCCCGGAAGGTTGTTTCTTGTAGGGTACCTGTGTGGCCTGTTGAGAGGGAATAGCCTGCGGCGAGCAATAATTCCTGAATGTCACAACAGAGGTTAGAAACAATAAAACAAAACCTACAAAACAAACAAAAAGGGTTAGTATGCAATGCAGTATGCTTATTTGCTATCAAGGTATCCGGCTTGGTCTTCAGTTTTGACCCGTCCAGACCCTTGAAGATGATGCTGTTGAAGTTGCTTTTGAAGTGAACCCAGATGGAAACAAACACAAATATATCACAAAGGTAAAATAATACAAATTGTTCATTTTTTACAACACTAGCCCTCTAAGGGGTCAAAAATACATCACCAAAAAGCAAAAGTACATGGAAAAGGAACAACAACAAGCAAATAATCAGACTCCAAGGCCAAACTCATCCTCGCGAACTTCCTTAAGAAGTGCTTCGGTCACAGGATCAGCCGGATGCTCCGTAAGATTCCTGATGAGAAGGTTTCTTGTTGCAACAGCTGTAGTCAACTTCTTGTTCTGGCTTTGGTCTTTGGATTTCTTCACTCCAGCTTTGATTTTTAACTCTGAAATTTCCTCCTGGGCTGCTGCCAGGGCTTCTTCCATCTGCTCCATCTTATCTTGAACTCTCTTGTCTTCTAGAGTACGGGCTTCAGTGATCCGGACCCACCTGGCCTGACTCTCTTTCAAGTACAAGTCTGTCCTTGCTCTTTGGAACTGGGCTTCTTTACAAGCATTTTTCAGAATCTGCTCACCAGCTTTAGACTTGTTGATATAGTCTCCAGACTTCTCAATCTTAGTCAAGTGTTCCACTCTCAGCTTCTCCAATCTTTCAATCTCCCTTACACCTTCACTCCTCTCCCTGAGGGTCTTCTGCAGGGCTTGGGATAGCTTCTCATTTCTTTCTTTCAAGCCTTCAAACTCTTCCAAACTGACAGTAGCAGGGGGTGGTGCTGATGATGACTCAGGCATGTCTTTGATGGTGAAGGGCAATCCTGAGATTTGGGCCCTAGCATAGGACCACTCATGATATTGGGCTGATGCCACATTATTGCACTTCCCCAGAATGGTGATTCCCTTGGTTTGAACATGATCCCAGGCCCAGGCAGCCTGCCTAACAACAGTCAAACTGATCTTGTTCTCACAGTAGAGGGTCTCAACCAGGTCTTGTTCCCTAGGAGCATGAACCAGTGCATAGCCTAATTGCCTCTTGAACAGCAGGGGGTTGTAGTTGATACTTCCCTTAACTCCTACCAAAGGTACATTGGGAAAGTGCCCACAGCTTGTGATCATATCTCTGCCCTTGGTGCCTTGGGTGCACCATCTGATGTCTGCTGCAGTGAGAGTAGTGAGCCTCTTAGCCCAGTTGCTTTGCTGATGAGGATTCAGGAATGCATCTGTCCTGGGTAGATGCTTGAGAAGCCAAGCATGGAATAGTGGAGCACAACACCTCACTAGCTTACCCCTCTGTTTCTCATTCCTCTGATGTACTGAGTAATAGAGGTCACCCAACAAGGTTGGCACTGGGTTCTTCAGGATGAACAGGTGGATGGCATTCTTGCTGATGAATCTGGGCTCATCTGCAAACAACACAATTCCATATACACTCAAGGCCAACAATGCACAAACAGCTTTCCAATCCCCCAGGGAGGCCTTCAAACTAGCTTGAGAAATCAGGAAGTCCAGATGAAAACCAGGGATCCCAGCTTTAGAGGTCATATGCTGCTCAATCAAAGCAGGTTCCAGGTGCAAAGCTCTTGCTATCTCTCCATTGCTGGGAAAGACCATTTCAGGGTTAAAAGGAATTTCTCTCTTGATAGGCAAACCAACCAAAGATGCATATTCTTCTAAGAGAGGTCCCAACTGAAAGTCTTGAAAGGTGAAACACCTCAATGGGGGGTCATAGAACTGGATGCAGGTATGGATCAGGCTCCTCTGAGATGGGTCCATGTCTATAACCAAGTCAAGTATATCCCCATAATGCTCCCTGAACAGAGGTATGTGATCTGGGGTCATCAGGGTTTGGACCCTCCTGATGTCTGACAAGTCTGGTTGGAAGAAATGATAGGTGATATTGCTTTTCTTTGGAGCCATGATGCTGAAGACTGGGTAGAGTGCTGATGACAATGCTGAAGTAGAGAAAACCACTGACTGGCTGGTGCTGAAGCAGACAGCTAAACTGAAGCAGATGCTGGTGAAGATGGGTCAAGGCTGCAGATGGGGTCAAAACCAAAACCTGATGAAAATGGATACCCTGAAAAACAAATAAGCACATGTTAATATGATGCAATGAGGATGTATGCCAATGATATGCAAAGGGTTTGTGACTGAGCTGGATCTGGATAAACTGCCTTGGTATAGATCCATGTGTGTTCAAGAATTCCGGATGGAGGTCTATAAATCCAGTAACCAAGGTGGGGGACTCAAATAAAGAGCCACATGTCCAGGGTTTTAGAATCACAAGAACTATCCAACATGGAGCATTCTTAACAAAGTCAAAGTAACAGGGTATTCTGAGGTCAAGGTACCTGCAAACCTGTAAACAGCCCAATCCCCTCACAGGTAGTGATCTAGAACAAGGATCCTCAGACTTGGATCAGTTATGAGAAGTGTAAACACTTCTAACCCGGAGGTACAGTGTTTACAATAACCATAACAATTCTTCCTCTAATTCACCTCAATTTCTGAAGGTCAATACTAAAAGGTCATCCAGACTTAGCAGGCTTCCCAGATCCCCCTAGCACTACAGGAAATCCGTAGCACAGAGTTCTCAAGAAGAAACCCATATCTGAACCGTGTTTCATATTCCCGCACCAGACCGAAATGGAATGGGAAAGAATATGATTCACTCTAGCCTAGGTGTCACTCAGGTCCCAGGTATAGGACCTTGGCTCTCAATAGAACCCCACCCACTAAAACAAAACCAGATCCAGCACAGACAGCATGACAGTATGATATATATAAATGCAATAAAGAAAGCAGTAAAGTAACTGTACATAAAGCAATGAATAAAAATAAATACAAGCACAAACAAGCACATAACACCCCCAATAAACACAAATCAATCAAGCGCTAGGAGGAACCCACAAAAAGAACCAGAAGCCCTGGTTGCAGCATAAGGTTCCCCAGCAGAGTCGCCAAGCTGTCGCTCCCGACAAATGAAAATGGATCAAATGAAGGTACAGACGCGAACGGTCGGCGAAGGGAACAGTGAGAACACACAGCCGTGAACTCACTGGAGAATGAAAAGAGTCGCCAGCTGGGCATTTTTATCCCGGGGGAAAGGTAATGCTGCATAGACCTAGAAAAAGATGGATAAGACGGTTTGCGGACCAGAGAAACTGAGAAAGGGGGTTGGTTACAACCTGGGAAGGTATTAGCACCCAGATTGTCCGCCGTACTCGACGGGATCCACGCTTAAAAAGATTTGTGTTTTAAAGGGGTAGTGTCAGTGCAATTTGTGCATAAAAGAGCTGGAAAAGATGTACAAGTGTCAGTGTAAAGAAATGTGATGTGTATAAATGTACAGTGTCAGTGTGAGATCAGGAATGAAATGCTCAAGAATATGAGGCTAAAGAATGAAGCTGGAAGGAGGGGGAATGTACAGAGACTTTTGTTCGATAACTGTTAAGTTATGCCTACGTATCCTCTCGTGCAATGAGGAAGTCAGAACACCGTAGTTCGACCCAAAGAGACTGAAAGGATTGACTGGTGAACTGCTTGCAGTCTATGCTCAAGTGTATGACCTGTCTGGCTCAGGTGCAAACTGTCTTGCATTAGACGGAAGAAGCGAGTTCTCGTTTGTGAATGAGTGTGATGAGAAAAGAATCCCGAAGGAGACGATTATTGTTTGTTTTTGAGTGTTTTCAGTCTTTTATTGTTTTTGGATTTTGTCATAAGTTAATGAGCTTAAGTCTAAACCAATGGATTTAGTAAACTCATCACATCTTCCCTCTGATTAGGGGTAATGAGAATTACCTTAAGTGTGAAGTCAGATTCTCACACTTAATCACCTTCGATGTAGGGTTAAGATCATTAACCTACTTGTGATTAATTAGATGTTTTTGTGATTCTTGTTTAGTGTTAAGTAATGAGGTTAAGCCATAATCAGGGATTTAACAGGCTCATTACACTATCCTAAAAGAAGGATAATAGATGAGGGTGTTTAAGCTGAGGAAGGATCCTCAGCTTAATCCATGATTAGGGATTAAACCCATGACAGAACAAACCTTTGATTAAGTGGATTTTATTAATTATATGATGATGAAGTGTTTTTTATGATTTGTAAGACAACTTGAGGGGGACTTGTCCATTAACTTTAGGGTTAGTCCTTCTTAACCAATTAAGGAAGAATTAGAACCCTAATGCAAGGCCCAAGTTACAAGTGTAATGTCTTGATGATTATTAGATGGATTAATTAAGAGAGTTCAACACCTTAAGGGTCCAAGACTTAGGATTAAAGTTATACACTCCATCCTAAAAGAAGGATGCAGGCATGATCTTAATCACAAAGTCTTAAAGCCTTGAGGGTTTAGTCCCTGATTATGAGGTGAGGAGAGAAGACTCAAAGAGAGACACAAAGGTAAAAACTATGGGGAGACTAATCAAAACCCTAATTCATTATCATGCTTGGTTGTCCCTAAGGTTTGTGAGGTTTGCAAGAAACAATCTTCAGAGGAACCACCAGGAAGCAGATGAACAAGATCAAGAGAAGCAAAGTGACTTGCTTCATCCAAGAAGTCAAGTCACTTGAAGAAAGAAAGTGGGAGGAAGAAGAATGAACAAACTCAATCTCAAACACACATAAAAATGCAGCAAGGTATGCAAGAGAGATGAGAATAGAGGTTATGAGAAGTGAAGGCAAATTCACTTCTCAAGTTTTACTTACCACCTGAAATGTTAGAAACAAATGCAATACAATGCTAAATGAGATGAAATGATATGATAAGCAAAAACCAGAAGCATGTTGATGATGATGATGATGCTATGAAGTGCTGCAAACATGGGACAAGGCATGGGAATGCTCATACAAAGTCATGGATGCAAATGATGCAAGCTAAGGAGCATGAACAAGCATGAAATGTTATGAAACATACAAGACAAATGACATGGCAAATATGCAATGCAATGATCAAACATGATTCATACATGTCTTAAGATGTTAAATGAATCATGAGAATGCACAAAATGTAATGGCAAGTCATGTTATGCAAGAGAATGCAAGGGGGATGCAAATGAAAGCCCAAATTAGGGTTCATGGATCAAACATCAAACATAAACCAAAAACAGAAGCAAACCTTAACATAAAAAATGGAAAATGGTACCCAAAGAAACCCTAGACCTATAATGAATCATTGCCCAAAGGGGAACTCTCAACTCTCAACCAAACTCAAGTTATGATTTTTACAAGTTATTAGGGTTTTTTAGGGTTTGTAACAAAAGAAATGCCAATCAATTAGAAAATGCAAGATCAAATCATGGCCTTTTTATCCTTGAAAGTTCATGCTAAATGGGAAACAATGCAAGAAGAATCAATGTCTCAACCTTCACCAATAGGCAGAAATGAATTTTCAAACATGTGATCAAAATAATGCATAAAAAATGATTTAATTCAATGAAAAATTCTTAAAATGCATCAAGATCAAAAAGAAATTTGGTTTGAAGGTTGGACAATGTTTCTAAATGTCTTAGAACATTTCATGAATTTTTTTGTAATTTTTAAATACCTAAAAGTATTTTTAATTAATTAATTCTCATTAATCAATTAAAAATAATCTTTTAAATATTTAAAAATACTTTTTTTAATGATAAAAAATAAAATAAAAATGTTTTTGTGTCATAAAAATTAATAAAACCTTAAAGAAAAAGTTTCATAATTTTTATGATTTTTTAACTATTTTAAATTAATTGTACAAATTAATTGAAATAAATATGAATTAAAATCAAATTAAATGGAAAGTAAGCTGAATGGATGGCTAGGATTGTGTCTGGGTTTAAAAAGGTTGACTGGCGCGCGATCTTGTGGCCAGGATTCAAACTGAATTAATCTTGATTTATTAATTTAATTAAACCTAATTAAAACTAATGAACTGATCTGAACCACTCAAACACGCGCGCGAAACCTGATCCAATGGCCCACGTTTGAACCTTGCCCTAATTAAATGCAATTAACCCTAATCACTCTCAGGCTGCCGGAGAAGACTTCCGGTCGTCTTCTCCGGCCAGCCCTCACCTGAGAAACACCTAACTTCCTCAAAACGTAATAAAAATGAAAACTAAAGCCAGGGAAATGTTCCTCTCACTCTCACGAACCAAAACCCTAACCTAAAACAAATTTATATTACCTAAATCATCTGAATCGAAGAAACTAAGTTCTAGGGTTCGTGAGCTTCAAACAGAAATTAAATCCCTAAAACGCAACCATTTCAAAAACTAAAGGTACCAGAATGATCAGTGCATCATGAAGAACAAGTTTGTAACATAAAAAGAGATTTCTGGAAAAAATTATTTTTGAGCTACCTGAGTTTTGCAGTTTTTGATTTAGGAACTTTCAGGCTACTTCCCTTGATGCAAGCTGCTCTACTTGATCCCCCAAGTGTGTCTGGATGCTCAAATGGAGTTTAGATTTGCTGGATGATGAGTTTCGAAGAGAACTGCTTCAGTTCAGTCAGCAATGGCTATGGTGATCTTGGCACTTTCAGGCTGTGAAAAGGGGTGGTTTGTGATCTATGAAGTGTATTGAGTTGCTTTGCAGGGTTTGTTTTGGTGTTTGTGGGCTAGGATGAGAGATTCGATAGAATCTGCAGAATGAAGGTGAACAATGGCAATGGAGGATTCAGGGTGTTTCAGGCTGGTGCTTTGGGTGGTTTCTACTCAATGGAGTGTGTTGAGTTGGATAGTGATGAGAGTTTTAGTGTTTGCTTGCTGTGAAGAGGAATTCGAAGCCAATTGCAGTTGGGAGGTTTTTTTGTGAATGTTGTGAATGGTGTGTTTTCAGCCTTAGCTCTTGATATGTTTAGCTTGCAAATTGTACATATGACTCTCTCTCATTGGCTGGCTGATGTGACTTGTGCTTTATGGATTGGTAGGTTAACTTTTGCAACTTTGTCAACTCTTGTGTAAGAGAAAGTAAGGTGAGGTGCTAGGCAAGTACATGGGCATGGGCTGGCGCAGCAAGGTGAGGTGAGAGGCTAGCAAAGCTCAGCAGCCAATGCATCAAGTTGTAGCAAGCATGATGATGAGTTTTGCAAGTTGTGGCATTTTGGTTCACATGTGATCCTTTGCATAACCAAACATGAAACCAAGGGCAAACTTAGTTCAAATCTGATTTTATGACTTAAAGAAATGTTTGTGTACTGGTTTGAGAGGAATTAGAAGTCACATAATGCATTAATCCAAGGTTTTGCAAAATTTCCATTTGATGCATAACTTGAAAATCAATGATTTTTGCTAACTTTGCATTGCCATAACTTTTGATCCATGAAGAGTTTGATCATGTTCTTGTACTTTTTGAAAAGGGAAAGATGAGATCTACAACTTTCATGACCAAAGTTTTTCCATTTGAAGCCTTTTTGGATCATGAATCAAGGCTTGAAAATTGACCTAAAATGGGGTATTCTTGAAAAGTCAACTATGCCCAAAAAGTCAACATTTGCAAAAACCCTAAATTCTTGATTTTTATGAACTTCAACTTTCCTCCATGATCAAATAAAGATCATATACACTCAAAATGATGAAGATCACCCATTGGTTGGGTCATTGGGGGCCTCAGATGCCCTGATTTTGCACTGACTTGTCTGAAAAGTCAACTCTTGATCAGATGACTTCCCCATGGAATTTCTTCATGAAAATTGATATGCATACTCCCTATACCATATAGAGACCAATGGAAACAAGAATGACCAAAAAATTTGGAGTTATGGCCTCTGAAACCAAAACCCTAATTTTCAGTCAACTGTGCAGTTCATCCTGGCTCTGCATCCACTCAAACCCTAGTTCTTGTGATCCCTCTGCAATTTTGACTTTGTGAGGATGTAACATGATATAAGAACACACATGGACCCCTTTGAGTTGATTAGTGGCCTTTGGAGTGGCTCAAGAAGCTCTGGGATTGCTCAGATCACAAACCCTAGATGCAGGTGACTTAGAAACTATGCAGTGAATCAAAAATGGGATATGAGGGGATATGATTGTATTTATGCATATGAAATGATCACAAGCCATGGTGTGAATGGGTGAGGGCAAATTTGGGGTGTTTACACCTAGGAGTATGAACCAGTGCATAGCCTAATTGCCTCCTGAACAGCAGAGGGTTGTAATTGATACTTCCCTTAACTCCTATCAAAGGCACATTGGGAAAGTGCCCACAGCTGGTGATCATGTCTCTGCCCTTGGTGCTCTGAGTACACCATCTGATATCTGCTGAAGTGAGAGTAGTGAGCCTCTTAGCCCAGTTGCTTTGCTGATGAGGGTTTAGAAATGCATCTGTCCTGGGTAGATGCCTGAGAAGCCAAGCATGAAATAATGGAGCACAAATCCTCACTAACCTTCCCCTCTGCTTCTCATTTCTCTGATGGACTGAGTAATAGAGATCACCCAGTAAAGTTGGCACAGGGTTCTTCAGGATGAACAAATGGATTGCATTTTTGCTAATGAATCGAGGCTCATCTGCAAACAACACAATTCCATATACACTCAAGGCCAATAGAGCACAAACAGCTTTCCACTCCCCCAGGGAGGCCTTCAAACTAGCTTGAGAAATCAGGAAGTCCAGGTGAAATCCAGGGATCCCAGCTTTAGAGGTCATATGCTGTTCAATCGAAACAGGCTCCAGGTGCAAAGCTTTTGCTATCTCTCCATTGCTGGGAAAGACCATTTCAGGGTTGAATGGGATTTCTCTTTTGATGGGCAGACCAGTCAATGATGAGTATTCTTCCAAAAGAGGCCCCAACTGAAAGTCTTGAAAGGTGAAACATCTCAATGGAGGATCATAAAACTGAATGCAGGTGTGGATGAGGCTCCTCTGTGAAGGGTCCAGATCCATAACCATGTCCAGTATATCTCCATAACTCTCCCTGAACAAGGGTATGTGATCTGGAGTGATCAGGGTTTGGATCCTCCTGATGTCTGATAAGTCTGGTTGGAAGAAATGATAGGTGATGTTGCTTTTCTTTGGAGCCATGAGGCTGAAGACTGAGTAGAGTGCTGATGAAGATGCTGAGGAGTGGGCCACTGGCTGGCTAGTGCAAGTAACTGAAGTATATGGCTGACAAACTGATGCAAGTGTTGGTGGAGATAGGTCAAAACTGCAGATGGGGTCAAAACCAAAACCAGATGAATATGGATACCCTGAAACACAAATAAGCACATGTTAATATGATGCAATGAGTATGTATGCAAATGATATGCAGGGGTTTGTGACTGAGCTGGATCTGATTAACTGCCTTGGTATAGATCCATGTGTGTTCAAGAATTCCAGAGGGAGGTCTAAAAATCCAGTAACCAGGGTGGGGGACTCAAATAAAGAGCCACATGTCCAGGGTTTTAGAATCACAAGAACTATCCAACATGGAGCATTCTTAACAAAGTCAAAGTAACAGGGTATTCTGAGGTCAAGGTACCTGCAAACCTGTAAACAGCCCAACCCCCTCACAGGTAGTGATCTAGAACAAGGATCCTCAGACTTGGATCAGTTATGAGAAGTGTAAACACTTCTAACCCGGAGGTACAGCGTTTACAATAACCATAAAAAATCCTCCTCTAATTCTCCTCAGTTTCTGAAGGTCATAATAAAGGTCATTCAGACTTAGCAGGCTTCCCAGATAGCCCTAGCACTGCAGGAAATCTGCAACACAGAGTTCTCAAGAAGAAACCCATATCTGAACCGTGTTTCATATTCCCGCACCAGACCGAAATGGAATGGGAAAGAATATGATTCACTCTAGCCTAGGTGTCACTCAGGTCCCAGGTATAGGACCTTAACTCTCGATGGAACACCCACCCACCAAAGAAAAACCAGATCCAGCCAGCACAGTATGACAGTATGAAAAATATAAAGCTATAAAGAAAGCAATAAATCAACTGTACATACAGCAATAAACAAAATACAAATATACAAACACAAATAAGTACATAACGCCCCAGTAAACACAAATCAATCAAGCGCTAGGAGGAACCCACAAAAAGAACCAGAAGCCCTGGTTGCAATATAAGGATCCCCAGCAGAGTCGCCAAGCTGTCGCTCCCGACAAATGAAACCGGGTCATATGAAGGTACAGACGCGAACGGTCGGCGAAGGGAACAGTGAGAACACACAGCCGTGAACTCACTGGAGAATGAATAGAGTCGCCAGCTAGGCATTTTTATCCCGGAGGAAAGGCAATGCTGCATAAGCCTGGAAAGATACGGATAAGACGGTTGCGAACCAGAGAGACTGAGAAAGGGGGTTGGTTACAACCTGGGAAGGTGTTAGCACCCAGATTGTCCGTCGTACTCGACGGGATCCACGCTTAAAAGATTTGTGTTTTAAAGGGGTAGTGTCAGTGCAATTTGTGTATCAAAGAACTGGAAAAGGATGTACAGGTGTCAGTGTAAAAGAAAGTGATGTGTGATATGTATACAGTGTCAGTGTAAGAACAGGAGTGAAATGCTCAAGATCATGAGTCTAAAGAATGAAGCTGAAAGAGGGGGAATGCAGAGACTTTTGTTCGATAACCGTTAAGTTATGCCTACGTATCCTCTTGTGCAATGAGGAAGTCAGAACACCGTAGTTCGACCCAAAGAGACTGAAAGGTGAATTGACTTGTGAACTGCTTGCTTGTCTATGCTCAAGTGTATGATCTGTCTGGCACAGATGCAAACTGTCTTGCATTAGACGGAAGAAGCAAGTTCTCGATTGTGAGTGAAGATGATGAGAAAAGAATCCCGGAGGAGACGATTATTGTTTGTTTTTGAGTTTTCAGTCTTTTATTTCTTTTTGGATTTTTGTCATAAGATAATGAGCTTAAGTCTAAACCAATGGGTTAGTAAACTCATCACATCTTCCCTCTGATTAGGGGTAATGAGAATTACCTTAAGTGTGAAGTCAGATTCTCACACTTAATCACCTTTGGTGTAGGATTAAGATCATTAACCTACTTGTGATTATTTAGATGTTTTTGGTGTTTTTGTTTAGTGCTAAGTAATGAGATTAAGCCATAATCAGGGATTAAACGGACTCATTACACCATCCTAAAAGAAGGATAATAGATGAGAATGTTTAAGCTGAGGAAGATTCCTCAACTTAATCCATGATTAGGGATTAAACCCATGACAAAACAAGCCTTTATTAAGTGGATTTTATTTAGATTAATGGTGTGATGATGAAGTGTTTTTTATGATTTGTAAGACAACTTGAGGGGGACTTGTCCATTAACACTAGGGTTAGTCCTTCTTAACCACTTAAGGAAGAATTAGAACCCTAATGCAAGGCCCAAGTTACAAGTGTAATGTCTTGATATTTATTAGATGAATTGATTAAGAGATTTAAACACCTTAAGGGTTTAATACTTAGGATTAAAGTTACACACTCCATCCTAAGAGAAGGATGCATGCATAAGCTTAATCACAAAGTATTAAAGCCTTTAGGGTTTAGTCCCTGATGATGAGGTGAGAAGAGAGGACTCAAAGAGAGACACAAAGGTAAAACTATGGGGGGACTAATCAAAACCCTAATTCATTGTCATGCTTGGATGATCCTAAGGTTTGTGAGGTTTTCAAGAACAATCTTCAGAGGAACCACCAGGAAGCAGATGAACAGGATTAAGAGAAGCAAAGAGACTTGCTTCATTCAAGAAGTCAAGTCACTTGAAGAAAGAAAGTGGGAGGAAGAAGAATGAGCAAGCTCAAACTCAAACACATATAAGAATGCAGCAATGGATGCAAGAGAGATGAAAAGAAAAGTTATGAGAAGTGAAGGCAAATCCACTTCTCAAGCCTACTTACCACCTGAAATGTTAGAAAGAAATGCAATGCAATGCAAGATGAGATGAAATGATATGATGCAAAGCAAGATCAGAAGCATGGTGATGATGATTATGATGTTATGAGGTGCTGCAAACATGAGGCAAGACAATGGGGATGTTCATACAAGATTATGAATGCAAATGATGCAAGCTAAGGAGCATGAACCAACATGAAATGTTATGAAGCATATAAGACAAATGACATGTCAAATATGTAATGCAATGATCAAAGATGCTTTATACATGTCTTAAGATGTCAAATGAATCATAAGCATGCACAAAATGCAAAGACAAACCATGTTATGCAAGAAAATGCAAGAGGGATGCAAATGAAAGCCCAAATTAGGGTTTATGGATCAAACATCAAACACAAACCAAAAACAGAAGCAAAACCCTAAAGTAAAAATGGAAAATGGCACCCAAAGAAGCCCTAGACCTATAACAAACCACTGCCCAAAGGGGAGCTCTCAACTCTCAACCAAACTCAAGTTATGATTTTTCTAAGTTATTAGGGTTTTTTAGGGTTCTCAACAAAACAAATGCCAAACAATTTGAAAATGCAAGAACAAATCATGGCCTTTTTATCTTTGAAACTACATGCTAAACACAAAACAATGCAAGAAGAATCAATGTCTCAACCTTCACCAATTGACAGAAATGAATTTTTTAACTTATGATCAAAATAATGCACAAAATATGATTTAATTCAATGAAAAATTCTTAAAATGCATCAAGATCAAAAAATAAATTTGGTTTGAAGGTTGGACAATGTTTCTAAATGTCTTAGAACATTTCATGAATTTTTTTGTAATTTTTAAATACCTAAAAGTATTTTTAATTAATTAATTCTCATTAATCAATTAAAAATAATCTTTTAAATATTTAAAAATACTTTTTTAATGATGAAAAATAAAATAAAAATATTTTTGGGTCTTAAAAATTATTTAAACTTTAAAGAAAAAGTTTCATAATTTTTAAGACATTTTTGCTATTTTAAATTAAATATGCAAAACAAATGAGAAAGAAATGAATTAAAATTAAATAAAAATGAAAGGTAATCCAAATGAGAGGCTGAGATGAGCTGCTGGGTCAAAAGGGGTTGACTGGGCGCGCATCTGGACGGCCCAGATTCAAACCAAACTAATCCTGATTAATTAAATATTAATTCATAATTAAAACTTAATGAAAAGATCCTGGCCTTCTATTCACGCGCGGGAAATGGAATCCAATGGCTCACGTTCAAACTCAGTGCCCTAACCCTAATTAAAAATTAATCACTCTCAGGTCACCGGAGACGAGCTCCGGTCGTCTTCTCCGGTGACCTTCTCCCCTGAAAATTCCAAACTTCCTAAAAACGTATCAAAAATGAAAAACAAAAACAGGGAAATGATCCTCACATCCTCACGAATCAAACCCCCATCCTAAAACACATTTATATTTCCTAAATGAGCTGAATCGAAGAAAAAGAAAACTAGGTCACGCAAGCTTCAGGCACAAATTAAATGCTCAAATCACATCCATTTTCAAAACCAATGGTACCAGAGTGATCAGCAAGACATGAAGAACAAATTTGCAACAAGAAAAGTCATTTCTGGAAAAATAAATTTCAGGCTACCTGAGATGTGAAGCTTTCCACTTGAGGACTTTCTGGCCTTCTCTTTATGTGCAGTTTACTCCTTAGAACCCCTTGATGATGTTTGAATACTCAAAATGAATTTGTGCTGGCTGGATAATGAGTTTCGAAAGGAACTGCTTCAAGCTCAGTCAACAATGGCTATGGAGATTCTGGCTCTTTCAGGTCATTGTGAATGATGGTTTGAGGTCCAAATGATGTATGGAGAAGCTTTGCAAGGTTTGTTTGGCTGTTTGTGAGCTAGGGAAAGGGATTCGAAAGCAACTGCAGAAATGGAGTGAGAAATGGCAGTGAGGTTTCTTGGCTGTTTCAGGCTTGTGCTTTTGGTTTTTTGAGGTCTATGAAGCAAGATGAGATGATTAGTGAAGTTGGCTTGGATGTTTAGTGACTGTGGAGAAGAATTCGAAGCAAGTTGCAAAATGAGAGGTTTTTGTGTATGTTGTGAATGAGGAAGCTTCAGCCTTGTGTGTTTTATGTTTTGGCCAGCATTTGGATAGCATAAACAATTGCAAGTGGCTGGGAGATGTGACATGTCCTTTATTGATTGGGATGTTTGCTTTTGCCAAAAAGTCAACTTTTGTGTAAGTGAGGCATGGCTAAAAGTCTAGGCAAGTACAAGGCATGGGCTGGCGCAGCAAGGATGAGGGAGAGGTCTAGCAAAGCTCAGCAGCCAATGTATCAAGTTGGTGAAGTGATCATGATGGTTTTTGCAAGTTGGGATATTTTGGTTCACATGTGATAAAGCCTTGTTACACAAACCAAGCCATGAGCAAATTCAATCCAATTCTGATTTTTAGGACTTAGAGAATGTTTGTGTAATGGTTTGAAATGAATTAGAGGTCACATGATGCATTGGTCCAAGATTTTGCAAAGTTTCCAAATGAGGCATGCCTTGAAAATTAATGATTTTAGCCAACTTTGCATGGCCATAACTTTTGATCCAAGAAGAGTTTGATCATGTTCTTGTACTTTTTGAAAAGGGAAAGATGAGATCTACAACTTTCATGACCAAAGTTTTTCCATTTGAAACCTTTTTGGATCATGAATCAAGGCTTGAAAATTGACCTAAAATGATGCATTCTTGAAAAGTCAACTATGCCCAAAAAGTCAACCTTTGCAAAAACCCTAAATTCTTGATTTCTATGAACTTCAACCTTCTTCCATGATCAAATAAAGATCACATACACTCAAAATGATGAAGATCACCCATTGGTTGGGTCATTGGGGGCCTCAGATGCCCTGATTTTGCACTGACTTGTCTGAAAAGTCAACTCTTGATCAGATGACTTCCCCATGGAATTTCTTCATAAAAATTGATATGCCTACTCCCTATACCATATAGAGATCAATGGAAACAAGAATGACCAAAAAATTTGGGGTTATGGCCTCTGAAACCAAAACCCTAATTTTCAGTCAACTGTGCAGTTCATCCTGGCTCTGCATCCACTCAAACCCTAGCTCTTGTGATTCCTCTGCACTTTTGACTTTGAGGAGATGAAATATGATATAAGAACACACATGGACCCCTTTGAGTTGATTGGTTGCCTTTGGAATGGCTCAAGATGCTTTGGGATTGCTCAGATCACAAACCCTAGGTGCAGATGCCTTAGAAACTATCCAGTGAATTAAAAATGAGATGTGAAATGATATGACTGTGTTTATGCATATGAGAATGATCACAAGCCATGGTGTGAATGGGTGAGGGCAAATTTGGGGTGTTTACAGGTCTTTATACAAAAGGAACTTTGACATGGTACTCCTCAGATGTGTTGACAAGACGGAAGCAGATTTGTTGATGCATGAAGTGCACGAAGGATCTTTTGGTACCCACGCAGGAGGGCATGCCATGGCTAAGAAATTGCTAAGATCAGGCTATTACTGGATCACAATGGATGCAGACTGTTGTGCTTACGCCAGAAAATGCCATAAATGCCAGATCTATGCAGATAAGGTGCATGTGCCTCCCAATCCTTTGAACATCATGTCTTCACCATGGCCCTTTGCTATGTGGGGTATTGATATGATTGGCAAGATTGAGCCGACTGCTTCAAATGGTCACAGATTCATCCTGGTCGCCATTGACTATTTCACCAAGTGGGTTGAAGCAGCCTCATATGCAAATGTTACTAGGCAAGTGGTAGCCCGATTCCTGAAGAGAGACATCATCTGTCGGTATGGAGTGCCCGAGCGAATCATTACTGATAATGGTTCCAATTTAAACAACAAAATGATGGCAGAGCTGTGCCGAGACTTCAAGATCCAACATCACAATTCTTCTCCTTACAGGCCAAAGATGAATGGCGCTGTTGAGGCAGCTAACAAGAATATCAAGAAGATTGTGCAGAAGATGGTAATCACCTACAAAGACTGGCATGAAATGCTACCGTTTGCCTTGCATGGGTACCGCACGTCAATCAGAACGTCCACTGGGGCAACACCTTATCAGCTTGTGTATGGTATGGAAGCAGTCCTACCTGTTGAAGTTGAACTACCCTCGTTACGGGTATTAATGGATGTTAAACTGAGTGAAGCAGAATGGGTTCGGTCCCGATTCGAACAACTAGGTCTGATCAAAGAGAAAAGATTGGCTGCAATCTGCCATGGGCAGTTATATCAGAAGAGAATGAAGAGGGCCTTCGATCAGAAAGTCAGGCACCGAGAGTACCAAGTAGGGGATCTTGTGTTGAAAAGAATCCTCCCTCCTCATACAGACTACAGGGGAAAATGGACTCCAAATTATGAAGGACCATTCGTCGTAAAGAAAGTTTTCTCTGGTGGAGCACTGATGCTCAGCACCATGGATGGTGAAGATTTCCCATCCCCTGTGAATTCAGATGCAGTTAAAAAATACTTCGCATAAAATGACCCGCTGGACATAAAAACAGAATGTAAGTCCAGGCAAAAATAGGGCATCCCGGCGAGTCAAAAACAGAATAAAAGACTCGGGCAAAAATAAGGGAAATAAATGAAAAAAATGTACACCCGTTGAGTTGAAAAGCCGCATTGGACAGCTCAGGCAAAAATGGGTATCCCGATGGATTGAAAACCCGAAAGGGCGATCCATGCAAAATAAGGGAATAAGCGAACAACTGCATTCTGAATTCGTCTGTATCACCTATAACTTGGTAAGCTACGAAGGATCAGACTTCAATCAGAATCAACTCCCTCCAGAAAGCAAGACGAGAAGAACGTCATTGTCATACGAGTCATAGCAGAAGAGGAAGCTCCTTGAAAGCGTCGTCAGCATCGCCAGCATTTTGTTTCTCAATTTGTAACAATCTCTTCATTTTAGGAGATATGTTTCCTTGACTGTATCTTGCCAATTCAGGGCACATGAATTAATAAAATCAGATTTTCAGTCATGTCTCATTTTTACATTTATGTTTTGCAAAGAGTTGTCTGATATCTCTAAAAATACAATTGCATAAGTACAGATGCCTTTCTCTAAAAATAAAAACACGTGCTTACAGGGAATATGATTACTCTCGAAAGTACTTAACTCCTATGACGGAATCCAGTAAGGGATACCTCGGGACCTTTTGTACGTTTCCTTACCATTGCAGGATTGCAGGTATCCAGAACGCAACATGGGGCATGCAAGTCACGTCTTAGCAAGCTGGCAAATCATTATCAACTCGGTCTATCTTCCACGTGGCACTGGAGAGTGCCCACTTCCCCAGCAAAGTTGCCAAATCAACATACACTCAATCTCAGCATCTGAAATGCTCTATCCCCAGCCGAGTTGCCTCTC
This sequence comes from Lathyrus aphaca, assembly GCA_963966055.1. Taxonomy (NCBI): domain Eukaryota; kingdom Viridiplantae; phylum Streptophyta; class Magnoliopsida; order Fabales; family Fabaceae; genus Lathyrus; species Lathyrus aphaca. The sequence goes on from OZ014519.1 coordinate 623,721,769, forward strand.
ATTACTCTCCCCAGCTGAGTTACCAACAGCATTCCCCAGTTGAAGCACCAACCATTCTTCCTCAGCAGAATGCAAGAATCAGGGAATCATCTCCCCACAGAGCTTCAAGCCTCTATTCCGAAGAGCAACGCATGAAGAAGCCACAACAGAGAGGGAGAAAGCTTCTACAAACCCCAGCTGGGTCCCGTATTATAAGGATATGTCAATCAGTGATATATATCCCCAAGCAGATACATCATTAGATCTACCAGTGATCTCATCCCCAGCTGGGATGTTCACTTCAAGCAGATCGGCCAGAGATCTTCGCAGTGATGGGATCCGAACCCCGGATCCGCGCCTCTTTGCATAATCATGGCATTTACATCATATTCACCCCCCAGAGCGTAGCATTCCGTCTAATATGGAGCATTACGGCAAAAATCAAATACATAGCATAATCATAAGTCATGTTGTGAGTTGAACACTTGTAAATATTGACAATCTGTCATCGTACAGAATACAATACACAGAAAACCCCACCAGAGTCCCAGCAAAAACAGCTGCCCTTTCAAATCACAAACACCAGTATATACACCTTTTGGCACCCGTCCGTGTCATCACTCCCCGGTAAAGTCGCCTGAACACTCTTTACAAACAAGATCACCCGCATTACAGATGCCTCCTGACGCCCGTCCGTGTCATATCACCAGCAGAAAGCCAAAGACATCCTCTTTGCACTCACATATACTTACATACACTTTCTTGACACCCGTCCGTGTCATATCCCCAGCGCAGTCGCTTACCTTTATCACCCATACACTTGTTAATATTATACTTTTCTCTCTTGACACTCGTCCGTGTCACTCTCCCCAGCAGATAAACACTCATCAATACAATGCTCACTACTCATGGTACACTTATACAGATACTCGTCCGTATCTTGTATACATCATCATTCATATCCCCACAGATTCGACAGTAGTCCTTGTTCTTTGTTAACCAGTTGGTACTCGTCCGTACCATCATCTCAGAACATTGCGTCTAGTGTTTGTTTCTACATGATACTCGTCCGTATCATAGTCTTAGGGATGCTCGTCCGCATCCTTAATCCATACACCGTGTCAAACACTTATGTCTTCTTGAATATAGATACTCGTCTGTGTCTATTATTTCCCAGAAGGTTTCTTTCAGATGCAACACTCGTCCGTGTTCTTTGTTAACCAGTTGATACTCGTCCGTATCATCATCTCCGAACATGTGTCAGTTTGTTTCTACATGATACTCGTCCGTATCATAAGTCTTAAGGATGCTCGTCCGCATCTTTAATCTATACACAATACCAAACACTTATACCTTTTGTTTCTTGGATGTAAACGCTCGTCCGTGTTTACATTATCCCCAGTAGATCACCAACAAATGTTCTTTTTATCTAACACTCGTCCCGTGTTATGATACCTTTGAGAGCAGCCGTACCCTGCTGAGTGGTTGTCCTCCACTTCTTGATGGTCGTCCTCCATCATGCTCATCCGATGGCCGTCCCCATCGTTGATTTTAGCAGCCGTCCCCTGCTAGGTGGTCGTCCTCCACCTTTTGATGATCGTCCTTCATCACTTTATCCAATGGCCATCCCCATTGTTGATTTTGGTTATCTGACATTCGTCCTATGTCATGATAAACCTTGAGAGCAGCCGTACCCTGCTGAGTGGTCGTCCTCCACTTCTTGATGGTCGTCCTCCATCATGCTCGTCCGATGGCCGTCCCCATCGTTGACCTTTTCTATCCGATGGCCGTCCCCATCGTTGATATTTTCGGCAGCCGTACCCTGCCAGGTGGTCGTCCTCCACCTTTGATGGCCGTCCCCATCATATTTCTTTTATCCCCAACAGAGCAGCCGTCCCCTGCTAGGTGATCGTCCCTCACCTTTGATGGTCGTACCCCATCATCTGTTTATTTCATTTATTCTTTAACCCGATGGCCGTTCCCGTCGTGGTCCCTTTTCTTTTTAACCCGATGGCCGTCCCCATCGTTGGTTACTTTGCTTTATGAACTTGATGGCCGTCCCCGTCATGTTTCATTCGATCCCCATAGAATTTTACAGCTTTACCTTGATGGCCGTCCCCATCATAATATCTTTTTTTCCAGCTAGTCGGCCGTCCCCGTCTTGGCTCTACCTTTTATCCCCAGCATGTCGGCCGTCCCCGTCATTGCTCTTTACCCAGCAGTCGTCCTCTGCTCGACGGTCGTCCTCCGTCGCCCACACTTTACAATATACTTTATTTTCCTTTGCAATCTATATCCCTTTTCTTCTTCATTCTGTGAGTGCAAATTTCGGTCTGTCTTTGGTATTCAACCACAAGTTATCTTGTTTGCCTGTTAAGCCGTTGCTTACATCCTGCATAGCTAACTCATGTTTGAATAGGGGCAGCTGTAAACACCCCAAATTTGCCCTCACCCATTCACACCATGGCTTGTGATCATCCTCATATGCATAAACATATCATCTCATATCTCATTTTTGATTCACTGGATAGTTTCTAAGGCATCTGCACCTAGGGTTTGTGATCTGAGCAATCCCAAAGCATCTTGGGCCACTCCAAAGGCCACCAATCAACTCAAAGGGGTCCATGTGTGTTCTTATATCATATTTCACCTCCTCAAAGTCAAAAATGCAGAGGAATCACAAGAACTAAGGTTTGAGGTGATGCAGAGCTAGTTTGAACTACACAGTTGACTGAGAATTAGGGTTTTGGTTTCAGAGGCCATAACTCCAAATTTTTTGGTCATTCTTGTTTCCATTGGTCTCTATATGGTATAGGGAGTATGCATATCAATTTTCATGAAGAAATTCCATGGGGAAGTCATCTGATCAAGGGTTGACTTTTCAGACAAGTCAGTGCAAAATCAGGGCATCTGAGGCCCCCAATGACCCAACCAGTGGGTGATCTTCATCATTTTGAGTGTATATGATCTTTATTTGATCATGGAAGAAGGTTGAAGTTCATAAAAATCAAGAATTTAGGGTTTTTGCAAATGTTGACTTTTTGAGCATAGTTGACTTTTCAAGAATGCATCATTTTAGGTCATTTTTCAAGCCATGATTCTTGATCCAAAAATGCTTCAAATGGAAAAACTTTGGTCATGAAAGTTGTAGATCTCATTTTTCCCTTTTCAAAAAGTACAAGAACATGATCAAACTCTTCTTGGATCAAAAGTTATGGCAATGCAAAATTGACAAAAATCATTAATTTTCAAGTTATGCACTAAAAAGAAAACTTGCAATTTCATGAATCAAGCATTTTAGTGACTTCAAAATGACTGCAAAGCTGCATTACATGATCACATATGCCTTAAAAAACAGAATTGGCCCAAGGGATCCTTCATTGTTTGCCTTGATTTTCAAGAAATCCATAAGACATTTTCCATTACAAGTGCAAAGTTGGATTTTTGGCATAGTCATTTTCCAAAGAATTATGTGATCACTAGCTGATTTCTCAACATTGCCATGACTAAAAGAAGTGCCATGCCACAAAATTCATCAAGCATTGTTTCATGTGTATGGCACAAAATCATGAGAAAGTACAAAGTTGTCAAGTTGCAAAAACTAGCATAGCTTGTCATCCACATGTTGCAGTCAGCCACAAGCAATCCAAGGGCTCTCCTCAACCCTAGCTGGAGCAAGACAAGACTTGAACCTGCTGCTGCCATGACCCATACTCTCAATGACACAAAATTGACTTTTTTGCAAAAGGCTCCCATACTCTTGGCACAGTACACAGCCACCCTACTAACCTGCCTCACAGTCTATCCACACAAGTTGGAGATGATATAGCTAAGCATTGAGCATTGAAGCTGGCCAGAACACAACATTCACAAAAACACACCACATTGCATTTTCTATCGAATCTGCTTACACAGCCATCAAACACTCAAGCTAACTTCACCATCCAACTCAACACACTTCATAGCCCTCAAACCACCAAAGCTCAAGCCTGAAACAAGCCTGACCTGAGCTTCACCATTCCCCACCCTCAGAACCAGTTCTCTTCGAATCTCACTATCCAGCCAGCAAACACATCATTTCTCTTCACCAGCAAATCAGAAACAATCAAAGGAGTCCAAACCACCCATCACATTGACTTAAAACAGCCTGTACACAAAGCTCACTTTCTGCTATATCAGTTTGGTACCTCTTGAAATAGCTTGCTAAAGCTCATTTCAAGCTTGCCATTAGAACCAGGGGAGTCAGTGGAGCTAGCTTGCATCAAGAAACTGCTCTGAAAGCCCAGAAACAGGAGTTGTCGCCTCAGGTATGGCCATGAAACTTCTTTCTCAAAGCTTTGATTTTTTGTTGTAAAGTGAAAGTGCATGCTTTGAGGATCATGCTGGTATGTTTAGAATCAAAAATGGTGGAAAAATGAGCATTTTACAGGTGTCTGAAAGTTTGGCCCCATTTTTGTTTTGTTCCGATTCAAGCTGTTCTTGCCAGTAAAATGTTGTTTGATCATGGATTTGAGTTGTAGGAAGTGTGGGGGTTGTTTCTGGGCATTTAATTTGGCTTGGGGTGGCCTAGATAAGAAGCTAGGGTTTTGGTATGGCCGGAGAAGACGACCGGAGCTCATCTCCGGTCGCCTGAGTGTAATTAGGGCTAAGTATCATTAATTAGCAAACTTCAAATGTGGTCCCTTGGATGCTGTTTCCCGCGCGCTCATGGACGGATCAGATGGGTCATTAAACCCTAATTTTGTTTAATTAAATTAATCCTGTTTAATTAAGTTAACTTGCAACCACAGCCATTAGATCACGCGCGTTTTGAAATTTTGAACCTGGGCCTTGGATTGAGCTGACCCCCAGTCTTGTTGACTTGCGCGCTGGACCCTTGGATCTCTCTGCCTTCAATCTCAACCACCCATATTGCATACTTTTCATTTTTTATTTCATTTTTCTTTTATTTGTTTTGCATAATTATTTTAAAATAGCAAAAAATACATAAAAATTATGAAACTTTTTCCTCTGAGTTTTATTAATTTTTAAGACCCAAAAACATTTTTATTTTATTTTTTATCATCAAAAAAGTATTTTTAAATATTTAAAAGATTATTTTTAATTGATTAATGGAAATTAATTAATTAAAAATACTTTTAGGTATTTAAAAATTACAAAAAAATTCATGAAATGTTCTAAGACATTTAGAAACATTGTCCAACCTTCAAACCAAATTTCTTTTTTGATCTTGATGCATTTTAAGAATTTTTCATTGAATTAAATCATATTTTGTGCATTATTTTGATCATGGATTCAAAAATTCATTTCTGCCTATTGGAGAAGGTTGAGACATTGATTCTTCTTGCATTGTTTTATGTTTAGCATGTAGTTTCTAAGATAAAATAGCCATGATTTGATCTTGCATTTTCCATTTGTTTGGCATTTCTTTTGTTAAGAACCCTAAAAAACCCTAATAACTTGTGAAAATCATATCTTGAGTTTGGTTGAGAGTTGAGAGTCCCCCTTTGGACAGTGGTTCATTATAGGTTTAGGGTTTCTTTGGGTGCCATTTTCCATTTTTTTTATCTTAGGATTTGTTTCTGTTTTGGGTTTTTGTTTGATGTTTGATCCATGAACCCTAATTTGGGCTTTCATTTGCATCCCTCTTGCATTTCCTTGCATAACTTGACTTGTCATTGCATTTTGTGCATTCTTGTGATCCATTTGACATCTTAAGACATTTAGAAAGCATTTTTGATCATTGCATCACATATTTGCCATGTCATTTGTCTTGTATGCTTCATAACATTTCATGCTTGTTCATGCTCCTTAGCTTGCATCATTTGCATTCTTGGTCTTGTATGAGCATCTCCTTGCCTTGCCTCATGTTTGCAGCACTTCATAATATCATAATCATCATCAACATGCTTCTGGTTTTGCTTTGCATCATACCATTTCATCTCATCTTGCATTGCATTGCATTTCTTTCTAACATTTCAGGTGGTAAGTAACTTGGGAAGTGAATTTGCCTTCACTTCTCATAACTTTTCTTTTCATCCCTCTTGCATCCATTGCTGCATTTCTATATGTGTTTGAGTTTGAGCTTGCTCATTCCTCTTCTTCCTACTTTCTTTCTTCAAGTGACTTGACTTCTTGAATGAAGCAAGTTACTTTGCTTCTCTTGATCTTGTTCATCTGCTTCCTGGTGGCTCCTTTGAAGATTGTTCTTGCAAACCTCACAAACCTTAGGAACAACCAAGCATGACAATGAATTAGGGTTTTGATTAGTCTCCCCTCATAGTTTTACCTTTGTGTCTTCTTTGAGTCCTCTCTTCTCATCTCATAATCAGGGACTAAACCCTAAAGGCTTTAAGACTTTGTGATTAAGCTTATGCCTGCATCCTTCTCTTAGGATGGAGTGTATAACTTTAAACCTAAGTCTTGAACCCTTAAGGTGTTTAAATCTCTTAATCAATCCACTTAATAATCATCAAGACACACTTGTAACTTGGGCCTTGCATTAGGGTTCTAATTCTTCCTTAATTGGTTAAGAAGGACTAACCCTAGTGTTAATGGACAAGTCCCCCTCAAGTTGTCTTACAAACCATAAAAAACACTTCATCATCATATCATTAACTAAAATCCACTTAATCAAAGGCTTGTTTTGTCATGGGTTTAATCCCTAATCATGGATTAAGTTGAGGAGTTTTCCTCAGCTTAAACATCCTCATCTATTATCCTTCTTTTAGGATAGTGTAATGGGTCTGTTTAATCCTTGATTATGGCTTAACCTCATTACTCAACACTAAACAAAAATCCCAAAAACATTCAAATAATCACAAGTAGGTTAATGATCTTAATCCTACACCAAAGGAGATTAAGTGTGAGAATCTGACTTCACACTTAAGGTATTCTCATTACCCCTAAACAGAGGGAAGATGTGATGAGTTTACTAAATCCATTGGTTTAGGCTTAAGCTCATTAACTTATGACAAACTTTCAAAAGCAATAAAAGACTGAAAACTCAAAAACAAACAATAATCGTCTCCTCCGGGATTCTTTTCTCATCACCTTCACTCACAAACGAGAACTTGCTTCTTCCGTCTAATGCAAGACAGTTTGCATCTGTGCCAGACAGATCATACACTTGAGCATAGGCAAGTAAGCAGTTCACAAGTCAATTCATCTTTCAGTCTCTTTGGGTCGAACTACGGTGTTCTGACTTCCTCATTGCACGAGAGGATACGTAGGCATAACTTAACGGTTATCGAACAAAAGTCTCTGTATATTCCCCCTCATTCCAGCTTTATTCTTTTAGCCTCATGATCTCGAGCATACTCTCATCCTTACACTGACACTTCACTTATACACTTTACGCTGACACCTGTACATTCTTTTCCGGCTATTCTATGCACAGATTGCACTGACACTACCCCTTTAAAACACAAATCTTTCAAGCGTGGATCCCGTCGAGTACGGCGGACAATCTGGGTGCTAATACCTTCCCAGGTTGTAACCAACCCCCTTTCTCAGTCTCCCTGGTTCGCGACCGTCTTATCAATTTCTTTCTAGGTCTATGCAGCATTGCCTTTCCTCCGGGATAAAAATGCCTAGCTGGCGACTCTTTTCATCTCCAGTGAGTTCACGGCTGTGTGTTCTCACTGTTCCCTTCGCCGACCGTTCGCGCTTGTACCAGGATGCAAATCTTTTGGGAGCGACAACCATCACTCCGAGCATAACCAAATTGACGTAGAGCTAAAGTAGGTTTGTAAGTAATGCCTCCTCTTATGCTAAGGAGTGGCACATTAGGGAACTCTCCACAACGGTCAATGATAGTAATATTCTCCATAGATCTAGAACACCAATGAATATCTGAATGTGAAAGTGACATAATTCTCTTAGACCACCTTAACCCTTGTTCATTCTTCATCACCGATCGAGGAAGGTGAGAAATAAACTACCTAGACAATAGAGGTATACAACACATCAGAGTTCCTCGTGCCTTCGTAGTACGGGTATGAAGAGGGTGTAAGATGTCTCCAAGTAATGTAGGCACTAGATTATGAGTCAGAAATATGTTGATGGCGTGTACGTCTATGAACTGGTCTGGATTAGGGAACAAAACTAAGCCATAGATTAATAAGGCTAAGATCTTCTCAAAAGCATCATAGCTCATAGCCTTCAGGAACACTTGAGCTTTCTCCATCAACACCTTAGCAAGAATACCCTTAACTCCACTCCTTGTTTCTAGGACAATGTCTGATTTCTTCAAATGTAAGGCTGCAGCAATAACTTCAGGTTTAGGCTCTTTTTCTAAGCCTGTGAAGGGTCTCTGATCAAGGATAGGTATACCCAAAAGTTTGGAGAATTCTTCCATTGTAGGAACCAGCTGATAATCGGGGAATGTGAAACAGTGATGTTTAGGATCAAAGAACTGAAACAGGACACTCATCATGTCTTCATTGAACCCTGAAGTGACTAGATCCAGTAGGTGACCATGCCTCTTGATGAATTGGGAGTTTTTAGAAACTTGAGAGACCAATTCCTTAAGCTTAGGAGGTATCCCTACAAAGTTGATCCGGATAGTATTCCTACGAGCAGAAGCCATGACCTGCAACAAAGAACAAAGATAAATCCTTTGGTCCTTGAAATGGTTAGTGAAAATGATATGCTTATGATGCATGATGATGCTATGATGTTATGCTCAATCACAAACATGTGGCACACACAAACAAATTACACAATAGCCCTAGGTTTGAAGGCTTGCATGAGGTTTAAAGGTAAGTACCCTCCCCTGAAGTTTAGTTGGTTCATTCTGTCCTATAAAGTAACCAGGTTCTAAGGAATCTCAATATCATTGATCATTCACAAGGGTGATTGTTCAGTAGGCAACTTACTTGCCAACCAAAACCCTCCAAGTTTAGGATCTCAATGAGCGTAGTATCGAGTATCAACCAACTTCAGTCTTCACCAAAGCCGGTTATCTCACTACTTTTCTAAAGGCCAAGATGGGATGACTAGGGTTCTAAAAGTCAGTTAGTGTATTGACAACATATGGCAACCTCATATTATCCTCAACTTGCTTAAGGAACATAAGCACCAACCAAGAAGTCACACTAACTATGGCCACCAGATCAACCATATCGGTATACGCCGTACAATTTCCTTGGTCTATTGCCATTTACCTAAGATACACTAGATCCGGGTTAGGATCTTTCACACATAAAGCCCAACAGATAAATATAAAGCAAACAAAACAAACAATTTAAAGTGATCTAATTCCTAAGTTATTTTATTTTTACTTTTTGTCCCAAATTTTAAGTTATTTTGGATTTTAGTCTCCTTCTCAATTGAAGGATCAAAAGTCAATGAAAATGAAAATAAGATGACAAATTCTAAATTTTAAAATAAAAGAACCAAAAATAAAAAATAAAATAAAAGAACCAAAATTACAATTAAATCTATTTTTTAAAAAAATCAAACGAAAGAACTAATTACATAATGAAACATTTTAGAAAGAAAAAAAAAATCTCAAAAGAAAAAAGAATTCGGACAGGTCTTCGTGGTCTTCAGCTGCGATTGTGATTATGTTTATAGGAGAGGTGGTGGGGTACCTGCAAGGCACTCTGACGCTCAAGTAAGTTTCAGTGTAAGACAAACTAAAGCGTAAGAAAATTGGGTGATTAGAATTGAATTCATGACCCTCAAAAGATGGAGGAATTTTATAATGGCACATGTCCGTATAAAGCGGACGCGTAGCCTTTGAATGAGCATAACTACCTCTTGTAAATCTGGAGGGAAGTTTGTCGTGTGGAAGGCATTACGGCGCATGAGGGGAGGTCCCCCAACGGCTATATGCCAACAACTCTTTTCCTACAACGGTCATATCCTCACGGATCCCTTAATGGGTCTATGCCTAGTTGAACTCAGGATTGGGTCTCAATTTGGTGTAGGGTACGTGTTAGGTTAATCCAGAACACATTCTAAACAAACACGAAGACTAATGACCTAGGTATCAAATTTTTCAGGACAAAAATATTTTTTTAGTTTAATTGCAATTTCGGTTCCTATATTTTCATTTTTTTTTAGTTTTGGTCCCCCTATTTTAAAATATAGAATTTTGGTCCTCCTGTTTTCAATTATTTTTATTTTTTATCCCTCATTTTTAAAATCCAAAATTTTGGTCCCTCTAATTTTATTTTATTTTTACTTTTGTCCCCAATTTTAAGTTGTTTTGGATTTTAGTCTCCTTCTCAATTGAAAAATGGGACCAAAAGTCTAAAATAAATTAAAATAAAAGGACTAAAATTTTGAATTTTAAAATTGAAGGATCAAAAGTCAATAAAAATAAAAACAAGATGACAAAATTCTAAATTTTAAAATAAAAGGACCAAAAATAAAAAATAAAATAAAATAGAAGAACCAAAATTACAATTAAGCCTATTTTTTTAAAAAAAATGAAAGAACTAATTACATAATGAAACATTTTAGAAAGAAAAAAAAAATCAAGATTCTCAAAAGAAAAAACGCATGCCCCAAGATCCCCACCTCTTTAGCTTCCAATTGACTAAAAAAATAAAAAATTGACCAGTCACGTGCTCCTCACATGTCACTGCACCCACATTTTCATCAACATTTTCCCCTTTCTTCAGTTCTCTCTTTCCCATAGATATATAAAAAAACGCAAAACACTGAAAATAGTACACACCCGTTGTTTCGGAAAAAGCAATTTCATTATTCAGTCGTGGGAAAGAATCAGAAAATAAAAACTGAAACAAAACAGCACAGTAACACTATAGTACAGCAGAGCAACAGAACAACCAAAACGTAACATATGTAATGATAAAAGTGTTTCCCATTTTTAACCGCGTGCCGTAAAATCTCTTACACTGCACCACTATCTTTTTTGTACACACACAATTATTACCAACCGTACCCCTACCCTACCTTAAACCAACATTTTTTTTTTATTTCAAAAATTAATTACTCCAAATTATTCATAAATAGGAGTAATGACTATTAACTTTATTTAATTTCTTTTAATATAAATGTCTTCTCAATATGAGGTAGACATAAAGGAAGAATATATAACTGGGGTTGACACTGTTTTTACTTTTTACTCTATCTAGTCTTTTTATTTAAGAGTGATATGATGAGATACTGAAATAGGGTCGCACAGTAGATAGCGTACGACACGCCACACTCAACCACCATCACCGCCTTTATCAATTATCACACTTTCCAAAACCATCTCCATAATATCCACTGCACCGTCTCGAAATTAACATCGCATTAATAAAAGTATAAAACGCCACCGTTTTCTTAATTAACCGAACAATTTTATTTTTTCCTTATAAAAGCATGTTTATTACGGAGATTAAGATAAGATTTTGTTTTTATTGTGATGTGTGTTGGGAAGCACGGGTGTAGAAAAAACGTGTGGGGTTGCGTTTATGAATTGGCTTTTGGTTAAAAGAGTGAGTTATTAATACAAGAAAATGGCCGTTGCAGACACAACAACAGCGACATTTGCGCGCGTCTTACGTGTCAGCTTTTGCCGCACACTCGTCGCTTTCTTACCCTACCACGTTGACTCCACGCGCCTTTTCCCACGCGCACCTAATCTAATCTATCCCTACGAGGTTTACCTCGTTTCTCTATTGGGGAACTGTCAGGTAGATAGATCAATGCTCCATGGCCCCACTTCCATAACTTTTTTTTTTTCACTTTTTTTTACTACTTCCTTCCAAATGAAACAAAGCAAAAACTGCAATAACACAACGATGTAATAATCGTCTAAAAATGGATTAAAACAAATAAGCACAAGATTGGATCAAAATGACTTTTTTTTTACTACCATTCATTTAAGTAAAGTTTTTTTTTTTCTCTAAGAAACTAAAGTCTCGCTAATGTAATTTGATTCATGTTCATGTTTATGTTCATGACATGTTAACATGGATAGTAGCAGTTTTGAAGGATTTACAAATGGGACAAATATGAAGATTAGACCCACAAACAGCACATAAACAGAGATGTCTACAAGGCAAAATCAGCACACACGATTCATCTTTTCCACAGTTGCTGCATAGTTTCATGCTATTCACATAATTGCTTCCACCACTATCACCACCACAACCACCACCACCGACGCCACAGTTTCTGATCATCTTCATTGCTTCAATGTTTCTACCATTATTATTATTATCATTCTCTCCTATATTTCGCCATTCCACAACATTTTCTTCATCGTTGATACTCTCATTGCTATCACAACAAGATTCAGCGTCGTCGATGAGAGCAGCGTGCCGACCGACCGGAGAAATAGTATCTCCGTTGTCCTCTCCGACGCGTTGCGCAAGAAGCTGTTCGAGATTGGAACGCAGAGCATTGGCTGTGGCTTCATTGCTTTGAGCCAAATCACGCCATATTTGATTCTCCATGCAAAGTGACTTAACTCTTTCTTCTAAAGCCCAATTAGTTCTAGCAATTTTCTCGATTTCTTCTTCTTTTGCCTTTAATCTCTTTGTCACACTCATGTCAATAGCTTGAATCAGCCTCATCGCTTGTCTCTTCCTTTTCTCTTCAATCTCAAATTTCACCTTCTCCATCTGAAGAAAAAGACAAAAAAAAATATAAGATTTTCTTCTCTTAATAATAAATGTTGATATGAAATGAAACTTGATATTATCAGAGTCATAGTGCTTACTTGTTGTGCAATGAGTTGATCGATGTCAAGTTGTTGCCTTTGGATCTGAAGGGAAATGTCTTCACCAAGAAAAGAGAAGGATGAAGAGGCACAACTTTTATTATTCTGTGGCGCAGTTGAAGGAGGAAGATAAGAATTCTGATAAGCGAAATTGATTGAATTTGAATAGTCTCTGGAATCTCTAGAACGTTTTCTCAAGGGAACGTTATAAGTGAGACCACTATCAGAGTTCATAGCAGTTTTCTGATGTAACGAATCAGCGGTTATAGAGTTGTACGGCGGTAGAATAAGAGCCTCCGTCGCAGCGGTTTTAATAGAAGACGGAGGAACAGAGGAATAACCCATGTTGTTGTAGATGTTATTCACGTTAGTTTCAACAGGGTTCATCATTTCTCTGCAGAAAACAAAACATAGAAAATTAAAATCTGATGAGTTATAATAGAGATTAAAAGAAGAGAGCATGTGGTTATATTATATTATGTACCTGTTGGTAATGAGTTGAGGGGAAAATAGGTGAAGATGGCGAGCCTCAACGGCCATGATGATTCAGAAACAGAGAGAGAAGAAGAAGAAGTAGAAGAGAGAAAAAAAAGATATGAAATGGAATGGGTTGTTTTGGGATGTTTATATGCGTTTTAGGAGGAAAGAAAGGAAGAATTGATGTACAAGTAGTGAAATGAAAACCGAAGAAAATAAATGGCATGCTGACAACTCTATATGGTGGGGTTTTTCAAAGTTTTCCTTGGTATGGTCCACACATTAGTATTAAAAAATTGAAATCAGTTTTGGAAAAATAGAAAGAGTAAAGATAGTGTTTGTTTCTGTGAATCACAGAGATTTAATATTTACTCTTTTCTAAAAATATAATTCTGAGGAAAAAAAAAAAGAATCAGACAAGTCAAGGCGAAGTTATTGCTATATTTTCTAGGGGTAGTTTAGTAATAAAAAAAAGAATGGTAAAATAAAAGTAAAAGCGCCACGTAATTGTGCCAACTAAGAAACGCCACGTAGGAAACGCTAGAGTCCAAGGTTGTTGTTTCTGGTCGTGGAAGGAAGAACAACGTGATAATAGTGGGACCCAGGAGAAACGTGTGTGGCAGGGTTGTGAGGGAACAGTGTAAGGTGAGAATAGTGGGCACGTGCGAAGTGCCAGCGTGGAACGAGGCGTGGGACCCGGTGAAAGAGTACGGTGTACCCGGAGAGAGAGTGGCGAGAAAAATAATGTTGTGTGTTGGTTGAGTCATGGAATGGGAAACGTTGCTTGTTGGACCATTTTATGCCACGTGTCGTTTTTGTTTGCTTTCATTTTTGTCCATACCTATACGGTTGTTTTGGAAAACCGTAGCCCTTGGAAATTTCAAACAACTTTGATTCGGCCTGTTTAGATAGTTCATCATATCAATGCTTTTTAAATGCTTTTTACATGAATGTAATCGGTAAGGTTGAATAGGTTGTTGACAAGTGAAACTTTTCTTAAAAAAAGCAAAACAGTATTTAATCTCTCACAATAATAAAATTACTAATTACTCGGTAATTTAATTTGTTTGTTGATTAAGAAATTAAAAATAACAATATTTATTATAGTTTCAAAGAGACGGTAAATAACATAAAATTTAAGTAAAAATTAAATATGATAAAGTTATTTCAAAAAACAAAAAATCAAATCATGAAATATTAAAAACCAATAAAAATTAACTTGGTAAAAATTAATTATTTTAATTTAGTAAACTATAAATAATTTATAAATAAAGAAAAGAAAATATATGATTCTTTTTAATGATTTAGTTTCTTTTATCAAGTTGTCTAGTGGCTAAAATTCAGTCGAAATGAACATGTGAGATGTCGTGAATTCAAATCTCTGAATTAACAGGACATGTATCAATTATGAATTCGAATTTTCAAATGGTCATGTATTAATTACAACAATTCTCTCATTTGTTATAATGACAAGATCAATTCGAAAAAAAGAAATAAAGAATATTATACAGTTAAATATCTTTTAATTTTAACTTAATCTTATTAAATATAACAGAAAGTTGAATAAGAATTTAAGATAAATAGGATTTGAATCTATTATTCCTTGTAATTAGACCTATGTTACTTTACACGCCCTATATAATAGTTTATTGTCTACATATCTCGCCTAACATTATTTATGGTTATGTGTTTTTCTTGTTTGGTGAATTTCATAGTGTATCTACTTTACTTTATATATATATTATTGACATTGAACTTCATTAAGAGTTTGGAAAACGCAACCCTCAAAATGCAATTAATAGTCAACATTCTTACATAATATCGATTTTTTGTTACCCATTGAATCTTGAGGTTAATATTCTCTTAATGTTATATGAGGTTGCTACCGTAGTTGGAACTCTTACTCAAGGAGTTTCGATCAAATACCTTTCAAGATAGTTTTTACTAAATCTCTTACTAGTGGTTTAGTAAATGGATCGGCTAAATTATAGCTTGAAGGTATATATTTGAGTGAAATGATTTCATCCATAATTATTTTTTTCACGACGAAATGTTTTAGACTTATGTGCTTAGACTTTCCATTATACCTTTGAAACATTATCTTTATCTAATAGAACTTCCAACATAAGGTTACTCAATCATTCAACTTTTTGACCAATGGAAGCAAGAGCCACAAACTTTGATTTCATGGTTGAAAGAGTGATACACGTTTTTTTTCTTATTCTTGCAAGAAATTGCACCCCCAACTAATGTAAATATCCACACAATTGTGGATTTGGATATCCAACTCGCATCGGCGTATTCTTCTAATATGGTAAGAAACCTACCATAATGAAGACCAAGTTTTTTTCCTTCAAAAGATAACTTAAAATCCTTGTGACGACCTTATAATTCTCACCATTTAGATTACTAATAAATCTACTCATTTTATTAACTACAAATGATACACCGAGTCTAGTAAATTGTATCAAATACATTAAACAACCAATTACACTTTCATATTCCCACTGAGAAACAACTCTTAAATCATTCTTTTGAAGTTTGTCAATAGGATCAAATTGAGTACTCACTTTCTTGAAACGTAAGTGCTTGAACCTATCAAGCATTTTCTCAACAAATTTTGTTTGACTAAATTCATAACCCCCACTGTTTTGCTTTACCTTGACTCCCTAAATAATGTCAACTAGTTAAAGATCTTTCATCTTAAATGGGGAAGTTAAAAACCTCTGTTTAAAATTCAATCCATATCGTTGTTATAAATCAACATGTCATCGTCATAGAGACATTAATATCACAATGTTCTCACGCACTTTTGTGTAAAACATTTTCACAAGATTTATGAGAAAATCAATTTCAACGTATGACAACGTCAAACTTTTGATGCCATTGTTTTAGGTCTCGTTTTTATCCATAAATGGATTTGACAAGTTTGAGCACATTTTGTTCATTTCCAATAAGCACATAATCTTCTGGTTGCTCCATGTAAATTTCCTCGTCAAGATCTCCCATAGATTCAAGATTAATGCTCATACCCTAAAGTACAAGACTTTCCTGCTCAGACTCCACGAATCCAAGACTTCCTGCTTAAATCCCACAGATTCAAGATTTTTGCTCATACACTCGAGTACAAGTTTTTCCTGCTCATTTTCCATGAATCCAAAACTTATTTTCTTAGACCTACAGTCCAAGACTTTCCTGCTTAATAAACAATTTGATCAAGGCTTTCAATGCTCAAGCACATAGCAAAAGACTTACTTGGATTAAGCTCTCAACAAGAGACTTTGATGCTTAAGCACATATCAAGAGACTTACTTTCTAAACTACTAAACAACATATTTAGCAGAATAAACAACAAGGTGTACTTGATATACAATCAGACGTACATGGAAATAACTATAACAAAGATCATAGTACTTAAGATTTCTAAGATATTCAATGTTTAAGAAATCTTAACGTCTTGTACAAATTACAACAGATAACATAAAATCTACATTTTTAATGTTGTTGTTGGTCTTGTTATTCTTCCATGTTGATAGAAGCGTGAGACACTTCTTTTCTTCTTGACCCTCGTTCTTTTATCTTTGATGTTTATCCAGACTGAATCTTTATCTACTTAAATAACAGTTATAAAAGAACAACTATTGAAAAAGATAACGTGCACAAGTGTCTTTGTTATTCCACAATACTAATAGTCATTGAAGATAAATACACAAAAAGATATTAATCCACTGTGTAACTCTTTTAATCACAACGTCTTTCTTGTGAGTTGTACTATAGATCTATTAAGAACGGATAATCTGTAAAGCATGTCAGCTCTTTTTAAACCATGTGAACACAAACTCTTGTTGACCAACTGATTTGACATTGTAGCTTACTTTATGCAATACATGTCACTTTGCTTTGTCTCTGGTTCTGAATGATCATCAGAAGCTGATACATTCAATAAGTGTAGAGATAATACATTGTTCTTTCAATACTTTATTATCATCAAAACCTAAAGGATATATGTCATGAATAATTCTTGTTCTAACAATCTCCCCTTTTTTGATGATGACAAACTTAAGTATTTAAGAACAATGTCTGGCTATTTTAATTTACTTGACAACATCAGAGCCTGAGGTGTGTAAGCTTCCCTTGAGTATAATAGTTCAAAGGTTGAGTTTTGTAAGCTCCCCCTAAGTTCTATATTCAAGAAAACTAAAATATATCTCCAGGGTAAACAAATAACCGTAATAATAGAATTGTAAAATATTTAAAATAAACAACATTTAAAATCTGAAGGGTTCAGGTTCTCTTTAAATACTTCTATATCTTTCTCCCCTTTTGTCACATCAAGAATATTAAGATTAAAAATTTAAAATAGAAGAAAATGAAAAGAAATATTTCCATAACTGCAAAACAAATCATCATTACTTGAGCAGTTCCCAATAAAGAAAAACGTTTAAAGTAATAGAGAGCATTAAAAGTGTATATAATGCAATCTTAATAGTTTTTGGTTGTATAACTTCCAAAGATCAAGAAAGGGACTTTATCCAATCGTTTGGGCTACTCAAACTCCATTATAAAAGCAACCAAGGCTTAAGTCTTTTTCAACAACATCTTTACGAACACTATGGAATCCACAATTAAGTCTTTATTAGGGTTAGATACTAGACATCACTTCCCAAGAATCAAAAGTTAAAACATTTATTTGACTAATCAATATAGAAACAATAAAGACTCAAGGTAACATATGAATAAACTCTATAAAATGTTTGGTAAACTGTCTATCTAAATCACTTAATCTCCAGAACACAAAAAATGTATAAGCATAAACAAATTTGGGTTCCAAAGAGAGTTTCTAGAAAGACAACATTGCTAAGAGAAGCAATCAAGAAAACGAGAAGAATGTAGCAACTGAAGAGTATTCGAAAAAGCAGATTTTTTCAGAGGCACATACATCGAGAACAACCTTTTTGAGACATATAGAAGGAAAATAACTTTTATGTCAAAACGCATAAATCTCCATAGGAAGGAGGTTGTTGAGTTTGCAAAAGAAGATTGGGATGACTACTTGAACAATCTAGATATATTAGATGATCCTAGGGAATACCATAGATCTGATCAAAATGTCTAGACAATTCTTGATAGAGATGTAATAACTACCAATATTTTAATGAGAATGTTACTAGTTTCTAGAGTTCAATCCTAATTAATTTTTTTATTATCTAAACAACACAAGAAATATGATGATTCTTTTGTTGTCATCAAAAAGAATTTTTGTTGAGATCTAACAAAGACTTTGTATTCACTCATACCTAAATAGTCCATTGAGTCAATAAGTTTGAAAAGTAAAGAACTGAACATACCTTTTTTTTCTTAGTTTTTCTTAGTCAAGCTTCAGGCGAGTATTCAAATTTGACCATGGAATCTGAATTTTGTCTTAAGTGGATATTGAGTTAATGATACTTATACCAATGATTCTACTTTCTTCTCCAAACTCCACACATCTTGCATCTTTCAACTTTTGAGTTTGGTATCTAGGTTTTTCTTCCATCAAGTTTTGTGAGAAACTATTGATCAGGTATCATGGAAGATGCCTAGCTCCTTTCTTTTCTGATATCTACGACAAATACAATGTATTTCGGTACCCATATCTCTATGGGTCCTAAAATGTTAGTTCTGACATGTTTTCTTTTACTTCATGCCTTAGTCTGATAGTAGTGCATTGATTCATTCCAGAATTTATGTCTAGGATGATTTTTTTTTTGCTCTAACAAAACCTATTCTTAATAGAGTATTTGATTTCTTAATAGAGTATTTGACTTTATAATCCTTGATTTTGAAATCTCTGACAAGCATAGATTCAGATAGTGTTTGCTATCAAAGGTTAGCATAAAATAAGTTTTCAACATTGTTTGAATATTTCCAAAAATAAAAATAATTAAAAGGTTTCTCAAGTAATTGTTCTATAATACAAATTTTATGATAGCCTTCAACTTCCTTAAGGGAAATTGACTAACTTAAGATTTTATCTTGAGAAGCATACTCCTTATTAACAAAACAAAATTTTCAAGAGACTTGATTTTCTCTTGAGAGATTCTTAGATCTTCTTTTATATGATCAATCTCTAGCTTCATGATTATAACTTATTTATTAAAACAACTTGAGACCATGAGCTCATATAAAAAATATTGAAGCAATATAGATTAGAAGTTACCTCTTTCTCTTCAATATTTGATTCATTATTGGATTCAAATTTTCAAGACTTAACATATTCAAGTTTTTGACTTCTTGAACAGCTGTGACTTATGTGGTCTGAATCTAGCAGGTAAACTTCTAAGAGTTTTCTTGGAAAGATTAAATTAAGTGTAACTTGTTAAGCACTTGATGATTACCTTCATATTTAGAATAAAAGGATTCAAAGATAGTTTTAGCAGTAGACTTATCAATGATGTTGATATACTCATAATGGGATAGAGCAAAATCCTTTTCATATAGTACTTGATTCCTTCTTGAAAAAAAATCTTCAATAGACATATTTTTCTCTTTCGATCTTTGTCTACACCATTGTTAAGTGTTATGCACAGACCATGCTCTGATGCCAACTGAAGGTGAGAAAATACACAAGAGGGGGTTGAATTGTGTTTTCCATTTTGATTTGCTTCTGAATAGAGTTCAAACTCTAAATAATCTGTTTAGATTTTTTGATAATATGGATGCAGCGGAATAATAATAATCAGAAGAAATTAAATGACAAATGAACACACATAATTTATCCTAGTTCCCCTTAAACTAAGAGTAGTTTCGTCCCCTCGTAGCACACAAGATTTTCCACTATAATCAAATCATGATTACAATTGCTTTTGCCCTCAAGCATAAGACTTTCCTTGCTCATACCTACAACCTAAGACTTGTCTACTTAATCAACACTTGATCAATACTTCTTGCTTAGATCCTCAGATCCAAAGACTTTCCTGCTTATACCCTCAAGCACAAGACTTCTTGCTCAGACTCACAACCTAAGACTTTCATGACCCAATTCCAGGGATTCAAAACTTCTTAGTTAGATCCTCAGATCCTAAGACTCTTATGCTTAAATCTCACGAATCTAAGACTTCTGCTCATACCCTTGAGTACAAGACTTTCCTGCTCAAATTCCATGAATCCAAGAGGCCTTTTCAATTGGATGAGCTTTAGAGGTTGGTTAAGCGTCTGAAGAACCAACACCTGATTAATCAGCTTCAATCTTCCTATTACATGTAATGTTTCCTTCTTGGTTTCTTCCAGGCTCCATATATTTCTTCCTCCTTTTGAGTTATGAGTTGTTACATAAGCTTTCATTTTTAAAAAGTACATGTGTTTATTTTCCCCTTACAAGGGCAGAAAGACTTAAAAGCCTTAATAAGCTTATAACACGATTTGATGGTTAGAGCTTGCCCACGATGGCGAGAAGTTTTGTACAATGGTGTTTTGAGGTAGTTTATGAGACATAATCATGTGAGGTGAGAGGCTCTACTGATGATTGATGATGTATGGTGGCAAGCTTGTGGTAAGACAAAGATGAGTGTCATGCTCTATAGGGTGTGGATAATATGTATCACTTGGGGTATGTCATTTTCCCTTGAAGGGAGATGTATTTATAGAGGTCTTTAAGATCTAGGGTTTTCTTGGAAATGATAATCGCCCACTTAGTTAATGGTGGACAGTTGAATCCCTATTTATAAGAGAGAGACATGGGTAAGTTAATGATCTTGAATTTCTCATTGCCCAAGGAATGTCTTATCCCATGTTTCCCACATAAGGGCGAGGGAAAACACGGGCGAGACGATACCTTCCTTTGGGAGACATCCTATCTTACCTCATTGTGGTCTGAGGGCACCGCCTTAGGCGAGACCTTTTACAAATATAACACTACAATACCAATATGGGCTAATATACTATGCCATAAATAAAAAAATTCAATCATATAGCAGAAATATAAAATTTATTGATAAATTTCTCAATAATATAAAGATTAACCATTCCCTCGGTAGAATAACCTTTTCCTGCAAATACATTGTAACATGTCAAGATTAACTTTCCTGATACATACATAAATTTAATGCCCAATTTTCCCAAATGATCCCTATAAACAAGGTTCATATTCATGTCGGGAGCATGAAGTACATTGGTAAGAGTAACTTTCTTTCCATAGCTAAAGCTGAGTTCCATGGTTCACATTTCAACGACCCTCAAACGTGCTTCATTTCACTTTTGAACCTCTTATCAATCTGTGAATTCATAATAGGTTTTGCATGTTGTTTTGTCATAGGAAAGAAATATGAACAATAACAAAAGTTCCATACCATCATCCTTGTACCTTGACTTTGATCGCCATAATTTTTCTCACAATAGTTATTATGTTATCATCTGTTTGAACAATATTTACCTTGATTTTGGATTTGTTATGCCTATCTCGAGCATAATGACCTTATTTTCCACACACATAACAGCCGCCTTTGGGGCCCTTTGATCCTCTAGAATTCTTGAACTTATTTTCTTCCTTCTTTGGTCAAAAATAATTCTTCTTACCATCTTGTTTCGTTTTGCCTTTTGTGTTCACTATATTTTCCTAATAATTTCCAGTAACCTCAAATTTCTCTTTATCTTTCGATTCCTCATCGAATCAAAGATGTTTCTGGATTTGCTTATACGAGGAGTCCTCGAAATCGTATAAAAAGTTCTTCCTGTAACTTTTCCATGAAGATGACAATTTACAAAAACTACACCAACTTGGAAAGCTTTAGGAATATCGATTTTCATAATCTTTGATTTATTTATAAGAGCCTATAACTCTTGGTCTTGTGAAAAAATAGGCTTTGAATTCAACATTTTGAAATAAGAAACTTTTTAATACCTTCCTCTACATCGGGAAATTTGAATTCGAGTGTCTTCCAAATTTCTATTGTTGATCGGTTGTTTGTGTAGAGATCATAGAGACGATTAGATACTGTGTTCAGAATGTGTCCTTAGCAAAACAATTCATCCTCCTTTATTTTCCTGTGTTTTTTCTTGAGTTACTCGAAATCATCTTCTTGCAATTCTGAAATCGGTGTCAAATCAGGATCCAATACATAATGAATCTTTAAGGAAATCAATAGGAATATCATCTTGTCTTTATACCAAGTGAAGTTTGTTCCGTCAAAATGACCCAACTTTCCAAATTCCTAATTCATCACTATAATGCTTAAAATGGAAGTCTCAGTAGATATTATTTGAGATACTATTATAATGTTAGATAAATATTGTAAGTTTGATGGACCAAGGTTGTAATCCTGCTTGTAATCAATTTTTAAATAGTATTTCAAGTATTATGTATATGTTTTAAAGTCCACACACATGAATACATAGGATAATTTAGCTTATATTTTAGTTTGCGCAAAACAAATGAAAATTCGAAAGTAGGGAAAATGAAAATCATAAATTTACACCAAAGAGAAGAGTTATGTATGTTATGTTATTCTTAATTTGAAATTCCTTATAAGTTAAATTTTGTTGTTTCACAAGATTACAACCATCATCGATGAAACACACATGTTTATCAAATATTGTTACACTTCACTCAGAATGCCGCAAAGTATTGTAACACTTGCCTTAAAGCATTGCAAAATTCAAATTCAAAAAATAACAATATGTAGCAATGACCACTGCTACTAGTATCTCTATGTCCACAATGTTGAAGTCGATGCGACACCGACAAGATGAAATGTGAAAGTGACAAGTAGCAAGATTTAAGACCATGATATTTATTCATGTGACACTTTTTCATCTATAACTCCTTGTTGATTTAATAAATGTAATTTTATATAAAGAAGTTAAACTTTTTATGTAAGAGTATTTCACATGTATTAAATATTCATTTATTTAATTTTAAATTTTTTTGTTATTATTATAACACACCAATGATTATGTATTAATTCATTTATTAATTAGAATAAAAATTTTCTAAAGTTGAAATGAATATTAATTTTTCATTTAACTCATAGCGTCTAATTTGAGTTTCAAACAATTGTTTTAAAAACTGATTATTCATATTAATTTTAGTGGTAGATGAAACTTTATCTTAAAGCTATCGAGAGATAATTTACACAAACAAACAAACTATACTACATATATTTATGGATAGAAATTAATAAATTTTATGCATTGAACATAAATAGGATAGTTACCCGATTAGATTGAGTTATGGGCACCATCACAAATATTACTATACAACAAAGAACTATATTATAAGTGAAATATATACATCTTTTCATGTATGAAAATAAAAAAGGTAAGTGGCTATGCATTAGCTATTCTAATGATAAATATTAAACTTTTATGATGATATCAAATTTGTCACATGCTCATGACTTTATCTAACTTTCCTTTCTGAATACGTAGCCTTTCTTTAATTGAAATTGTCCCCCCAATATAAATTTCTACAATGACTAATTAAATTTGATATCACCAAGCTTTGATTTTATGTATTCTATGAATCTCAGAATTTGTCCATATTCACCTATTCATCAAAATAATAATTCAATGTTATGGATAGATATGAATGTTTTAAATCCATTATTGTTTTTAGTATATATGCCTCTTCATCTATAGTTGCGTGCATTATGTTATCACTTTCCCATATAAAGTTTTTGTCGTATTTATTGTGTATTTCTTTACATAGGTTAATATTAATTTTGGTACCATGCATGTGTTTCTTTCATAGAAGAATAATGTATAATTTTATGTTTAAATTATAGATCATATGCAATCACATTAATTAAGCACACATATGCTGGTGGCATTTGAGTAAACACATTAATTGTATAGATTTTTTTTCCCATTACTTGGACAATATCATCACAACGAAGCATGTATGGAAGTAGCTTTCCAAAAAAAGTTGATTTGATCATGCTTTTATTCTGATTTTTATTTATGGTTATGGGTAGATGTAGAACAGGGTCAATGTGAGACTTTAATTATGGATCATATCAGGATTCAATTCACTGCATTATGAACAAAATAGGACTATACGATGTTGTTATATTTTCTTTTTTCTTAAGTTTTTACCTCAAAAAATCTTCCACATGCTAACTTAAATGCTTGCTAAGGAATAAACCAGAATTTAACTCTTACAAAAAATATCACTTGATGAATAAAAAATAAAATAAAATAAATTACTAATATAACACACTCCCATTTAAAAAATAATAATTTTTGATTTTTTAAAAATAATTTATTGTATTAATTTTAATAATAAATAAAGTTTTATTTAATTAAAATACTATTATTAATATTAATTAGTTGAGTTGAAATACAATAAATAAATAAGATAAATTAATAAAAATAAAAATAATATTAAATATTGTATAAATAATTTGAAAGAAAAAAAAAAACAATAATTTAAAAAGGAAGGCTTACTTCATATTAATAAATATTGTATCTTTAAATTCCAAAATAAATTAAATAAATATTATCTTTATTTTATTTTCTGATAAATTTGACATATTCTATGATCTTATAATTTATTTTATATTTGTAATTTGTCATTTTTTATTATATATAATTTTGTTATTAAAAAAGTCAAAATTAAAAAATTTAAATTGAAAAAGTAATTATTTAAATTTTTTTAAAAATTGAATGTGCTTTTAAAAGCAATAAATTTAATATTAAAATTCATTAGGGTGCAGTTTATGCATTTATTTTTTAAATTAAGCTTTTTGAAGAGAGTAATAATAAAATGGACAACCTTTTAAAAGTTCTGTATTACAACTCATCTAAAAAATGTATATAAATAAAATAAATTTAATTTATTGTGACAATTCCAACCAAGCATTCCTAACTAAGTTGCGTTTTATAATTAGCTTCACCTGCTTTTCCTACATTTAAATAAAACCAGATCAATTGAGGTGACTTGACCTTATAATAATACATATAGTTAGCATAAAGTCACAAAGGTAAGGTTAGATTAATCAACTAAATAATTAACCTTATGACAAAGTAATGTATTTATATGCCTAAGGGGAAGCAACCCGTACAGACATGAAAACCAAGGCAAATTGATTTGAGATATTTTTTATTTATTGTTCTCGATATTCTCTATTGTTTAATGTGACTTAAATTTTGGCCTTAGGGGACATTATTTTGGTTGTATTATTATTAGTATGAATATGAATGGGACGTGATCATGAAGTAACATGAATTATCACATCTTGCCAGAGAAAAGAAAATTATAGTATTAATTATTGCATATGGAAGGGTATCTTTTTTCCATGATTTAATAAATATACAACCCCTTTTTTTTGAAGTACTATATGCATGGCCCTAGGTAATAAATATAAAAGTCCAAAAGTAAAATTGAAATTCAAACTAATTAATTAGTTAAAAGAAAAAACAATACTATGAAGTTTCTTGAAAAAGTGAAATGAATTAGAAAGAGAAAAAAAAAAGAGTAGTTGAGAAGTAGATGCTTGAAACTATCTTGATGCATATCTTTCACTTTCACTTTCACTTTAGGTGTATTATTGATCATATATACTCTCAACAATATCGACCCTACTTTATTTTAACCACCAAGAAATGAATATATGAAAAAGAAAATATTATTATTGAATGTGATAGATATTAAGAGGATCATGTGTTGTGTGTTTGTGCTTGCCTCTCTTTTAAGGGAAAAATGGTTTGCATCTTGACTTGTACAAATAGTTTCTTTATTATATATACTTTCTCTACATTCAAACATAAAGCTATTGTTAATGTTATTCTACATGTGATAACCACCCTTTTCTTTTATTATATGAGAATCTATTTTTTCTCTCTCTTTAAAGCTTTGTTTTCTTTCTTTGGGAATCTCATTTATCACCTCCACAATACAAGCATATAAAACCAATCTTTGAACATGTCAAGCCTCAATCTCTCACTTTCTCTCTGTCAGATAAGTGTGTGAGAGCTTCACAAAAAAACAAACCTTCATAATTAACCTAACAGGATCTTCTCCTTCACACTCTACAACTCAAACTACACTTTTCTTTTATATATTTTTAAAGCCTTTTTAATTTTTTAACATTTTTTTTATATTCATTAAATCATCTTAATCAATAGTAATAGTTTTTTTATTATACTTTTATTAGAAAAAGTTTAAATATTTTTTAGTGTGGCATGCATGAGAAAAACTTAAAGGGTGGTTTATGCAGAAAAGGGTGTGTATATGTGTTGAGATATCATTATATCTTGTAATGGAAACATGGCTAACTTGTGATGAGGATAGTTGTAAAGAGGGTAGCTTTATATCTATCTATGGCCAGCAAAAAATTTGACCGTTAGGTATAGAAGGGATGAATTTCAGAGAAATTGCATGCACTAATCGGTGGGGTCTATGTGGACCTTCTTTGTTTTTTTCCAATAAAGTTCAGAGTATGTAGTATGTGTTTGTTAAAGTTTTAGACTCCTAAAAATCACTACAAGCTAACCAAAATTTGTATTAAATGTTGTTTTGGCTTGTTGAATTTTCAACTTTTTATACAAGTTTTGGATAAGTAAACACTAAAGCTGGTCTCTTTGTCTTTAGTAGGAGTTACCTCTTGAGTGTTTTTATCGTTTGAATAAACTCTTAGTTTTTCTAAGGGACGGTTGTTTTTCTGTATATATATGGATTTAGATTGTGAATAATTTATTTACGTTATACGGTAGTATGGACCTCATTTTCCTAATGACTAATGAGTCTAAAAAATGCTTTAGATAGAATGGTCCTCATTTTCCTAATGAGTCTAAAAATGTTTTCTATATTAAAAAAAGTAAAATAAAAACGTAAAAGTAGTTAAAAATCAAGTCCTTAAAATTTAGGCCAGAGCTCTTATGATTAGAATTACCAACGATAATTAAGATAACACCCGATTTGTTATTGTTTAAGATAGAAAATATAGTTCTAAAGTCAATCAGAATACTTACATGTGTTCACCTTCTAATTTATATAAATAATATTTATAGGAAAAAAAATTTCCTCCTCCATCATCATCATCGCCATGACACCGATGAGGTTAAGATTTGTCTTCCATCCTTTCACAAATGACTTCTCATCTCAACGACAAGAAGGAAGATTCTTTCAAGATTTTGTAAGTGAACCATTTAGGAATTCACACTTTGGATGTTGGAATTTTTTAAGAATATGAATTCTTTCAGGTCTTTGAAGATCCAAACTTTAAAGATTTAAACTTAACTACTTTCATTTGTATCCCTCCCAGAGAAATGAAGACTCCAAGGTATATACTTGATGGAACACTTGCTCTTGTGATGAATGTGTCAACCTATGCTTGATGGAACACATTAAAAGTGAAGACTCCAAGGTATATACTTTTGATCCTAAAGTTAATGTTGTGAATTGGATACCTTAGAAACAAAATATAATAGGTTTCTTTTTTATCAAGAAATCCATAAGAGTTAGGGTTTAGGGTTACCAAAGATAACAACAAGGACTGATTATAAACTGATATTATTTCCTTTCTCTTTAAACAAGATTACAAGTATACAAGAATAACAAATAACCTCTCTCACTTTTGAATTGGGGTTTTATCTTCCTATTTTTCCTTATTCAAAATATGAGAGACTAGTATGCTATTTATAATAAAACTAACATACTATCCTAATGGGATTTTTAAAAATTACCCATTACAAGCTAACTTAGGGTACACACTAAATTAAACAATTGAATCCATAACATAAGGCCCAATTAAACAATAACATGTGAGCAGACTTCGACGACATGCTATTCGAATAAGGGTTTGTTCAAATATTCCACAAATCTCCACCTTGGAACACACTATACCAACAAGAAACAAACTAGATTTCTTCATGCAGCTTTATCAACTGAATACAATGGAAAAACTTGCAACTGGACAACGTCTTGGTGATCATATCAGCAACATTATGATCTATCGAAACCTTCAACACTCGGACTTCTCCACGCTCGATTACCCCTCTGATGAAATGCAGCCTCACATCAATGTGCTTGGTTCGCTCATGATAGGATGAGTTCTTCGACAAATGTATTGCACTTTGACTATCACATTTAACAGTGATACTTCGACCTTGAAGTTTCAACTCCTTTGCAAAACCTTCAATCCATAATGCTTCCTTTACAGCTTCAGTTAGGACGATATATTACACTTTAATGGTTGATAAGGCAACAACCTTCTGAAGTGTTGCTTTCCAACTAATTGTTGTGCCAAACATAGTGAAAACATATCCAGAAATAGATTTTCAGGAATTCATACAACCTGCATAATCAGAGTCGACATATCCTTCGATTGTTGCTTTACTATCTTCACCCAAGGCTCCACCATAAATCAGGACTCTATTCAGAGACCTATTTATGTACCTTAGAATCCACTTCAATGTTTTCCAGTGAGCCTTTCCAGGATTCGACATGTACCTGCTTACAAGACTTATTACATATGTTATGTCGGGTCTAGTACAAATCATAACATACATCAAAGAACTTACTATATTAGCATATGGAATGCTATTTATATAAGCTCTTTCGACATCAGTAATGGGACACTGATATATACTCAGCTTGAATTGAGGGTTTGTTGGAGTCACAATAGGTTTTGAATTCGACATACTAAACTTATCAAGAATCTTCTTCAAGTATGCCTCTTGAGATAAGCATAATTTTGATTGCTTTCTATCTCTCCGAATGTCAATCCCAAGAATACTGGATGCAGCTCCCAGATCCTTCATATCGAACTCCTTATTGAGTTCAACCTTCACCCTCATTACATCTTCGACATTGTTGCTTGCTATTAGAATATCATCCACATACATCAACAGAATAACAAATGAATTACCAGGTCGAAATTTGAAGTAAACACAGTGATCGAACTGACTTCTGGTGGAACTTATGCATGCCATGAATTTGTCGAATCTCCTATTCTATTGTCGAGGAGATTGTTTCAGCCCATATAAAGATCTCTTCAGTTTGCACACATACTCTTTTTTCCCTCTTCGACATACCCTTCAGGTTGCCTCATCGGGATTGTTTCATCAAGATCACCATACAAGAAAGCAGTATTCACATCCATCTGTTCCAGTTCAAGGTCGAACTGTACCATCATGGCAAGCAACATTCGAATGGACCTGTGCTTCACAACAGGAGAGAACACATCATTGAAGTCGACACATTCCTTCTGAGTGAACCCCCTTGCAACCAACCTTGCCATGTATCTCTTCGACGCCACTCCTTCGACTCCTTCCTTAACTTTGAAAATTCATTTACAGCTGACTAACCTGGATCCAGCAGGTTTCTTGATCAGTTCCCAAGTATTTTTATCATGAAGAGATTTCATCTCATCATCCATGGCCTTAATCCATTTAGTCTTATTTCGACTCCTCATAACTTCCTTATAGTCTATAGGTTCTTCGTCTAGAACCTAACTTGTAGAGATTAAGGCATAAGCTATCAGATATGCATACCCAAGTCTATGGGGTGGCTTGATGACTCTTCTCGACCTGTCTCTTGCTAGTAGGTAGTCATTATACGTCTCCTCATATTCGACAACAGTTTCTGCTTCTCCCTGTTCATCTGGGTCATGCAATTCAACATCACTATGCTCCACCTCAACAAGAATTTCTCCATGTTCCAGCTCTTCGACAACATCGTTAATTCTCTTGAAAGCCATCTTAGCTTCATTGAAAACTACATCTCGACTGGTGATACATATCATGTGACCTGGCTCTAGGCACCATATCCTATAAGCTTTGACTCCTTCAGGATATCCCATGAACATGCATTTCAGAGCTCTAGATTCAACCTTGTCTTGCCTAATGTGAGCATATTCTACATAACCAAATACTCTCAATTTGTCGAGATCTGGTGGATGTCCCGACCAAACTTTTCAGGTGTATTCATATCTAACACAGTCGAAGGACATCTATTTATCAAATATGTTGCTGTCAAAATAACCTCAGCCCAAAACATCTTCTTCAATCCAACACTAACCAACATGCATCTAACGCTTTCGAGGATTGTTCGATTGAATCTCTCATCTAGACCATTTTGCTGAGGAGTACCTTCTACATTCTTATGCCTTGCAATCCCAGACTTGACACAGTAACTACCGAAAGCTTCATTGCAGAATTCAACGTCATTATCAGTTCTCAACCTCTTGAGTTTTCTGCCAGTTTGAGTTTCGACCAAAACCTTCCAACTCTTGAAATTATCAAAAGTTTCATCCTTCGTCTTCTGAATGAATACCCTTAACATTCTGGAATAGTCATCAACTATGGATATAAAATATCTTGCACCTGAATGTGAAGGATTCCTTGTAGGCCCCCCAAAAATCAACATGGATGTAATCAAGGGATCCATGTGTTCTTTGTTTACCTTTGTTAAACTTCACACTATAGGATTTACCAAATACACAAGACTCACAAAACTCCAGCTTCTCGACTTTGTCACCACCTAGCAGGTTCTGTTTCCCCAGTTCGACCAGGCCTCTCTCGCTAACATGGCCCAATCTCATGTGCCATAATTTTGTCTTCGACAACTATTTCATGGATGCAACATTTGTCGAACCACTTACAACTTTAACCTCAAGAGTATACAAGTCTTGTTTCTTCACGCCTCTCAAGACTTCATTCGAACCCTTCATGACTCTTAGGATACTTTTCTCTCCTTAAAAGACATATCCCTTCTTGTCGAATTCACCAAGAGAAATCAAATTTCTCTTCAAGTTAGGTACATACCTAACTTCAGTCAATAGTCTTATTGACTCATCATGGAGCTTGAATCTCACATATCTAATACCTACAATTTTGCAAGCTTTGTTATTTCCCAGTGGCACTGATCCACCATCTTGATCACACAATTCCTCAAACAAGTCTTTATTTGGAGTCATGTGCCAAGTATAACCTGAATCCATAATCCACTCTTTTCTTTAGTTGCTGCTCGAAACCACAAGAACATCAAATGAGTCAAAATCATCTTGAACAATGGCAGCATTGCCAATATCATTACCTCCATGATCTTTTAGGCGTTCAGGGCACACCTTTCAAAGGTGACCCTCCTTCTTACAATGATAACATCGAACACCGGATGCTTCACCACTATAAGATTTTTGTTGACTTTTGCCATTCTTCTTGTCGAACTTACCATCCTTTCGCAAGAATTTCTCCTTAACGTCCAAACCTTCACCAACCGTCAAAGGTTTATGCTCCTTCCGTTCATTCAAGTCCTTAGAGTACATGGAAGATTGAATATCTTCAAAGGTCATGGACTATCTTCCATACAAGAGAGTTTCTTTGAAGTGAGCATGTGTTATGGGAAAAGCGCATAACAACAATAGTGCTTGATCTTCATCATCAATCTTCATATCAATATTTTCAAGATCAAGAATTAGCTTGTTGGACATATCCTACTTGTCATGCCCTAATTTTTGACCCTAAGATTTTTTCATCTCATCTGCATACAAACAAGATCATGCATTGGTTTGTTTATCCTTTTCAGTTGCAGGTTTATAACTCACAGGGGATCACCGTGTTATTTTACTTACTTTTATTTGTTTATGTTTACTAACCATTAATTAAAATCCAAAAATATTTTGTTTTCATTCATTAACAGTTTCAGGAAGAAGAGCAAGTGAAAATGCCAAAAATAGTAGTCATGCAGCTCGAATGAAATTTCACAGATAAAAGTCGAAGTTGATCCGCAAATAATTCAAATTTATCTGATCAAGGATTTATCAAGTTAATTGATTTATTCAAGGAATTCCAAGGTTCATGTGTTTATTTCCATGCCTTCTTCGACGCGCAAAAGAATTGGGCCGCAACAACCAAGCAATCATATTTAAACAAAAGATTCAAATTTTAGCTTGGTTAACCGGTTAACCCTATGCATTATCCGGTTAACCAATGCGAAATTTGAATATTTTGTTCAAATTCAGCACACTTTGATCATTAATCTCATTTGGAATATTCTAGATCCATTTCCCTCTGAATTCTCTACATCATTTTGATCATTTCCTACCATAAACCCTCACTAATCACCATTCTTTTCCATTTCCCTCCAAATTTTCAATTACCAATCCTAATTTGAATTACCAAAACAAGCTCCATTCCACTAAATTCTCATGCCTAAAGTCTTTAAATAACACCCTAATTTCATTCATTTGACAAGCTTTTGAGAGCCAAATTCACCTTGCAAATTTTTTTTGACGCAACCAAATCTCTTGCAAAATCCCCCAAAACCAAATTTCACTAAAACTCTTCTTTATTTCTTTTGAAGTTATCAAGAATTCACATTGAATTCTTGATCAACTTGAGCTTAACCTTCATCCTACTTTTTTCTTGTTCATCAATTTCACTAGATCAAGCTTGATTTGATCCAATTTGAAGAAGTGCTTTTGGTAATTCACTATTTCCATGATTCCATCTTCATCACCAACATTCAAGATGTAGATCTTTGGTGCCTTTGATTCTAGATCCATTGGATCTCAAATTGTTGTTTGATTCTAGGGATTTCACTGTATTTTGGTTTTAAAATTCGTGTTAATCCAGTTCATTATCATCAAGTGTTTGAAAAAAGGTTTTGAAAATGGATCATGCTAAATTTTAGCACATTTTCTTCCACTTGTACAGTGTTAACCGGTTAACCATTTTCAATGTATTTTGGTTAACTTGTTAACCAGGCTTGTTTTGGCGCAAAATGGATTTTTCAGTTGAGTTAACCGGTTAACCTATTTGGTTAACCGGTTAACACAAGACCATAAGTTATTTTTGGCTTATTTTGAACTTATTTTTAGTTACTTTTTCTTCTTCTTCTCCCTCCTTTTAATTTTTACCTTGGGGAGCACTTTTGGGATTGATTTCTCTTTAATTTCAATGGACTTTGGGTGTAGATTAGAGTAGTTAATGTTCATTAATTAAAAACTACCTTTAAGTGAATTATTCAATTCATTTAAGGTACTTTGCATTAGTGAGACATTTTCATGCTTGAATCCACTAAAATGAGTGATTGAACTTAAAGATGGAAGAATACCATAAGTGTAACTCAATTTGGTATTCATCTTTAGTTTTGTGTGGTATTGCGTTCAGATAATGATTTACATATCATTCATCTCGCACGCATTAGCATTAACATTGTTCACCTTAATTGGTGGTGGCCGACCTCATTTGTAGGGTAATTACTTCGTAAATTACTCGGCGATTGCTTAACATAGACCTAAATTTATCCCGAATTCAAAATAAAAATCCAATTGGATACTTGCACTTTCGTGGACTGGACCTCTTGTTGGTCGCGTAATCCCAAAGCGATTGATCATTTTGCATTAAGAACCAAGACTTATGAATGTTTGCTGCTTAGGTGCTTTGGGTCTCCCAATCTCCATTCAAATTTCATTGAATTTGGTCCTATTTGCCTTGATTGATCATAATAGTGTAAGATACTAAGCAGACCCGGTTGCCTTTCGATTTTTGTTACTCTTTTGGTTGTGGATGATTAAGTTCACCATACCACTATTATGTAAATATTATTATACTATTACTATTACTAATATTTTAGATTCATGCACTTTAATTGCTTTTGTTTTATTACTATTATGTATATTATTATTACTATTATTATAATAACATTTCATTTCTTGCACCTTTATTGTTTTTATTTTATTATCCTTTATTATGCTTTATCATCCATTATCATGTTTATGTTTCTTGCTCTTATTATTGTTGTGTTGATTTTTCTTTTGTCCATTTGGACACAAAAATATTAATAAAGGATTAAACCTCTAAAAAACTTGTGATTTTAAATTTTGGACTATGGTTACTATCCTTAGCATTGGAATGGAGATTTTGGACTTAGATTTTAGGATCATACTCCTTTG
Source organism: Lathyrus aphaca (assembly GCA_963966055.1). Lineage (NCBI taxonomy): Eukaryota > Viridiplantae > Streptophyta > Magnoliopsida > Fabales > Fabaceae > Lathyrus > Lathyrus aphaca. The sequence goes on from OZ014519.1 coordinate 623,755,786, forward strand.
CTTTGATCTTCATGAAGTTGGTTGACTTTCCTTTATTTGTCCATTTGCTAGCTTATAAGGATGGAACTCTTGTGCTCATAATAAGAATCATCATCAAGTTTGGTTAGATCTTTCCTTCTTTATCTCTTTATTGTCTTTTTTAGGATAGTCCCTTCATCTCATCCCCTTTAATTTTCAAAACTTCTCTGTTTTTCCAAAATCTTCTTTGTTTTCAAACTTAAAACCGCTTTCATAATAAAACCTTGACTTAGGTCAAGCGTTTTTTTTACCTTTTCTTTATCTGCTTAATAAGTGTTAAATCATGTAAATATATCAAAACATTTTCCAAAAGACCATAAAAAATATAAAACTCATCAAATATTTGTGTGCCTTTGTGCATTTTTCATTTTAACTTTTTCTTCACATGTGTAGATATGATTCATTCTTTCTAACGAAATTATTCGCTAAAGAATGACGACTTATTTTTACATTTTAAAATCAATCCAACACACCAATTCTTTTCACTACCTGTACCACGAACTACGGGGTTTTGATCTCACATTGCACGTCGTGGGTACGTAGGCATGGGACAAACGTCTCGTCAAACACAAAAATCTTAAAAAAAACATTTCTCCTCTAATCTCTTCAATATCTTTAAAACAAACCATTTTCAAACTAAAAGTAATAAATATTTCAAAGGGCTCCCGTGGAGTACCACGAATATTTTGGGTGCGTAAAACCTTCCAGATTTGTAACCTATCCCCTTACCCGTTTCTCTGTTTGATTCTTTTAGGTTTTTGGTTTTAGATTCATTAGGATTTTATTCGCTCTTTTTTCCTATTCCATTTGGAATAAAATAATGGCGCGGTGGCGACTCTGCTTACTTTGAGTTAAGTTAACTAATAGCTTACACTCATGATTTTACCGCTACAAAAAAGTGGTGACTCTGTTGGGGAGTAGTCTCTAAGTGGATTCAGCCTACTTTGATTTATTTACTACTTTGGTTTGATTTGTGTGTTATTACTTGTTCCGTTTCAGTTTTGGTGATCCTCTGTGAGTGAGATAGATTCTAACCCGGATCTGAGTTGAACTTATGATAGGATGGCGATATTCTAAGTGATACACGACAGAGTAGTCCAAAGCGATATCAATTCGATAATCTCCACTCGGTTAGGCTCTCTTGGATTATTAATGTCATAACGAGTAATCATAATATGGCATTATTTTCCGACCTTGAGTTGATCACACTGAGTACCGTAGAACCCTTAACCCATCCAAGCCAATTTAGGAACATAGTGCGGAAACTATCCAGGTGTAGACCTGAGGTAGTTGTCACGCGATACTACACTCGGACGAGGTCTTTCTTAAGAATGATATTGGTTGGGGAGTATTCCAACTTACCGATTGTCGCTCCCGAGATTTTCATCCTAATACAAACGCGAAAGTGGCCCGGAAAAGGTAGAGTCGCTAGCCAAGAATTTTTATGCTGAATGAATAGGAAAGATAATGCTGCACAAACCGAAGGAAAAAAGAAAGGACAAGGTCATGCGAACCAAAGAACTGGGTTCAGGAGTCGGTTATGAATTTGGAAAGTATTAGCACCCCAGATCATCTGCCGTACCCGACAGGATCCACGCCTGTTTGTCTGTTTCAAAGGGTGAGGATAAAACAGTTGCTGAATAAAAACCGCTACTGGAACTGGAATGAGAGAGGGAACTGGAAAAAAGAGAATGAAAAGAAAGGGGGAAAATGTAGGGGAAATAAAGAGTGTGCTCGAACGGCCCCTACCCCGCTGCCTACGTATCTCATCGGGAATATGAGGATCATAGTCGATGTAGTTCGCCTAACTAAGGCGGGAACTTGTTTCTATTTATTTTTTTTGAATTTGAACTACTTATGCCCATGCTCAGGTGTTGCAGGCTCGTCTAATACGAGTGTGTTACCGTCTTGCAAAGAGACAAGTCGTAACGAGTTCGCGTTTATAATGAATAAGGTGAGAAGAGAATTCCCGCAGGAAAAGACGTGTGTCGTTTGTTAACTTTCTTTTAAAGAAGTGTTTTAGATTTGTTGTTTGTGAAACATTCTCATACTAAGACTTGTTCATCGTGGTAGATGCCTTACACCTCGCCCCAAAATGGGACATGTATAAGTAACCCATGGCAAAGTCTCTTGGCATACGAGAAAGCTCGACCTTTATTAGGTATTTTGTTGTTTTTCTTTATGAGATGAGAAAGAGAGACTCAAATCGAGAAAGGAAAAACTAAGGGAACTAAGACATAACCCAAGTTATTCATTGCATGCAAAAGTAGATCCTAATGGTTTATGTGGTCTTCTAATCCTAATGAGAAAAATAAAAAGAAAAGGAAACTAGAAAGCAACTTACTTCTATAAAGAAGTTAAGTTGTTTCTAAAGAGGGAAGCCTATACAAACAAAGCACAAAGTGCTAAGGTAAACACACTTAGAAAGCATAAAGAACATAAAAGGAAGAAGTTGTGTGAGCAAGCTTACCTTAACCTCCCTACAAAATAAAGGTTAGTAGGATATGGCTAAAATGATAAAAAGGAAGAAGGTAAACAAGTACGAAACATATCCTAATACAACTATGGCCTAACTAGTCTCAATCCTAAGTCTAAGGACCCTAAAAACTAAGCAAAGCCTAAATTCAGCAGCTACAACAACTTCCTATTGCATAAACAGCTACTAAATGCAATGCATAACACAAACAACCTATTACAGCTACCAAACAGCATGAGCATAGGTGTAAAAAGACCAAAACAGAATAATGCAGCATGTTTTTACAGCTCCTGTTTCAAAATGCAGTGATGGAAACAAGGCAGATTTTCATTATTTTTCACATGCAAAGACATGAGTTTTAATGCAAACAATGGAATGCAATGATCTTGCAAGCTAATGAAACCACATGAGATGGATCACTAACAAATGAATGCAACATATCATCATACAATCAATGGATGCAAACTAGATGATTAACAATATGCAATTTTTCCATTATGCACATGATTTGACCAAAACATGAACGAACTTCAAATGTGATGCAAAGCAGAAGTGTAAACACTTATTAACATGCTATAAATGATGCTAAATCATGTAAACATTGATCACAATACGCTATGAACACATATGCAACACTTATGCCAACAATCGGAACCTAACGAAAAGAATGTCGAAAGTTATCAAAACTACACACACCTGCACTAAATCAACTCCTAAAAATTCCTTAAAATCATAATCTAAAGATCCATGATGATAAAAGAAGAAGTGGTGCACAAACATGCAAGAAAACAACACAAAAATCCAAATCAGCATAGCGTTAACCGGTTAACCCTGGGTGTTAACCGGTTAACGGATTCAAAAATCAGTTAAATAGGGGCAAAACCATTGTGTTAACCGGTTACCCTGGGTGTTAACCTGTTAACACTGAACCAGAATTGAAAAACAGTAAGGAAAAAGCACTTCTAGCTATCAATTTATTTCCAAAAGCTCCTAATACAGCCATTACCATACTAGCATAAAATTTCCACCTAAATATATCCTTCTAACACCTATTAACACCACGATCACTCTATTATTCTAGCTACTAATGCTCAAACCAAACAAAGCATCACAAAAGAAAGAAAATCAAAGAATGCCTTACATCGAGATGGAGAGAAATAAATTAAATCAAGAAGTGATTTCGGATTCACCAACCTACAAAGTGGAGACTTGCTTTGGGAATTGTTGCGAGGTTGATCAATACACGAACAAAGAGAATCCAAAACGCTTTCGAACGGTGAAATAAACACCGTGACCATAACAATTTCTTTGATTACCCACTTAATCAGTGAAGATAATGGAGACTTAGCTTCTGATTCTTCGAGTTTCAATGCGAAACTTGAAGAATCTTGATGATGAAGCTTTGGTGAGTTTGGGAAAAGGAAGAAAATGAGAGAATTTGGATTGTGAGAATGATGAATTTTTTTGAAAAAATGGCTAATATTTTTTTGCTTGATGAACAAAGTTTATATATGCATTAGGTTTGGAGTTAGGTTTAGGTTAGGGCATAGGGCTTGGATCCTAAGCTAAGGGTCGATTGGGAATATTCCTAGAATATTCCTTGGCATATTCTTAGAATATTCCTAGGAATAATCTGATATTCCTTGGGAAGAATGTGGAATGTTCTAGAGTTTGATGGAAACACAAAGCAAAGTGGAAAATGGAAAGGAGATAGAAGCAACCAACTGAATTTTGAAATTTTTCCCAAAATTTGCATGTGTTAACCGGTTAACCCCTGGTGTTAACCGGTTAACGAAAGAAAAAAAAAATGAATTTCCCTCCTTTTTTTGGGGATCCCTCAAAATACATCTTTACCCTCCGTTCTGAGCTTGCTTCGACCTTGAGTTCTGATAGTTGATTTACCCCTATGCGCCAACGAATGATGCATGACTTATTTTATTTCTTAATGTTTTAATTTTTTTATGCAATGTATGAGCGAATATGAAAGAAGACACGGAAATGAAACATAAGCTACTCAGAAGCGGTGATAAATAAGAGGGAAAATTTTCGGGTGTTACAACTTCCCCTATACAATCAACTGTATACTTGAATGGATGATAGCAATTGCTTTCAGACTTTCAAGGTATGGAGGGATTGAATACCCGAATAAACTGGAAAATTTGTACTCTGTTGGAAAATGAAATACGTTGAGAAGAATGTCATTCTTGGATGACGAAACCAACAAGACGCACCATGGGTGAGCTTGAGAGAAGACTTTCATAACTTGGATGACAACTCAAAAGTACAAAATTGGACTCGTCGAAATCGAAAAACCTTTATCCCACTTGGGAGATAAAACTTGAAAAGAGACTATCATGGCTTGGATGATAACTCAACAATACAAAATCGGACTCGACGGAATCAAAAAACCTTTATCCCACTTGGGAGATAAAACTTGAAAAGAGGCTATCATAACTTGGATGATAGCTCAATAATACGAAACCGGACTTGTCATAATAAAAAATTATTTATCCAACTTGGGATATAAAGCTTGAAAAGAGACTATCATAACTTGTATGATAACTCAAAGGTACGAAACCGGACTTGGACGGAATCGAAAAGTATTTATCTCGCTTGGGAAATAAAGCTTGAAAAGAGACTATCATAACTTGGATGATAACTCAAAGAGGATAACAAGAATTGGTCTGTAAGAGTAATAATGTTGAGGAATGAACTTGGCATTCTCTGTGGGGGGTACTTCGGTTTGATTGAAGATGCGATGTTTCAGGCTTTGTGTAAGGTACCAAAACTGGCTTATGCTTCATATGCATATGTTTGAATTTTTCCATGGCGTTATGCTCCACAATGATGGAAATTCTATGCGTTTTAAGGATGCAATGTAATGATGATTACTAAATGCAAATGCAGAGGGTCTTCTGATGAGGAGATAACATGCATCAATGGTAGCTTTACTAGGGAAGAAATAACCAATGCATTGATGTAGTGAATCCCTGTGGGGAAGAGCAACTCTGCGGGGAATGTTAATGATATACCGACTTTGAACTGACGCCATCGTCAAAAATAAATTGGACTTTGAGATAGTTAAGCAAAGACCCTGTTGGGATGAACTTGATTTGAGGTACGCCACCCGTAGAACTCCGTTAGGGAAATGATATCCTTTTGACTCGGCTGGGGAAAAGGATTTGGTACCTACTGAGGAATAAATCTTCTAAGGAATCCTTTAGATACACAATCTCCTGCTTGGGGAAGAGATGCCACTGAGGATTGGACTTTGGTCAACAACTTCACTAGGGAAAACTGCGAACAATGTTGTGTTAGAAGGAAAACTATCTAACTTCTTGTTATCTTCACCACTACTCTGGCATGAAGAGTTCTCATATACTGCTGGATATAAGAAGACTCTGGTGGATAATACTTCTTTGTTGTAGGAGGGAAACTCTCTGCTTGGGGAGAACATCAACAACCTTCTATTACTTCACTGGGGAAGATTTCAATTTTCGACTCTACTGGGGATGATGGGGAATGCCAAAGGGAATGTTTCCTGCTAAAGATGAAAGTTTTAACCACCTCTCACCGAGAAAGAGATGTAAGAAGAATATCCTGCTGGGGATGAGAGATAACATCATCTCATGCTAGGGATAAGAGATAATGATACCCTTCGGATCGGGAAGTATCCTTCTCTTTGCTGCTCTACTGGAGAAGGGATGGTCTGATGAGACTTGCTGAGGCATTTTACTCTAAGATCTGCTGAGGAAAGACTTCCTGAAGTTCTTTGCTGGCAATGGCTTTTCTAGCAACACCTGGACTAATCGGCTGCTCACTGATCATGAGTGAACAACAATTCATTGCAATTTTAAACTCGCCTCAGACTAGGGGTTTATTAGAATAAATTGTCTTAAGAGGATTTTATAGAAAACATGGCATTCGAGATGCATCAGTGTTTTCAAACTCTTGGAGGGATTCATCGGATCTCGAAGTCTGCCCCCAGACTGCATGGTCCATGAAATAATTTGCCTCGCAAGGATTCATGAAAAACCTCATATCTCTGTGAGGTATTCTGCCCCAACATCTGAACCCTGGATAGGTCTATACATTTTCAAGAAGGAAGAATGTCCCTTACTCCTAAAGAAACTTCAATATCGCTTTTGAGCTCGGTGTGAGACTGTTACCTGTAAGCAAAAGGATATGCCCACCTGCCCCAAGCATAAATGAACCAAGTATGACTGAGCTAGGGTGATATGATTAATTGATTTTTGTTTTTATGACGGACTCAACTGGGTATCAACTCAAGGTTTGAAGAAGTGAAAACTATAATATCGACTCAAGGGTCGCAAGAAACGACAATATCGACTCAAGGATCGGAGAATAAAGTGCCAACATTGACTCAAGGGTCGAGGAAATAAGGCAACCATCTCGACTCGAGGTTCAAGGAAATAAAGCAACATCATTGACTTGAGGGTCGAGGAAATAAAGCAACATCATCGACTCGATGGTCGAGGAAATAAAACCACATCATCAACTCGAGGGTCAAGGAGATAAAACCACAACATTGACTCGAGGGTCGAGGAAACGATAATATCGACTCAAGGGTCGAAGAATAACCATAACATCGACTCGAGGGTCAAAGAAAGCAACAATGTTGGCGCACAGGTCAAGGAAACGAAACCACGACGTCGACTCAAAGGTCGAGGAAATGAAGGCAATGATATCGACTCAAGGGCCGAAGAAAGCAACAATTTTAACGCACGGGTCAAGGAAACGAAACCACGACGTCGACTCAAATGTCGAGGAAATGAAGGCAATGATATCGACTCAAGGGCCAAAGAAAACCAAATCAAAGATTGCCACGCTCAACTTGAAGTGAGAAGTTGGACATATATAGATGCCAATGTCACCGGTTGAAGAGATGCCAATGAAGATTGAACTTTAACCGTGATAATGTCAATAACCATTGGACTTTAGCCATGTCATATGATCAGATGAAGGAACCATAATGACTGAGGAGAAATTTCCTGATCAGGGAAACACACTTCCCGTACCCTATTGGGATCAATCACCAGACGTTCATTCTGAGAACTGCCTTGCATATTATAAGATTGTCTCAAGAGGATTTTACAGAAAACCTGGCATCCGAAATGCATCAGTGTTTTCAAACTCTTGAAGATCTCGAAGTAACTACATCAGATTAAATGATCCATGAAGGAGTTTTCCCCAATATCTTGCATCATCATGAGGTGTTCTGCCCCAGTATTTTGAACCCATGCTAGATTGAGTAGCCGTCTGTAGAGAGTGACTCCACCTACTCTTGGGGTGGCCTAACCCAGTACGAGCCTTGCTTTGGAGAAAACGCCCATGCTAAGTGCTCTGTGAGAGATTTAAATCTTGAAGTGATTTCCCCAATTTGGCTACCTTTGAAGAAATTGCTCGATGTGATTGCCCCGGATCGGCTGCATTAAATACACCTGGTTAGGAAAAACCCCATTCCATGGAGTTTCTTGGAAAAATGCATCTTGACATGCTTGTCCTTCAGAATTTTCAGACTTCTCAACTTGGAAAGATTAAGCTTCTAGACTGAAGTTCCGTATATGTATTTCTATGATGCTATATAAACATAAAATGTTTTATTCTGAGAATTCAAATTCTAATGCAACACTCACGTTAATCTTGAAGTTTTTATTGAAAAGATGTCGCAAACCTTTGTGAGCGAATCATTGGTTAAGATACAACATTGATTTTTACGAGAGAAAGCATGCACATGCAACACTAACAAATAACTTTTAGCACAACTCATAGGAGACAGGAACGCGGTCTCGTGGTAGTACGCTCTCAAAATAACCCTGTTTCAGTTAGGACTTATGAGGGTTGTATCATGGCCCGGTTCACGGTTATATAAACAAAGGATATAGGCTCGAAGTTTATTTGTAGCCATCCCTCTTCGTGATGTTCTCCATTCCTATGTTCAGTTAGTTTTCACAAGCGCCCACCCTCTCATAAGGGTTTCATGTTGGTTGAGGAACCAATGACACTAATGGTTTAAGCACCACTGAGGTTGTTGTCGGGATTCAGTCACCCTTTTGTCTTTCGTGTCTGTACCACACGACTTTGTTCTTGTTTAAAGGTCTTTCTTGTGTAATCCTTTTCATCTTTCACTTTTGCATTCTTTTGCTTATCCCTAAATTTTTCCTGGACCGATTCTTTTGAATCTTTTGCAATTGGAATCCAGTGAGATGCCCTAATTTTTGCCTAAGTCACTTGTTTTCAAGTTTCGACTTAGCGGGCTTTTTCATTTCTTTTTTTTTCATTCCTTTTTTTTGAACAAATTGTGTGACACTGTTTATCTTGATTGCTTTACAAGGGTTATGATGTTATTACTTTTCAATTGATGAGGGATAACCATTGTGGTTTCAGTTCTTTGGACCTCTTGATTGGGTTAACCATTGTGGTTTTTGGTCTTTGGACCTTTTGATTTGGTACGGAAAAAGGTAATGGATCCTCAGATGTGCACTCCTTTGTGAAAGTATGAACACTCGGTCCAACTAAATGACGCCTACCCTGCCCTTGGGTTAAATGCAAGGGTTTTTTTCATGTGAAAACAAACTCCTACTTCAAGGCTCAAAGGGGTTAGTGAGGGTCTATCTCCCTTATATCTCCAGTGTTTGGGGATTCGAAACAAAGCATGTACATCGTTAACATGGTCTTATTCAAGAGCACGTGATTGGAGATTTTTGCGTTTTCATTTTGTCATCCTCCCTCACAGAGTTTAAGCACGACGGTTGGTATTGCAATGCATATACACAAAATTATAAGTGAATATGAATGAATTACTTCAAGAACAACATGTGCATTTTATTATGATTAACATTCAAAAACAAATAAGTTTCATGCATGCATACAAATGTTTAGCAAATAAAAGAAACTACAAACGAAAATGCAGTAAAGAAGCTGAACATTTCCATCATTAAGGAGACTTGACTCCGTCTGGACTTATCAGTCTTGGATACTTTTAGTGATCGACAACTTTTCCATGAACTTTCAATCTTCAATCAAACGGTCACATGTCCAACATGGCAATTATACCTCTTCTTCCAATTATTCTAACACGAGACGTTTAGAGGAAAGAGTAAAGATGGGGACTAAAGTTGCCCCATAAGGTTTCTCGGAAAGACCTGACGATCTTCTGCCTACGTATCTCCATTGACCCATGACCAATGAAGAATTAGAGCGACGTAGTTCCCCATAATAGGGAAGAAAATGCAGTACATAAAACAAATGTTTGCTGATATAGGGAGCTGAGTTTTCCATTCTTGATTCATTCTCGAGCCAACCGTCTTCAGAACTACTATTCAAAATCGAATTGAAAATCACCTTCATACCTATCCTCAATAACTTCATGCATAACATGAACTGATGAACCCACATGACCAAGCGAAGAATTGTTGATTTGAATGCCTCGAAGTGTCACTGAAATAAACTCGGAATCAATCAAATCTTGGACCTTATCCCTAAGTAGTTTGTATTCTTCAGCTGAATGTCCTGGTGCATTGCCATGGAAACCACATCGAACATTGAGATTAAAACTTGGTGGGTATGGAAAAGGCACTAGACCCGGTTTCTTTGGCACTATCAATCCACTATCGATCAGGCATGAAAGTATCTGAATGTATGGCACTGGCAATGGATCAAAATATCTTTTTGGTCTCTTAGTGTAGTAACGACGCCGCTGTGGAGTATGCTTCTGTCGGCCCAGTTGTTGTTGATATTGAGGAGGTTCACTATTAACTGACATTTGGCATACAGATGCAAAAGGTTGCTGACTCTGAGTAGTTGAGATGCACGGGTACTGTTGATAAGTCAATGGAGTTTGTGTAGCTTCCCAGATTACATCAATTACATCCTTTTCTTGTGAACTGACAAAATATTCATTCTATTCTGCTGGGACATCCGAAATACCTTGTGTTGAGAAAACTCTCAATGCGTTCTCCAACTATTATCAAGTTAGAGAAACTTTACTTCCCATTCCCACTCATCTTCTCCAAGTACGGTCCTTGAAAAGTACCTAAGAAAAGCTCACCTAATTCTCTATCTAATAGTAGGGGTTGAACACAAGTAGCTACCTCTCTCCACCTCTGGGCATACCCTCTGAAGGATTCACCATCCTCTTGAGATAAACCTTTCAAATCCCTATGGCTAGGAGCCATGTAAAGATTATAGTCGAACTATTTTAGGAATGGATTGGCTAGGTCTGACCATGACTGGATACAACTACTCTCTAACTGCATGTACCAACTCGATGATGCTCCACTCAGACTGTCTTGAAAACAGTGAATCATTAATTTGTCATTATGCTCATATGAAGTCATCCTTCTGCAAAACCTCACCAAATGATGCCTTGGACAACTATCCCCTTTGTACTTTTCAAACTTCGGTAGTTTGAACACTGGGGGTATTACAAGTCCATGTACCATACACATGTTCGCATCACTTAGATCAACAACATTACGACTTTCAAGGGCTTTAATCCTTTCATTCGACCCACATAATATTTCTTCCCTCTCAACAACTTGTGGATCTTGGATTCTTACCACAAGGTTTGCCTCTTGGGAACCTGGCATAGTGAAAGCAAAATTGTGATAGTCTGCGGCATCAACAGAAGAAGAATGTCCACTCTGGGAGACCAGACGCTCTCGAACATCTAGGTTCTCAACAAGGATTTGTGCAGGCTGAGCTTGAGCAAAATTGCGGCCATATTGACTTGCCAAGGTTTTCATAGCCTCTACAAGTTGGTCCCATTGACCTGTCGTCAACCCAACACTTGCAAACTGGCTTTGATCCCCAGGGTCCATGATTTTTCCAAAAGTTGCTTCAAGTCTGATACAAGAGTTGGAATCTCAACTCTGGATTGTGAACAAAGAATGGATGAGCCATGCTTACGGAACTGAAATGCAATGCAATGAATGCTATGAGATGCCATGTTCGTTTATTTCCAGGGAATCTATCTATTTTGATCCATATTTTGATACAGAAGAAAACCCAACAACATAATTCAAATATGAGTTCCTCAGAAATAACTAAACATGTGTGCTGAAATGCCATGATGTCATGTATGCAGCATGCATGTGATCAATGAGTGGTGTCCGTCTGGTGCTGGTGTGGAATACTGAGCCAAGTGAATAATAACTCCCAGATAATAACTCAGATCCAAAGGATCAAGAATTCCAGAACCATAATAACCTGATCAAAATATAAGATCACATTGGTAGTCAAGGTATGTTAAGGTCAAGGATTCCTGTAAACCTGTAAACCCCTCCCAATCTCACGGGTGTGCTTCGGGTCAAACATCACGGACTCTCAAAGCCGAATAATAATAATACATTCACCATTTCCGAGAAATGGCTCATGACCAAATCAGGGAATCAATTTAGCATTATCTACTACTCAGGGAGGTCTCAGCGTGAGTCCGGGAAAACAAGCATCCCTTATAAGTCCCCAGCTTCAAGCAATGAATCAAGAAACAATAGTACATTCATCCCTTGGGATACAATACTATCGTCATACGAACATTTTTCCTTAAATAAGTTCCTATGAGAGAACCGGGTAATCCTATGCGAGTTCCTAGTGGGCCCTCAGATGTGAGTGGGTTTGCCAACAAATATGGTCTGCCACTGTCATCACTGGAGAGGGTTGTTTCCACTAAGGTCCTCAATGATCGGTCACCAGATGCACATAATTATCGAGGTCGTACCCTGAAGTGGAGGAATTATGCACACAAAATAGTTCCAAGACGGTCGCAGTCTGGGTGTGGAACACATCGCCACTCATCATGGTGAAATACCATGGAAGTACAATGTATGTCCATGCTAGTCCAAGGGTACACTCAAGCCGGGTATTTGGCTTATCTCACAGTAACCCCATCCCACAAAAAAAAAAAAAACCAACACAGACAGTCGAATATATATGATGCATGGAAAATAAATACTGAAAGCAGTAAATAAAGTTGTAAATAAAGCAATAAAGCTAAACTAAAGAACACAACAGTAAACAACTAAACACCCAAAGAAACAAAAACAGACAAGCGCTAGGATTGACTCTCAAAGGGGAAACCAGAGATTCTGGATTTCTATCCCTAGAAAAGTCACCAGTTGTCGCTCTCGGGATTTTCATCCTAGTACAAACACAAAAGTGGCGCGGAAAAGGTAGAGTCGCTAGCCAGACATTTTTATCCCGAATGAATGGGAAAGGTAATGCTGAACAAACCGAAGGAAAAAGGAAAAGACAAGGTCCTGCGCACCAAATAATTGGGTTCGGGAGTCGGTTACGAACTGGGAAGGTATCAACACCCCAGATAGTCCGTCGTACCTGACATGATCCACGCTTGTTTGTCTGTTTCAAAGGGTGAAAATAAAACTACTGCTGAATAAAAACCGCTACTGGAACTGGAATGAGACAGGGAACTGGAAAAAAGAGAATGAAAAGAATGGGGGAAAATGTAGGGAAAATAAAGATTATGCTCGAACAGGCCCTACCCTGCTGCCTACGTACCTCATCGGGAATATGAGGATCAGAGTCGACGTAGTTCGCCTAACTAAGGCGGGACCTTGTTTGTGTTTTTTATATAATTTGAACTGTTTTTTCCTATTCTCAGGTGTTGCAGGTTTGTCTGGTACGAGTGTGTTACCGTCTTGCAAAGAGACAAGTCGTAGTGAGTTCGCGTTTAGTGTGAATGAGGTGAGAAGAGAATTCCTATAGGAAAAGTCGTGTGTTGTTTATTAACTGTCTTTTAAAGAAATGTTTTGGATTAGTTGTTTTGGAAACATTCTCATACTAAGACTTGTTCATCATGGTAGATGCCTAACACCTCGCCCCAAAATGGGACGTATATAAGTAACCCATGGCAAAGTCTCCTAGCGTACGAGAAAGCTCGAACTTTATTAGGTATTTTGTTGTTTTTCTTTATGAAATGAGAAAGAGAGACTCAAATCGAGAAAGGAAAAACTAAGGGAACTAAGACATAACCCTAAGTTATTTATTGCATGCAAAAAGAGATCCTAATGGTTTATATGGTCTTCTAATCCTAATGAGAAAAAGGAAAAGAAAAAGAAACTAGAAAGCAACTTACTTCTATAAATAAGTTAAGTTGTTTCTAAAGAGGGAAGCCTATACAAAAAAAGCACAAAGTGCTAAGGCAAACACACTTAGAAATCATAAAAAACATAAAAGGAAGTTGTGTGAGCAAGCTTACCTCAACCTCCCTACAAAACCAAGGTTCATAGGATATGGCTAAATGATAAAAGGAAGAAGGTAAACAAGTACCAAACATATCCTAATACAACTATGGCCTAACTAGTCTCAATCCTAAGTCTAAGGACCCTAAAAACTAAGAAAAGCCTAAATTCAGCAGCTACAACAGTTTCCTATTGCACAAACAGCTACTAAATGCAATGCATAACACAAACAACCTATTACAGCTACCAACCAGCATGAGAATAGGTGTAAAAAGACTAAAACAGAATAATGCAACATGTTTTTACAACTCCTATTTCAAAATGCAGCGATGGAAACAAGACAACTTTTCATTATTTTTCACATGCAAAGACATGAGTTTTAATGCAAACAATGGAATGCAATGATCATGCAAGCTAATGCAACCATATGAGATGGATCAGTAACAATGGAATGCAAAAGCTCTTAATACAACCATTACCATACTAGCACGAAATTGCCACCTAAATATATCCTTCTAACACCTACAAAGCGGAGACTTGCTTTGGGAATTGTTGCGAGATGAAGAGAAATAAATTAAAGCAAGAAGTGATTTCGGATTCACCAACCTACAAAGCGGAGACTTGCTTTAGGAATTGTTGCGAGGTTGATCAATACACGAAGAAGAGAATACCGGAGGTTCCAAGCTTCAATCCGCGAACGTGCAAAATAAATGCAATCGATGAGAATCCGAAACGCTTCCGAACGGTGAAATAAACACCGCAGCCATAATAATTTCTTTGATTACCCACTGAATAAGTGAAGATGATGGAGTCTTAGCTTCCGATTCTTCGAGTTTCAATGCGAAACTAGAAGAATCTTGATGATGAAGCTTTGGTGAGTTTGGGAAATGGAAGAAAATGAGAGAATTGAGATTGTGAGAATGATGAATTTGGTGAAAAAATGGCTAATCTTTTTTTTCTTGATGAACAAAGTTGATATAGGCATTAGGTTTGGAGTTAGGTTTAGGTTAGGGCACAAGGCTTGGATCCTAAGCTAAAGGTCGGTTGGGAATATTCCTAGAATATTCCTTGGCATATTCTTAGAACATTCCTTGGAATATGAATATTCCTTGGGAAGAATGTGGAATATTTTAGAGTTTGATGGAAACATAAACAAAGTGGAAAATGAAAAGGAGATAGAAGCAACCAACTGAATTTTGAAAAATTTCCCAAAATTCGCATGTGTTAACCGATTAACGGAAGAAAAAAATGAATTCCCTCCTTTTTGTGGGGATCCCTCAAAATACATATTTACCGTCCGTTCTGAGCCTGCTTTGACCTTGAGTTCTGATAGTTGATTTACCCATTGAATAAACCTTGATACATGCCCTATGCTCCAACCAATGATGCATGACTTATTTTATTTCTTAATGTTTTAATTTTTTTTATGCAATGTATGAGCGAATATGCAGGATGACACAGAAATGAAGCATAAGCTGCTCGAAAGCAGTGATAAATAAAAGGGAAAATTTTAGGGTGTTACACCGATAATATTCTAAAGATGGCTGCTAACTCCGGGCACCCCTATTAAAACCCTTTTGGTTTTCTACAGGTACAATGAAGATAAACCCTAGTACATGCCTTTGTGGGTTGTTGGTTCTTATCCCTTGACTCCATGCTCTTGATCTGAACCTTTGAACCTGTGTGTTTTGCATGATCTTATTTGTGGTTGCTGCATCCATGCATTCATCATGATCATCATTACAACCATTTCTCAAGGAAAACAATTCAGATTATTGCAAATATTGGATAAAGCAAATATTCCTTTTTTATCAAGATTTTTCATGACTGTATTCTCAATGTTGACCATGTTTGCAATAATCTAGTTGTCTCCTTGAAAATGGGAGTAAACATTGCATATCATTGCATTCTCTAATATTCTTGCATTCCTCTGAGTTGTGTGGGAACTCATCCCGGTTGTTTCCTTATTAAGTTGTTTGTTGATCCGTCAAGTTGTTTCTTCAACACAAATACGTAACTAGAGCTGCTATCAGATTGAGAATGGAAAATCAAGAACAACATAACATGGAAGTTAGAATGGAGATTGATGAGTTGAAAGCCAGTATGACTAGGATCACTGAAATGATGCAAGTTCTGATTGCTCGAGGTGAACTACCTCAAAGGACTGTTATCTCCGAAGTTTCTACTGTTGTTGTTGACCCTCATGTGATTGTGCAACCAGCTTCTACTTGGCCAGAATTTGGGTTATCTCCGGACTACATGCCGATCTCTTCCACTACTCAAATGGTTGGTCCATCTGTTGTGCCAGTCTTTTTAGCTCCAACATTTGTCGAACCTCAACCTGATGTGCACACTGCTACTCAAGCTACTTATCAAATTCTCCTTTCATGTACCATGCTGCTGGTCCACAAGTTGAAAGTCAGGGTGAACATGGATATATGGATGAAGTTAGAGAGCAATGCTTGACTCTTGAGAAGATGGTAAGAGATTTAGAAGGTAAAGATGTCTTTGGTGTTGCTGCAATAGACATGTGTTTGGTCTCCGAATTGGTTCTGCCTGATAAGTTCAAAGTTCCTGATTTTGAGAAATACAAGGGGCATACTTGTCTAAAGTTTCATCTGCTGATTTATTGTCGCAAAATGGTTGCACTTGCCAAGAATGACAAACTTCTTATTCACTGTTTTCAAGATAGTCTGAGTGGTGCTTCTATGAAATGGTATATGGGACTTGATAAGAGTCACATCCAGAGCTAGAAGGATTTATCTGATGCTTTCATAAAGTAGTATAAGTACAATCTAGACATGGAGCCTGACCATCGTCAACTTCAAAACATGTCTCAGAAAGAGAAAGAGTTATTCAAAGAGTACGCTCAGCGCTGGAGAGAGCTAGCTGCTCAAGTGGAGCCACCTTTGGCCGAAAAAGAATTAAATGGTTGGTTCACGGACACTCTTCAACCTTTCTTTTGGGAGAAGATGGTAGGAAGTGTTTCATATGGTTTTGCTGACCTAGTCACTGTTGGAGAAAAACTAGAAAAAGGTATCAAGAAAGGTAAGATTACCAATGTTGAATCTTCTAATGCTGCAAGAAAGTCTCATGGGAACTTTCAAAAGAGAAGAGATGGTGATGCTTATGCTGTTTCAAATGAAAGAAACATTATCGCCAGCAACAACGATATGTTCAACCAAATGTAGCTGTAGTGGCTCCTGTTGTTAAGACTCAACTAACTCAAGCTCAAGCTCAACCTCAGACTCCTCGTCCTGCTGCTGGACAAAATCAGTATCATAATAGGCCAAACTTTGATCCTATCCTGATGACTTACACTGATTTGTATCCTTCCTTGATTAAGAGTGGTATGATTACTACTAAGCCTCCACATGTTGTTCCAGATCCTCTTCCAGCTAACTATGGAGCGAATCTTCACTGTGAGTTTCATCAAGGTGGAATTGGTCATGACTTGGAACACTGCTTTGCACTAAAGGCTAAAGTGAAAGAGCTTATGAGGAACACCATCCTTTCGTTGCATGATACAAATACTAATGTTGTCAACAATCCTTTTCCAAATCATGAGAAATGAGTTTCTAGACAACTTCAACAATCAGATTTTCTTCAAGGCCAGAATTTTCAGACAAGACAACGCATCCTTGTTGTTGATGGATCACTAGGCCATTGTTTCTTTATGTTTGCAATTTTCTTCAATTGTATTGACTTGTTTGCTTTTAAACTTTTTTTTTTTGTACTTTCATGTTGATTTTAATGAAATGAGCATTTCATTTATTATTTACATCTTTATGCTTTATATTTCAAGTTCGTTTTTCTTTCTCAAGCTTTTACAATGATTGGAGGGAGAATGATGAAAATGAGATACCCATAATTGCGATTGGTGTGCTTTCAATTGAGACTTGGTTGATGATATACATGCATTGTTTCAACTCCCAAACACTGGAGAAATAAGGAAGTTAATCCCTTGTAACCCCTTTGAGCCTTGAAGTTAGAGTTTCTTTCTATTCAAAAAACCCCGCAATTTTAACCTGGGGATAGGTAGTTCTCAATTAATTTGAATGTGCATTCAATTACAAGAGAATCATTCAAGACACCTTTCAATAAAGGTTGCAATCTCAAGCTTTCCTTTGCATACATCAAATAAGTGTCGAAGATGTCTCTCAATTCAGAAGCCAATGATAGTTCGCAATAATCATTAAGCCAGGCAGTCACTATCTTTAAAAAAAGTGATATTGAAAAAAATGATGATAAAAAAATCAAAGCCCGCTAAGTCAAAACCTATAAAAGAGACTTAGGCAAAAAAAACTGGGGCATCCTGCTGACTGTAAGCTAAAATGACATAGTTCAGGCAAAAGTTAGGGACAATAAAAAGAAAGATTTGTTCAGAGGTCATCAAAATACTCAACAAAAACAAGATAAGTGGACCAAAGTCCTCACCGGAAAAAACAAAAGGGAGAGGTGACTGCTATCTCAAAATCCTTTGGCTTGTGAACCATCTTCATCTGTGCAATCCCAAAATGTCTTGGAACTTGAACGCATAGGTTGAATTAATTGAATGTAGGACTGGAGTTCATCACGAAGAATATGTTGGGTACAAATAAAATTTGAGCCTATATCCTTTGTTTCATAAACCGTGAACCAGACCATGTTACAACCTTCAAAAGACCTAATTGAATTCATGTTTCTTTTGAAAAGCATACTCAACAGGTTGCGTAAACTGACTCCCAAGTTTGCTACTAATAACTTGTTTTCTTGAATTTTTCTTTATCTTTCACTTTTGTCTCAACTGTTGTGTTTTGACAATGTTTTCATTTACTTTACCTCAATAAATTTCATTCCAAAAATGATTTTTGATTTCAAAATTTTGCAAGAACTTTGCATTAAAATTACCAGGTTTGTACAAACACTTTTTATTTGCAAACAAACTTTCTTCATCAAGGAATTTTCAAATAGTTGAGAAACTTGGTCAGTGATCTTATCAGGGGCAAGTTCTTCCCAGATCCCATGATTCAAGAGTTTTTGCTCAGTACAAGTTATTCTCAGATTTGGTTAATCAGAAGATCTCTTCAAGTTTTATATTGGGTTTATCTTCTCAACAGTCATTTCAAGAAGTGAAACCATGATCAATTTATTTTCTCAACAGTTATTTCAAAGATTTGATCAATTTGTATTTGACAATGGTCAGGAACTGAATCCATTATTAGTTTACCCTCATCAGTCATTGAATTTGGGGCAACTTTCTTCAAGAATCCCAAAGCAACTTTTCATGACTTTTCTCAAAAGATTTTCAACTTGATACAATTTACTGGTGTGACAGAGATTCATTCAACAGTAGCATCTCTAATCACAAGAGTAGAATGGCAGTGATCTCCGTGTTGAGGAATCAATCTTCCATCTTTCCACTCCCCTAAGATTTTAAACTGGTGTTCAAGCATTTTCTTTCATATTATTTTCTTGGGTGTGTTATTCCCCATTTCCGTATATGTTTGCATATTTGAGTGTGTTAGTCTTCATTATGCATTTTCTTGGGTGTGTTAGTCGCCATTTTCGTATATGTTGGCATATTTGAGTGTGTTAGTCCTCATTATGCATTTTCTTGGGTGTGTTATTCCCCATTTTCATATACGTTTGCATATTTGAGTGTGTTAGTCCTCATTATGCATTTTCTTGGGTGTGTTAGTCCCCATTTTTGTATATGTCTCCATATATGAGTGTGTTACTCCTAATTATGCATTTCTCAAGGTCCTGTTGTTTTCAACATCTTACCTTGTGATCAAAGTCCAATTTACTTGGCATTTAACTTTGTCTCTCAAAAACTTTTTCTTCACACACTTGTTGTTTCTTCTTAGATTTTTCACTTTTTATCCTATGCCATTCTCGGATGTCCATAATGGAGTCATCATTGATTTGATGTACTTTCCGGGCTTTTTCCCATCTCATTCAGTTCTGTTCCTGGATGTTGTGATTCACATTTTTATCTGATTTCTATTCTCGGATGTTATGATCACTTTCCCTCCGATTGCTATTCTCGGATCTCCATGTTGGAGTTATCATTGATTTGATGTACTTTCCAGAACTTTTCCCATTTCATTCAGTTATGTTCCTGGATGTTGTGATTCACATTTTTATCTGATTTATATTCTCGGATGTTGTGATCACCTTTCCTCCGATTTCCATTCTCGGATGTCCATAACAGAGTCATCATTAATTTGATGTACTTTTCGGGACTTGCCTCACTTTATTCAGTTCTATTCCTGGATGTTGTGATTCACCCTTTTTCCGATTTCCATTCTCGGATATCCATGTTGGAGTTATCATTGATTTGCTGTACTTTCCAGAACTTTTCTCATTTCATCCAGTTTTGTTCCTAGATGTTGTGATTCAAATTTTTATCTGATTGCTATTCTCAGATGTTGTGATCACTTTTCCTCCAATTGCCATTCTCGGATGCCCATAACGGAGTCATCATTGATTTGATGTACTTTCCGGGACGTGCCTCACTTTATTTAGTTTTGAAACCTAGTTGTTGTGATTACCTTTTTCCGATTTCCATTCATGGATATCCCTAGTAAGTCATTAATGTCATTCTTGGATTCTTCTGATGTACTTTTTTTGGGACTTTTATCACTTCATTCAGTGTCATTCTTTGATGTTGTGATCCTTTCTGTCCAATTGTCATTCTTGGATATTTTTGCCTCAGTTGAGCCATGTGGTGGTCTCTAGCATGTTGCTTTTCCCCGTCGGAGTTTTATGCTCCTTAACCCAGCGTTTATTCTATTGCTTGTGTCGTTTTGTTTCTCACAGATTTCTCTGCATTTCATATGGTTTCATAACATTTTTATAAAAATTTTATAACATTTTCATAATATTTCATATGTCTTCATATCGTTTCGTATCATTTCATATCGTTTCATATCATTTCATTTCGTTTCATTCCATTCCATTTTTTGTGGCCTCTTAGGGCCAAAAATTGGGTTTTTTGATATTTAAGTATCTTCCATCTTGTCGAAACGAAGATTTCAATCTTTATATCTCTGGATTGAAGAAACTTAAATAAAGGCATCTGTCATACCCTAATTTTTGACCCTAATACTTTTGCATCTCATTTGCATACAAACAAGATCACGCATTGGTTTGTTTATCCTTTTCAGTTGCAAGTTTATACCTCACAAGGGAACACCGTGTTTCTTTTACTTACTTTTATTTGTTTATGTTTACTAACCATTAATTAAAATCCAAAAATATTTTGTTTTCTTTCATTAACAGTTTCAGGAAGAATAGCAAGTGAAAATGCCAAAAATAGTAGTCATGCAGCTCGAATGAAATTTCACAGATAAAAGTCGAAGTTGATCCGCAAATAATTCAAATTTATCTGATCAAGGATTTATCAAGTTAATTGATTTATTCAAGGAATTCCAAGGTTTATGTGTTTATTTCCATGCCTTCTTCGACGCGCAAAAGAATCGGGCCGTAACAACCAAGCAATCATATTTAAACAAAATATTCAAATTTTAGCTTAGTTAACCGGTTAACCCTATGCGTTAACCGGTTAACCAGTGCGAAATTTAAATATTTTGTTCAAATTCAACACACTTTGATCATTGATCTCATTTGGAATATTCTAGATCCATTTCTCTCTGAATTCTCTACATCATTTTGATCATTTCCTACCATAAACCCTCACTAATCACCACTCTTTTCTATTTCCATCCAAATTTTTAATTACCAAGCCTAATTTGAATTACCAAAACAAGATCCATTATACCAAATTCCTATACCTAAAGTATTTAAATAACACCCTATATTCTTCATTCGACAAGCTTTTGAGAGCCAAATTTACCTGGCAAAAATTTCTTGAAGCTACCAAATCTCTTGCAAAATCCCCAAAAACCAAATTTCACTAAAGCTCTTCTTTCTTTCTTTTGAAGTTATCAAGAATTCACATTGAATTTTTGATCAAATTGAGCTAAACCTTCATCATACTTCTTTCTTGTTCATCAATTTCAGTAGATCAAGCTTGATTTGATCCAATTTAAAGAAGTGCTTTATGTAATTCACTATTTCCATGATTCCATCTTCATCACCAACATTCAAGATGTAGATTTTTGGTGCCTTTGATTCTAGATCCATTGGATCTCAAATTGTTGTTTGATTGCAGGGATTTCACTGTATTTTTGTTTTAAAATTCGTGCTAATCCAGTTCATGATCATCAAGTGTTTGAAAAAAGGTTTTGAAAATGAACCATGCTGAATTTTAGCACATTTTGTTTTGCCACTGGTACAATGTTAACCGGTTAACCATTTCCAGCGTATTTTGGTTAACCGGTTAACCAGAATTTGGTTAACCAGTTAACACAAGACCATAAGCTATTTATAGCTTATTTTGAACTTATATTTGGTTACTCTTTCTTCTTCTTCTCCCTCCTTTTTATTTTTACCTTGGGGAGCACTTTTGGGATTGATTTATCTTTAATTTTAATGGATTTTGGGTGTAGATTAGAGTAGTTAATGTTCATTAATTCAAAACTACCTTTAAGTGAATTATTCAATTTATTAAAGGTACTTTGCATTAGTGAGACATTTTCATACTTGAATCCACCAAAATGAGTTATTGAACTTAAAGATGTAAGAATACTATAAGTGTAACTCAATTTGGTATTCATCTTAAGTTTTGTGCGGTATTGTATTCAGATAGTGATTTACATATCGTTCATCTTGAATGCATTGGCACTAACATTTTTCAACTTAATTGGTGGTGGCCGACCTCTTTTGTAGGGTAATTAATTTGTAAATTACTCAGCGATTTCTTAACATAGACCTAAATTTGTCCCGAATTCGGAATAAAAATCCAATTGGATGCTTGCACTTTCGTGGATCGGACCTCTTGTTGGTTGCATAATCCCAAAGTGATTTATCATTTTGCATTAGGAACCAAGATTTATGAATGTTTGATGCGTAGGTGTTTTGGGTCTCCCAATCTCCTTTCAAATTTCATTGAATTTGGTCCTATTTGCCTTGATTGATCACTATAGTGTAAGATACTAAGCGGATCCAGTTGCCTTTTGATTTTAATTACTCTTTTGGTTGTGGTTAGTTAAGTTCACCATACCAGTATTATGTAAATATTATTATACTATTACTATTACTAATATTTTAGATTCTTGCACTTTAATTGCTTTTGTTTTATTACTATTATGTATATTATTATTACTATTACTATACTAACATTTAATTTCTTGCACCTTTATTGCTTTTATTTTATTATGCTTTATTATTCTTTATCATGCATTATCATGTTTATCTTTCTTTCTCTTATTATTGTTGTGTTGATTTTTCTTTTGTCCATTTGGACACAAAAATATTAATAAAGGATTAAACCTCTAAAAAACTTGTGATTTTAATTTTTGGACTATGGTTACTATCCTTAGCATTGGAATGGAGATTTTGAACTTAGATTTTAGGATTCGACTCCTTTGCTTTGATCTTCATGAAGTTGGTGGACTTGCCTTTATTTTGCCATTTGCTAGCTTATAAGGATGGAACTCTTGTGCTCGTAATAAGAATCATCATCAAGTGTTGTTAGATCTTTCCTTATTTATCTCTTTATTGTCTTTTTTAGGATAGTCCCTTCATATCTTCCCCTTTAATTTTAAAAAAATCTCCCTTTTTCCAAAATCTTCTTTGATTTCAAACTTAAAACCGCTTTCATAATCAAACCTTGACTTAGGTCAAGCGTTTTTTTTACCCTTTCTTTATTTTCTTAATAAGTGTTAAATCATGTAAATATATCAAAACATTTTCCAAAAGACCATAAAAATACAAAACTCATCAAATATTTTTGTGCCTTTGTGCACTTTTCATTTTAACTTTTTCTTCACATGTGTAGATATGATTCATTCTTTCTAACGGAATTATTCGCTAAAGAATGTCGACTTATTTTTACATTTTAAAATCAATCCAAAACACCAATTCTTTTCACTATTTGTACCACGAACTACGGGGTTTTGATCTCACACTGCACGTCGTGGGTACGTAGGCATGAGACGAACGTCTCGTCAAACACAAAAATCTTAAAAAACATTTGTCTTCTCATCTCTTCAATCTCTTTAAAATAAACCATTTTCAAACCAAAAGCAATAAATATTTCAAAGGGCTCCCGTGGAGTACCACAGATATTTTGGGTGCGTAAAAGCTTCCCGATTTGTAACCTATCCCTTTACCCATTTCTCTGTTTGATTCTTTTAGCTTTTTGCTTTTAGATTCATTAGGATTTTATTCGCTCTTTTTTCCTATTCCATTTATAATAAAATAAAGGCGCGGTGGGGACTCTATTTACTTGAGTTAAGTTAACTAATAGCTTACATTCATGATTTTACCGCTACACAACTGTTCATCCAACACTTTGTCTTCACTCATCTTGAATGAATACAAGACTTGCTTTAGGTAGAGTCAATTCACCAACGATTTGGTCATGTACAAACCTTCAAGTTTCAACCATAACCATGAGGTCGTCGTCTCCTTTGATACCTGTATAAGAACCTTATCACCAAGGCTCAAAAATATTGCGTTGTGTGCTTTCTCAATCACGACCTTCTTTTCAGCTGCCGTCAACGCAACATTCATGAACGTCTCTCCCTTCAACGCTTCCAAACAAACCTGCTAAACAATTAGGGCTTTCATCTTCAAGCGCCACATACCGAAGTTGTTCACACCGGTGAACTTTTCAATCTCATAATTTGTTGAAGGCATCTTCTCCACGCTCACCACACCAATTTGTTGTGAATTGGCTACCTTAGAAATAAAGTATAATAGGTTTCTTTGTTATCAAGAAACCCACAAGGGTTAGGGTTTAGGGTTACCAAAGATAACAACAAGGTTTGGTTATAAATTGTTATTCTTTCCTTTCTCTTTAAACACGATTACACATATACAAGAATAACAAATAACCTCTCTCACTTTTGAATTAGGGTTTTATCTTCCTATTTTCCCTTATTCAAAATATGAGAGACTAGTATGCTATTTATAATAAAACTAGCATACTAACCTAATGGGATTTTTAACAATTACCCATTACAAGTTAAATTAGGGTACAAGTTAACTTAAACAATTGGATTCATAACACAAGGCCCAATTAAACAATCACATGTTAGCAGACTTCGACGACATGTTATTTGAACAAGGGTTTATTCTAATATTCTACAGTTAAACCATCTTATAAATAATTGTCGAAAGCTTTTATTGTAATGCATTCAGTTACTCAAGATGCTTTTAAGAAAATTTCTCTCCTAAAAAAACTTATTTCAAAACTTTAAAAGGAGATTAATAATCTTAATAGTGCTTTTGATTCCTTAAAGGAAGAACATGCATCTCATATAGATGAACGCTTTAGTACTTATAACACTTTAATTGAAAAGATAGCAGAGATAAATTGTGTTACTTATCCAATTTTAAAACTTGAAAATTAAAATATCAAAGGAAACTTATAACAAGTTGTTTCTCTATCTACTACTAGTTCTATGTCTTTAAGTAAAAGAGGGATTGACTTTAAGAAAAACCCTCGGGTTGCTATAAGAATAGAAAGAGTATTTCATCTAAAGTTATATGTCATTATTATGGTGATAAAGGTTGCATTAGGTCTTTTTTCCAGGTTAGGAATATGGAAGTTTCTAATGGTACCATGGCTTGGATACTTAAGTGCTCTTTAACTAACCTCCAATGACTTAACTAAAATTAGCTACCTAGTTCTATCTATTGATATTTCTACATGAGTGTCTAGGAATCTTAATGGTTTCTCAAGACAAGTGAAAGAAGATGCATCCAATCAAAATTTTGATGGTATTATATTATTTTTCTATATTAGTATTGTTTTTTGCTAACTTTACTTATGCAACAGGTTTAGTTCTAGATTACCGTAATTGACATGATTGTTCCTTAATTCTCTATACTCATGTAGTTGCACTTAATTTATCTTAATTGTTTTCTTTTCATCGCAATTATTAAACTATTTTTCAGTTGCATAAAACTTATTTTCAACTACATAAAAATAACGTTTTAGTTTTATTAATTTTATTAAAAAAAAATTCACCTTGTATTAAATGATTTTTCGCATTAATGTTTTAGCATAAGATATTGCATATTTTTAATATTTCAAATTTACTTTGATAATATTATATTTGGTGCTATTGATGAACTATTTGCAATATGTTTGCTAATAATGTCATGTAGTTAATTTGAGATGTCTCTTATGTGGGAGCTCACATACATGCTTGGATTTAAAATAAAGCAAGAGCAAGATGGAATTTTCATAATCCAAACAAAGTATTGCCTAGAACTTTTAAATAAGTTCGATAAGCAAAATTCAAAAAATATCTCAACCCTTATGGTGTCAAATGTGTTGATAAACACAAATGAGGATGAAATAGAGGTCGACATCTCCAATATATATATATATATATATATATATATATATATATATATATATATATATATATATATATATCATAGGATCCTTACTCTATTTAACCCTAAGTAGGTCAGATATTATGTTTGGTGTGTGTGCGCTAGATTTCAGACATGTCCTAGGGAATCTCACTTTAAGATCGTAAAAAGAATTTTGAGGTATCTTAACGGAAACTTGCATCACGGACTTTGGTTTCCCAAAGGAAGTGAATGCAAGTTAGAAGTTTTTTTACTTTGATTTTTCCGGTTGCAAGTCGGATAGAAAAAGCACTAGTGGTACCTGCCATTTGTTTGGAACTATTTAATTTCTTGGCACAGTAAGAGGTAACATAACATTGCTCTTTCTAGCACCGCGATTGAATATGTAGCCGTTAGTAATTGTTGTGCATAAGTTTTATGGATAGAGCAACTATTATTGGATTATGATTTGAAACTCGACTGTTTTTCAATCAATTACGATAATACTGGTGCAATAAGCCTCACTAAGAATCATGCATTTAATTCATATACTAAACATATAAAGATCATGCATCATTTACTTTAGGGAACATGTTGAAAAGGGGGAAGTTATTTTGAATCATGGATATGAAAAAGCAGCTTGCAGATATCTTTACAAAATTGTTATCCTCCGAACCTTTTCACAAGATACATAGTGAATTAGGAATCCTAGATTCGTCGTAATTTAAATAGATTGATTTTCTATTTGATCTAAGTTTCTATATTTTTATGTTGTACACTAACATTTTCTTGTAGAAATTTACTTTAATCAATGCTATTGGTATGGTTCTTTGACTATAACATTCATTTATATCATTGTTTGTATTTTGTTCTTATATATTCATCTACTTCTTACTTTCCTTATTTCATTCATTCATTCATAAGTTGATGTACTATTGTTCATTTAATTGCATTTAATGTCTTTTTTAAACGTGTGTTGTTAATTATGTGCATTTGAGCATTATTATGTGTGTTCATGCATTATTTAAATCTTCCAGTCATATAAGTTCTGATTACGTAATGTGTTTTATTGTGTAGTTGCATGCCTGATTGTGTATTTTTTTTTGTATTTAGCATGTATATCTTTGTATTTTGTATTCGATATTTGACATTGTACATTCTTCTTAGCTATGTTTAACTCATTTGTTTCTCTTGAATATCGTTTGTGTTGCTAGTTTTGTTTGCATTTAGGCTCATTAACATCTATCTCTTTTTTTATCTTGTCAAAAAGGGAGAAGTTATAATATGAGTTTAGATTTATTTTATGTGTTTTATATTGTTTTGTATTGTGCAATTTTTTAGGGGGCACACAAAAAATGAAGGAAAGCATTGATCTTGATCACGTTTTTCTTTTGCTTGAAGTTGACTCAATTTCAAGTTAAAGCTTGCCAAGCATAAAAAAGGGGGAGACTGAAGTTGCACGTCTATGATACATTAAGGGGGGACCTCTATGTGGTTTTGTTGCCTGTCTCTTTATATTTACGTTGAGTTTATCTTTACATCCTCCCCTTCTTAAATAGAAATTTGTCCACGAATTTAAAAAATTACATGAAAAGATAAGGATAAACTTCTCGCATATTCGATTCGAGTTCCCTAGTAGCATCTCTCGGATGCGTCACATCCCATTGTACCTTAACAAGCGGTATTTCCTTGTTCCGAAGTTGAGAAACGTGAAAGACATCATGCATCTCTGATAGAGATATCCTTCCTAAGATCTAATACGACACTACATATCTCGGACTCAACTTCCATGACTTAAATGGTCATTTCAATCTCAATCTCGGGGTAACTTTCAAAAACACATGGTCACCTTCATCAAATTCCAAAGGTCTCCTTCGATTATCTACATAACTCTTCTGAAGATCTTGAGCTTGCTTTAATTTCTCACGAATAACCTTAATCTTTTCAAGAGTCTCTTGAATGATTTCAGGTCCTAAAATTCTATCTTCCCGAATTTCTGTCCAACACAAAGGCGTCCTACACTTTCTCCCGTACAAAGCCTCATAAGGTGCCATACAGATGCTGGCATGATAAATGTTGTAATAGAACTCAATCAATGGTAAGAGTTCCTTCCAATTTCCTTTACTCTATAGCATACAATCCCTCAACATATCTTCCATAATCTGAATCGTTCGTTCCGTATGATCGTTTGTATGAGGATGGTTAGACGTACTCAAATTCAACTTAGTACCCATAACTTGTTGGAAAGCTCTCCAGAATCTTGAAGTAAACTTTGAATATCTATCCGAAATGATGTTCGAAGGAATATCATGAAGCCTCACAATTTCAGAAATAAATAACCTTGCAAGATGACTTGCCTTATAAGTAGTTTTCACGGCTAAGAAATGCGCAAATTTTGTTAGTCGGTCCACTATCACCCAAATAGAATCATATCCACCTTGTGTACTAGGTAAACCAACTGCAAAATCCATAGAAATTCTATCCCATTTCCAAACAGTAATATCTAAAGGTTGCAACAGACCTCCCGATCTCTGATTTTCATTTTTCACTTGTTGACATCTTGCATATTCTGACACATACACCACAATGTCTCTTTTCATGCCAGACCACCAATAATCTCTCTTCAAGTCTTGATACATCTTCGAAGAACCAGGATGTATCGTAAAAGTACCCTTGTGAGCTTCATCTAAAATTTTCCTTTTTAAGATAACATCGTTCGGAACAAAACCTTTTGACCAAAAAGAATGATGCCATTTATTGCCCGTAATAAACCCGGTTGAAGTAATACCTCTTGAAATTTATCATCTAATATATGTCCTTGTTGAATCTCATCCCTTAAGGTAGAATTGACATTCAATTTTCCCATAAACAAACCATCAGGAGTCCAAACAGACTGAAGGTTAAGATCTCAAAACCTTTCCAATAAAGTATACTCTAGTATCATCAACTCTGCACTATGATTCACTTTTCGGCTCAAGGCATCTGCCACTTTATTTTCCTTCCCCGTGTGATATTTTAGTTCTAAGTCATAATCTTTCAAGTACTCCACCCACCTTCTCTGTCTCATGTTCAATTCTTTTTTATCAAACAAATATTTCAAACTTTTGTGGTCGCTGAATATTTCAAAACGCACACCATGAAAATATTGTCGCCACACCTTCAAGGTAAAAACTACTGCAACTAACTCCAAATCGTGAGTTAGATAATTCTTCTCATGAACTTTTAACTGCCGAGAAGCATAAGCCACCACTTGACCATCTTGCATTAATACACCTCCTAATCCCATTTTTGATGCATCACAGAACACTTGATACGACTGGTTGGTATCGGGAATAATCAAAACAGGAGCAGTTGTCAATCTTTCCTTTAAACTCTTAAAACTTCGTTCACAGCCGGAATTCCATTCATAAGCAATTTCCTTTCAGGTAAGTTTTGTCATTGGTAGTGCTAACTGAGAAAATCCCTTAATAAACCTTCTATAGTAACCAACCAAACCCATAAAACTTCTGACTTTTGAAGCATTCTTCGGTCTCTCCCAATTAATCACTGCTTCCACTTTTGATGGGTCTACTGCAACACCTCCTTGAGATATAATGTGATCAAGAAATTTCACTCCTAACATCCAGAAATCACACTTACATAACTTAGCAAAAAGTTGTTTCTCTTGCAACACCGAAAAAACAATTCTTAAATGCTCCCCATGCTCTTGTGAAGTACGAGAATAAATAAGAATATCGTCTATAAGGATCACAACAAATTGATCCAAGTAAGTTTGAAAAATTCTATTCATATAATCCACGAAAACAGCTGGAGCATTCGTCACACCGAAAGGCATTACTAAGAATTTGTAATGACCATAATGGGTCTTAAACGCGATCTTTGGAACGTCTGCACTCTTTACTTGAATCTGATGATAACCCGACTGTAAATAAATCTTAGAGAACACACAAGCTCCTTTCAATTGATCTAACAAATCGTATATCCTTGGTAAGAGGTATTTGTTCTTGATGGTTACCTTGTTCAACTGACGCTCCCACCATCCTTCTTCTTTACCAGCAACACCAGAGCTCCCCATGGTGATACACTAGGCCTGGCAAAATGCTTAGCCATTAATTATTCTAATTGATCCTTTAATTCTTTTAACTCCAATGGCGCCATTCGATAAGGGGAAACAGATATAAGAGCTGTTCCCGGTACCAGGTCAATTGAGAATTCTACCTCCCTTTTTGGAGGAAGAGAAGTAACATCCTCGGGAAAGACTTCTGGAAATTCACAGACAATTGGAATATTCATCACTTGCAGAACGCTACAAGGTTCCTCAGTTAAAACTAAAAGAATAGAGTTCTCCTTCTCAAACAAAAAGTTTATCATTCCAATTGTACCTTCTAATATTGTTGTCAACACATCATTCGGAGAATGGAATGATGATTAACTTTTCTTCACACCCGATAAACACTGAATTAGCAGAGAGCCGTTCCATTCCCGAAACAACATCCACTTTCTTAAGCGATAAACAGATAAGATCAATCTAGAAAACTCTCCCATTCACGGATAAAACACAATTTTCACACATCAAAGGTGTCTCTACCATTTTATCCATGGCGGTAGTGACCACCATATGAGGAGACATGGGAATTTATTGCAACCCAAGTCGCTTCATGCAATGCACAAACATAAAAGAATGTGTTTCTCCACAATCAAACAAATCAAGGATATCCATTAACTAAACACGTACCAACAATTAAGGAGTTATCACCTTTAGTCCTTCTAGCATCCAGTGTGTAAACTCTACCGGTGTTCTTCTCCTGAACTTGACTCTTTCCTTATGAGAAATCTCTAGCCAAGTGTCCTTTCTTCTGACACTGATAACACCTCACTCCATCCAAGTTACACCTCCCCATATGAGCTTTACCACAAGTGCGATAAGCAGAAGGGGAATTAGATCTAGAACTTTGTACTTGTTTTCCTTTGAATAGTTGTGGTCGAGGCCTATACTATTGGCTTGATCTTCCATGGTCATTCTGATTCATCTTGTTAGAATCACCTTCAGCCTAAACTCTCTTTAAACTACCCTCATCCACATAGCATTGCTTCGGAAATTTAGAATATGTAGCAAACTCTCTTTGTGATACAATGTAAGAAATATCAACCCTTAGACAAAAAATAAACTGGTCCACCTTCCATTTCTCAACTAGAGCATACAAAGCATGCCTAGAGTAAGCAGCCATGATTTCAAACTTTTTAGCATAACTGGCCACGATCATGCTACCATGCCTCAATTGTTGGAATTCAAACTCCTTCTGAGTCCTCAAAGAACTTGGAAAGTATTTCTCCATGAAAGTACCCTTAAACTGATCCCACTCTTTAGGGACGTCCTGGATAGTCATCAAGGCTGATTCACTTTCCTACCACCTCATGGATGGAACCTTCAGCATAGGAGAAATGAACACTACCTTGCTCTCTTCACTACAAGGAATGATCATGAAAATACGCTTCATACCAGATATCCACTCACGAGCCTTAACTGGATCTAAATTACCAAGAAAATTCGGAGGATTCATACGAATGAAGTCCCGAAATGTTCCACCCACATTCTTAGCCACAACAACTAGAGTGTTAGCACCTCCGTTCAAATTCTGCATCATCAGCTCTGTAAACTAATTCTATGTTGTTGCATCTGTTGTATGAATTGGGGCCATGGAACACCATCGGCGCTACCAGGAAAGTCAGCTCCAGGTTGGGATCTACCACGTCCACCACGATTGCTTCTGCGTCCATCTTCCATGTTCCTAAACGTCATACAAATATGATTAAGTTGATCAGGCTTAATATTATAATTATAACATATAAGACCAAGGGCAACACAACACATATGAATGGAAAGATACACTCAAAGTATTTCATGGCTAGGTCGAGGATATGACCTGCTCTGATACCAACTATATCACCCATATATAACAACATATTTTAAAGCATATATATTAAACTTGAATCCATGTTTGGATATTGAAATACAAATAGTTCTTAGACAACATATTACATCCATTAAATGCCCTAATACAAAAGTCTAATCTAAGGCATAATATACATAAGATGTTCAAAGATAAAAACTAAGAACTAGATCAACAATGATCTCAAAACGAATTCCACCAGCGAAATCCATGCCAAAATATCAACTAGTAAGGATAAGTCAAACGACCTTATCCTTACCCTTCTCAGAACCTGTAGTACCTAAAACAATAATAAACAATGAGGGGTGAGATAAAAAATCTCAGTGAGTCCCTATCTTATGGATTCTCTCGGCTTATCAGGGTTCTAAAATAAAATCCTACTCAAGTCGAAAAGAATTAAGACTTTGATTTCACAACACTCACACTTATATGGAAACACGTCTTGAGAACTTGAAAGTATCACTAATTTGGAAACCAAGGGCATCCCCTATTCCCGTCCTCTCCTATGTCTAAGAGTCGGCACGAGTCATAGATCCTTGTATTTACTTGACATACAAAATGGATTCGGATTGAAGGCCTGTTAACCTTGAATCGTCACCTCATATGGCCTGTTAACCATCTCTAGTCTCTACCCGTAGGTTTCATTCGTACTACACGCGAGAATCAAACTTGTCAAGTACTTCATGTGTACATTCAAGAGGATCCCCTAGCTCATGAAACGACATTCTCAGGGAAAACGGTTTTGGATTACATGATTTCACTAAAAAAGGAATGTATAAAGCATTCCTAAGGTCTGTTAACCTTTTCCACAAATAATACACCCAAACGGGTTCACACGTGTTCCATATATTGTATTCTCAACCTAGACCTTTACACGACTAAGGTATATGTTGCATACCAAAAGCTCGAGTATCACCATCTAGATTTAACAACTTCTTAGTCTTAATATTAAGTCTCCACAAGGCAGTGTATAAGGTTTCCTCACTCACCTTAGTCTCTATGCATTCATGATATTTCGTTCCATAAGGTACACAATTTGAATAACTGACTAAATAATTAGATTCATCGGCAAAATAATAATTTCTCACTCCAATAGATAGAATACCATTTTAGCTTTGAAACGATATAAAATACACATCAAACAGATATACGAAACAACAATTATAGATTTTTGAAGAAAGAAGAATTATTTGAAAAACGGCTAGGGGCGCCCGGTGATCAAGGTTTCGCCCTGCGGTGCCCTCTACGCCTACTTCTTTGCCCGAAGATTGCAACGGTGTTGATCAAACCTCAGAAATTGTGAAAACACAGGGATATTTTCCCCATCGCCTCTTTATTCCGCCTGGTGCTCAGAGCTTTACCGCCCGACGATCAAAGTATCGCCCGACGGTTCACACCAGAACCAGAATTTGAGTTATACGTTCTAGGTTACGAAAATCCCACAAAAATATCATTTTCATCACCAAAACTTCAAGGACCAGTAAAACAAATCATATACATTTGATACACACTTTACCCGATCATTCAAACTGACAAAATCCACATTTTTACCGTTAGATTCAAGAATTTGTAAGATTTTATCAACTTTAACCTAGATCTAGAATTTATGAAAACTTTTAAGAAAAAAGGTCTCTAGCTAGACTCACCTCTAGAGATGAAGATGATGAAGATTGTGAGATGAAAGATGGATGATGGATGATGAAGATTGATGTTGTAAAGATCTTATTCTTCTCTAAGTTTTCCTCTTTTCCTTCTTTCTCCCCCTTTCGCTCTTCTTTCTCTTTCTTTCTTTCTATCTTCTTAAACAAAACAACAATACATATATGTTATACTGATATAACATATGTTGTAGTCTGATGGGTCCAAATAGAGAGTATCCAAAAAATGTCTCTGAGTCACTTAATTAACAAAACTTCTGAGTTAGATAATATTAACTATTTTATTCGAGTCTTTCGATTGCTCTAATTATTTAAGTTAAAAACTCTCAGAGCACACCGAAATCCAATAAATCTTAATTAATTTTATTCAAAGTGTTAATTAAATTTGCGGGATATTACAGTAGCCCTCCTATGTGTACCAATCCCCTTTTGGGTACTCCTTATTAGGTCCTAAAATATAACACTACAAAGATGTTGCTTTAGGAGTTGAATGTGAGCAACTATGAGCAAATTAAGTTGCAAGTGGAGGATCTATTAGCAATTGATTAGGCAAACCATCTGATGATCCAGGGTAGGAGAAAATACATAGAAAATATGTACCATTTCATCATGGACCAAGTTAGTAAAAAGATGTTAAGAGTTTAATTTTCTAAGTTTGAATTGCAATTGACTAACATTCTAACAAAACCCTTGAAGTAAGGAATAATTGAAGGTCTCAAAGGATTAATGGGGAAGATGAACATAAGAAAGTTGAATCAAGAAGGTTATTAGATTTGTAATTTAGCTTTAAGAAGCTATAAGCTAGTTATGCATGTGCATAATGTTAGTTCAACATGTGGTTACTACTAGTTCAACATGTGGTTACTGGCAGTTATACATATGGTTACTACTAATTCTATATGTGGTTACTAATTAGAAGTTAGTTAGTAGTATGATCTTAAATAAATTATCTAACACATGTTTGTAAAGCACTCAATTACATTCCAATAATACTTTATTCTCTCTCAAAATTGTAGTCTATTTTCCTTAATTTCTAAATAACTTGTAATTCAATTTATCCAACAAATTTAGGTCAAACAAAAATAAAAGTATATTGTTGGCCATATGTCATGCTCATAACTAAAAATGTTGATCAGGCTTATTTTTTCCAATTCCTGACCTGATATTTTCCCACACTAAATTTCATGTGGTCCATTAAAACCATCTTCATCTGCATGTAAGTTCTTAAAATATGGTATTGTTAATGGTTTTGTGAGAATACCATCCATTTGGTGTTTGATTATTTAATGAACAACAATGCATAGAAGAGAAAGAGAGATTGAGCAAGATCTTCTTATATTGATAGTACGTGTTCATTACATTTGAGATATCTCAAGGCTTACATTTATACATGTTGCAATCATGAAGTTAGTTACACTTTAATTA
This sequence comes from Lathyrus aphaca, assembly GCA_963966055.1. Classification (NCBI taxonomy): domain Eukaryota; kingdom Viridiplantae; phylum Streptophyta; class Magnoliopsida; order Fabales; family Fabaceae; genus Lathyrus; species Lathyrus aphaca. The sequence continues at coordinate 623,790,953 of OZ014519.1, forward strand.
GAAGTTAGTTACATAGTCTAACTGTTGTTTCCGGTTTGAAAAATAAACTTGGCACAGAGAAATTATCGGGACGAGTCGCGTACTAGGTCGCTTTCTTTAAGACGTTTCGACGTACTTCCAAAAATTATGTAAAATAGTCAATTTACGACGACGTCTCCAGGATAAAACAGCCCGTTCGGAAATATGATTATTAGTTGAACTCTGATAAATCAATATAGGAAATACACCTTTCTGATGGTTTAAAACCACTCACAGTATATGGAATAAATCCAGTCGTTAATGGCAGCATGGTCAGTTGAGAATAAGAAAATTATAAGATGAAGTGAGCAAAGAGAGAAAAGAGAGAATTCGAAAATTCGGAGTGGTTACAAATGAATGGCAGACCTGTATTTATAGGCAGCGAATCAACTGATTGGAGAAAATCGTGGAAGAGTGGAACTGACCCAGTCAAAACTGACGGTTACACAATTGGTCAGCACTTGGAGGGCAAGTAAATCAGTCAAAAAATAGGTTAAGACTTGGTTTCAGAGAGGACACATCACCATTTCGTAATTAATTAATATTTAATATTAATTAATTTTCTAATAAGTGATAATTAAATAACAATATTTAATTTCTACCGAATTAATTAATTTAATGATAATTAATTTTGCTAATTCGGGTTCAAAAAATTAATTCATCTAGACTAGACCGAACCGAGCCGAGTCAACCGGTCGGACGAAAGGCGGCCTCGCGCACGTGTGTCTTGATGGCTTATGGGTGTGTCCTCACTCCTTTTACAAAATTGGGTGCCCCTTAGGGTCCAATCCCAATTGACCAAGTTGGAATATATATACACTACTAATATTTGTATTCCCTCCTATGTGAGACTAAAATGAATCCTTTCAAATTCACTTCCATATTAGTTCTTATTTGTGCACATTTATTGTCCATTTAATGTCAATAAATCATTCCAACTCCCACTCCAAATTAACATCATTCCAACAATCCCCCACTTGAATTTAAAAGATGATTTTAGAAGTACGTCAGACGTTTATAAGATTGTGCATAAACAAAGGTGTCTACGACTTGAACCTTAGCGTAGCAAGTAGGATTCTGATTCAACAAGAGTGACATTATTGTCTTGAACTCTATCTCAGACATCAGACATGCACACAACCTTTTCATAAGGTGTATTCCAATAGTCTGTGCTTTAATGACCCTGCACGTGTATCCCGATTTAGTGAAGGCTCTACGAATTTTGCCTCGAAATTCCATAGGAACCGGCCTCAATTCCACAGTCACATAGGTGAGTCTATCAAAAATACTCTTGTAGCCTAGGTACTTCCACATACAGAATATAAATCTCATAAAAAGTTTCTATTATCTTATTCTCTTATTACTTCAGGATTCATACTTCACTTGCATGGTCATTTCATATTAACTTCCTTAACTAACTCACTAATAAAAAAGTAATACTAATAAAAAAGTTGTGTGAGTCAAAACTCACTACTCTACTTCAATACTTGATTGTGCCATAAGCAACCTCTTCTTTAAGCTCCATGAAACCAAATTATGACCAAAATAAAGTTAAGAGTGACGTTGATATTTGATCGTCCTGGTCACTTGCCTGATCTAAATCACTACATGCTCTTTATGAAAACTTTTGCAAAGGATTGAATGGCTTTTGTCAAACCATGAGTAGCATTCCCACTTAGATATCATAGGATTCGTTTCAAAACATTCCAATGTGTCTCAAGAGGATTTGCCATTAATTGATAAGCTTTTGCAAAATGATTCTATTTATTCATTCTTTTTTGTTTGACAAATGTATCATGGTCATATAGATGGAGTTCAGATTCAACTCAACCTGTTGTAATGTATGTTAGTGAATGATGATGTAATGTAATATGTGATGAGTTTGGTGTGATGTGAAAGTATCATGTGGATTAATGGACTATGGGTGATCGTGAATGTAACAAATCAAGTATTAATGGATTATAGAACACAAATGAAAGAATTCAAAGGTTCAACCCCAAATTGAATTTTACACTTTGAATGGAAATAGACAACAAGGTTTAGACTTGAATTTGCTTATTTTGAAAATGGTATTTCATTTTAATTAGACTTATAAATATGTAAAAAATATGCATATGAACATGAAAAGTTTGGAATTCACAGGTTTTAATCCTAAGTCAAACTTGACTTAAATAACAAAAATTGATAATATGGTGTGTTATGTGGAGGAATGAACCAAATATGAGAATCGGATGTCATTTACCAAGTTTCAAACTTGGTTGAATTTTAATTGACTCTTCAAGAGATACCTTCTAAAGCAAGAAACAAATTTTTAATAAAAATGGATTAAAATTTTAATTTAGAAATGGAAAATGGATTTATATGAATAAACTAAAAAAATGAATTAAACAATTAAGACAAGTTGGTTCAAAATGATTCAAAATTTGACCTTAATGAATTAAGTCCAGAAAATGCAATGTATCTAATGGTAAATGATGCAAGTGACTTAAGAAAAATGAAAATAATCTTTGGGCGAAATTTAGGAAATGACAATGACATGTAATGGTTCAAGTTTGGGGTGTGATAACTCACCATGTGTGTGCTATTTTCTTAATACTTGATTCTATCTTATTATTAGGTAGATTGTTAGAGTAATTTAACTTCACTTTTTTTTAAGTATATTTGTGAAGAGCACAATAGATGTTTTCTTTTGTGATATGTGTTTGTTACATGTGTAGGATGGATTCATGATAAGTTCTGGCACGACAAAACTAGAACACGAATTTAACCCCAACTTTCTACTAAGTGTACAATGCAATGAAGGCCACGAGGAATGAATGTTCATGGCTCTAGGGCATACGTGATACTATTGTGTGCGGCTTGTCCTGTCTGCATAACAGCTCTGCAACCAGACACTACTTTGGCATGTGTCATGAACTCAGTTACAACAATGTGTCGTCGCTCAATATACAAGATTTTTTAGAAATGCAATAAATTCTTAGAGAATCTGTTGGGGATGTTCATGAGATCTCAAATCTTCAACCACCTGGAGTGAATCAACAATGAGGGCATCGTGTAACGGTACCTAGGGGATGTGAAACTGGTGGCCGGTATGACCAACCTGATCGGAATCATTAAATTATATAATATTATTTTTAATTCATTATTAATGTTAATTCTTTTTGCTTGAAATTTTGTGATTGCACACTCTCTCCAAATGAGTTGGCAACAACATACAAAATATATACACAACCGTCAATTGGATTAGAGACACTATATAGTATCTCCAATTCAATTGACGACACCTCCTAATCAATCAAAACAGTCTTCAATCAATCTGAAGATTCATCTAATTTTTTTTCAAAACTAGGGTATTTTGGAAATTTTTTGGAAAGTGAATTATTTTGGGATTTTTTTATTTATTGAAAAAGTGGCATAAAAAAATCTATTAAGAATACCTTTAATAAAATAGAATTCTTAAAATAAAGTGTTTTTTTTTTTAATAAAAGATTCTCTCTTTTTATTGACACATAATATTTTTTTTAAAAAGTCTGGATAAAAAGAACAATTCGTATAAAACATGTTCTCTTATTTTGCTCTATAGAGAGTTCTTTTGACGAAAATCACAAATATTTATTTTAGAAGGATTGTTTTAGCATGTTATAATTAAAAAATTGTTTAATATATTCTAAGGTGTATGCTACTAAAACACTAATTTTATAAAATAAGTTGTTGTAAATTAGCATCTCTTATATGGATCTGCTAAAATACACCTATTAATTTTTGAGAAAGAATAAAATTGTTGTTTAACTTAAACCAAGTACATTAGGTAACATGGTTGATGTAAATGGGGTTAATACACATATGCTCGACAACTGCAAGCTCACTAAGACGATGCAAACCCCATTTTTGTACATATTCATTGTTTGGAGCACTACAATATGTAACTCTTAACTTCTCTTGATTGTTCATACTGGGTAAATAAATTCTTCAAGTTCATGAGAGTCATTAGAGTGTGGTCACATGAATTATAAGATATTTGAAAGGCACATCTACTCATGATTTACTGTTAATGTCTGCAAATTCCATTAAAAATAATGACTTAATGATTAAAGATCCACATTGGGTTCTTGCATATATTTTGATCCAAATCTTGTGTTGTGAAATTCCAAAAAGAAGCCTCTTATGGAAAGGTATAGGACAACAAATCATACCATCTTTGAATTAATGTGACTTTAATATCTATTCTCTGAATTAAACATTGTTTATATGCCTATCCTAATATCATTGCAGTGTTGTTATCCCATAATTAGATGTTTCATGCTCTAACAAAATACATTTTGTTTGTGAAAGGTTGATGTCAAACATACTCAAAATTAAGCATGTACCTACGTCAACACAAATTGCAGATAATTTGACTAAGCCTCTAACAACCATTGTCTTTTAAAAAACTCTGTAGATGTTAAGCCTTTTAAAAATAAGATAAGAAAGTCTTCTAAGTAAGTTTATTAGACCAAAGAGACAAAGTAGTTGTGAATATATGTGCACAGGTTCAATGTATGGAACACTCAGATATTCACGATGTTTTGATCATGAAAACACTATAGTGTGAAGTCTTCATCAATCAAGTGATGATCAAGATATTTAGTCTATGAGATCAAGTTTTTAAAGCCAACCTCTATAAAGACAATACCTAATTTCAAGTGATATTGTGTGGAATCTCTGATGATCTATAGTCAAGTAATCTTAGATGGTGGTGTCTATCAAGAATCTTTATCAAACCTCATTAGTATGTAGAAGTCAAGTCATAGGTGAAAATTTGAATCAATGATGTATCAAGTAAGGGATTTTGAAGCTTCAAAGATTTTGAAAGAGAGAAAATGCTCGTTTGATCTATGTCTAATTGATCAGTATATTATAAAAATATTAGAGTAACTCTTAGAATACTAAGAAAATGCACACATTCACCTAAAAATGTTTTAACTTCTCGAAATTTTATAAAACACCTTAAAGCCACTAGAGGAACCATCAAGGTGCTTATGATATTAATCAGGGATGTTCTTGATAATTTAGGAAGATTGTATACATTGTTTAATCGATAAAGGTCGTTAACTAATCAATTAAAGCAAGGAATAAAACTTCTTAATTGATTAAGAACACTCCAAATCGAATAAGACACTAGCTGTTATAAGTTTTCCGTTTTAGGAATCAGGGTTCCGTATTTAGAAGTTCATAATCGATTAACCCTATGGCTTAATCGATTATGACATTTGAAGGCTCATAAATATTTTTCCTTTTTTGAACCAGATTTTTCATATATAAATAAAGGGTCTTCTTCACTTTCAAAACACACCAGAAAACATATTTTTATATTTGTTTTCTCACTTTCTACTTTTTTTCTTCTCATTTCTTTCTTTTTCACTAAATTGTCTTAATGTTTTAAGAGTGGAAAATATCAGTGAGATTTTTATATGTTTGGTGTTGAAGTATTCTTGTAATTCACATAATAGGACTTTGTCTCTTATGAAATATCTCTTATGAGAGGTTGTTGTTTTGGTTTGTGAGTTAAGCCAATAAAATCTCTCGTTTGGTTTGTCAAATTGTCCATTAAAATCTCTTGTTTTGTTGGCGGAATTGTCCGTTTAAATCTCCATTAAACTGTTGAGTTCAGTCTGGTATAAAAGTTCTATTTGGTTTTGAGATTGTATTTAAAATTTCGTGTTTGGTTTGGAGAATAATCACTGTCAAACTCATGTTTAATTGTAAGAAGATTCGTGGATAAAACCTGTGAAAAAAGCTTACGTTATAGTAGAAACTCTAAAGAAGAAATTTTTTGAGAGAGAAATATGTCAAATGGTTTGGTCGAATCTCTATAAATATCTAATGCAATTCTCTTACTCGCATCTCTATAAATATCTGATTTCCTTTTCTTTTTATGTTCCGTTGGTTTTTTTTTTTTTACAAAATTGTTTTAAATAATTATATATATTAAGAAAAAATTAACATTATTTTTCAAATCTCCACAATTTTTTTCTCCCTACGACTTCTATGGAAAATGGGCCCTCGTAATCAAGAGTTGAGAGAGGTCATAAACCTGATCAAACATTATTCCCGTCAAGAATCAAACTAAATTTTCATAAATATTTGTACCTTAATAGAAATCCGTTTATTATTAGAGACTAAATATTCGGTTCTACTTATTCTAATTATTTTACTTTAATAAATGTTTGTTTGGATTTGTAATACCAACTCAGTAACTAAAGTATTATAACAGATGCATTGTGAAATTGTGAAGCTTTTGAATAAAAATTCTACAAATAAATTACATATTCTTCTATTAATATATTTTCTTACATCAATGTAATTATTTAAAGGTTATCTCATTAAATAATTAATACGTTCAGAAAACTCTAAATTAGAATGAGGATAATAATTCATATATTTTTTAACGTTATAATTATTTCTTCAATCCTGTAAAGTAGTATCATTATAATTTGTGTCTATTTGATTTTTATTAGAACTTTTAAGTATGATTTTCCTCTTAATATTTTATATAGATATTTTTGAAAGTAAATTATAAAAAATATAAAAGAAAAATTAATTTATAGTGACTTTTTTCAGTTAGGGTTCATAACTTGACGTGCATTAATGTGTTCCTCCAAGGACATGTCATTTCTCATTAAATTCTGACATTGTATTCACAAGAAAATGTGCTTATTCTAGAGGAACCACGTTAGCCATCAAAGATGATACGTTTGCAGTTTGTCAAAAAAGGGAAAGAGAGTTGTGTCACTAAATTTCTTGACCTATCTATGACACTAAATTTCTTTGCATTTATTAACCAATTTACTTTTTGGGGTTACATTGGGTTGGGAACACCAACTCTTAAAAACATTGATGGGTGCATAAAACAAATAAATTTGACCAAGATGGGTGATTAGATGAAAAATAGTGCAACCATGCATGTGAGAAGAAACCAAAGTTTCACCTAACTTATTGATGTTTAGTAGAGTAGGTAAGTTGATTAGAACGTGAATACATTAAAAAGTTGAGTCCAAGTCATAAAAGCTAAAGTTGGTTGGGATTGATTGAGTAGAGCTATATAACTGAAATTTCCCCTAGATAAAGCAAAACCCAAAAGCTATTATATCACCAATAAGCACTACACACAAGAAGCAATAAATGTTAATCAAATCATGTAACTTTTGGGTTAACTTAGCAAATCTTGTAGATCTGTGTTTCATGTTTATTGCTTTGTAATTATCAGAGCACATTGCACACACAAGGTTCTAATCTCCATTGATAATTCTTCTTTAAGCTAGCTTCGATTGTGCTGTAAACTTTTGAAGCAAAACTCTTCACACCCGAACACTAGAAACTTGGATGGTACTAAAAAAAAAAAAAACTATTAGACACGTAAAATTCACGACACAAACTCAAATATCACATCATATAAAGACAATTAGCAACGTAATTGAAACATGTCGCAGGAGCACTTGTGGCAATTGATTGTCTCATGAAAAACATATCACTAATTTGTAACACGATATTCACGTCGTTGGCCGCAAAATAGATTGAACCACACTTCCAAGTGAAAAGCACGCCCAACAAAAAATTTTTATCCTCTCATTTGTAGACGTCAGCAAAAAGTCCAACACCAAAAAAACACTTTTAGTTTCCTTCTTGTCAGTTGCTAAACTCCAAATATAAAGATCCACACTTGGATCAATCAGATTTGAATCTTTAAGAATATACTAAAAATTTTCAATTAGAAATTGTGTGAGCAATATCTGATTCAACTCCTACACATACATAATAAATTAAATTAAATATAGTTTAAACAATTTAGTTATATACAATAATTAAATAAAATAATGAAATATAAACAACTTACTAAAATTATTTTAGAATGGACGTTAACAAACTCACGTGATGTTTTGGTACGAGTCTTCACAAACACCTCATTAATCCACGGGATCTCCCAAACTCCTTAGTCTAGTTAAAATAATTAACTTTAACTAAAAATATATAATAAATCAAAATATTACTAAAAAAATAGTTATAGTTATCATGTTTGTCGATACCAATATTTTCTATTGAACTAAGGTAGCCCCCCCCCAGACAAGAAGTTCTTCAAATACTTCCTTGCCTATCCAATCATGATGAATTTGTTGCTCTTCCCAACGTAGTATAGCACTCATAAGCATGTTAGATAATCAAACTGATGTTTTTATGCCTCAATATTTTTTTTGTAATATATCTTATATCTGTCCACGACGTTTCATGTACATCTTTCCTGCAATATTGTATGACTTTCAAATAAGTTATTAGATAAGGTAAATTCTTAGGTATCCATGATAAGTAGTTGGGTACCGGTACCTTTAGTGGAAATTGATTAAAAATATAAATTTATTTTTAAATAAAATATAAATAAAAAGTGACATGGCATTGAATGTGATTCTTTCATTGGATGAGGGTACCGGTACCCAACTAAATCTCAAAGTACCGGAGTGTTCACCATTAGATAATTATAACAAAAAAATTATAATTAAAGTAACATAACTTAAATCAAAATCCATTATACTTTAAATTTACAAATCATTCATCTTTTTCCTCCGGGGTAATACAACTATAAAACGTGCAAACAACAACGCCAGGTTTAAAACAGATTCATATACACCGTTGTAATAGGTTAAAAATATTGCAGTTGATTTATATAGCCAGATTTAACGACGGTTGACTTAACAACTGTTGTAATACATCCCAATTTAACAATGATTGTCTTTAAAACCGTTGTGATACACGATGTGTAACAAGCATCGATTCTCAGCAAATACATTTTTATCATATTTTGACAGTTTAAACGTATATTTTATTTCACTTTTTAGTGTTACGGGAAATTTAACCTCAAAACACAAAATTCATCTTTATTTTTCTATTTTTAATTGAAAGATAATAGTTTGATCAAAACTTCATTAAAACTCAAATTCATCTTATTATTATTTCATTTTTTAGTGTTATTAACCTCAAATCTCAAAACTTCATTTAAAAAAAAGTGAAAGAGATTATCATATATAAAAGTAAACTTTATTATAATTCCAGAAAAGAAGAGTACATTGATAATCATATTACGTACATATATTTATCATATGTCCGAGTCCATGATGACAAATGCGTATTAATAATCTGGGACTCTCTCCTCACTTCCCTCATCAGAATTATAAAAAAGTCCTCCTCTGTTTCATTTTATTTTTCTTCTTCGGCTTCTTCTTCTTCTTCTTCTTTTTGGCCTTCTTCACCCTTAACGTATCACTGACAACCAAGTTTCCAGCTATTTGGACCTCCTCATTTGGCCGTTGACATTGTACATTTGTGACCTCATTTATGATGTTTGTGTTAGCATTCTCATTGGTTGAAGTCATTGTTAATTTGTTACGAAGAATATATTATGAAGAAATGTTAAACTGTCTATTTATAGATGATGTTGAAAATGAAAAGTCTGAAAGTTTGGTGCTTGCAATGATGATAAATTGTAATGGTTAATATTCTAGAACGGTATTTTTGAAAAACTGAGAAAATAATAAATCAGTATTATACTTGGGAAGAGCAAAGGTTGTAATATTACAATAATTTCTTATTATAACCGTTGTAATATATTATGTAAAATTGAAAAAATATTGTTGCCAGGAGTCGAACCTTGTACCAAATAAAAGGGTATCGCTATAGTTCTCATGTGTAATAGTTGTGATAAATTTATATTAATTATATACTTATCATTACGGTTTTTGCGATAACTGTTGTGAAATATTTACCCATATAAGCGAATTAACTTTGCCTTATTGACCGTAACACCGTTTCCTTCACAACGAAACCATAACACCCATTTTTTATATCATACATTGATGTATTATTCTTCTTCCATCTATTGTTAGATATTTCTCATTATCTCTTTTGTTGCATGTTGTTTATTATTATTTTTCTTCCATCTTAGGTAGCAAACTTCGTCTAGTTTTAGAAACAATGAAAATAAATATAAGAAGTATGAAGCTTTTGTTTAAGTTTCTTCCTCTTTATATTGTTTCTTCATTATTTCACAAACTAGGTGAACATGTCGATGATGTTGACGGTAGCAAGCTTAATGTACATATTGTTTGTGTAGATATGAAAAATAAGGTATTCTTCTACTTCAATCTCTTTGTTAGATAGTTCCCATTATCTTTTTGTGTAGATATGAAAAAGTATAAGAAGTATGAAGCTATGATGAAAACTCCATCCACCTTATACTTTTTTTATCATTGCTTCACGAACAAGATGTTTTTCAAACTCAGGATGCTTCACAACCTAGGCGAACTTCATTGTAATTAATGGTACATATGGAAACCATGTATCTTGTTTGTTTAACTTCTTTCCCTTTTGCTGGTTTTGTTTTGAATACTAACTAATTCTTTTATTTGAAATAGCTGAAGTTGTTTAGTAAAGATGATACATGGTGATGATGATGGTAGTAGCAAGCGTATAGTTTGAGTTAATAGTAGTATATATATATATATATATATATATAAAGTCATTTTGCTATTGTATATGAAATTTTGTTTATTATATACTATGTATATTGTTTGTTTCACTATCCTTTTATTGAAAATGCAATCATTTAAATTGACATAGAAACATATAATATAAAAATTAAGATGTATTAACCTATATCAATCAATGTTTTCCGAATATCTTGCATCTCATTCAACACATTTTATGTTCCTTAATACAAATGGTATGTTTGCTTCAATTCATCGACATGTACAATTCTATTATACCTCATTGTCGTCACTTATCATGGTGATTGTTATGATCATGATTGTTATGATGATAAAATTGCGATGATAAGCGGCGATGATGAGGTAAATTATAATAAAAGATAGATGGATTGAAGGAAACCAAGCATTGAACCATATTTGTGTTAAAGAACATAAAATGTGCACGATGAGTCACATGCAATTCGGAAAACATTGGTGTGTTTAAGTTGGTTTTTAAGAACAATTTAATTTTTCAGATTATATTGTTCATTACCAATTTTAATGGTTGTATTTATTTAATTATGTGTATTCTAAAACAAGCAATATACATTTGTATCTAATAAACTAAGGGTATGTTCCATAACGGTTAAAACTCATAACCGTTGTGATATTCACTATACTCCCTCCATTCCTATTTATAAGCAAATTTTAACTCTTAAGGTTCATTGAATAATTGATGTATCTAACCTATGTATAGTCCAAATACACCATTTATTCAATGAACCTAAAAAGTCAAAATTTTCTTATAAATAGAAATGAAGGGTGTATATTACAACAGTTGTTATACCTAACAGTTGCAATATACCGCACGCTTTTCAGAATACAACAACAGTTCTAGGTCCACTATTATAAGTAGCGTACTTACGACAATACTCTACATAACAACGCCTTGATCTGCGTCATTATACATAGTTTTCAACCGTTGTTAAATGGGTTTTATGTAGTAGTGTAAGTCCTCTAAAAGACTTCAAAGCTTTTTTATACATTACTTGAATGACTCAGTTTATACCTTTCGTAGCAGGCTGACTCGACATAAAACTAAATAACAAATTTTGAATAAGTATTAAATCTAAAAATGACAACATATAATTAATAAAAATTATAAATCGGAAACTTATTAGGATCCTTCAGGTCAAATAACATGTCTTCCATCAACTATCAAATGTTCAACAGGATCTGCAGTTGGATTTTACTGCATCTCATCACCCTCTAAAATAGGATCATCATCCTCCTCGCGCATAGTTATATGTGTGGGATGTGGGGTGCAAAAACTAGTTCTCTTAGGCTATTGCATGAAGGATTATGATACCTGTATGGGATATGGAAAACTAGTTCCCCTAGGTTGCTGCATGAAGGATGATGGTACATGCATGGGATATGAAAAACTACTTCCCCTAGGCTAATGCATGAAGGATGACAGTACATGTGAAAAACTAGATCCCCCAGGCTGCTCCATGAAGGATGACGGTACTTGTGGAAAACTAGATCCTCTATAATGCTGCATGAAGGGAGATTGTTGCATGGGATTTAAAAAACTATATCTCTTAGGTTGTTGTTGGTATGGTGATGGAATATGCCCAAATGGGCCAATAAAATTTGGACTCCCTGATGGTACCATATGATAGTCATGTGAGGAGGAAAGTAGTGTCGTAAATGGTTGAGAATTGTCCATAGACATGGGATTTGCCTGACTCTATGGGCGAGTGGCATACATGGATGAGAGAGGTTTCTCACGTACCATTACCCTCGGGAAGTGATAAGTGTTACCCTTACCCTTATCAGGCCGGGGTGGAAAATTTTCTATTTTTAGAGAATTAACAATTAATAAATCAACACAATATATACACGATAAATAAAATTTATTTTCATCCATATTATTTTCATCATATGATTCAAATATACACATGCAATATATTAAGTAAAATTACAAAAACAATCTATTCAAACTCTCTGTGCTCTTCATCCATATTATTTCTATCATCTGATCTAAATATACGCATACAAAGCATTAAATAAAATTTCAAAAACAATCTATTCAAACTCTTTGTGATCTTCATCCATTTTATTTTTATCACCTGATCCAATATTGTCCTTAGGTCCAAAATTTGCATTTTCTTTATCCACATTAATTTATACAAAAAATATAAATGCATAAATTTGATAGCCCTTAGTCACTATATCACAATATTTATAATTTGTTCATCTTCAATCACATCATTAATTTGGGAAAATTCATCATCTTAGTAAGAAACATCTTCTACAAGATTGTCAGTTTCAATATGACACAATGGTTTTGCTTTGATTACAAAACACCATCCTCGTTTACGTGGCTGAATTGAAGGATATGAAATGTAATAAACTTTCCTAACAATATGTGACATTATGAAAGATTCATACTCTTTATAATTGCACTCCATTAGAATCTAAACAATGTTATATTTCTTATCGATTTTTGTGCCTCTGGCAGATGGATCATACCAATCACAATAAAACAAGACAACTTTATTTTCTGAGTCCAAGTAATTTTATACCAACTCGTCTTCACCATCATATTTAACTCCTTGTACAAACACACCACTGTTTGTGGTTTTTTTCTCCATTTTATCCATGTCTAAGTATGAAATTCATATTCATTCACAAAGTATGTGGGACATTCAATTACGCTTTGAACATGGCCTTTAGACAGGTTTATCAAGTGGTGTATCTCTTGAGTTGGTGCAATAATGCATGACATTTTCTCCCTGAACCATCCTGGAAAAGAAGCATCTATGTGACCAGTAGTTGCTTGTTCACCAGTGCTTTAAAAATAGGAGGTGTTAAATGCCTTATAAAGAAACACACTATAAGTTTAAAGGTAACAATTCAATCTATAAAGACAAATAGGTAGTTGAGGTATATTTACTCAAGATATGGTTTAATTTCAATGCAGTTAATCAGGATGTTATGCACAAATTGCAATTCTTTATGGGTCAGCCAATGCATATTCTTCTTTCCAAAGGGAAAACCGAGATGGCCGAGGATTTATAAGGTAAATTGACTTCTTTTGTCAACATTAACTTTATTTCTTATGATTCTAGGAGTTAACATCAAGTGATTGAAATAATGTCTGCAAAAATGTGATGTTTCTCTATGCAAGTAATGTGCACATATTGATCCTTCAAGTTTAGCTTTATGTTGCACTAATCACTTTGAATCATCCATGGATATTTAAAAGGGATATATCCACCAATATTGAACATGGATGCCAAGATAAGTTTCATATTCAAGATGATCGTGTAGATGTTCCATAGAGTAAAAAAAACAGGAGTAAAAACTTATTCCAACTTACATATAATGATTGGAATATTTTGGTACAACTTAATGATGCTATCTACTATTAAAGTTGGCACACAAATATCTCTAAAAAATTGACTAATTTCAGTTAGTGGATTAAGCATATGTTTGGGTAGTGAAATGATTGCAATTTGAAGCAATCGTTCCATGAAAATATGGCAATCATGACTTTTTATTCCATGCAACTTGTCGCGGTGAGAATCGGATATCAAGTTATTAAGCTGACTTGTATTGCAAATCATAAGCGTTCACCACCGAGCATTAATTTTTCCAAGGGAGGGGGAAGAGACCGAAAAACCCTAATAAACATGCTAAGTTTAAAGACGATGCTAAAAGCTAAGCAATCAGAAATCAAAGGTACGGGGCTTGGTTATACTTAGGGAAAGTGCTAGCATCCTAAGTATCCGTAGTACTCTACGGGAACCTCTTGTAATATTTATGTTTGTGCTTAATTGTCTACTAAATGAATGAGAACTAAAGTGGGAAGGATGAAAAAGTATGAAAAAAGAATAAAAGAATGAGATGAAGAAAAAGAAAAATATGAAAAAAGAAACATGTGAAAAAAGAAAATTGTGCTCACCAAGGATAAACCTCGTGAATACGTATTCCCTCGTGCAATGGGAAAGTCAGAGCGTTGTATTTCGGAGTACTATGGTTGGTTGGTTCGTTTTAAAGGCGTCAACTACTCACGTGTGAGACAGATGCCTCATACATAAACAGTTAAGGAAAGGTATCGAAGAATCAATACCATTCTTTTACACCATTAAAATGTAGTGTTTAATAGTCGTTAAGTGTCTTAATTAAGAAAAAAGGGTTGATAGTTTGTAGGTTTGTTTTAAGAGGTGTCAACTGCTCACGTGCGAGGCAGATGCCTCATACACAAACAATTGAGGAAAGGCATCGAAGATTCAATACCATTCTCTTACACCATTGAGAAAAGATGTATTTAATAAAGGCTAAGTATTTTGAAGTTTAGAGGCGTCAACTGCTTGCATACGAGACAAATACCTCATATTCAAACAGTTGAGGAGGAACATAGAAGATTCCACACTTCTTTTACACCTTTAAGAAAAAGTAAAGTACTCGATGTTGGTTCGAGGTTTGAATTCGCGGATGAGAAAGTTTTAAGGTGTGAGGTAAATTGATATGGAGAACCTAATGGACTAGGTTAAGGTAGATGACGACACACGATACATTCATTTAATTAAGTTGAAAAGTTGAGAAAATGTGAAGTATAAAGATAGTGTTGATGTCGATCGTCTAAGATAAACAGTGGAAGGCGTCAATGACAAAGCTTCAAGGATCCAGCAAATCCAACATCGAATCAAAAACTAAAATAAAGCATAGAAAGTTAAACATCTATATAATATTTTTCTCATTTTTTAATATCTAAATCAATGAACTATCTAAACTAAAATAAAAAAGTCCAATGGAGATAAATAAATAAACTAAAATGCTTTTGAGTTTTCAAATATATTATAACTATACTATAATATATTATACTAAGAAATATCTTATTCTAAAATAAAAGACTAATTAACTAACCTACAAAAACTTAGAAAATAAATAACTTAAACTAACAAAGAAATATTTTTAAAATTTTAAAATTATGAAAATAAAATAAAATAGGAAATATATTAAAAGAAAATTAACTAAATTAAACTTTTTTTTTGTTTTGTATATGTTTTTACTATATTTAACTATTAAAAGATTCTAACCAAAAAAAAAAACTTAACTAACTAATTTATCTAAACTATAAAACGAAAACAATAACTTAAATTAGGCTAAAAACTTTTTTTTTTAATTTTGAAATATCTTTTAACAACAAAAAAATCTAATAATAACAAAATGAAAATCTAAATTTAATTAATTATTAATCCTAAACACTTTTTTATAGACTTTGCATATGAAAAAAAAACTTAATTTAAGTTATTTTATATATATATATATATATATATATATATATATATATATATATATATATATATATATATATATATATATATATATATGTATATTTTTTTTTTTTTTTGGATTCTTATGATAAGAAAACTAATATAATTTTCAACATTAAAACTAAAAAATCTAAATCTCTAATTTTAAATATGATATTAGTATTATTAGCAAAGAGAGGAACTAACTACTAAACCTAATTAAAACAATTAATTAAACTAATTTTTTAAAATAAAAATAATAATAACTCTAAACCTAAAAACTAATATTCAAACCTAATAAAAATAAGTAAAATAAATTCTACATAAATAAATAAAGGTGGACGTGTATTCAATGAAAATAATAAAACACTAATCTAACCTAATAAATAATAATCAATAAAATAATAAAAACAAAAAAAAAACAAGATTAAATAGGAAAATCAGATTATACCAAGGCTCTTCACGACCCTTCCTCACACGATTCTTATTCTCTCTTCTTTCCAAGGAAATTACGGCGGTCTCCCCTGTCTCTCGTCTCGCTCGTTTCAAGCCCTCTATCGGTGGCTCTCTATTTTGTTCTCTCTTCAAAATCGCGTCTCTCCCTGTATCTCGTGGTCTCATGTGATGCTTCCGGCGTCTGTGTATTTTGTTTTGGTTTTGCGCGGCGGAGGTCAATAGTGGAAGACTGTGATGTGTAGCGCTAACGCGTAATTTTGGATTTGTTGAGCAAAGGTGAATGATTTGTGCGGTTGTTGTTAATGATGATGGTCTGTTTCAATGGAGGGAGTTTGATGTTAAGGAGTTTTTATGAACGTGTAATGAAGAGTAGGAGGAAGGTTGGCAAAGTACAGTAAGTGAGTTTGGTTGATGAAGTTACAGGTTGTGGAGTGGTGGTGTATTGAAGGTGTTTATTGATGATGGAAAATATGGTTTGTAGAAGTATGGGTTTGTGTCATTGAGAGGTTTGAAAACTGAGGTTCTGTAAGGAGAGGGTGTGGTGGTGTTTTTTGTGTGATGGGTGTCGTTAATATTTTGATTGAATTTGGAACTTGGATTGAAAGTTATGGATGCAAAGGTTGATTGAAGAGTTTTTGTTCTCCAAATTTCAATCGTCCCCCTTCTTCTTATTCAAATTTCAATTGGTCTTTGGGAAAGGTTTCGATTAACTTTTTACTTTGCAGGTTTTATTTTCATTCTTTGGTGATTGGTTTGAGTAGGTTTACGTTGTAGTGTACGGTCTCTATGGTGTATCGTTTGCAGGGTTTATTGTTATTGTTGTTGCAGGAAGGAGTGTAGGCTAGTAGCAGGGTTGTTGGCTTGTAATGGTCTTGCTCTGTGTTGGTCAAGGCTTAGCAGTAGCATAGGATAATGGAGAAATTGGAGATGTGGTACAAGCATGTGACAATGTTCTCAAAACAAAATAAACTATAGTTTGATTAATAAAAGAAGACAAATATCTAAATTGAATTAAACATAAAAAAATGAAATAATTAAAAATAATAACTAACTAAAATAAAAGTAATTAAAATTAACTCACTAAATATAAACAAAAAAAAAACTAAAATAAAATATAAATTAATCCTAAGCTAAACTAAATAAGGCTAAAATAAGATATAAACTAAAACTAATAAAAATTAAATTAAATATTAACTAACTATAATTAAACTAATACTATTTCTAAAAATACCTATAAAACTAAATAGAAACAAACCAAATATAAATTAGAATAAACTAATTAAAATTAAAATTAGAATTAAACTAAAATTAAACATAAATAACCTACAAATAAAAATTCTAAAGAATAAGAAATTAAATGACGTGAAACGGTAAAATTAATTAGAAAATGCATGATTAATGATTAATGGACTAAGAATCCAAAAATGACTGACAATCGATACTGCGATAAAATGCGTCAGATGAATGATTTTTTTTTGAAAAAACGCTCGGTCAAAATTTAGGGTGTGACAGATGCCCCTATTTAATCATCTTGAACCTGAATGTATGAATAACAAAGTTTTTTTTTGGACATTCAAGGTAGAAGAGGATTAAATATTAAAATACCTAGAATTTTGACTGAAAGCAAATGAAATGCAATCTCAATGAATGCACGAGTGGTTGAGATATGTGGGGAGTGATGCCACATGAAACAGGCTAACAAGAGAGAATTGCACTAGGGAAAAGGTTTGAGAACACTGAGGATGAAGAAACAAAGAAGGGAAGTATTCGAAGTGATAAATCAATAGGTTCAAGTGTAACTGCTGACACTAAAAATAACAAAAGACGAAAACAAAAAGAAATCCAAAGTGTTGGTTCAACTAACACAGGTAAGGTCAAGTTGACACTTAGGATGATAAGAAAATATTCAAAGTGAATGCACAGTGGCATGATGCAACCAACTGACACTAAGTATAGAAACAAAGAAGAAACAACATACATGGATTGAATTGGAGGAAGTGGAATAAAAACTGACATCCATGGATTGTATTAGATGACAAAGAAGAAATAACGTCCATGGATTGGATTGGACGAAGTGGAATGAAAACTGACATCCATGGATTGTATTGGATGACAAAAAGAAACAACATCCATGGATTGGATTGGAAAAAGTCGAATAAAAGCTGACATCCATGCATTGTATTGGATGACAAAGGGGAACAACATCCATGGATTGGATTGGATGAAGTCGAATAAAAGCTGACATCCATGGATTGTATTGGATAACAAAAAGGAATAACATCCCTAGATTGGATTGGGCGAATTCGAATAAAAGCTGACATCCATGGATTGTATTGGATGACAAAGGGGAACAACTCCCATGGATTGGATTGGATGAAGTCGAATAAAAGCTGACATCCATGGATTGTATTAGATGACAAAGAGGAACAATATCCATGGATTGGATTGGACGAAGTCGAATAAAAGCTGACATCCATGGATTGTATTGGATGACAAAGAGGAACAACGTCCATGGATTGGATTGGACGAAGTCGAATAAAAGCTGACATCCATGGATTGGATTGGACGAAGTCGAATAAAAGCTGACATCCATGGATTGTATTGCATGACAAAATGGAACAACGTCCATGGATTGGATTGGACGAAGTCGAATAAAAGCTAACATCCATGGATTATATTGGATGACTAAGAGGAATAACGTCCATGGATTAGATTGGACAAAGTGGAATGAAAAAACTAACATCCATGGATTGTATTGGATGACAAAGAACAAACAAAATCCATGGATTGAATTGGATGATAAAGAAGAAACAACATCCATGAATTGGATTGGATGACAAAGAAGAAACAACATCCATGGATTGGATTGGATGACAATGAAGAAAATGTCCATGGATTAGATTGGACGAAGTCGAATAAAAACTGACATTCATGGATTGCATTGGACGACAGGAAAGAACAACATCCACAGATTGAATTGGACGAGGTCGAATAAAAATATGACATCCACTGATTGTATTGGATAAGAAAGAGGAACAATATCTACGAATTGAATTGGACGAGGTCGAATAAAAATTTGACATCCACAGATTGTATTGGATGACAAAGAGGAACAATGTCCATGGATTGGATTGGACGAAGTTGAATAAAAATTTGACATCCATGGATTGTATTGGATGAAAGAATAGAAATTGACACCCATGGATTGTATTGGATGTCAAAGAAGAAACAACATCCATTGATTGGATTGGACGAGGTAGAATAAAAAACTAACACCCATGGATTGTATTGGATGACAATGAGAAACAAAACCCAATCGTAGCTTTGGATGAAGGTAAAGTGAGAGATTTTCAAACATGTCTTTGAATGAAAGGAAATGCATCCAATAATAGTTTTGGACAAGGAACACGATATCCAAGAATGGCATTAAATAAGGTGTGCAGGGATTTCTCAGGAATGGTACTGAAGGTACATGCAAATCACTATATTTAGGAATGACATTGAAAGCAAAGATGAAACTTTCAGGAATGGTACTGAAAGAGATCCCAAAAAAACTATCGGGAATCACATAAGAGAAATAGTATTTCCAAGAATGACATTGGAGGAACAAGAGGAACGAGGTATTCAAGAAAACCCAGGAATAGCATTGGAGGAACAAAATATCCAGGAATGACACTAGAGTGAAAGAAAGGCAAGTTTGGTAGGCGTCAAGTAAGTTGGACTTTGATCACAAGGTAAGATGTAGGTAGTAACACAACTTATGCAAATAAGGATCAGACACTCTTGTTATGCATAATATATGAGTTGTTATGATGTATGATCAAAATGCATGTAATGCAAATGCGGACAACATGATTTGACTCTTTTGTGGTGTGGAAGAGACTGGAAAACTGATTCTTCAACATCCTGAAATTCGTGTCATTCTTCTCAGGGACTAAAGATGTTGATGTTGAACAACTCTTTGCCACACTGATAACCTGTACCAAGTTGATGATACTTGGAAAAACCTAGAGATGCTTAAGGATTCTTCGAATGAACTGCCCCAGATAAGCTAAATGTTGTAGATGAGCTAATCATTGCTTCAACTTGACTGATTCTAGATGAATAATTTATGGTGTACTTAAAAGCTTGCCCCAACATGAGTCTTGAAAAATCTTCATGATACACCGATTCTAAGGAGGACTTGTACTGAACATCTACCTTGAATTGATTCTCTTAGGGTCTGGAAAGAACATTGCTTCTGATAAAATCACTTGCAAAGTTTCTTAATGGTTTGTAAATTTCTTGAGATAAAAGATAGTTTGCAAACAATATGTTAATACAAACATGGTAATTTTAAAGCTAATGCAGCTTTTAAAATCAAAATCATTATTGGGAAAGACGTAAAGCAAATGAATCATTAGTCAAAACACGAAGGTTTAAGAAATTCAAAGTAAAGCAAAGGTATGTTATCAAAACAAATGATTCACAAAGATCCTTTTAGAGTCAGTTTACGCAACATTGTTGTAACATGCTTTCAGAATATCCCTGCCTTAATTAGGTCTTTTAAGGGTTGTAACATGGCCTGGTTTATGGTTATGAAAGAAAGAATAAATGCTTAAATTTTATTTGTAGCCAACCCGTCTTCATGATGTTCTCCAGTCATGCGTTCAAATAAATCTACACACATTTGTCTTGACTGTGTTAGGGTAAAGATGTTGATTTGAGGCTCTGTAAGTTCTGTAAAATTGACATTAATTTTGTAAAACAAATAGCAGTAGTGTGTATATACAGGATCTTTGCAAATAAAGGAATATATGAAGCAAAGAATCCATTTGTGTGTGCCTAAACATGTTATGTTGAAATGTTTCAACATCTGGAACAACATGTCAAAGAAGATGTCAAGACACTTCATTCGACAATTTGTTTCTATTTTGGTTTCAACAGAAACAATTTGTTTTGAAGATTTAAATCAATCCAATGACGCTGATTGTAAAAGATCATGAAGACTCAAATTTAATTGAAGACAAATATTAAAAAAATAGAGTTTCTATATTTAGAGATATTTTAGGAGTTTTTATATTTGAAGATCTTTTTGTATAATTTGTAGCAGATTTTTCAGCATTATTTGTAGAAACTATTGCTATGATTGTTTAAGCCCAAATCCAGTTGGGAATATGTCATAAAAGAAACCTTGTAACCTAGTTTAGAACCAACCAACCAATTGATAAAAATATAAACATCATTAGGGTTGTGTTCTTGTGCAGCCGTACACAACAAGGAACCATGTGTTGGCTGTTTATTTGTAAACCTCGAAGCTGCTAAGCAAGAGGTGAATTGTACTTAACTGAAGTTGCTAAGCAAGTTTAAGTTGTTATCATGGAAGTGTGACTTCTTATGTTAAATTGTTGGTAGGTAACAAGCCGTAAATAACAACAACCGACTGTTGAGGACTGTGAGACATCACTGAGGTGATTGGAAGTGAGGATGAGTTTCTCATATTTAGGAGTTCCTAAGTAGAAGTTGCATAGGTAGTGATTAAGTGAGAAGACTGTAAACTACAGGTGTTTGCTGAGAAGTCTTTGAATTGATACTACATAGTGGATTTCCTTCCCGGCTTGATAGCCCCCAGAGTAGATGAGTTAGCATCGAACTGGGTTAACAATTCTGTTGTATTCTTTACAGATTTTTTGTTTTATGTTTTATGCAGTACCTGAACTCAATGTCCTATCAAATGTCAAAACATCCTGAAGCATGTTTGAATCTGATTTATCAGAATATTTAAGTACTGATGTTTATGCCTTTCCATGTTTATAAGTAACAGATAAGATGTCTCAACATCATATTCGACATCTGAGTCTGTCATACCAGAATTTCAGGTTCATTTGGAAATGACAGTCATTTTATTTGGCTTTGATGGATATTGGTAGTGACCCATTGGTTCTGAACATGGTAGTGACCTCTTTTGCATGATTTTCTTTTTGAATTGATCCCTAACTTTTGCCTAAGTCTTCTTTTTGGGTGATTGACTTAGCATGATTTTTCTTTTTTTTAAAGATGTTTTTTAAAAAAAAATTGAAAGCTATGACTGCCAATTCATTGGTTGTAATGGATCATCTTGCAATTTGAATGTATAGTCGGGTTAACTGAACAACTACCCTGCCCCAGGTTAAGCGAAAGGGTTTGGATCCGAAAGAAACTCCTACTTCTAGGCTCAAAGTGGTGAACTAGGGATTAACTCCTTAACTTTACAGTGTTTGGGAATTGAAACAATGCTTGTACATAATTGACAAGATTTTATTCGAAAGCAAACCATAACAACTATGGGTATTTGTTTTCATCATCCTCCCACAAATCTTTGCATAACCAATTTTTTTGAACAAAAGATATATTTTTGAAAAGGAAAGCATAAAAACATAAATAAACAAATGAATTGAATTCAAAAGATTGCAAATGCTCATTTCATTAATCATGGAATTACAAACATAATTGAAAGCAAATTGTTCAAACAAATATAAGGAGAATGCAAACATAAAGGAAACAGTGGCCTAGTGACTAATCAGTAAACAAGGATAAGTTGTCTTGTCTTGAAATACCGACTTTAGGGAGAATTGATTAAAGTCGACTAAAGCTTCAAGTTGAATACCCTGGAAAAGGATTGTCTTTGACATAAGGATTGGTATCACGAAAGGAGATAATCTTGTCTCTGATCAGCTTTTTCACTCTTGTCTTCAAAGCACTGCAATGTTCCAAATCATGGTCTGCTCCACCCTGATGAAATTCACAATGAAGATCTACCCTGTAGCATGGTGGGAGAGGGTATGGAGGAGGAGGCATAAGCCTAAGTGTAAACCAACCTCTCTGAAGCATTGCGGGAAATAATTATGTGTATGACATGGGAATGGGGTCAAAGTGAACCATATCACGATTCTGAACTTGTCTCATAGCTGGACGTTGAGGAGCTCTAGTTGGTTGAGCAGCAATCACAGGAGCAACATCGACAACATAAGCTTGATTATCATGTTGAGCCCTGTATTGAGGTCTTTTATCCACAGTTAAGATAACATTGGTTTGATCTTCCCTCTTCCTTTGGAAATTCCCAAAAGGCTTTTTAGCAGCATTCGAAGAATCGACAGCTTTGGACACTTTTCCATTCTTAATTTCTTCTTCAAGCCTTTGTCCAATGGTAACCAGATTAGTGAAACTGGGAGAGACACTTCCAATCATATTTTCCCAATATAAAGGATCTGAGGTATCAATAAACATACCAGTCAGTTCTTTTTCATCTAGAGGAGGTTCAACCTGAGATGCCAGTTCTCTCCAACGTTGAGCATATTCCTTGAAGGATTCTCTCTCCATCTGAGACATATTTTATAATTGACGGTGATCAAGTGCCATGTCCAAGTTGTAATTGTATTGTTTCACAAAAGTATCACCCAAATTCGTCCAACTATGGATATGATCCTTCTCAAGTTCCATGTACCACTTTATAGAGGTACCGCTCAAACTAACTTGGAAGCAATGAATAAGCACTTTGTCATTCTTGGTGTAAGCATCCATCTTGCGACAGTACATCGTTAAGTGGAGTTTTGGATAAGTGTTCCCCTTGTACTTCTCTAACTTTGGAATCTTGAACTTGGATGGCATGACAAGGTTGGAAACCAACTTCAGATTGAGCATAATCTTCAAGATCATCACCTTGAGAACTAGCAGCACGATACTCATAGGGAACTGGGCCAGTATGAACCACTGGTCTAGGTTAATTAAAATAGATGCTTGAAATGTTGGTCTGGATGCATGACCGACCATAGAAGTAGTGACATGAGGTGGAGAAGTTTTGTGGAAAATCAAACTCTGACCAAGTTGAAGGTGGCAATTGAACAGGCTGAGGTTCAACAATAGTGTTTTTAATTTCTTGGATTACATTCCTTTGAGGTGTCTCTCCTCTAGCAAATAAAACTTGAAGCATCTCAGTCAGCTTAGTCACACTTGTCTTTAGCTCCTTAATCTCTATTCGAACCTCAACATTATGAACTTCTTGCTCAGATATCCTTCGTCTGCGGTAAGCTCTGGTTCTGTATCGGCTAGGAAGAGGAATCAACTTGACAACTCAAAGATGATTGAAATATAGATGACCAGGATGAGTTAGTGGATAACTTGGATGTATGCATGAATCGATACAAATGATGCAACTGATATGTAATGTACAATAATGCTCAGGATAACAGGTTCATCAGATTCTGAAGATGGAGTCAGACATGGGTATCTCTGATCAACAAAATTCCCATAGGTAGGTTCTAAATGGGTAGGTGCCAAGAAGCATGGATCCTTATCAAAGACATTATTTCCATGATAGAGATCCGTCAGATGATAATATCTTTGAAACGATCACCTATATGTGAGGTCTTCGTATCGACCTACAAAGAAGAATCCTTATAGGCTTTTACTACACAACCATCAATCCCAGGTTTTTAAAATAGGATTCTCTAACATCATTGATTGAGGTTAAAAATATTACTGTCAATTGGTAATACATTCAAGGGATCTAATCTGATTGTGGATTTTGCATTAACCCGTTGAGTCACAAAGATCTCGTAAGTTAACACTATTAACCACTGTGGATTGGTTTGAAGGTCCCCAGAGTCAACTCAACTTGAAGACATTGTCATACGACGAAGATTCATCGCATTCCAATATCTATAAGAGAATATACTCCGAGTGATGGTTTTCGCTTCGTCCTACGAGGAAGATTCCCCATAGTTCTCTACTACACAACCATTGATTTTAATCTTAGGTCTTTCTCAGGCTTGGGTAGTGAGGCTATCTCACACAACACCAATGATCAAAGAATCCCCATAATGAAAATAATAATATGAATAATAAATATGAGAAAATAAATAAATAATAGAAAGAATGCAATCAAAATGAATAAAAGAAAGCACACAATCAAACAAGAAAACAAGCAAGCAAGGCTAATATATAAGCGCAAACTATCCTAAGTTAGGATCGACTCTCTTATGCACAAGGCTATCCTCAGCAGAGTCGTCAGTTATGTCGCAGTGAGAATCAGATATCAATCTATTAAGTTGACTTGTATCGCAAATCATAAACGTTCACCATCGAGCTTTAATTTTTCCAAGGGAGGGGGAAGAGACCGAAAAACCCTAATAAACATGCTAAGCTGAAAGACGAGGATAAAATCTAAGCAATCAAAGATCAAAGGTACGGGGGTTGGTTATACCTAGGGAAGGTGCTAGCATCCTAAGTATCTGTAGTACTCTACGAGAACCTCTTGTAATATTTATGTTTGTGCTTAATTGTCTGCTAACTGAATGGGAACTAAAGTGTGAAGGATAAAAAAGTATGGAAAAAAAGAATAAAAGAATGAGATGAAGAAAAAGAAAAATATGAAAAAAGAAACATGTGAAAAACGGAAATTGTACTCGCCAAGGATAAACCTTGTGCCTACATATTCCCTTGTACAATAGGAAAGTCAGAGCATCGTAGTTCGGAGTACTACGGTTAGTTGGTTCGTTTTAGAGGTGTCAAATGCTCACGTGCGAGACAGATGCCTCATACACGAACAATTTAGGAAAGATATCGAAGATTAAATACCATTTTTTACACCATTGAAAAATAGTATTTAATAATCGTTAAATGTCTTAATTAAGAAAAAAGGGTTGATCGTTCGTTGGTTTGTTTTAAGAAGTGTCAACTGCTCACGTGCGAGACAAATGTCTCATACAAAAACAATTGAGGAATGGCATCAAAGATTCAATACAATTCTTTTACACCATTGAGAACATATGTGTTTAATAAAGGTTAAGTATTTTGAAGTTTAGAGGCGTCAACTGCTCGCATACGAGACAAATGCCTCATATTCAAACAATTGAGGAGGAGAATAGAAAATTTCACACTTCTCTTTTACACCTTTAAGGAAAAGTAAAGTACTCGATTTTGGATCGAGGTTTGAATTCGCGGATGAGAAAGTTTTAAGGTTTGAGGTAAATTGATATGGAGAACCTAATGGACTAGGTTAAGGTAGATGACGACGCACGATGCGACCGACTTACAAGGGTTCGAAATTGATTGTGAGGCACGATGCGCTAGACTTTGAGAGAATTGAACGTAATTTGATATATGGATCAATTGATATGATTTGGTAAATATGGAAAACAAACGCGATGCATTCATTTAATTAAGTTAAAAAGTTGAGAAAATGTGAAGTGTAAAGGTAGTGTTGATGGCAATCGTCTAAGATAAACTGAGGAAAGCACGTCAATGACAAAGCTTCAAGAATCCAACAAAACCAACATCGAATCAAAAACTAAAATAAAGCATAGAAAGCTAAAGATCTATATAATATTTTTGTCGTTTTTTAATATCTAAATCAACGAATTTTCTAAACTAAAATAAAAAAGTCTAATGGAGATAAATAAATAAATTAAAATGCTTTTGAGTTTTCTAATATGTTATAACTATACTATAATATATTATACTAAGAAAAATCTTAATTCTAAATTAAAAGGCTAATTAACTAACCTATAAAAACATAGAGTATACAAAGAAATATTTTTAAAATTTTAAAATTATAGAAATAAAATAAAATAGGAAATAAATAAAATAAATTAACTTAAATTAAAATCTTTTTTGTTTTGTATATGTTTTAACTATGTTTAACTATTCAAAGATTCTAACAAAAACTTAACTAACTAATTTATCTAAACTATAAAACGAAAATAATAACTTAAATTAGTCTAAAAACATTTTTTTTTAAATTTGGAAATATCTTTTAACAACAAAAAAATCTAGTAATAACAAAATGAAAAATCTAAATTTAATTAGTTATTAAACCTAAACAATTTTATTTATTTTTTTTATTTTGCATATTAAACTAAAAAAACTTAATTTAAGTTTTATATATATATATATATATATATATATATATATATATATATATATATATATATATATATATATATATATATATATATATATATAGGAAGGATGAAGGTCTTGATTGAGTGAAAGGGGTGAATTGAAAGTTAGGTTTTAAATTGGGGATGAATTTGGCAGAGATTCGGGGAGGCTATCGAAGCTTGACAAATGAAGGTGAATGTGGTTTCTTAAATAGAAGAGAAAGGGTGAGTGGCGATGCCGTTTTTGATGCTTTGCTCGCGTTTTGGAAAGCACGGTGTTCTCGTGTAAGTTTGCAATTTCGTTTCAAATTTTCTTTGCGCTTGCGTTTTGAACGAATGGGGTTGCGTTTTGATTTTGTTTCTCTGTGTTTCAGATGGTGATATTCTCGTGCTAGCTTCTTCTGATTTTCTTGCGTTTTGTTTGAAGCTTCAATGCGTTTTGATATTGATTTATCAGGTGCGTTTCTTGTGTGATGCGATATCCGTGCGAAGTGTGCGTTTTGAAACTGGCTTGAATGAGGCTAGCGGCATGTTGTTTTGCCTTATGACTTGAGCTGGGCACGGTTTCGGCTTGCAAGAGGCTTGGTGTTTTTTGTTTGAACAACTGCTGGTTGCTTTGCTGTGAGGCTTTGTGCGCGTGGGTAAGTGTGATGAAAGTGAAGGCTTCGGCTGCTGGTACGGCATGTTGGTACCTTGGAGTCTTAGCGTGCGTGTGGGCAAGTTGGGAGTGATGCATTTTGCTGCGTGATGGCTTGGGCGAATTCACGTGAAGCAGTGTTGTTATACTTTGGGCCTGCCTACAGGTTGTGGGGCCAGCTTGGGCTTGTTGAAGTATTGGGCTTAGGATTTTGTGGCAGGGAAATTTTATTTTTGGAAGCTAATATTAGGCTTGTAAATTGTGGTTTGGAAAAAAAAACATATGAACCTATGATTATTATGAATTGAATAGAAATAAATAAAATTGGATATTTAAAAAAAATAGAAATTGATGGATGAGAATAGAATAAAAAAAATTTTTGTCGTGAAATGAATGGAAAATATGGATTGAATATAAAGAAAATGATTAAAAGTGGATAGAATGAAAGGAAATAATCGAGATAAATCGGATGACAACAAAAAATTGAAATATGGATGGTTAGGGATAATAAGAAAGATGGATATGAATGAAAGAAATAATTGAAATGGATAATGGATAAGAATACCAGGCATGGATAAAAAAATGAATAAAGAAAAATAAATCGGGTGAAAACGGATAAAGAAAAATGATTAATGAAATAAAGGATGAATAAATGGATAAAAATAAATGGTCTAAACGGAAAGAGAATGGATAAAGAAATGATTGTCAAACCCACAACAAATCCTGATTTTTTCAACAAGCCTCTGAACACCGCCCAAATGCCTTGCAACTTGCCAACTGAAAACCGTCTGATTATTACAAAATTCATACTGAGAAAAATAAATCTTCAGATGAATCGCTGATGAACTGATGAATCGATGAACTGATAAACACTGAAGATTCAAGCCGTAACACACTACCTGATAACTGATGAACAAACCAAACTTTGCACAGAAAACAACTGTCACACAATCTAACTTGTCCTTTGAAAACGCATTGCCTGATGAATGAATCATTGGCACACACAACTGGCAGTCAACACAATCTTTTGATAGTTTGACCAGATTAGGTCAAACATCCACTTGAAATTGAATTGTGACTGAACAAATGCATTTGAATGAAATTACTGTCTCATCTTCGCAAACCTGCAACACAGAGAAGAAGAAGAACACTGCAACATATTTTTTTTGTATTTTGGTTAGTGATCAGTAAATATAAACAAATATAAAGAAATAAAAATAATGGTGATCCCCTGCGAAGCATAGACCCTAGATCTAAGAAGAAACTCGAAACCAGTGCGATCTTGTTTGTATGCAAAATGCAGATGATATGCGAAGAAACTTAGGGCAAAAATTAGGGTGTTACAATGGTCTGTTTCAGTGGAGGGAGGTTGATGTTAAGGAGTTTTTGTGAATGTGTAATGGGGAGTAGGAGGGCGGTTGACAAAGTGCAGTAAGTGAGTTTTGTTGATGAAGTTACAGGTTATGGAGTGGTGGTGTATTGAAGGTATTTATTGATGATGGAAAATATGGTTTGTAGAAGTATGCGTTTGTGTGATTGAGAGGTTTGAAAATCGAGGTTCTGTGAGGAAATGGTGTGGTGATGGTTTTTGTGTGATGAGTGCCATTAATATTTTGACTGAATTTGGAATTTGGATTGAAAGTTATGGATACAAAGGTTGATTGAAGAGTTGTTGTTCTCAAAATTTCAATTGTCCCCCTTCTTCTTATTCAAATTTTAATTGATCTTTGGGAAAGGTTTTGATTAACTTTTTACTTTGCAGGTTTCATTTTCATTCTTTGGTGATTGGTTTGAGCAGGTTTATGTTGTAGTGTACGGTCTCTATGGTGTATTATTTGCAGGGTGTATTATTATTGTTGTTGCAGGAAGAAGTGTAGACTAGTAGCATGGTTGTTTGGCTTGTAATGGTTTTGTTATGTGTTGGTGAAAGCTTAGTAGTAGCATATAATAATGGACAAACTATATTTTTGATTAATAAAAGAAGACAAATATCTAATTTGAAAAACTAATAAAAATCAAATTAAATATTAACTAACTATAATTAAACTAATACTATTTCTAAAAAAAACTATAAAACTAAATAGAAACAAACCAAATATAAATTAGAATAAACTAATTAAAATTAAAATTAGAATTAATATAAAATTAAACTTAAATAATCTAAAAATAAAAATTCTAAAGAATAAAAAATTAAATGGCGTGAAACTATAAAATTAATTGTAAAATGCATGATTAATGATTAATGGACTAAAATTACAAAAATGACTAACTATCGATATTGCAATAAAATGCGTCAGGTGAATGAACACATTTAGAAAAAATGCTCAGTCAAAATTTAGAGTGTGACACAATTTCCCAATTTTTGCGTTGGAACTCCTTTCAAAATTTGAAGCATAACCATCATGCGTTGGAACTCCTTGCACAAACCGAAGGAAAAAGGAAAAGACAAGGTCCTTCGAACCAAAGTACTGGGTTCGGGAGTCGGTTACGACCATGGAAGGTATTAGCATCCCAGACCGTCTGTCGTACCCGACAGGATCCACGCTTGTTAGTCTGTTTCAAAGGGTAAGGAATAAAATTGTTGCTGAAAAAAATGACCTGCTAACTGGAACTGAATTGAGAAAAGGAACTGGAAAAGTGAACAAAAAGTTACGGGAAAAATGTAGGGAAAATAAAGAGTATGCTCGAATGGGCCCTACCCCACTTCCTATGTATCTCATGGGAAATGAGAATCAGAGTCGACGTAGTTCGCCTAACTAAGGAGGGAACTTGTTTTTGTTTTTTATGGCTTGAACTGCTTATGCCTATGCTCAGATGTTGCAGGCTCGTCTGGTACGAATGTGTTACCGTCTTGCAAAGAGATAAGTATTAGCATGTTTACGTTATGAGTAAATGAGGTGATAAGAAAATTCTCGCAGGAAGAGACATGTGTTGTTTGTTTATCGTTTTTTAAAAGAAGTGTTTTTTTTGTTATTTGTGAAACATTCTCATGCTAAGACTTGTTCATCATGATAAATGCCTTACACCTCACCCCTAAATGGGACGTGTGCAAGTACCCCATGGCAAAGTCTCCTGGCGCTCGAGAAAGCTTGACCTTTATTAGGTGTTTTGCTTTTTTCTTTGAGATGAAAGAGAGGGACTCAAGTTGAGAAAGGACAAAAACTAGGGGAACTAAGACTCACCCTAACTTATTCATTCTAGGGATGTCCTATGGTTAGTGTGGTTTTCTACTCCTCAATAAGAAGAAAAGAAGAGAAAATTAAAAAGCAATTTACTTCTCTAAAGAAGTTAAGTTGTTTCTAAAGAGGGATTAACATGAAGTTGTACAAGACAAAGCCTAAATGGTTAAGGAAAATCACAATGTGAAAACATAAATAAGATAAGGAAGAAGTTATATAAACAAATATTACCTCATCCTCCCTAAAAAACAAAGGTTAGCTTTTCAATGTATATTGAAAGCATAATGCATAGCAAAAGCACAAATAATGACCAAACTAGCTAAGGAAAAGTACTAAGGGTTTCCTAAAGCTAAGTCCTAAAAGAAAAGGATACTAAGTGATAAAATACTTCTAAAGTCAGTAGATAAATCATATTAATGTGTTCTAAGGTTTCAATCTCAAACACTAACAAACTATGCCCTAACTAGGTACTAAACCCTACAGAAGTTCAAGGTGAAGTTAGATGAAGAAGATTGAATTAAAGTGCAAGGTAAACTAGTAATAAACCAAGGTTGAATTTTAAAGTCAGAACCTAACATCCATGAGAAGTGTCCCAAAAGATGAACAAAGTGTGAGAAAAGAGATTCAGGTATAAGAGATTGAATGGAGAAGGGATGAAAAGAAGTGAACACATGGTGTCATAAGAAGTCAAGTGACTTAGAATAAAAGTCAAACATGTACAATAAAATGTGAATCTCACATACAAAGTCCAGAGGATAGATGATATGATAGGACGAGGATTAGAATAAAAAATAACTACAAACGAACAAGCATGAAGTGTCTTAGGGTTATGGAATGAGGAAACTTGATTTAGAAGTCATTATGTTCACAAGATTAACAAAAGAAGCACATGAACTTATGACTTGATGAAATGATATGATGATGAAAGTGAAAAAATTATGAGGTGTAAGAAGAGTATGAAATGGATATAAGACTCACAAAGTCAATTTGCAATGATTAAAGTGAAAGAAGAAGGAAAATTAAGTCAAATAAGACACTTAAACTTATGAATCAAGTAACCTAAAAATTTAAACCAAGGACTTATAATTAGACACAAGTGATTTGTAAATGTACAATGGAACCTTAAGAACTCATGTGAGAGACCTCTAATGGATGGCATAAATTCCTTACCCAAAATGAAATTAGAAGGATGAGAAAATAAGGCATAACAAGTGACTTGTGAAATAAGGTATCAAAAAAATTCTTATGGACATGAAAAAAATTGTGAAAATTGGTACTCAAGGTCACAAACCAAGGGAAAACAAACCTCTAAAAAGTATCACAAAAATTCACAATCTAACTCACTCAAATGAAGGTACAAGATCAATTAGGGTTTTAGTGGTACAAACTCAAAGGAATGACTCAAAATTGTATCATAGGAGACCTAAAAATTAAGGGGAAAATGTTTTTGGAAGCCTCGATATATCCTCTGGATAGGAAAAACAAATAAGGTTCAAACTATCTTTAGTTTAGGAGAAATAAAATTGAGAAGTCAATGTGGTCAAGAATGGAGAAAATCCAAAAAGAAATAAAAGGAATATTCAATTCTGGACCAAAAAATTAAGGAAAATGAAAAAACTAAGTGATTTTTTTTGTAAAAGGTTGGAAATGATGTGGGAATTTATTTGGAATTTTTAGTGGTGGTTTGATATTTTTATAAATAAAAAAGGAATGACAAGGGAGGTGCATTCAGAAATAATTTCCAGTTGAAAATGGTTGGGCCTTCTGGAGAGGAGGCGTGAATAACACTTTTGGCCCAATCCATTGGATGCACTGAACACAAAACTTATGGTGGAATCTGGTCAATTGGTCTACTCTACATAAACCATAGGATGAATCACACGCGTATTATTTATCAATGAAATTAAATTCAAAGACTCAAACCTAGGACACATGGAAACAAGGGTGGAAGTCACACACGCTAACACTCATCTTTGTAAAAATGAGTCACATGATTGGCATGGTATTAATTTATTCACTGGAAGAAATATGAGCATTAGATGAGGATGAATGTTAGGGCATTGTTCCAGTCACCAGAGAAGACCTTCGGTCATCTTCTCCGGTGAGACTCCGTTAGGGCAAACCTTAAAGCCTCACTAAAATTAAAACTAAGGCCATGGAAATGTTCCTTAGGTCACACACATAAAGAATCTAGGCTCAAATTTCATTTATCACACACAAA
Source organism: Lathyrus aphaca (assembly GCA_963966055.1). Taxonomy (NCBI): domain Eukaryota; kingdom Viridiplantae; phylum Streptophyta; class Magnoliopsida; order Fabales; family Fabaceae; genus Lathyrus; species Lathyrus aphaca. Next base: position 623,824,179 of record OZ014519.1, read on the forward strand.
TAAGCCAAATAGAAGGAAAGTAATTCAAACCTAAAAACTGAATCTAAGCACTTAGTGTGCATATCAACTAGCCAGATTGTCACATGCTTCTATTAAGCTTAAAATCACACAAAATAAACAAGAAATAATGAAACAAGCAATTGAAGATTGAGATGAAACCTGTGAATTGCAGAGCTTCAAGTGATGAAGAAAACCAGAGAGGAGGTTCCAATGATGCTTTATAATTGGCCTTGATCTTCAAAGAATGAGATAACCACTATGAAACACTTGAATCCTTGTTGAATTATGGAAAATGCAGAAGTGTGATTGAACTTGTTCTTGGAGATTCACACTGATTAATCCATGGAGAGTGACCACAAGATGAAGGAGATGATAAATAGATGAAGAATGAAGTGTGATTTATGAAGAACAATGCAAAATGAAGCAAAATGAAGAGTGCAATCTTCCAAAAATTAGAGAGAATTCATAGCATTTGTGTGTGTGATTTTCAGTGTGATTCGGGAAAATGAAGTTGGTCAATGTAATTCAGTTAGTATTACTCTTATATATGCATGGTTAACAGTTAACTACTCTAGTTAACAATTAGAACTAGAGTAGAGTTAACTTTGAGGTGAATTAAGCAATTGAATTGTGTTTGGATCAATGAAGAGTGAAGCTGAGTTAGTTGCTCGAGCGTGATCACATGTGATGATGATCATGATAATTAGGGTGAGCTTGATGTAATGTAGGGTGAATATGATCAATGTTGCAGCATGTGTTATGACAATTCTATGCTTCTCATGCTTGAATCTATAAGGTGTTACATAGAAGCTAGCATGTATGGACATGTATGAGATCACTTGCACCATAAGCATGGGACTTTGTGATCAAAACCTGATAAATGAAGCATTCAAGCTTGGACTGAACTGAACATGATAATGTTACAATGCCTTGGTACATAGGCAAACCAGAATTCAAATTATGATCCTCCATGAGATGAAGCTTCATGCTCAAGTTAACAATTGAAGAAATTCTTGTCCTCAATTTGAAGAGCATGTTTCATACAACATTTTTGGAGTTCATACCAAATGCCTCTAAGTCATTCAAAATGGTCATTGAACTTCATGTCATGAGACTGCATACTTAACCTGCAGAGGATGAACTTGCCTAAGGCAAAATGCCTATGACTTGATCAGTGTTGGACCTTGACTTTGAGCATTCATAACTCCACAACCATTGATCATATGAAATATCTCCAAACATGAAAGTTGTAGAGGAGACAACAACGAACAACTTTGATGTTTGTTAAAAATTCATTTGAGGCCTTATTGATGGAGTAAATTGGCCATACATGTTGCACACCACATGCTTGATGAAAAACCTGGCCTGGCGCGTGCATGAGGCTTGTCATGATCTAGTTTTTGCCCTAGTTTGATCAAACTTTGATTGATCATAACTTTCTTAATTTTAATCCCATGAACATGATCCACCTATGATCATAACTTTCTTTCAAACACTCCAAGTGGAATTTTTTTTTGAATCTTAAATTGGGAGAAGGCCTCTGTTGAACATGGTTGCAAAATGGCATAAACTTACCAATTTATGAAACCCTTATTTTTCCAAAAAGGGAAACTTTTGATTTTCTTGATTCTTGATGATTCATCCATCATTTCTTGATCAAATTTTGTCCAATGACCCCTTGTAACTTTAATTTCATGATTTTGATCTCAAAAAGTCAAGAGTTGACTTTTTCCTATGCACAATTGACTTTTCCCCAATTTCTTGATTTTCAAGTAACTGACCAATTGAAAACCTTCTGAAATGATTCAATGGATGATTTTTCAACCATATGTACTTGACATCACGTGGAAAACAATGGAATCAAGTTTGAACCAAAATTTCATTGAGAATCTGCCTTAATCAGAAACCCTAATTTTAGCCCTTTTTGTTAGGAGGTGTTGCACTGCTTGAATTCTTTGATCAATTCACCTCTTTCTAAAACTTGGAAACTCATTTGAGATCTTGTGGGATATTGAGAACCCTTTGAACATTGTTGGGAAGCCATGTGACCCTTCTATTGCTTTTGGATGATCATTAATTTTATCAGTCATTGATCACATGCACTATGCCTCTAACTATGAGTGTTATGCTTCCAATCTCTATGCAAAGATGTAAGATCATGTATGCAATATGATATGCTAAATGACATGAAATGAGACGACAAATTTTGGGGTGTTACATATATTATCAAAACAAATCTTCTCAATATGCATAAAATCAAGATTATGTCGTAATAAATTATCTTTCCAATATAGGAGGTCCCAAAATATACTTCTTTTTGTTCAATTGTGTTTGACCCCATATCCTTGAATCTTGCATGCTTCGCCATAATCTGTGAATTTTGGTAGTTCACAAACTCTATTCCATACTTGTTTTTTATTTTTTGAAATCATTCTTGTTTCTTCAAAATACATGATCTTGTGGTAGGAATTTGCGGTGACAGTAAAACCACAAACTTTCCCTCCATTTTCTGTAACGCCCCATATAATATTTATCTAGAATAATATCATACAAGAGTTTGTTTGGTAATGACACCATCAGAAGGGTCTAATAGCATAATTCACATTCTTGACCAATTCTAAAAACAATACAATCTATGGTACAAGACATGGAAATTATACTAAAATAAAAATACTAAGATCAATACAATATCCATCATTGTACAAAAGATAAAATACATAGAAGAAAAACTCAATCTATGCTTCTCTTAAAACATCAGGAGCATAGCTCAACTTGTAAACCAAACATGCAAAAGAAACCTAAAAAGCAGCAACAATAGTGGGGTGAGATATCAACATCTCAGTGAGTTCCCTATCTTATGGATTCTCTCGGCTCTATAAGGTTCTAACAAAACCTACTAAAGTCGGGGAAAGCCTAGACATTAAGTTCAAAAACTCATACTCATATGGAAACATGTCTTGAGTTCACCAAATCGAAAAGTATCACTAATCCGAAAACCACAAGGTATCCCCTATTCATGTCCTCTTATACATCTATAAGTCGACACTAGTCATGGATCTTGTTATTTACTTGGCATATGAAATGGATTCGGAAAGAAGGGCTATTAACCTTACAATCGTCACTTCACGTGGGCCATAAACCACCACAAGTATCTACATATGCATATGTTCCATTCGTACTAAATGCGAAATCAAACATGCCAAGTACTGCATGCGTACATTCCAGAGGAGCCCGTGGCTCATGAAACGACATTCTCGGGGAAAAATGGTTTTGATTACATGATTTCACTCAAATGGGAATGTGTACAACATTCCTAAGGTCACAATGTCTTTTCCAAAAAATAAACACCCAAATGGGTTCACACACATGTTCCATATAGTGCCTCACTCACCACGAGACCATTACTCGACTAAGATACTTCTCTAAGCATCGAACGTCCGAGCATCTCCATCTAGTTCATCAAATTCCTAGTCACAACTAGGTTCTACTATTGATATGTGGTATGGTTTCCTCCCTCTATTTAACTCATTTTAATTAAGTAGTATCATGATTATTAATGGATAACATGCATATTTCCATCAATATAAAGAACGTTTTAATCGGACACCCGAGTCAAAAGTTACAGATTTTTAAAGAAAATAAATAAATGTTTGAAAAACTACTAGGGGCCCCAACGTTCAACATTTCGCTCGGCGGTGCCCCCAGCACCTGCTACTTCGCCTGACGATCGCAGCGACGCAAGCCCAATCTCAGAAAATTTCAAAACAAAGATTTTTCTCTCATCGCCTCCTAATTCCGCTCGGCGCTCAAAGATTCACCGCTCGGCGGTTCACACTAGAACCGGGATTATAATTTTGCGTTTTAGGATTTCCAAAAGCCCCCAAAACCCACCATTTTCATACCAGATCATTTCCAAACACCAAACAAGTATTAACAATTGATCACATGCATATTATAACCATACTATGCAAATTATATCGATTTTCATCCGTTATATTTCATTGATTTGCACTTTAAGCATTTTATCATAAAACCTAACTTAAGCTAAAATCATCTCTAACTCTAGAACTTAAAGCTTATATCTAGAACCCACCTTGTAAATGAAGAGGAGTTTGATGAAGATTTATGATCCAAGCTTTTCATCTTCTTTCTCTTCTCTTCTCTTTTTCCTCTCCTTCTCTTACCAACTTTATTCTTTTCTCTCTCTTTCCAACACACACACACACACACACACACACACACACACACACACATATATATATATATATATATATATATATATATATATGTACACATAATATAATCCAATGATATAAAATATCTCTAATTGATATTTTACCGTCCAACACTAATTGCTCAATTATTAGAGTTACCTAAAATATCTCTAATGTACCAATTAATAAAACCTCAGGGTCGAATAATATTAATCAATTAACTCTGAGTTTAACAGTTGCTCTAATTATCTGAACAAAAAATTCTCGGAGCATACTGGAATCCAATTGAGTCCATTTAAAATTATCTAGAGCACTTAATTAAATATGGGGTATTACATTTTCCAACGTAAAAGCCTTTGTAAGTTTCGTGCAATGCGAATATCCCATTTTTCCATATGTACCCCAACCAGATAATATGCCATATATGGGAAGTCGTTAATAGTCAATATCAAGGCAACTCGCAAAGTAATTTTTTTTATATGATATATCATAAGTCCATTCTCCAATCCACGACCTCTTAAAATCATCAATTAAAGGTTGTAAACATACGTTGATTACAACTCTTCGATTCAACAGTCTTGGAATGAGGCAAGTCAAAAATATGTATGGTTTTATCATGCACATCTCAAGAGGGAGGTGTCGCTCCCCGGACTTCCGTCCCGGTGCAGACGCGGACTGTCGGCGATGTTGGAGGTTGAGGTTGAATAGAGTTGCCAGATAGGCATTTTTATCCCAAAAGAAATGTAATGCTGCATAAACCTAGAAGGGTATGGATAAGACGGTTGTGAACCAAAGAAACTGAGAAAGGGGGTTGGTTACGACCTGGGAAGGTATTAGCACCCAGATCGTCCGTCGTACTCGACGGGATCCACGCTTACTTGATTGTGTTTAAAAGAGGTAATGTATGTGCTGACTGTGTATAAAAAGCTAGAAATGAATGTACAGAGTGTCAGTGCAAAAATAGAGGTGAGTGCTCAAGGACGAGGCTTAGAAAAGAAAGCTGAAAGAGGGGGATGACAAAGAGAGTTTTGTTCGATAACCGTTAAGTTATGCCTACGTATCCTCTCGTGCAATGAGGAAGTCAGAACACCGTAGTTCGACTAAAAGAGACTGGATGATTTTGTTGTGAACTGCTTGCTTGTCTATGCTCAAGTGTGTGACTTTTTTGGCTCGAGTGCTAACTGTCTTGCATTAGACGGAAGAAGCGAGTTCTCGTTTTCAGAATGAATCGGATGAGAAAATAATCCCGGAGGAGACGATTATTGTTTGTTTTTATGTTTTCAATTTTTTATTGTCCTTTGGTGTTTTGCATAGGATAATGAGCTTAAGCCTTAATCAAGGGTTTATAAACTCATTATATCACCCCTGATTAGGGATAATGAGCCTACTCAAGTATGAGATGAGAATCTTAACTTAATTACCCTAATGATGCAGGATTAAGATTATTAACCTACTTTGGTAATTATTAAGTGTTTTTGGGTTTTGTTTAGTGTTAAGTAATGAGTTTAATCTCTAATCAGGGATTAGTGAACTCATTACACCATCCTAAGAGAAGGATGATAGATGAGAACACTTAACCTGAGAAAGACTCCTCAACTTAATCCATGGTTAGGGATTAAATTCATTATATAACAAGCCTTTATTAAAGTGGATTTTAATTAAAGGTAGGATTAAGAAATGAGTTTTATGTTTGTAAGACTAACTTGAGGGGGACTTGTCCCTTAAACACTAGGGTTAGTCCCTCTTAACCATAAGGAAGAGATGTAACCCTAATATAAGGCCCAAGTTACAAGCTTAAGTATTAATCATTATTAGGTGTTTTGATTAAAAGGTGTAAACAAATTAAAGGTTTAACACTAAAAATTAAAGTATTACACTCCATCCTAAGATAAGGATGCAGGCATAACCCTAATTTAAAGTCCTAAAGCTTTAAGTGTTTAGCCTTGATTATGAGATGAGAAAAAAGACTCAAGGAGACTCAAAGGTAAAAGACTAGGGGAGACTATATACAACCCTAAAATTATCATGCTTGGATGTTCCTATGGTTTGTGAGGCTTAAAGAAAGATCTTCAGATGGCCACCAAGGAAGAAGAAGCAGATGAAAAGAGAAGAGAGAGGAGGATATGTTACTTATTTCCTGAAGAAGATAAGTAACCTAAAAGAAAGAGATAGGAGCAAGAGAGCACAAGTGAAGCAGGTTCACTTCAAAGACAAATAAGATATGCAAATGAAGAGATGCGAAGAAGTGGAATGTGAAGGCAAATCCACATCCCAAACAACTTACCATAAGCCCCTGAAATGTTAGTGTGAATGCATAAGATGCAAAGCAAAAGGAAATAAAGCAAAATGAAGGTGCAAAGACCAGGACCAGAAGTGAATGTGTTATGCAAATGTGTCATGAGATGATGCAAAGACATGTGATATGCTTATGTATGATCATACAAGGGATGAGATGCAAAGAGAAGCATGTTAGAAGCTTGAAAACACATGGATGTACATGAGATGTAATGAATGCAAAACATATCAAATGGATGAAGAAATGATCAAGCAATGCTCTAACATGTCTTAAGATGTCTAAGATGACATACAAATGCATGGAATGTCATGGCAAGTTCATATGATGATGATATGCAAAGATGAATGCAAAATGAACATAAGAAATTAGGGTTTCATGAAAGCATGAGATGCACATGATCAAAACAGAAGCATACATCTTGATAAAAATTTGAAAATGAACTCAAACAAACCCTAAACATGCACAAGATCAATCCCCAAAGGTGGAGGTCAGAAGCTAAACCTAAAGGAAGTTATGAATTTCCTAAGTTAGCTAGGGTTTTTGGGTGGTTCTAAAGGAAAAATGCAAAACAATTTGAAAATGCAATGCAAAATTATGAGTTAAATAACCTAGATACTAGATGCAAAGTATGAAACGATGCAAAAAGAACCAATTTCAAACTCATCATGGTTGATCATAAATGTTTTGTTTTCAAGTTAGGGTTAGAAAATGTGAATTTTTAGAAACCCTAATTCAAAGTAAATTGTGAAAACATGATCAAACCTAAAAAGAAATTTATGTGGTGAGTTTGTAAATTGTTCTAAATATCTAAGAGTGCTTCATGAATTTTTTTGTGATTTTTAGATACCTAAATGTATTTTTAATTAACTAAAATCAATTAATTAATTAAATAAAACATTTAAATGATTTAAAAATACATTTTTAATGCAAAAATTAAAAATAAAAATGTTTTTGAGTTTTGAAAAATATTGAAAATAAAAATGCAGAAAATGAGATTTTTATAAACATTTTTGCTATTTTAAATAAATGTGTAAAATAAAATGTAAAGAAAATAAAATAAAAAAATGAAAGTATGCTAAAGCAAGGGTCAGGATTGAAAGTTGAGGGATTCAGTGGTCCAGATGCAAAGCCCACGTGACTTCTAGTATGGCAAATCAAAGGCTGTGGTTCAAACTGGGGTTTGGCGCGTGATCCTATGGTCCTAAATTAATCTGACCAATTAAACTTAATTAAATTAACTAATTAGGTTTAGGGTTTTAATGATTCAATCCTGGCCATTCACGCACGCGGGTAAAACAGATCCAAGGGTCAGAATTCAAACTGGCTTACTAACCCTAAATTAACCCTAATCTTTTTCCGGCGACCGGAACAGTGTTCCATCCCCCATCTCCATCCCCCCTCCGCTTCGATACCAAAATTCCCCCAGCTCCATCCCCCATCCTTCCAACCCCCCAAAGCTGCCACCGAAACCTTTTTTAAACGAGATGCCATAAATATCAGAGGAAAAACACGGGACAACGCCCCCACCCGGTCCCATTCGCTTTCCAAAAGGAGGTGCCATAACCGTTGCCCAATATAACCTTGTTGTTCTCCACCAAAAGATCCACATAATGATTTGTAGCCAAAGACATGATATCCGAAAACCAATAAGAATAATGTGTTTTGCGAATAATTCATGCACCTCCTTAGGTTGTCTTTTATTTTCTACCATGTTCAGCCCATATACATTCAGCTACTAATGTGATTAAATCTTCATACCCAGTCGTTTTCTTGCCAATATCCCATCTATGCTATATTACAATCCCACCATTTTATTTTAAGAACTGATCCATACATAACTTTTGAATAGTACAATAACCTATTCAATTGACATTCCAAAAGTTAATCATTCATCCATCTCGAAGTCTGTATGATATGTTATTTGAGAGGTAGTTCAGATTTTCTAATATATCTCTGTTGAATGATGTGAGATCCGTATACCATAATGACCCTTTGGATTCTTGTGTTTCTTTATAGCCCTGTAGCATTTTTGTTGTCAAATTACCATAAATGTGTCAAAGCAAACCAAACTAGATTTTGTATTAATTAACTAATATCCTCCATTTTTATTTATTGAACAATGCATGATTGAACCATTCTAGATTTTTCACCTCTAGTTCTTCCTCCTCTTTTGGTTTGCATATATGATAATGAAGTCACCACTGAAGTTTTATTTTTAAAGGGAAACTTCAATAAAACCCTTGAAGAACAAAAATATGGTCGTCACAACCAAATTTAGGTTCGAGGATCGATTATTCACGGGAAAATATTAACACCCCACAATATCCGTTGTATTCAATAGGAACTGTTTAATTAATTTTGAAAAAAATGTTAACTTAAAGTGTTAAGTTTCTATTGATTTAAAATATTTATAAGAAATAAAAAAAGACTAAAAATTTTCTTTTTTATTAGTGTGCTTGACAGGATGTTGAGTCTCGCTTCTATGTATTTTTCAGTATTTTAGCGACAGTTCAGAATAACACAACCGTCAAAACCATCAGCATGTCTATATATTATATTTTAATTTTTTTACATTCTATGGCGGTTTATTAGCATGAAAGCCGTCACTTTGAAACCACAACATACATGGATAAATTACTTGTATCTGAATCCTAAACTAAACAACAAGAATTACATTGCATGGATATTACAAAATGTTACAAAACATGAACATTAACGTAAACTTACACCATTATAACATGTTTGTTCTACATGTTAAGCCCTAAATGATAATGAAAGAATAATTAGAAACTCCTAGCTTTCAAGTGGATGAAGAAGAGAGTTGTTGTTGATGAAGGAAAAGTTGTGTTGGATGTGGTGGAGTGGTTGTTGTTGTGGTTGTGAAGGTGATGATGAATTGTGTAACAAATGGTGAGTTTGAGTGATCTTTATGTTTGTGTTTTTTCTAGTTTTTGTGGCTGAATTTAAATTCTCTAAACCTTACTTTTGCAAGTTTCTCTCCTTCTCAAGACTCAAGTTAGTTTCTCCCTTATTTTTTTCCTAAATCCAAATTTTTCAACTTATAAGTAAACTTTGAAGCCTTCGACTAATGGATCGAGTGTTTGCATGGCTTTCTAGGGCTTAAGTTGTATGAAGATGGTGAATAGGAATACCCCTTATCATACATAAACATGGAAATAAAGTGGTTAAAATGACTTTTTTTTCATGGCCCGTGTTGCAAGTTCTGAAGGAGAGTGGTTTTTAATGAAATTGTGAGGAAGAACCAGGGAGGCAACACGGGTGCCCGAAGAAAAATGGGATATGGAAAGAAAAATGACGTAAAATTGATTAATACAAAAGTTTAATATGAAGAAATGCAAGAATGTGTATTTGTCTTAATATGATTGGTGGGTCAATAAATCTTCTATTTATAATGAATCATGGGGGTGTAGTTTTATTTCTATCTGTTATATTAAATTCTTGCTTTTTATTTCTCTTTCTTTTCATACTAAAAAAATATTTTCCATTAAGATAATATTGTTTGAATTTTCGTTTTGTTTATATTTTATTTTTTCTGATTTTTTAAATTATGTACTATTTGTGATAAATAAACTTTTTGGTGCAAATGGGCCTAATACTAATAGGCTAGACAAAATGTGGATTGATTAAATGCACCACACATTTTTATGTGTAATGATAGTAATTTCTTCCTTTGCGAGAAATGAAATGACGTTACTACTAATTCTTTTTTTAAATATATTTTTGGCTGATGAATAAAACATTAAATCCATGCTTGTATTTTTTTTTTAAATGCACGGACAAAATTATGACTCTACAACTGTTCCTACTTAATTATTTTTAACTTAGAGAATATATAGGAACACTAATTATTTTTAACTTAGAGAATATATATGAATGACTAGAGTATTTATATAATATTTTTGAAAGAAAATTAAGTATAAAGGACTCAAATTTTGTCCTTTGATGAGCGGAAAGAAAAGAAATGATAGGGATCTTGAAAGATCGCCTTCATTAGGAAATGTGAAATATCATCTTCAACAGGAGGGTTGATGCCTAGACCGACAATAATACCGTATTTAGCATGAGTGTTGATATTTTGATTGACAACAAGATCGTCTTCAACACGAGGGTTGATACATGGATCAACAACAAGATCGTTATCAACACAAAGGTTGATACCTAAATCAACAATAAGATCGTCATCAACACGAGGATTGATACACTACTACAAATAATACATTTCATGACAAAGTTTTCACTACCAAAAACTGAGGTAAAATGTCAAGAGGTGCCATGTTTTATTTTATTTTTATTAAATATCATACATTCCCTTATTTATAAAGATAACCAAGGAGAAAAAATAATTCAGAACATGCATCGAATCCCAAAACAAACAGTTTATGTTTTTATTTCTTTAAAAGTGGTGCATTTTCTTAAATTAATGATTTATTCCTTCAATTATATTTGATAATCAAGAGATTAGATTATCATATTTTAATATAAAAGCATGCGTTCATCAGATTTTACCCTAAACCTAACTTATATGTAGCCGCTCCAAAGTCTTATGCATCATTCTTTGGGATGGATTGCAAGACAAAAATCTATCTCACATAATGATGTTAATATTGTTGTATTTTTGTAATAACCTTCCTATGTTGTAAATCAAAGAAAACATTGAGAAATTTATTGTTTTCCTCTATTGACAACATTGAGAAATTTATCCTAAACACAATCATCCATTTCTCTTTCATGTGAAAATATTTTCCATAAAAATATTTTTCAAGATAATAAAATCTCCCTGGGATGGATTGAAAGAGAAGAAAATTTGAAAAAATATGTTGTTCTCTAAGAATTTATTATCAAAATCTTGATTTGTTTAAATAATTTATTTTAATATTCTATGTAAACAATATAAATATAAAAAAAAAAACTTTTTCCCTCGATTTTTAACAGATCCAAAAATAAAATATAATTTATTTTAATATTCTGAGTGGAACATATTTTATTGTATTTCTTTTCTAAAAAGAACCTATTTTACCTCGGTTTTAATTAATAACCAAAATAAAATAGAAATGTGTTTATTCAATTTTTTCAAGATCTTTAAACAAATTTTTGCCATCCATTTAATAATATTAACCCATAAGACAATGTTGATCCTCACGAAAACTATTACAAGTCTACTCTATATAACACCGTTCTCCTTCACACTATTGGATCAATTCCAATTCCACAAAATTATATATATATATATATATTTTTTCAGAATACACTCTCAATTCTCTCTGAACACTCTCCAAATTTTCTCTGAGCTCTCTACTCCATCACTCTCCCACTCAGATGCACCCAACAACAACACAGAGCAACCGCAACTTATCCTATAGACTAGGCATTGAGTAGTAAAAGAAGAAGAAGTTATTGTAGAAGGAAGATTTGAGGTTCGAAGTTACATGGATAGTTCTTTGGCATTCTCTCCGCATGCTTCAACTTCATTGCCAAAAATATCCAAGACGATCATGGGTCTTGCAGGTTGGTGACGCGCCTCTCTTCTTCCCTTATTGGCTGGATTTTTTGTACCACGATGTAGCACTAAGGGGAACGAACCAAACCCCTAAGGTTTGAGTTCATTTTTGACTTCTATGTTCATTTAATTTTTGAATTTGCATCTTAGGGTTCTTGAGTGTTATAGTTTGATTTGAAAATTAGGTTAGGTTTTAGGACAAATTGATATGACATTGAGGGAGAGGGCTTAGAGACGAATGTTTTGGTGATTTAAACGTTGGTCTTGGCTTAACTCCACCGCCTCCGACACGATAGAGCTAGCTTCTGCAATGAAGGTATGTGGGAGAGGGATATAATAGCTAACAAATGAAACAATAACAATAGTGAAAAGTTACAATTTTGATGCACTCAATCCACCCTTGATTGTGAGCATTGGGCTTAAACCCAACCAGGCCCATACACTACTGTTAACACCCCCTGATCATCACTAAATACACGCCCTTTCTGACCTCCCTTGCTGAATAACAACCACAACATTGTGCCTTTCATGGGGCCAACAACACAGTTTTACTACCCACACTCCATTTATGACCAATACACCCTCAACAATAGATTTTTCATTTTTGATCAATTTTATTTCTTTTGACACTCTTTTTTCTACATTTTTAGTTTATTTTTAGAATGCATAAAAAAAATACTTTTTCGACACATTGAAATGCTTTGAAAATATTATAAAAAATAAAAATAACTTCATACATGTTTAGATTTAATCAAGAGTTAATTTAATTTTTGCTCTTTATTTTCCTTTTAATTTTCAATTTAAATTTAAAATTAGGATATTCATGATATTCCTTTTAAATGCTTTAGGTTTCAAATAAAATCCATGTGCTCAACAAGTCTTTAGCATGATCTTTACCCTTAACTAGTCGATCAAATGTATATTTGATCAATTAATTATGCTTGTTTATGACTTGCCTTGACCATTATTTGCTTTCCTTATCCAGTCAAGTGACCAAAAGTCTCTTGATCATTTTATTTCGTTAAACCTCTGTACTTGCACTGCACTGGACCTCTCAAGTCAAATTCAAGACTATGTATATCAAGACCGGGTCACTGTTTCATCCTTCAAGCACAACAAAAAGATTATTCTTTCAACACTTGTCAATTATTATGCGGATTGTGCGCCCCGAGCCTTTTGTGACAGAGAAGGACGAGGGAGATTATTCATATCCTTGTTCTGAGTATCTTTGAATACGGGACACAAGCCCCAATTATTCAAAGTATCCGCCTTCGTTCATCGACTTTAGTGCAATTCTAGTCAAATAAATTTCAAGTCTTCTTCCCCACAGATAACACTTCAACAATCAACATCAACAATACTTTTCTCTTTGGACCAAACACCGCATTCTTTGGACCTCCATACATTCTTTGGGTTTATCACCTCATGGTTAAAATACCCATCTTTGAACCAAACCATTTTTCTTCATGTTTACCTTGTTAGTCTCATGCTTAGGCAAACCTTTTCGTGTATGTTTCCTAGTTAGGCATATACTCAGGCAAATCCCTCATGCTCATGCATATTTGCCTTGTTAGAACCATGCTTAGGCATATCCCCTTTTCTTTTTATGTTTGCCCTATAAGCTCCATTCTTAGGTAGAATCTTATTTGTGCATGTCTGTATCGTTAGTATCATGTCTAGACAGGTCATTTCATGTTTGCATTGTTAATCTCATGCTTAGACAAGCCCTTTCATGCATGTTTGTCTTGTTAGTCCCATGCTTAGGAAAACACCCCTCATGTAGGTCTTAATCCCTGAATCTAGGAAAAATCCTACAACTCTGCATTAGTTAATCATCATATATTGGTTAATGCCACACTCTTTGATTCATATACACCTATATATGTGTCGCTCCCAGGATTTTCATCCTAGTACAAACGCGAAAGTGGCGCGGAAAAGGTAGAGTCGCCAGTCAGACATTTTTATCCCGAATGAATGGGAAAGGTAATGTTGCATAAACCTAAGAGAAAAGAAAGGACAAAGTCCTGCGAACTAAAGATCTGGGTTCGGGATTCAGTTACGAACTGGGAAGATATCAGGACCCCAGACCGTCCGCCGTACCTGACGGGATCCACGCTTGTTAGTCTGTTTCAAAGGGTAATAAATAAGATGATGCTGAATAAAACCGCTAACTGGAATGGAAATGAGAAAGGGAACTGGAAAATAGAGAATGAAAAGAAAGGTGAAGATGGAAGAAGAATGAGAATTAGGGCAATGGTGACATACATGAACGCGAGTGAAGCTTATGGCCCAAGTAAACCAAAAATTCAAAGTGTGATGACCTATGATGGGTGTAAATGATCTAAAGACATAAAATGGGACCTTATAGACTCAAGTTGGTGACCTCAAATGAATGACATAAATGCCTTATCAAAATGGAATGAAAAGGATGGACAAATAAGGACCAAAAAGTGACTTGTAACACAAGGGACTTAAAAAATACCAAATGGCCTTAAAAAAATGAAAATTGGGATTCAAGATCTTGAACCAGGGACTAACACAATTCTAAAAGATATCACAAAAAATGGAATTTTATTCAAACAAATAAATGCATAAAGTTGATTAGGGTTTTGGAGGACAAGGCTTAAAGAAAGGACTCACAAATAGACCAAACATGACCTAAAAATTATGAGAAAAATATTTTTGGGGGCCTTAAGATGTTCTCTAATCAAATCAAGAAGAATGGCATCAATACTATTTTTGGTTTATGAGAAATTAATTGGAGAAGGACAAGTAGTCACAAATGAGAAGAATCCAAAAGAAATTAAAATGAAAATTAATTCTGGTCAGAAAAATAAAGAAAAATGAAATTAAAATTTTTGAAAATTTTTGGAATATTGTGAAAATGGTACCTGAATTATTTGAGAATTTTTTATGGAGGTTTGATATTTTTATAAAATGAAAATTGGAATGGAAAGAAAAAGAAAAAGAAATAAAAATGGAGGAAATTGATGAGGGGTGTAATCAGAAATATAATTCAGTTGAAATTGAGTGGGCCTTTGAGACCGGGGGTGTGAAAAGAAATTGGAGGCCCAATCCATAATGTGCTGAGTACAAAGCTTCTGGTGGGGATTTGGTCAATAGTTGACTCAAATCTGGACCAAGGATCAATCTGAGGCTCATAATAAAAGTCAAGGTATGAAGATCAAACAGACCAAATGGAAGCACATGGGAAGAAAGCTACACACGCGCGCACCTATAGACTTAGGCCACTTATAATCCCACGTGACTGACATATGTATCATTAATGTGTTGGCAAGACAAGGAGCATTAGATTAGAATGATCGTATGGTTGTGTTTTAAACTGAAGATTAAAGTTAGAGTTACTATTCCGGTCACCGGAGCTGACCTCCGGTCATCTTCTCCGGTGACCTGTACCTAGGGCAAGCTCAAGACCTAATGAAAATGAAAAATAAGACCATCAATGTGTTTGTTTCATTGAGTACATCTCAAATCTAGGTTCAAACATCACTTATCTTCCACAATCAGTGCAAATCGAAGGCATCAAAACTCAACCTAAATTCTGAAACTAAACATCTACAATGCCTATCAACTAACTAGATCAATGCAAGCTTTTATCAAGCCTCAAATATCATGAAACAATCAAGAAAGCAGTGAAATCGAGCACAATGTATTGAAGCAAAACCTGAGTTGCAGAGGGGAATTAGTTGAAGAATACTAGAGATGAGGCTCCTACAATGATTGCTACTTGTTCTTGAGCTTCAATAGAGTGAAATAAACATTCAAAGACCTTGGATTCTTGGCAAAATTTGGAAGATGCAGTGATGATGCAGAGACTTGATCTTTGAAGATTATGAGAAATCAAACCATGGAGAAGATGCACAATGTGATGATGATGATGATGAATTGAGAAAGCTTGAAGTGTGATTGATGAAGATGAAGCTGGTTCGAGCCAAAATGTAGTGTAAACTCAGTTCAAAACCAGAGTAAAAATCAGAGAAAAATGATAAAGTTTGTGGAGTGATTTTTGATCAAAATGAAAAGTGAGTGCAAAATCAATTATGAGAATCTTATATAGTTGTGGTTTACTGTTAACCATCATGATTAACAGTTAGAACCATGTTTAATGGTGTGAAATGCAATCATGAGGTGTATGCATCAATGCCAAGTGATAATCATGCTAACTTGAATTTGATCAAGTGTATAGAGTTGCTTATTGCTTATGGTGAGCTCAGATTGATGTGTGGTGAAGATGAGATCAAAGCACATGACTTGTTGTGGAAGTTTCTCATTTACTTGAATGTGTCGCTCCCAGGATTTTCATCCTAGTACAAACGCGAAAGTGGCGCGGAAAAGGTTGAGTCGCCAGCCAGACATTTTTATCCCGAAAGAACGGGAAAGGTAATGCTGCACAAACCTGAGGAAGAAGGAAAGGACGAGGCATTGCGAACCAAAGATCTGGGTTCGGGAGTTGGATACGACCTGGGAAGGTATTAGCACCCCAGATTGTCCGCCGTACCCGACGGGATCCACGCTTGTTTGTTTGTTTTAAAGGGTAAAAGAATATAACTGCTGCTGAACAAATGAACTGATAACTGGAATGTGAATGAAAATGAGAAAGGGAAATAGAAAGGAAAATTGAAAAAAAGAATGAAATGAAAGGGGGGAATGTAGGGAAAATAAAGAATGTGCTCGAACGGGCCCTACCCCGCTGCCTACGTACCTCATCGGGAAAATGAGGATCAGAGTCGACGTAGTTCACCTAACTAAGGCGAGAACTAATTGTTTGTGCTTTTTATGACTTGAACTGCGTATGTTTATGCTCAGGTGTTGCAGGCTCGTCTGGTACGAGTGCGTTTACCGTCTTGCATGCGAGAGAAGTCGTCGCAAGTTCGCGTTGAGAATGAATGAGATGAGAAAAAGAAGTTCCCGCAGGATAGTCGCTTATTGTTTGTTTTTGTCTTTTATGAGAAATGTTTTGTATTTGTTTGTGAACATCTCATACTAAGACCTATCCATCGTGGTAAATACCTACACCTCGCCCCAAAACAGGACGCGTATAAGTACTCCGCAACAAAGTCTCATGGCGTATAAGAACGTTCGATTTTTATTAAGTATTTTATTATTTTTCTTTATGAGGTGAGAAAGAAGGACTCAAGTTGCAAAAAGGCAAAAACTAAGGGGGCTAAGACTCAACCCTAATTTTAGTTATTATATTCAAAAGTGGTCCTAATGGTTTGTGGAGTTTTCTAATCCTAATGAAGAAAAAGGAACTAAAACTACTAGAACTCAACTTACTTCCTAAGGAAGTTAAGTTGGTTCTAAGAAACATGGGGAAGCCTATACAAGTAGAAAATACAAATATTAAAGCAAAAATATTAAAATAGGAAGAATAAATTAATTCCAAAAAATACATATTAAAGCATAAAACTAAAATAAGCCTAAACCTCATCTAAACATACTTAATGAAAATTCTAAGCCTAAGTCCTAAAACTAAAGGAATTTACTTAATATCATCATTCTAAAATCAGTAGCTAAACTATACTAAATCATTCTAAAATCCCAAGATCAAACTTAATTAATCTAAGTCTTAATGAACCATAAAATCCTAAGCTAAACTAGGTGGATTTACAATGTAAAAATGGACTAAATATTAATGCACTAAAAATAGTAAAAGTCCTGGAAAAAATATGAAATTAATTCTCTAGGGTCCCTAACCTGACTATAATATTGTGTTAAAAAATCTCCTAAAAATTCATAACCTAACTATGTCAAATGGTCACTTAAATCTACATAAGAACTATTCACAATTTTGCACAAACTAAGCTACCAAAACAGTGGATAAAATGGCCTAAAAATCTACCAAAAATTATTCCAAGTTATATTATGAGTCCTTTAATCACAACAAAAAGAATGGGACAAAAAGATAACTGGAAGTGGGAGAAATAAAATGAACAAAATAAAGTGTAGCTGCAAGAATTCCATAGAAAACTAATTAAATGGAAAATCGAAATAAAATGGAAAATGGCTAAAACTCATAAAGTAAAAGTGTGGAAAATTTCTAAAATGAGTTAGGAAGTCTCTTTGATTTTTGGGGAATTTTATCATGAGTTTTGGTATTTTTGTTGGATTAAAATTGAAAGTATATCAAAATAGAAATTAAAGAGAACAAGGCAAATGGAGAGGGGTGCAGAAAGTGGAAAGTTGAACTGAATTGGGATGGACCCAAACATGCTGGGGTGCAAATAGTGATCTGAAAAAACTCTTCACAAATTATGGCACATGATTGACACATGATCATTAATGGTGGCTGGTTCTGGTTCGTCAGATGGAATTGATCTAACGGCTGTGTTATGTTCCCACACTAATACTAAGGCTACTATTCCGGTCACCGGAGCTAAAATCCGGTCATCTTCTCCGATCACTCTTCGGTTAGGGTTTGGACAAATGTCTACCAAACTGAAAAATAAGGCCATGGACAGATTCGTCTCCTTAAGTACGTCAACAATCTAGGCTTGATTTTCTCCTAAGGCCCATGAATAATGCAAATCGAAGCACACAAGAATCAACCTAAGAATTGAATCTAAGTACCTAAGATGCCTATCAACTAGCCAGCACAAGCATTGCTCCTATGGAGCTCATATCAACACAAAACAACCAAAAAAATCAGAATTTGTGTCAATGGAATTGAAGATGAAACCTGAAATTCAGTGGTGTTTAGATTTGTAGAAATCCAGAGGTGAGGTTCCAAGGTCTTCTATGCTTGATCTTGATCCTTTGTGAAGTGAAATAAATACTTTGTTGATGAAGAATCTTGAGAAATTGATGAAGATGCAAAAAATTCAGAAGTGCATTCTTGATGATTCAAACTATAAACTCCATGGATATGCTGCAAATCATGATGCTAGTGATGAATTGATGCTCAATGAGGCTTGTTGGAGGATGGTTTAGCTTGTTCAATCCAAAAGGTGGAAATGTTGTGATGATGCAACTTCAAATTTCCAGCTTCAAATCTCCATGAAAATGCACTATGAATGGTGCTTGAAGAAGCATAAGGAAGAAGAAGATCAATGCTATGGTTGTGGAAGCTTAATCCTTCAAAATGCAGAGAATTTGTAGAGAAAATGCAGAGCCAAATTTGGAGGATTTTGGTGTGATTTGAGTAAAAATGAAGTTGAACCTAAAACTCAGTCACTACTCATCCTTTTATAGAGCATTAGACCTCTGGTTAACAGTTAGAACCGGGGTTAATTAGCCTTGGTTAAATGAGTGAAGTAAGTTAAATGAGTGAAGTTAGTTATGACAGTTATGCCAGCTGGATTTCTAGAACCTTCTTCAGTTGAAATCAATCCAATGCTGCAGAGAACATGAAGTTTATGCTGAATATTAGTGAAGTGAAACACCAGCTTAATTGCCCAAGGATTGCAGCTTGAGTTTGCTCACTTGATTGTGAGATGCACAACCTTTAAAGTGGTCCTACATACACATGATGATAACCTGCTGATGCAACAAAATCAGAGGCTAAAAGCAGCTTGAGACCAATGGATCTAGTGTACACCAACTCATGATCCTTGTGGTGAGGACCAATCTAATGTAGCAGCAATGGTTGAGGTTTGAATTGAAGCAAATGTGAAGCTAAATGAGCTCTAGTATGTGCACAAGTCACCCCTGAACTCATCCCCAAGACAACACTATCATTGCCCCTTTCTATGCATCATACAACAGATTTTTAGCAGAAAAACAGCATTATGTATCGATACATGTGGGTATGCATCGATACATACTGAAGCATTGTCAATTTTCAGCAAAACAAACAACTATGTATCGATACATAACACAGATGCATCGATACATGTCAGTTTTTTAACTGATATGTATCGATACATAACACGGATGCATCAATACATGTCAGTTTTTTAACTGATATGTATCGATACATAGCACGGATGCATCGATGCATCCTGCAGGTTTTTCTGATCATGCATCAATACATCCTGCTTATGTATCAATACATAATCCATTTCCAAAACTACACAGCAAACATGTATCGATACAAAACTCGTATGTATCGATACATAGTCCCCAAAAACTGTTTTTTCTTTGATTTCTCCATTCTTTCTTGATCAAATTTGGTCCATAAGTCCTTTGTGACCAAAATTTCATGACCTTGACCTCAAGGAGTCCAGAGTTGACTACTCAGCCTGGTTGACTTTTCTCCAATTTCCTGATTTTCAATCATCTGACCAATTGAACCTCTTCCAAAATGAACTTGTCGATGAAATTGAAACCCTATACACTTGTTGTCATATAGAACACAATGAAATCCACTTTTGATCAAAAATTCATGGAGAAGCCCTTCACAATTGAAACCCTAATTTGGATCATTTCCTCAGGAGATGTTGTACTGCTTGCATTCCTTGGAGCCATTCACTTCTTTCCAAGACTTGAGGCTTCAAATGGAGACTTGTGGGATGTTGTAGACCCCTTGCACATGATTGAGGAGCTTTGTGACCCTTTGGTTGCCTTTGTATAACTTTCAGTTACTCCAATCATTAATCACATACCTATGCCTCATCTATGCTATACATGATGCAATATTTTTTTATTATTTTATGAATTTATGTATGCAAGATGCTATGCAAAATGTTGAGGATATGAGAGGGCAAATTTTGAGGTATTACAGAATGGTACATGACAGCTAGTGTGTATGTGCATGTATGGGTGTAACACCCCAAATTTGCCCTCTCTTTTTCATAGCATTTTAGCATATCATTTTCATATTTCGCACTGCATCATTAGCATAGAAAGATGAAGCATAACATTCATTGTTGAAGCATAGCATGGATCATGGCAGTGACTTCAGTTCGGTGTGTTTGTTCAGTTCACGATTCGATTCAGATGGAAGTTTGACCTAAACTTGGTCAAACTATCAAGGGATTTCAACAGCGAGTTATGTGTGCCGATGGTTATCGATCGGACAATGTGTATTCAATGTTAAGCTGTGTTGTGTGCGAAAGTCATTGATTTACCAGACAGTGGTTCAGGTGATAGTTTTGGGTCCAAGGATTCAGGTTTATCATGGTTATAGGTTCCATTGTGTGCATCTGCGGATTTACTTTTCCAGAGAACGATTCAGATTAATTCGAAGTGATTCTGGTTAGATGCTCAGAGAATGATTTATTCAGATGATCATTGTTTTACTTGTGAATTGTTCAGTGGTAGTGGTTTTCTCTCTGATTAAATGGTCTTTGCGGAAGCGATGCAAGATGGTTCAGTTGAATGAACTGATTGATTGAGATTTCGTGACTATGTGCATGTTGGTGGTAATTGGTCCGTTCCACAAAATACCAAGCTCCGTATCAATTTCCAAACCATTTTGTCCAAATACCCATTAAACCAATTCTATTCATTCCCATTTCTACATCTATTTCTAAATCATATCCGATTTCCTTTTTAACCATAAGTCATAATCCATATTTTCATTTAACTTTATTTTTCTTTATCCGTTTTTTTAATCCATTTATTTTTCTTTATCCATTTTTTTAGTCCCTTTATTTTCTTAATTCAACTCCTTAATTCATTTTCTTATAGTTCATTACCAAGTCATAAGTCCATTATCCTAAAATTAGTCATCCTCTAAATACTATGTGGAAATAAAAAAAGATGAAAAACACGTCACTTGAAGGTGCCCATGATCCCACCAATAGTACACACATATGGCACATGGATAAAATGATTTTCACAAGGCAAAAAAAAGGCATCAACCAAGCATGAGGTGTGTGTGACTCAAAACGATTAATTTCTACAAGTAAAATGCAGATACATCACGCACAAAAAATAGTGGCTTCAAAAAGCACACATTGAAAACAAAGATAAGTAAAAAAAATATTGAAAAAAAGAGAGAGAGAACTGAATAACAGAATGATGAAGAAGAATGAGGAAAAATTCTGTTACGAAAAAGAAATGATTTTGTTTTCTCCCATCACACAACCATCAAAGCATCCATCAAAGATAATTGAATTCCATGAATCTTTTCACTACCATCACGAAAATCGCATCACAGTTTTTTCCATGACAAAAAATATCATAACAGTTTTGAATCTTTCTCAGTACCTCATCACGAAGAATTGCAAACCACATTTTCATCCTCCTTTGTCACTATAACATATTCATTCCATCATCATCAACAACACGCATTATCCTCTTCTTCATCAACGCGTAACTGAATTCACCATTACCGTAACAAGGCAGAATCGCATCAATCATCTTCATCGCGCAATCAATTTCAGGTTGACGTTCTACATAGGCATCATCCTCATCGCATCAACGTCATCTTCAAACGCCGGAGGCCAATTTTGACGTCATGTTCATCGCGACTTCATCATCATCGCTTTATTAACATCATCGATCAACAACATCGCTGCAACATCTTTATCAAACTCGTGTTAAACTGAACGCACACAACACAAGCGGATCGAAGGCAGGTTCGAGGACTCATCTTTGGCAGCATCGTTTCAAAGTTACAGGTACGAGATTTCGCAACCTTGTATGTAGATGTATTCCCTGTTACGTCTTGTGTGGTTGTGTGTGTATCATTTCGGAATTTACGATCTGTTTGGTTGAGTGTTTGATTGTGAAATGGAATCCGGATTCGTGTTGAGGGAAACATTTGAGTGGGAGTTTGTGTTGTTGTTTTTTTGCGGTCGACGGTGGTTGTGAACGGCAGTGGAAAGCTCAAGAGATGAAGCACGGTGAAGGAGGAAGGAGAAGATCGGTGTTGAGAAGAGAGGAGAGCTTGTTTGTGTTTGTTTTTATTTTAATTTTCATAAGGAGAATAAAGGAAATGTTTAAGAAAGAGAATGAAGAGATTGAAAGAAGAGTTACGAGATAAAATTATGGCAGATTTTTTGGATTCTGTCCATACCGGCGGTGATACTTGTCACCGTCCGGTAGGACCTGCGTTTCTGGTTCCATTGCACGCCCGTCCACCATAACTTTGTACTCCCTTGCTTTGCGGACCGCGAGATGTGATTACTATTGCCAGACTTCAGATCAACGCATCCCAGGAAGTCAACATGTGGACCGCTCCCTCACCGTATGCTCCCCCAGATCTCTGCGTTTGGGCCTTCTCACCTATGCTTCTTGCACCCCCTGCATGGCCCATCTGTTTTTTTTTAACTTCTTTTTTTTTCTATTTTTGCACCCCCCATTTCTTGTAGTTTTTTTAATTCTTTTTTATATATCATTTCAATTTTTAATTCATTTTAAATAGTAAATCTCATTAGAAAATTACATAAAAAATTATTTTAGTTTCATAATCCATTTTAGAATTTTATCATACTTTTTATTTTCTGTTTTTATTAATTTCTCATTTTATTTCGAATTTCCATTTATTTTCTTTTGTCATTTAAGTTCCATAATAACGCATTATCTTGAAAAATTTGTTTCTTCCACCTCGATTAACGTTTTAACTCCGTTCTTTTTGCATTATTTCGTAGACTCAAAACAGCTCATAAAAACATTTTTCTTATATTTTTGTTTCCATTTTATCCATAGTTTTGTAAGTCGTATTTGTCCGTTTCCGTTACTTGTTCTTAAGCGACTTTGTGCGATTATTTAGTGGAGTTTCGTTGTGAATTTTTGTGAGATTTTTTGGCACATTATTTGTTGCTGGTTGTTGGCTTTAGAAATTTAATTTCATAATTTTCTCATGTCATTTGATATTTGTTTGGAGTTTTGTTTCTTAGGTAGCGTTTCATGCCTCTTTCTTCCTTCTTTCTAACATAGTTTGAGGAAGGCATTTATGCCATCCTATTAGGATTTATTGGTCTTTGTTCTAGGTCCCCCATAGGGTTAGATATTGACTTTGTTGATTGTAATTGATTCATGATTGTCATTTCTGGTTTGCGTAATGTTTAAATAGTCTTATTGTATGCTTATCGCGGTTCACTAACCATTTCAGGGGCTTTGGTAAGTGATAGGTGTGGATGTGATTCCCACATCTCCAAATCTTATCTCTTCTTATTCTTATTTATTCTAACCTTGTGATTGTTGGGCTTAGGCCTTACTTCCTCTTCTTCTTCTTTTCTTCTCCTTCTCTTATTCTTTCTTTCTTTTTTAGGATAGTAAACCACACTAACCTAGGATTACCATTGCATGACAACAATTAGGATTCATTAGTCTCCCATTAGACTTTTACCTTTGTGATCCTTTTGGTTTCTTTTCTCCTCTCATCTCAAAACTCTAAAGAAAACACTTAATAAAGTTTGAACTGATACCTTGAGCAATAGCCTTATCCCATGAGATACTTGTAGTCTTCCCATCTTGGGATAATACAAGCTTATCTTGTGATGCACAAGTCTGATCAAGATATCATCTTCACAAAGAAAATCATAAAAAACACTTCTTCATTGTAAATACCAAAAACACTTAATAAGTTAATGAGTTAGTGAGCTTAGGCCCTAATCTCTGGATTCAATTTTTGGGGATCTTTTCCTTATTTGAGTGTGCTTGTTCTATTATTCCATCTTGGAATGTAGTGACAAGTGCACAGTCCATGGAAAAGAGCTTGGGTTCACTTTCTTGTGACACACTCATAAAAGCTTCCTAAAAAACACAAACAACAATAAGCGTCTTTCCTTCGGGAATTCTTTTTTCATCTCCTTCGCTCTGTACGCGAACTTGCTCCTACTTGTCATTTTTGCAAGACGGTTACGCACTCGTCGTCCGAGCCTGCAACACCTGAGCATTGGCATAGGCAGTTCAAGCCTTAATTCACAAGCAATTTCTTTTCTACCCCTAGTTAGGGGAACTACGACGTCTCTGATCCTCATTGTCCAGATGAGGTACGTAGGCAGCGGGGTAGGGCCCGTTCGAGCACAATCTTTATTTTCCCTACATTTTTCCTTTTCATTTCTTGTTCAGTTTCCTCTTATTTTCTTTTATCCAGTTTCAGTTCTTTTTCTTTAGCATCAGCTTTCATTTCTTCACCCTTTGAAACATTCTCTTTGCAAGCGTGGATCCCGTCGGGTACGGCGGACGATCTGGGGTGCTAATACCTTCCCAGGTCATAACCGACTCCCGAACTCAGTCTCTTTGGTTCGCAGGACCCGTGTCCTTCCTTTTCTTTTCTTCTGGTTTGTGCAGCATTAGCATTCCCGTTCCTTCGGGATAAAAATGCCTGGCTGAAGACTCTATTCTTTACCGCGCCACTTTCACGTTTGTACCAGGATGGAAATCCGGGGAGCGATAATGAGACAATTTGAACTCTTTATGTAATGCTTTGTGATCATAACAAGTTGAATGAGGTCTGCAAGCCTGAACTGAGTAAAATCAACCCTTGATACGATGCCTTAGCCTACAAGAAAACCAGATGGGAATTGTGATCTTTCATTGAATCAAAATTCAAGCTCAAGGCATCAAATGGATTAATTCTTGAGAGCAAATTGAAGAGAACACTTCATGGAACATGTTTGATCATCATTCCAAGATGAAATATGAGCTCTAAGTCACTAAAAAATAGCATTGGATTCAATACCTCAAGACTGCATACATAGGCCTGAATAAATAGGCATGCCTTGGCCAATATTCCTATGAGATGATCCGTGTGAGATCTTGACTTTGATCCTTTTTAGTTTCCAAACCATTGATCATATGGAAAATCCTCCAACATGAAAGTTGTAGACATTGCATCAATGAACAATTTTGATGTTGGAGAAAATTTCATTTGAGGTCATCTTGATGGAATAATTGGATCATACTTGTGACACACCACCTGTTTGATAAAAATCCTGGCATGGCACGCGCACATGACTTGTCCTGGCTGGCCTATGACTTGGTTTTTGCCCTAGTTTCATCAAACTTTGATTGATCATAACTTCTTCAATTTTAATCCCATGAACATGTTCCACCTATGTATTTGAAGCTTAGAATGCCCTCTTTTAAACAACCCAAGTGGAATTTTCATTTTACTTTTATTTTGAGAGTAAGCCTATCTTGAACTTGGCTGCAAAATGGCCAAAACTTGCCATTTTTGGAAACCATAATTTTCCAAAAATGGTAAGTCTTGATTTTATTGATTTCTAATGATCCCTCCATAATTTCTTGATCAAATTTGGTCCATAGACTCCTTGTAACCTCAATTTCATGAATTTGACCTCAAAAAGTCAGCAGTTGTCTTTTTCCTCAGCCTGGTTGACATTTCCCCAATTCCTTGATTTTTCAAGTAATTGATCAATTGAAGAACCTCCAAAATGATTCAATGGATGAAATTTCAACCCTAGACACTTAATATCACGTGGAAAACAATGAAATCAAGTTTGAACCAAAATTTCACTTGGAAGCTCATTTAATCAGAAACCCTAATTTCACCCCCTTTTGTTATGAGGTGTTGCACTGCTTGAGTTGCTTGATCAATCCACTTCTTCCTGAGACTTGGGGAATCCAATGAGACCTTGTGGGATGTTGGGAACCCTTTGGACAATGTTGAGAAGCCATGTAGCCCTTTGATTTCCTTTGGATGACACTTAATTTCTTCAGTCATTGATCACAAGCCTTATGCTTCAGCTATGATTGTTATGATGCAATGCTTTGGGCCATGATATGGAATTGAGTATGCAATGTGATATTCTAGATGCCATGCAAATGAGAGGACAAATTTTAGAGTATTACAATATGGATCAAAACAACGCAATCCTGGTCCAGACAAAACTTTCCTTATTCAAGCAATTCTTTTTCAAATCAGAGAAATTTCTTCATTATTTCAATTCAAGCAACTATTTCTTTTTCTGTTTGACATACAAACGTTTTTAAAACAATTTTCTTTCTTTTCACAAAATAACTATTATAATTTGTTTCTTGGCAGTCAGACTAAAAACTTGGAGCATCCGACCAATGATCAAAATTAACTAACATTTACACACTTCTAGGATACGATTATAACTAATCCCCAAAAGCAACCAAGAAATATGTATTTTCTACCATGAATTACGAAACTATGATTTTCTCATTGCACTATGAGAATACGTAGGCATTAGGGTTCAAATCCTTGGAAGCACATTAATTAAAAACTTATTTTTGCCCTTAATTAAATCAATTGCAAATAACCTGTAGATAATAACACCCATCCATGCAAAGAACAATAAAAATGGTTCCCATTAAGTACAACAGATGTGAGGGATGCTAATACTTTCTCCTCGCATAGCCGACTCCGTTACCTGTTTCTCTTTCCCTTAGGTTTTATCGATATTTTCCCTTTACTTTGGAATAAATAAAATTCAATGGCACCTCTATTGTATCATTAAGCATGTGATGTGCTTGGGGTTTTGTTGTTGTCGCGACACTAGGTCATTAAAATTATTGTGAGATATTGGAACAAATTCTAGGTTTAACATGTCGTCGAAATATGTGGCCCCCTGTTTATTTAATTATTTATTTAATTAAATATTGTCGTATATTTGGTGGTGTTTTGCATTGAGTTGCTAGATTGGTTTCAATTAAGTTGAATAAGTCGATTAAGTTGAATTAATTTGTATTATTGTTACTTGGACTAAGTTGAATTAATTAAGTTGTGGGTTATTAATAGAATTGTGCTATTTTGATAAATGAACTTGTTTGGTGAGTAGGAGTAGTAATTGTGGGAGGTGTATGGTTAAGCCTAATAGAATTATTAAGATTAATCAAAAGAAAAACCATAAGTTAATTAGAATTAGAGGAACTAAGTTACCGGTAAGAAAAACAAGAAGTTGAGAGAAGTTGGTTACGTGAAGTGCTTAGGAGAAGGAAAAGCTAGGGTTCCGAACGAAAAGTGTTACACCTTCAATCCAAAGGTAAGGGTGAGGTTCTAACCTTATAATCAGGATTATATGATGAATATATGTGGGATTGGGTACATGAATTGTTATTGTCAATTGTTGTATGATTTGGTTGAAATAAGTTGTTTTGGTTTTTATAAGTTGTGTTAGTCAAATATGAGAATTTAATTGAGTTGTCAAATTAATCATGAATTGATTATGTAATTTTGTTGGTGGATTGATATGTTGTGTTGTTGAATTGTCCAATCGTGTTGAGTAGAATTGGTCTGAGAAGGAATTGCAGAGACGAAGGAAGAAACTAAGAAGAGAAGAGCGCAAGATTGGTTTTCGGACGACCGTCCCATATGCCTGACGTCCTTCAGGGAAGTGTGACGTCTGTCACATCCCTAAGACGACTGTCACAAGTTGTGACGAGGGTCACCAAGTGTGACGATGGTCACACATGTATGGGGAAAAAATATGCTAGTCTATTTATGTGTTGTGTTGTCCTCTGTGTCTGTAATGTTAGCTTAGCCTAAATTAATTCCAGTAACATAATTAAGTTTGAATAACACCATTGAAGTAGCAGTGATCATGATAAGTAGTTGACAAAAAAATTAAATAGTAATAATATGATGAATTAGTAGAAGAAAAATAGGTAATCGTGGAATAAAATTAGTAGCAGATTTGGTATGTTGGTTATTTTCATGGATTTAACAGAAGTATAGTAAATATCTTAATTAATCGATTTTAGTCGAAACCTGTGTGAATTGGAATGCAGTAAATTTGATTGCTTCTTGTGTTGTGTTTCCTTGTTATAAGTTGTATAAGGTGCTGGTTATTGTTTATGTTGAAATGCCTTATGAATGACAAGATTATGAGTTGTAGGCCTTTGGCCAAAGTTGAATGTTGTTAAGTTGCTATGTTGTTATAATTGTTGTTTTGCATTCATATTGAGTCACATAATAACATTATTTAAGTTGGAGTTGCTGCTCGCTAAGTTGGACTGGATTGACAAAATAAAGTTGAAGGATTATGCCTTGTGTTTACGCCACTATTAATTGACATAATAATAAGTTGGGAGTTTTTCTCCGATGGTACCACATGCATCAGATTTGTCTAAGTTGTATATTATGTTGTTGTGTTGTATCTTGTGTTGTTTTTTAAGTTGTTTGTGAAGTTGTGAAGAGGTGATCTATGTAATCTAATTTGTATGTTATTTATCATATTCTTGATTATATTATTAGATATCTCACCCCTTCTGTTTGAATGTTGCCCTCTGTTGGTAACGTGCAGGAAATCCAGAGTAGAGTGGAGTATCTTAGTAGGTTCGAGTCTGTGTTGTCGATCTGATACGTAGCACTCGGGGGGATAACACTTGTTTTATGTTGATGTTGGCTTTTGATTTAGTTGCTGAATTTTAAAGTTGTTTTATTAAAGACTTGTTGTTTTTTAGTTGTTTTCATGTTGGATACGATAAGTTATTTTCAGTTGAATTGTATGAATCTGCTGCGTATTAATGAAGTAATTGTTTTAAAGACTTATCAGGATGTTGACTGTTGTTTTAAGTAGAAATGTATCATCTCATTTGTTTTGTTGAAATTGTATTACTCTGAATCTGTTGATAATTATCGGGTAGAAATGAGGTGTTACATTAGTGGTATTAGAGCAGGTCGGTCCGTCCGACCAAATTGCCGAGTCGTAGTTGTTTTACAATCAAGTATTGTTAGTTAGTTCTAACTTTTGTTGTGTTCAAGTGATTAAGTTGAGATGGCTGAGAGGAACGATGCTGTGATGGCTGCTGATATGCAAGAAATGGCTCAAGCTATGCATAATTTTCCAAACCCTGGTGAGGATGTTGGATCTCGTAGTTTAGCGACTTTTCAGAGGGAGAATCCGCCTAGTTTCAAGGGTAAGTATAATCTTGTTGCAGCATTGGCTTGGTTGAAGGAGATTGAGAGAATCTTTTGTATGATGGATTGCACTCCAGCGCAGAAGGTTCAGTATGAGACTCATATGTTGGCAGTCAAGGCTGATGATTGGTGGCTAGAGACTCGTCAGAGATTGGATGTTGGAGGTGAGGAGATCACTTGGGTTGTGATCACTTGGGTTGTGTTCCGTAGGGAATTTCTGAGGAAGTATTACCCAGAGGATATCCGTGGGAAGAAAGAGACTGCATTTCTCGAGCTGAAGCAAGGTAACATGTCGGTTACTGATTATGCCGTGAAGTTTGCTGAGTTGGCTATGTTTTACCAGCACTATAATGAGGAAAATGCTAAATTTTCTAAGTGCATAAAGTTTGAGAATGGGTTGCGTCTTGAGATTAAGAAAGCAATTGGATATCAGAAGATTCGTGTCTTTGCTGATTTAGTTGATAGCTGTAAGATTTATGAAGAGGATAACAATGCTCATTACAAGATCATCAATGAGAGGAAGGGCAAACGCCATCAGAGTCGTGGTAAGCCTTATGATGCTCCGGCTGGGAAAGGTAAACATAAAATGGTTGATAGTAAGAGAACTAGTGTGAGAGATGCTCCTGCTGGTATTGTTTGTTTGAAATGTGGGAAACCTGGTCACAAGAGTAATGCGTGTACTGCTGAGGCGAAGAGGTTTTTCCATTGTGGTAAGAATGGGCATGCAATATTTGAATACAAGCATAAATAGATGATTTGCTTCAACTGTGGTGAAGAGGGACACATTGGTAGTCAGTGTGAGAAACCAAAGATGACGCAGACTGGAAAGGTGTTCGCGTTGGCTGGGACTCAGACAACTAATGAGGACAGACTCAACCGATGTACATGTTTTATTAATAGTACTCTTTTAATTACTATTATTGATACTGGTTATACTCATTGCTTTATTGTTGTTGATTGTGTTAAAAGATTGGGTCTTAAGTTGTCTGCTATGAATGGAGAATTTGTCGTCGAGATTTCGTCTAAGGGATCAGTAACTACTTCTCTTGTGTGTTTAAGTTGTCTGTTGTCTATCTTTGATAGAGACTTTATTGTTGATTTGGTTTTTTTACCGTTTACCGGGATGGATGTGATTTTAGGAATGAACTGGTTAGAATAAACTATGTTCATATCAATTGTTATAGTAAGTCGGTGAGGTTTTCTAGTCCTGAAGAGGAAGGAGTTGGTTTGTTGTCTTTTAGAGAGTTGTAGTAATTAATGATAGAAGAAACTCAGATGTTTTCATTGATGGCAACATTGTTTATTAAAAGCAAATCTAAGATTGAGGAGTTGCAAGTGGTGCGTGAATTTCCCGAAGCTTTCCCTGATGAAATTCCTGATGTACTTCCAGAGAGAGAAGTTCAATTTGCGATTGATCTTGTACCTGGTACTAGACCTATGTCTATGGCACCGTACATGATATCTGCATCTGGATTGTCGGAATTAAAGAAGCAATTGCAAGAGCTACTTGAGAAGAAGTTTGTGAGACCAAGTGTATCGTCGTGGGGAGCTCTAGTGTTGTTAGTAAAGAAGAAAGATGAAAGTATGAGACTTTGTGTTAATTATAGACAGTTGAATAAAATGACGATTAAGAACAAGTATTTGCTTCTGAGAATAGATGATTTGATGGATCAATTGGTAGATGCTTGTGTGTTTAGCAAGATTGGGCTATCATCAGATTAAAGTGAAAGACGAGGATATTCATAAGACGGCGTTCAAAACACGTTATGGACGTTACGAGTATTCGGTGATGCCTTTCGGTGTTACTAATGGGCCGAGAATATTTATGGAATACATGAACAATATCTTTCATACCTATTTGTATCGTTTCGTGGTGGTGTTCATTGATGATATATTGATTTACTCTAAGTCGGAATAAGATCATGAATAACACTTGAAGCTAGTATTGCAAGTTTTGAAAGAGAAGAAATTGTATGCGAAGTTGTCTAAGTGTGAGTTTTGGTTGAAGGAAGTAAGTTTTCTTGAACATGTCATTTCAGGAAGTGGCATTATTGTGGATCCATCTAAAG
This sequence comes from Lathyrus aphaca, assembly GCA_963966055.1. Classification (NCBI taxonomy): domain Eukaryota; kingdom Viridiplantae; phylum Streptophyta; class Magnoliopsida; order Fabales; family Fabaceae; genus Lathyrus; species Lathyrus aphaca. The sequence continues at coordinate 623,855,980 of OZ014519.1, forward strand.
TGGATGTTATGTTGCAGTGGGAAACTCCAAAATCGGTTATAGAGATTAGAAGCTTTTTGGGGTTAGCTAGTTATTATAGGAGGTTTATCAAAGGTTTTTCTAAGTTGGCACTTCCGTTGACTAAGTTGACTTGTAAAAGTAAAGCTTTTGTGTGGTACGTTCAATGCGAAGCAAGCTTTACCAAATTGAAGAAAAGGTTGACGTCGGCTCCGATTTTGACACTACCGAATTCAGGAGAACCGTTTGTGATATATTGTGATGCTTCTATGATGGGTTTAAAAGGTGTGCTTATGAAGAGTAGTAAGGTGGTTGCTTATGCGTCAAGGCAGTTGAGAACTCATGAAAATAATTATTCTATGCATGATTTAGAACTTGTTGCAGTTGTTTTTGTGCTGAAGATGTTGAGGCATTATCTTTATGGTTCTAGATTTGAAATGCTTAGTGACCATAAGTGTTTAACGTATTTGTTTGATCAGAAGGATTTGAATATGAGGCAATGAAGGTGGTTGGAATTATTGAAGGATTATGATTTCGGTATGAACTATCATCCAGGTAAAGCTAATGTTGTAGCTGGTGCTTTAAGTCAGAAAATGTTGCACATGTCGGTGATGATTGTTAAAGAGTTGGAACTAATTGAACAGTTTAGGGATATGAGTTTAGTTTGCAAAGTGACACCGAAGAGTGTTATGTTGAAGATTAACAATGACTTTCTATATAGTATCAGAGAGGCTCAGAGGTTAGATGTGAAGTTGGTAGATTCAATGGTAGGAATCGATCAGTTTAAAAATAATGATTCCATGTTGGATGCGCAAGGTGTGTTGAGATTCCGTGATCGAATTTGTATTCATGATAATGCAGAGATGAAGAAAGTGATTCTTGAAGAAAGTCATATAAGTAAGTTGAGTATTCATTTAGGAGCTACTAAGATGTATCAAGATTTGAAGAGTTTGTTCTGGTGGCCTGGGATGAAGAACGATTTAACGCGTTTTGTGTATGCATGTTTAACTTGTCAAAAGTCGAAAGTCGAACATCAAATGCCTGCATGGTTGATGCCACCGCTAGAAGTTCCAAAATGGAAATGGGATAGCATTTCAATGGATTTTGTGACGGGGTTGCCTAATACTTCAAGAGGACATGATTCGATTTGGTGATTGTTGATAGGCTTACGAAGTCAACTCATTTTATTCCTATTAACATCACTTTTCTAGTATCTAAGTTGGCAGATATCTATACTCACGTGATTGTTAAGTTGCATGGTTTTACTTTGTGTATTGTGTCAGATAGAGATCTGAGGTTTACTTCTGATTTTTGGAAGAGTTTGCAAGAAACTTTGGGTTCTAAGTTGAGATTGAGTTCAACGTATCTTCCTCAGACAGATGGTCAGACGGGGAGAACTATTCTGTCGTTAGAGGATTTATTGAGAGTGTATGTTCTTGAGCAAGGAGATTCGTGGGATACTTACCTTCCGTTGACAAAATTCACTTATAATAATAGTTACCATTCTAGTATTGGAATGACACCTTTTGAAGAGTTGTATGGTCGGAGATGTAGAACTCCTTTGTGTTGGCATGCATCTGGATAAAGTGTAGTACTTGGATCTAAGATTGTTCGAGAGACTACAGAGAAGGTGAAGTTGATTCGAGAAAAGATGAAAACTTCTCAGTGTAGGCAAAAGAGTTATCATGATAAGTGAAGGAAGGATTTGAAATTTCAAGCTGGTGATCATATATTATAGAGAGTTACACCTGTAACCGGTGTTGGGCGAACGTTAAAATCTAAGAAGCTCACTCCTTGTTTTATTGGTCCATATCAGATTTCGGACAAAGTTAGAAATGTTGCTTATGAAATGGATCTACCGCCTAATCTTTTGAATTTTCATGTTGTGTTTCACGTGTCGTAACTTAGGAAGTACATTTTAGATCCATCTCATATGATTAATATGGATGATGTACAAGTACAAGATAATCTTACTATTGAGACGATGTTTGTATGAATCGCGGATCGTGAAATGAAGACTCTAAGAGGCAAGAAAATTATGTTGGTGAAAGTAGTCTGGTTGGGAGCATCCGGAGAAAGTATAACATGAGAGTTGGAAAGCAAGATGCGAGAATCTTATCCCGAATTATTTGAACAATGTGAGATTTTCGAGGACAAAAACATCCTAAGTGGGGAGATTTGTAACGCCCTGTTTATTTAATTATTTATTTAATTAAATATTGTCGTATGTTTGGTGTTGTTTTGCGTTGAGTTGCTAGGTTGGTTTGAATTAAGTTGAATAAGTCGATTAAGTTGATTTAAGTTGTATTGTTGTTACTTGGACTAAGTTGAATTAACTAAGTTGTGGGTTATTACTAGAATTGTTCTATTTTTATAAATGGGTTTGTTTGGTGAGTAGGAGTAGTAATTGTGGGAGGTATATGGTTAAGCCCAATAGAATTATTAAGATTAATCAAAAGGAAAACCATAAGTTAATTAAAATTAGAGGAAATAGGTTATCAGTAAGAAAAATAAGAACTTGAGAGAAGTTGGTTACGTGAACTGCTTAGGAGAAGGAAAAGCTAGGATTCCGATTGAAAAGTGTTAGAGTCGTCTTCAATCCAAAGGTAAGGGTGAGGTTCTAACCTTATAATTGGGATTATATGATGAATATACATGGGATTGGGTACATGAATTATTAATGTCAATTGTTGTATGATTTGGTTGAAATAAGTTATTTTGGTTTTGATAAGTTGTGTTAGTCGAATATGAGAATTTAATTGAGTTGTTGAATTATTCATGAATTGATTATGTAATGTTGTTGGTGGATTGATATGTTGTGTCGTTGTTGAATTGTTGTACTGTGTTGAGTAGAATTGGTCTGAGAAGGAATTGCAGAGACGAAGGGAGAAACAAAGAAGAGAAGTGCACAAGATTCGCTGTGGGACGACCGTCCCATATGCCTGACGTCCGTCAGGGAAGGGTAACGTTCGTCACATCCCTAGAACGACCGTCACAAGTTGTGACGAGGGTCACCAAGTGTGACAATGGTCACACGGGTCTGGGGGAAAAATATACTAGTATGTTTCTATGTTGTGTTGTCCTCTGTGTCTGCAATGTTAGCTTAGCCTAAATTAATTCCAGCAGATTTGGTATGTGTGTTATTGTCATGGATTTAATAGAAGTATAATAAATAGCTTAATTAATCGGTTTTAGTCGAAACTTGTGTGAATCGGAATGCAGTAAATTTGGTTGTTTCTTGTGTTGTGTTGCCTTGTTATAAGTTGTATAAGTTGTTGATTGTTGTTTATGTTGCATTGCCTTATGAATGGCAAGAGTATGAGTTGTAGGCCTTTGGCCAAAGTTGAATGTGGTTAAGTTTCTATGTTGTTATAGTTGTTTTTTAGCATTCATATTGAGTCACATAACATCATTATTTAAGTTGGAGTTGTTGCTCGATAAGTTGGTCTGGATTGACAAAATAAAGTTGAAGGCTTATGCCTTATGTTTACGTTTCTATTAATTGACATGATTATAAGTTGGGAGTTTTGCTCCGATGGTACCACATGCATCGCATTTGTCGAAGTTGCATATTATGTTGTCGTGTTGTATCTTGTGTTGGTTTTTAAGTTGTTTGTGAAGTTGTGAAAAGGTGATATATGTAATCTAATTTGTATGTTATTTATCATATTTTTGTTTATATTATTAGATATCTCACCCTTTCTGTTTGAATGTTGTCCTCTATTGGTAACATGCAGGAAATCCAGAGTAGAGCGGAGTATCTTAGTAGGTTCGAGTAAGTGTTGTCACTCTGATATGTAACACTCGGGGGGATAACGCTTGTTTTATGTTGATGTTTGATTTTGATTTAATTGCTGAATTTTAAAGTTGTTAAAGACTTGTTGTTTTTGAGTTGTTTTCATGTTGGATACGATTTAAGTTGTTTTCAGTTGAATTGTATGAATCCGTTGCGTATTAATGAAGTAATGGTTTTAAAGACTTATCAGAATGTTGACTGTTGTTTTAAGTTGAAATGTATCATCTCATTTGTTTTGTTGAAATTGTATTACTCTTAATCTATTGATAATTATCAGGTAGAAATGAGGTGTTGCAAAATCCGCTCACATGTTGTTGTCGAATTGGGCCTTGTGTTATTGATCCAATTGTTTAAGTTGGCTTGTACCATAAGTTAGCTTATAATGGATAAATGTTAAAAATCTCATTAGGTTAGTATGTTAGTTTTCTTATAAATAACATACTAGTCTCTCATCTTTTGCATAAGAGAAAATAGGAAGATAAAACCCTAATTCAAAAGCGAGAGAGGTTATATGTTATTCTTGTATACTTGTAATATTGTTTAAAGAGAAAGGAAAGAATAGAAGTTTATAACCAATCCTTGTTGTTATCTTTGGTTACCCTAAACCCTAACCCTTGTGGGTTTCTTGAATGATCAAGAAACCAATTGTACTTTGTTTCTAAGGTATTCAATTCACAATAATTTGATGCGATGAGAGTGGAAAATATGTATTCACCAAAGTATGAGATTGAAAACTTCACTAGTGTGAATGACTTCGGTTTGTGGCGCTTGAAGATGAAAACCCTACTTGTTAAACTGGGTTGTTTGGAAATGTTCAAGGGAAAGACAACCATGAATGTTGTGTTAACAACAACTAAAAAGACAGTCATGATTGAGAAAGCATACATCACAATATTTTTGAGCCTTGGTGATAAGGTTCTTCAAAAGGTATCAAAGGAGATGACGACGCCAAGTTTATGCTTGAAACTTGAAGGTTTGTACATGACCAAATAGTTGGTGAATCGACTCTACCTGAAGCAAGCTTTGTATTCATTCAAGATTAGTGAAGACAAAGTGTTGGATGAGCAGTTGAATATGTTCAACAAACTGATTCTCATCTTGAAAATATTGATGTGAAGATCGATGAAGAAGATCAAGCGTTGTTGCTATTATGCTTTTTGCCCAGAACATATGCTCACATCAAATAAACCCTCTTGTATAGAAGAGCGTCCCATACCTTTAAAGATGTTCAATATGCCTTGTACTCCAAGGACTTGAACAAACGAAAGGAGCATAAACCTTCGACAGTAGGTGAAGGTTTGGCCGTTAAGGAGAAATTCTTGCAAAAGGATGGTAAGGTCGACAAGAAGAAGGGTAAAAGTCAGGAAAAGTCTTATAGAGGTGAAACATCTGGTGTTTGATGCTATCATTGTAAAAAGGAGGTCGCATGCGAAATATGTACCTTGAACGCCTAAAAGATCATGGAGGTAAGGATAATGGCAATGGTGCCATTGTTCAAGATGATTTCGACTCATCTGATGTTCTTGTGGTTTCAAGTGGTGACTCAAGAAAAGAGTGGATTATGCATTCAGGTTGCACTTGGCACATGACTTTAAACAAATATTTGTTCGAGGAACTATGTGATCAAGATGGTGGATCAGTGCTTCTAGGAAACAACAAAGCTTGAAATATTGTAGGTATTGGATCTGTGAGATTCAAGCTCCATGATGAGTCAATAAGGTTATTTACTGAAGTTAGGTATGTACCTGATTTGAAGAGAAATATGATTTCTCTTGGTGAATTAGACAAGAAGGGATATGTCTTTCAAGGAGAGAAAAGTATCCTAAGAGTCATAAAAGGGGTCAAAGGAAGTCTTGAGAGGCGTGAAGAAACAAGGTTTATATACCCTTGAGGATGAAGTTGTAAGTGGTTCGACAAATGTTGCATCCATAAAACTTGTGTCAAAGATAAAATTATGGCACATGATATTGGTCCATGTCAACGAAAGAGGTCTGGTCGAACTGGGGAAACAAAACCTTCTAGGTGGTGACAAAGTCGGGAAACTGGAGTTTTGTGAACCTTGTGTATTTGAAAAATTATGTAGGGTGAAGTTTAACAAAGGTAAACAAAGAACACATGGATCCCTTGATTACATCCATGTTGATCTATGGGGGTCTGCAAGGAATCCTTTACATTCAGGTGCAAGGTATATTCTATCCATAGTTAATGATTATTCCAGAAAGTTATGGGTATTCATTCAAAAGACCGAGGATGAAACTTTTGAGAATTTCAAGAGTTGAAAGGTTTTGGTCGAAACTCAAACTGGCAGAAAGGTCAAGAGGTTGAGAACTAATAATGGCCTTGAATTCTGCAACGAAGCTTTCAACAGTTATTGTGTCGAGTCTGGGATTGCAAGGCATAAGACTGTAACAGGTACTCATCAACAATATGGTCTAGCTGAGAGATTAAATTGAACAATCCTCGAAAGAGTGAGATGCATGTTGGTTAGTGATGGATTAAAGGTGTTTTGGGTTGAGGCTGTATCGACATCAACATATCAGATAAACAGATGTCCTTCAACTACATTAGATATGAAGACACCTGAAGAAGTTTGGTTGGGACATCCACCAGATTTCGGCAAATTGAGAATATTTGGCTGCTTAGCCAGTGCTCATATTAGGCAATACAAGGTCGAACCTAGAGCTCTGAAATGCATGTTCATGGGATACCCTGAAGGAGTCAAAGCTTATAGGCTATGATGCCTAGAGCCAATCGAGATGTAGTATTCACTGAAGCTGGGATGAATTTCAAGAAAATTGATGATGTTAACGAAGAGCTGGAACAGAGATAAATTACTGTTGATGTGGAACATAGTGATGTTGAATTGCATGACTCAGATGAAGTCGAAAAAGAAGCAAAAATTGCTGTCGAAGATGAGGAGACTGATAATGACTACCAGCTGGCAAGAGACAGGCCGAGAAGAGTCATCACGCCACCTTAGAGACTTGGGTATGTAAATCTTATAGCTTATGCCTTAATCTTTGCAAGTGAGGTTCTAGAGAAGAACCTAGAAACTATTAGGAAGTTATGAGAAGTCGAAATAAGATTGAATGACTGAAGTCCATGGATGATGAGATGAAGTCTCTTCATGATAAAAACACATGAGAACTGATCGAGAAACCTACTGAAGCCAGGTTAGTCAACTACAAATGGATTTTCAAAGTTAAAGAAGGAATCAAAGGAGTGGTGTCAAAGAGATACAAGGCAAGGTTGGTTGCAAGGGGTTTCACTCAGAAAGAATGTGTCGACTTCAATGAGGTGTTCTCTCATGTTGTGAAGCACAAGTCCATTCGAATGTTGCTTGACATGGTGGCACAATTCGACCTTGAACTGGAACATATGGATGTGAAGATTGCGTTCTTGTATGGTGATCTTAATCAAACAATCCTGATGAGGCAACCTGAAGGTCATGTCGAAGAGGGGAAAGAAGAGTATGTGTGCAACTGAAGAGATCTTTATATGGGTTGAAATAATCTCCTCGACAGTGGAATATGAGATTTGTCAAGTTCACGAAACACATAAGTTTCATTAGAAGTCAGTTTGACCACTGTGTTTACTTCAGATTTCGACCGGGTAACTCATTTGGTATTTTGTTGCTTTATGTGGATGATATTCTAATAGCAAGCAACAATTTGAAAGATGTAATCGAGCGTGGAGAAGTCCAAGTGCTGAAGGTTTAGACATATCATAAGCTGCTGATATGATCACCAAGATGTTGTCCACTTGCTAGTTTTTCCATTGTATGTAGTTGATAATGCTGCATGAAGAAAGCTAGTTTGTTTTTTGTTGGTATAGGGTGTGTTCCAAGGTAAATATTTGTGGAATATTGGATCGAACTCTGATACAAAAGAGGTTTAGCATGAAGTCGAAGCTGGTTCACATGTTAGTGCAGAAGTTATACATACTGTAGTCGAAGTCAGTTCTAGTATGTATGTATGTCTAATTGTTCCTTGATGTTATAGAGTTTGTTCCAAGGTGGAGATTTGTGAGATATTGGAGCAAATTTTAGGTTTAACATGTCGTCGAAGTCCGCTCACATGATGTTGTCGAATTGAGCCTTATGCTACGGATCCAATTGTTTAAGTTTGTTTTTAATGGATAAATGTTAAAAAGCCCATTAAGTTAGTATGTTAGTTTTCTTATAAATAACATACTAGTCTCTCATCTTTTGCATATGGGAAAATAGGAAGATAAAACCCTAATTCAAAAGCGAAAGTGGTTATTTGTTATTCTTGTATACTTATAATTTTGTTTAAAGAGAAAGGAAAGAATAACAGTTTATAACCAATACTTGTTGTTATCCTTGATTACCCTAAACCTTAACCCTTGTAGGTTTCTTGATTGATAAAAGAACCAATTATATTTTAATTTTAAGATATTCGATTCACAATAATTATAGATTTGAACTCATCGCCCATTCTCATGCACACACATTTAATACTCTTAATATCTAACTTTTTTTCTTTGTACATCTGGAATAAACATAAAGGCTAAGAAGCCAAATACTCTAAAAAGATGCACAACGGGTTTTACATCACTCATGTTTCTTCTTAAGTGATATTATTCACACGATGTAGGATAGCTATTGAGCACATAGCCCATTTATATGTTTCATGCAATAATCTATTTGGCTTACTTCTTCCAATCAACATGCTTATAATCATATTCATTAGATTCATATTCTTTCTTTCTGACACGCATTTTAGCGTAGAGTGTAGGATGTAGTCAGTTGCCTTTTAATTACGTGAAAGCTGTAAAAATCATAAAATGCAATATATGTAAATTCACCTCCTCTATTTGTTCTGAGACATAAGATGTGGTAAGCTAATTATTTTTCCACTAAGGCCTTAAATCTATGGAAAATATCAAGTGCACCAACGCTTTTATGCTAAAATAAATCCAAGTGATTCTACTAAAGTCATATTAAAAGGTAATACACATAAGTAATTCCACCTAAGCATGTTTCAAGTTTCATTTACCCATAAATAGTCATTATTTTGTTCAAAATCCTTCAAAACTAAATAGTCATTATTTTGTTCTTATCATGTGATTGCTACACCTTGAATCTAAGAACCATGTCTCATCTTTGGCCTTTGTGCTCACTTCCTTTTAAGCCAGGAGAAGCAATTCTTCACTGTCATCGAATTCAACATAGTTTGCATCATTTTCGCCAAGTAGGACACACACTTTTCACCAAGTAGGACACACACTTTGATATTATCATAGCTAGTGACATTTGAAGCCAAAAGCCTAGAACACCTGAATAAAAAATTACTTTCTATAAAGTATCAAATGCTTTTTAGTAACCATTAATTAAGTTATTTATTAATATTTTATATATTAATTAAATTAAACTAATTAGTATTTTAAGTAGAAACACCAATAGCCAATATGTATATCAAATTAAGTTGCATTACAAAAATGAAATGAGCATGTGTGTTCCTATTGAAGATAGGCCATAATCGTAGAGGTCAAACTTCTCTTCTTGTATGACATAAGAAAACTAAAACTTCTCGGTATGTCATAGAAAATTAGGAGGATTTCTTACTCCACTCCTTGTGCTTCTCACTATAACATAGATTTTTAATTTTATTCTCCTGTTTTCGGAGATGTATCTCAAACACTTTTTTTATTCAATTTTAATTTTTTCTTCAGAAATATCTATGGCGTGCTGAGAAATTTTGGTTTAGTTGGTGTATTTGTTTGTCATTATCAAGGGATTTTGAATTGAATGCTTTAGTTGGTGTAGTTGTTTCTTATTGTCAAATTGAACTAAATATTATTATATTAATTAAATATATGACATATAATTCAATATTATAAATTTGGATGTTGCTGGTTGCATTGACCAGCAGTTAGCACTATGTCCAAAAAAATACTGCAAAATGCTATATAATATATAGTTACATATTACTAACACGCTTTCTAATATTATAGAGAAAAAAATTGGGATAATTATACAAATCCCCTGCTATTAGGGTGTGATTTGGTATAATTATCCCAAAAAATTTCAATCATTCGTTATAACTATTAAAATATATGCTATAATGATCTCAATTCACACAAAGAAATACTTCACTCCTATGTTAGAATATCAATAGAATCAATCAAGAGAAATGATAGTGAAAATCATGTGAAAATTTTCAATTTACAATCGAAAGAATTGTATATTTTAATAGAAGAGAAAATGCGGATGTAATTCAAATTTCTCACCATTGGAGAGCGTTCTTAAGGTTGATTTTCAGGGACAAATATTAGATCTTGCAATCTGGCAATGGAAGGAAGTTCACATAGGAGGAATGATAACTTGGGAGCAAAAGTGGGAGAGAGATCTTTTGTGGAGGTGGTGAACAAGGGTCAAAACAATTCTGCATCCTATCCTCGAAAGATACATGTAGATTTGAAGTACCAAACTGAAGAATCTGACCTAGCAAGATTTATGAAGGTTTACGTGGGAGTCGTGATCAATACTGGCATGACATACAACATTCGAACCAATTTCGAGATCGAGGGGTACTTTTCTATTAAGGTCACACCTCTGTCTAATTTGTGTTTACTGGAGGAAAGCGAAAATGGTGAGATTAGAGACATCATCAAGGAAGCGGAATGTTGGTGGAGACAATGGTTCTCAGAGATCAGAGAATGGAGGGAAGAAGAGGTCGATAAGGAACAAGTCATGTGGCTAACTTGTTACGGCATTCCATGTCATGCTTTAAGTTTTTCTTTTTTTTGAGATTTTAGCCAAAAAGGTTGGAAAATATATTTGTGTTGATGATAACACGTTGAAGGGGGTGTATCGATGTTGCTAGAATCATGGTCTGAAACAATTGTGTTGTGGTGCTTAATGAAACTTTTAGAGTTTTGATTAATGGTGAAATCTTTCAGCATTAAGATGACTGAAGACTCTCACGGTCCGCTTCATATTTTCGCTAAATTTCAAGATAAGAAGGTTGCCAATTAGTGTTCTTCATCGGAATCGGAAAGCGTTTGGAGTAAGTACAATAGGGAGGAGGAAGAGGATTGGAACCAGGAACTGATCCACTTGAGTAGTGATAAAGGGGTTGAATATAGTCCTTCATCGGTCAGAAAAGCGATTGAAGAAACACTAGCGTAAGAAAAGGGATGTTTGGAGAGATCGAGGCAGGAGGTTCTTCAAGAGGTGACTAAAAAGATGGATATAATGTGTAAGGAGTCAGACTTTGATGCAGTAATAATGGAGGCTAAGGTGGCCTTGACAGGGAAAAAGTTGTATGAATAGGCGTTCGATAGTGATGTTCTTGGGAATTTAGATATACTCAGAAACTTGTCACATTTTTCTACTTTTTAAGGCCTTGTATCTCTTGTAGTTTCTAATCATTTTTAGGATCCGATTGAGCCATTCTCCCAACCTTCTTACTTAGATTCATTGTCTTCTTCGATCCATTGTAATTTTGTGCCAGCTTCCTCAAAGGGTGTTGATAACTACTCTGTAGAAACCCTTTTGTGTTGCGAACCCACACCGGATTCTGATGTTCGTTTTTGCAATTCCAAATTTTTGGGACAACTTAGAATAAAATGTTGGGGAAAAGGTGTGGAGTTCCATATCCAATCTTAGAGTGGTAGCGAGGGATAAAAAGAAGGATTATTCAAAGAAAATAGCAGAAACGAAGGTTAGGGATAAGGCCAGATTCAATAGTAAGAAGGCGCTCAAAATTGGTTCAGATTCAATCGTAAGAAAGTGAGGGATCTCTGAATATAGGTGGAGGAGACAACATTTCCAAGAGACAGAGAATAGAAAATGTCATTAGTTCAGGTAAAGCTAAAAATTTTATATCCAGGAATCAAAATTGAGGGTGGTCGATTCTTCTATTGTGAGTAGTTTTTGGAGAAGTCAGGAGGTAGGATGATCTAGCAGCAATGCCATAAGACAATCAGGAGGAATTATTACTATGTGGAATATGGAATCTATTATTCCTAATTTTACTTTCAAAGTGGAAGGGGTTTTAGGGTTGAAACTATCTTGGAAGAATGTAGTTAAAGAGTATTTTGCGTGCTATATTAGATTGAAGAGAAAATTGTGGAATGATTTGTTGAATCTTAAGAGGAAGATGACCAACGGATTATGAAAATGGGAGGATATTTTAATGTAATTTCTTATTCTTCTAAAAGAAATGGGATTTCTCTTGACAACAGAAAATATGAACAAAAGGAATTCAATGCATTCCATGGGAAATGGTGATGCATAACCCTCAATAAGTTAAATTTGGTTTATCTTTCTTGTACCGGTAATCGATTTAGCTGGTACATTGGTGATGGTAATTCCATGGTCAGGATTGATAAATTATTGTTGGCAAATTCTATCATTGATAAATGGGGTGGGGTTGGTCAATATATATGGAAGATGAACATATCCTACCATTGCCTGATATGGTTGAAGATTAGTAATATCAATTGGAGGAATAAACCCTTCAAATCTAGTGATTGTTGGTTTGATAACAAAAAGATCTTAGTATGTTGAAAAGGAATGGAAATAGCACAAAGGGGATGGGATAAGTGATTACATCATTAAGGAAAAATTCAAACTGTTGAAAGGTAGCCTTAGAATATGGAATAAAGACATTTTTGGATGGTCTGATCTTAAAGTTGAAGATGAAGTGGATGCCATCAATGAAGTAGATAACAAGTTGTTTCTTAATGATGGGAATGGGTTGAAGGAGCCAATTGAAAGGTGTTCTAAAGCTTGCAAGTCTATATATATATATATATATATATATATATATATATATATATATATATATATATATCAAACATAATATGTTGCTCCCAAAATTCAGGGTGGAGTGGAATCAAGAATTCGATCTCAACTCTAAGTATTATCATAATTTGATCAAGGAGAGATCTAGGAGAAAGTATATAGGTGCGTTTATACAGGAAATTGAACGATGAACTCAGTAGAGGAAGTGAAGGAGACCATTAGAAGCTTTTTCAAAATCAAGTTCAGTGAAACATGAGTTAATAGGCCTTCCTTGGAAGGAATTTCTCTCAAATATTTATCAGAGGTAGAAGTTTTGTTCTTGGAGACTCCTTTCTTAAAGGAAAAAATCAAAGCAGTAGTTTGGAGATGTGATGTGGCCAAAAGTTTGGGACCTGACGATTTTAACTTTGTGTTTATTAGGAAGTGTTGGTTTATCTTGAAAGAGGAGATTATTTCTTTTGTGAAGGATTTTCATGAAAAAAACAATTCAACCTAAAATTGTTACTTTTTCTTTCCTGACTCTTATTCCTAAGGTGGCTCATCCCACCAATCTTGGTGAACACATGCCTATATGTCTGGTTCCTAGCTTATAATTTTTTTTAGGTAAACAGTTGGCTGTGAGGTTGAAAAGGGTCATAGGTGGTCCCATCTCTCATTGTCAACAATTTTTTGTACCCGATAGGCAACTATTAGATGGAGCCTTGATTGCAAATGAAATTATGGACAAAGCCACTAGAGATAAAAAGGAGTGTGTTCTATTCAAATTAGATTTCAAAAAAGCGCATTATTGCATCAATTGGGACTTCTTACGTGCTATGATGATTAAAATGGATTTTGGGAGAACTTGGATGAGGTGGATGGAAACTTGTATAGTCAAGTGTCATTTGTCTATTTTGATCAACGACAACCCCACAAAGGATTTCGAAGTGGGAAGAGGTTTAAGATAGGGAGATGATCCGCGTGTCGCGCACAGATAAAAAACGAGTGATTTTTTAAAACGTAGTATAGCGACAATGACTCGAATCGTCTCACAAAGATTCTTGTATTGTTATTAATCAACTAATTTGAACAATGGGGTGTTTGAGTTTCGATTAACATAAAAAAAAATTCAATTAAGTGATTATCAAAATAAGCTGAAACGGTTAATCTGCTGTTTTGATTTCCCAACTTATCATCGACCCAAATAATTTCCAATTCCTAAGCGGACTTTATTTCCTTTTCGATTATAATAACAATCAACCAAGCGTAATTGATATTATATGATAAATATTCCTAATTTCCGATTATGATCATTTCCGTAAAATGTGTTAAAGCTGAAAGTTAAGTACGAAAATCAAATTAAGCCAAAAATAAAATAAAATAGAAAAACAAATTAAAATATAAAAAAAACAAAGAAAACCAAAGAAATGCTTAAGTGCAAACATGGGAGAATGTGCATTAAAATGCACTGATCAGGAGATCATATATCTCTCTTTCTTTTTGTTATTATGGTAGAAGGTTTGTCGGGGATAGTAAAAAAGGCATCGGAATTGGGGTATTTTGAAGGATCTAGAGTTGATAATGATACTTCCATTGAAATAATCATATTTGTTGATGATACTTTGGTCGTAGAAAGAGGTGGATGGAATAACCTTTGGAGCATTAAATCCATTCTTAGGGGATTTGACCTTGTTTCAAGATTGAGAGTGAATTTCCGTAAGAGTAGATTAATTGGCATAAATGTGAGTTATCATTTCCGTATGGATTCTTTTAATTTTTTATCTTTCAAGATAGATGAATCTTCTTTTACTTTCTTGGGTATTCATATTGGTTGTAATCCTAGAAGAATTAAAACATGGAATCCTATTGTTTACAAGCTCAAAACTAAGTTGGCTCTATGGAGAGGAAGGTATTTGTCATTTGCAGACAAAGTTACGCTAATCAATTTTATATTTTCCACTCTTCCTATATTCCTTTTCTCATTTTACAAAGATCATGTGAGTATTTGGAGAGAAATTGAAAAGATTCAATAGCGTTTTCTTTGGGGTGGTTATGAAGAAAAGTCCAAAATCCATTGTCTGAAGTGGGATTTTGTTTATAAGAGCAAGGAGTTGTGTGGTCTTAGAACTAAAAGTAAAGAAAATTTTAATTTAGCTCTTCTTTCAAAGTGGAAATGGAGAATTTTAGAAGACAAGAATTCTTTATGGAAAATGGTTCTAAAAGCAAGATATGGTGGAATTGAGCATCATACGCTGAAGGAAAATATTCACAACTTTAGAAAGTCAGCTTCAAATTGGTGGACTTAATCAAATTTTTTAGGAGCCTTAACTTCTAACTATGGTTTTTATTTTGTAGGATCTATTAGTTATAATATTGGAGTGGGAATTTCAATTCCATTTTGGTATACAGTTTGGAATGGTTATTCCTCCTTTGCATAATCATTTCAGGATTTTACTTTCTATTAGCAGAAGCAAATATGCTTATGTGCACAACATGAGAGAATGGTGTGATGGGATTTAGCAGTGGGGAGATCTTGGTATTCCTTTGCTGGCTCAAGGTGATGTATTAAACTCGTTTTAAAATTTGAATTTCTTGTTGTCTGAGTGTTCTATTTTAGAGGAAACAGAGGATAATTTGTATTGGAAGAAAGAAGACACTATATAATTTTCTCTTAGAGAGGATTATTAAACGATGATGGGATCAAGAACACATGGGTTAATGCCAACTGATCAGGGTTGTACCTTCTGTAGTTTGTGGAAGATTTGTGCGACAACGAGAATTTTATCATTCGGTTAGAGAATTATGTGGAACAAAGTGGAAACTAAAGATCAACTCTTCAAAAGAGGTTTTCTCAATCTTGATAGTTCTTATGTTCTTTGTGATTAGGAGGAAGAAAATTTATCTTATCTCCTTTTTGAATGTTCGATTTCCTCTTTAATATGGGAGTTGGTGGGATCTTGGTGTGGTTGTGTGGTTTCATATGTAGAATGTCCTTAGAAATTCTTATTGGATTGGTGTGGGGTAGCTAACAATCCAGAAGGAAACATCTAGTTGGGCACCATTTGGCTATCAGTGGTATGGTGTATATGGATGAATAGTGAAATTCTAGTATCAGATACATGTTGTCGAAGGCGATGTCACAACATTACCATCTGAATATTAACAAGGTAAAATTAGTATAAAGAAAAAAAGTAACAACCCAATAGATTGTTAACATAGTTCGGTGCAAACTCACCTACTCTGGGGGTTACCAAGCCAGGAAGGAAATCTACTATTAGTAGTATCTATTTGAAGTTAAACAATCCCAGTTTATACTTCTCACTTAATCATTACCCAATGCAATTTCTATCTAGAAATCATCATCTAGATAGGAGAAATCATCATCTCACTCCCCCTCAATCACACACCACTATAATCAACCTTACAAAGAAATAGAAGAACATTCTTCCAAAACAAACAACTTGATCTTCCATAAAAGCTTCAATCAAGAACAAACACTCATGCTTAAAAGCTTAGAGTGGACATAATTATAACTCAAAAATCAGTCCAATTAAAACATCTAGGTGATGTATGAATGGCTCACTAATAACGCACACACACACAAGGAAAATCCTAAAACTCAGAAGCACTCATGTTTACAGAATAAAAAATATTCAATACAAAGCAATTAGGTTAAACATCCAGTAATACAAAGCATTTTGAATGGGCCTGGATCTGATCAGAAACTTCCACAAATAAGATCATATGATCTACTCCAAATCAAGCATGAAAAGATCTTCAAAATCTCCAAAAAATGACGCATAACAGTTTCTGTATTTGACAACAAATCTCCCTTGATTTTTTCACATTCTAGAGAAAATCAATTAACTAAACACCTGCTAAAAACATACAAAAATTAAATTAAAACATTATGTATCAGGAAGTTCCAGAATTGCCAAGACAGATGTTACGACATCTGATTTGACATCACGAAAACCTACACAATAGACGTTCTTCAAGCATGTCAGGGACATATTACAATACATCAAAATACATGATAATATTTTTCTACAAATGCAGCCAAACAAAGAACCTTCAATCTTTCCCTTTGGCAAATTGTGGCTAAAAGATTATCAGAACCGGTCAACCAGAAGAAACCAAATAACAACGATCAGTGTAGAAGAAGAATTAAGAAACAACATTCTGGTTGCACAAAATAGAACGATTGGTTACACAACACCTCATCAGAATAACAACTCTCCTTAACCAATCAACTAGACACAACAGTAAATCAACCAAGGAAGATTTAGCTAACTCTCCCCCTTTTTAGCCATAATATGACAACCATACCAACAACTGCTCCCCCATAACACAAGAATAGTACTTAAAGGAGAGAGACCATACCAGCTTCACAAATCAGTAGTGGAAGCAACATCACTTTCAAATTTAAGAACATTCTTCTTTGCATCAACTTTCTTTCTAGGGATAATGTTCTGACCATTATCTTCAACATTAGGCACATCAACATTCTTTAATTTGTTCTTTGCAAGAGATATAAAAGCAATAGATTGTCTTTCCTTGTCTTGATCCTCATGTTACCATCATGATTTACATTCTTGTTCCATTCATCATTAAGCACATAATAGAGATGATGTGGGAGACAAAAAACTTTGAAACAATTATGCAAATTGCAGTAGGAGAACTGAAATAACTCGAATAGTCTTCCCACACAACATTAATTGCTATAGATCCTTATTGATGCAAATCCCTAACTTACCCCTTAGGATTTTAAATTGATTGGCATCCAAAGCTTTAGTGAAAAAGTCAGCCAGTTGTAAATCAGTGGCTACATGTTCTAAAGCAACAATTTTTTCTTTAACCAGCTCTTTGATGAAATGATGACGAATATCAATATGTTTGGTTTTGCTATGTTGAATAAGATTCTTGGAGATGTTGATAGCACTCAAATTGTCACCGTATAATGTCATGATATCTTGTGAGACATTGTATTCTATCAACATTTTCTTCATCCAAACCAACTGAGAACAAATGCTTCCAGCTGCTATGTATTTAGCCTCAGTTGTGGATAGAGAAACACAATTTTTCTTCTTACTGGACCTAGATGTTAGATTGTTTTTCCAAAAAGAAGCATCCTTCAAATGTGCTTTTTCTATCATCAGCACATCCTGCCCAATCAGCATCACAATAACCACTTAGCATAGAATTGGAACCATGAGAGTATATGTACCATTGAGATACTTTAAGATTCTTTTCACTTGGTTGATGTGACTCACCTTGGGATTAGCTTGATATCTCGCACATACACCTACAACAAAAGAAATGTCAGGACTGCTTGCTGTAAGATATAATAGGCTTTCAATCATACTTTTGTAAAGACTTTGATCCATATTCACACCCTTTTCATCTTTAGACAACTTCAGATGAGTGGGAGCAGGTGTCCTCCTATGGATAGCATTTTCCATTCCAAACTTCTTAACTATATTATTGGCATATTTACTCTAAGATATGAATATAAAGTCTTCTATTTTCTTGACTTGAAGACCAAGAAAATGAGTTAATTCACCAACTAGGCTAATCTCAAATTCAGACTGCATCTGTTTGAAAAAATGTTGAACCATCTTCTTAGACATCCCACCAAATAAAATATCATCAACATAGATTTGAGCAATCATGAGCTTCTTTCCTTCTTTTTTAACAAAGAGAGTCTTGTCTATGCTACCTTTTATGTAGCCATGTTCAACAAGAAATTATGTAAGTCTCTCATACCAAGCTCTTTGAGCTTGTTTCAATCCATATAAAGCTTTCCTTAGCTTATAGACATGATTAAGTAAATTAGGATCAATGAATCCTTTGGGTTGTTCCACATAGACTTCCTCATTTAAGTAACCATTCAATAAGGCACCCTTGACATCCATTTGATACAATTTGAACTTCAAGATGCAAGCAACTCTAAGAAGTAATCTAATAGATTCAAGTCTAGCAACAAGAGCAAAGGTCTCACCAAAATCAATTCCCTCAACTAGAGTGTATCCCTGAGCAACCAGTCTTGCTTTATTCCTGGTAACAACTCCCTGTTCATCATATTTGTTCTTGTACACCCACTTGGTACCTATCACATTTGATCCTTCAGGCCTTGGGACAAGATCCCAAACTTCATTCCTCCTGAATTGAGCTAACTCCTCTTACATAACATTGATCCAGAACTCATCAGTTAATGATTCTTTAACATTCTTTGGCTCTATCTTTGATACAAAACAAGATTTAGAGATTATTTCCCTTGATCTGGTAGTAACTCCTTTGTCCAACTCTCCTATGATGAGATCTTTAGGATGATTTTTCTGAATTCTAATAGAGGGGCCCTTTTTGGTCTGACTAGCATCAGACTCAGAACTAGAGGGTTGTTCTTCCATACTTCTGTCTTCAGTTTCTGCTGGAGTTGCATTCCGGAATGTTTCAAAATCATCCAGGACATCAGCTTCTTTGTTCAAGTCTTGATCATCAACAACAACATTTATAAACTCCATCATTACTTTAGTTTCAGAGTTGTAGACTCTATATGATCTATTGTTGGTAGAATACCATAGAAATATCCCTTCATCACTCTTTGGATCTAATTTTCTTCTTTGTTCACGATCTTCCAGGATGTAGCATTTACTTCCAAAGACATGAAAGTATTTCACAGTAGGCTTTCTTCCTTTCCATAATTCATATAGGATGTAGCATGCAGTATTCATGGCTTCAGCCCAAAAATGATAAGGTAATTGTTTTGCATGTATCATTGCTCTAGCAGATTCATGAATAACCATGTTCTTGTGTTCCACAATTCCATTTTGTCAAGGAGTAATAGGAGATGAGAATTCATGACTAATACCTTCAGAGGAGCAAAATTCTGAAAACTTGGTATTCTCAAATTCCTTCCCATGATCACTTACTATTCTAATAACACTGCTTTCCTTTTCTCTTTGAAGTTTTTGACAGAGATCTCGGAAAACTTAAAAAGCTTCTGACTTTTCTCTGATGAAATTTATCCAAGTGTATCTTGAATAGTCATCCACAAGAACATAAGCATATTTCTTTCCACTAAGACTTTCTACCTGCATATTTCCCATCAAATCCATATGAAGTAGTTCTAAGACTCTTGAGGTGGTAAGATGTTGAATCTTCTGATGTGACATCTTAGTCTGCTTTCCTACTTGACATTCTCCACATACTTTTGCTTCTTCAATTTTGAGCTTAGGAATCCCTCTGACAGCCTCCATGTATATGATTCTCTTTATGCCTTTAAGATGCAAGTGTCCAAGTTTATAGTGCCAGAGTTTAACTTCGTCTTCTTTGGCAAGCAAGCAATATGATACATAACTTGAATCTTGAGATGCCCATAGATAACAGTTGTCCTTAGATCCGACTCCCTTCATGATTAATTCTCTTTTCTCATTTGTAACAAGACATTCTGATTTGGAAAAATTAACTTTCAGTCCTTGATCACTTAGTTGACTGATGCTAATTAGATTGGCAGTCTACCCTTTTACAAGTATCACATTGTCAAGTCTAGGCACTCCTGAGCTGTCCAGTTGTCCAATTCCCTTGATTTCACCTCCATCTATAGGAATTTACTCTTATGTAACATACAGGTCTTCTGTTATGATGTTGGTACATTTGATTCAACATCTTTGATGTAAGCCCAGATTGAGCAAGATCTAAGATAAGTTCTTTTCTTTTGTCAAACCTTAGGCCAGTCACATCTCCAACTATCTTTCCAATTTGCAGAATCTCATTTGAAGTTTCTGAACTACTGTTCAACATCCTGACAGACTTGGTCATTTGGTCAAGTTTGGCACACACTTATTGGCACTCTTATTGGCACACTTCTTCAAGTTTGGCACACTCTTATTCTAGATGCTCTTCTTTCTCAGTCTCTAGTTAATACATGACTTTCTTCTATTCCTCTTCTTATTGGCACAGTTCTTCATTTTTGAGACATAGTTCTCTATAGACAATAGCTAGCTCATCATATATGACTTCATCACCAATGAAATCAGAATAATATCTCCCAGTTAGAGTGGTAACATTCTTAGTAAATTCTTCATCAACTTCACTTTCAGTGTCTTTGTCTGACTAAGCCACAGTAAGACCCATTTTATGATTCTTGAGATGTGTGGGACATTCAGATCTGATGTGGCCAAAACCTTCACATCCATAACACTGAACTCCTTTTCCTTGAGAAGAGTTCTCTTTAGCCCTTGTTTTTATACTAGAGTCATTTGACCTACTGATGTTAGATGAGATGTTCTTGACACTTGGTCTTGACTTCCTGTCCATCTTTTGCATTACTTTGTTAAACTGTCTCCCAAGAAGAACTATAGCATTAGACATGCCTTCCTCAGTATCCAGGTCACATTCTTCTACTCTGTCTTTAGTGTTGGAAGAAAAAGCAATATTTTTGCTTTTATTGTCAAATTTATCACTTATGCTAATCTCAAAAGTTTGAAGAGATCCAATATGTTCATCTAATATCATCTTGCTAATGTCATGAGCTTCTTCTACAGCAGTGACCTTCATGTCAAATCTCTTAGGTAAAGATCTGAGAGCTTTTCTTACCAACTTTTCTCCAGACATTGTTTCTCTAAGTGTACTGGATGCATTAGCTATCTCAAGGATGCTCATATGAAAATCATAAATACTTTCCTCTTTTTTCATCCTTAAGTTTTCAAATTTTGTGGTGAGCAACTGGAGTCTTGACATCTTAACTTTAGAGGTACCTTCATGAGTATTTTTGTGAATATCCCAAGCGTCTATGGAAACAATACAAGTATTGATCAATCTGAAGGTGTTTTTGTCAATTCCATTGAATATGGCATTAAAGGCTTTAGAGTTTCCCAGAGCAAGCTCATCTTTTTCCTTTGACCATGCTTCAATTATGGAGTATCTTTCCTATCTTTGTGCTTTACAACATGATGTTTACATCCTCTCAGAACAACTTTCCAAGCCTTGTTATCCAAGGAATTTAAGAAAGCAACCATCCTTGGATTCCAATAATCATAATTAGTTCCATCCATAATGGGTGGTCTGATCACAAATCCCACTTCCTTGTCCATTATACCAATATGTAACTTCCCTAGATCTCACCTAGATACAGAGCAAGATGCTTGCTCTAATACCAATTGAAATTCTGGTATCAGATACGTGATGTCGAAGGCAATGTCACGACATTACTATCTGAATATTTACAAGGTAAAAACAGTATAAGGAAAAGCAGTAACAACACAATAGACTATTAACCCAGTTTGGTGCAAACTTATCTACTCTTGGGGGGCTACCAAGCCAGGAAGGAAATCCACTATTAGTAGTATCAATTTGAAGTTAAACATTCCCAGTTTACACTTATCACTTAATCACTACCCATGCAATTTCTACCTATAAATCATCATCTAGATACGAGAAATCACCATCTCACCCCCTCAATCAACAGTTATAATCAACCTTACAAAGAAATAGAAGCACACTCATCCAAAACAAACAACTTGATATTTCTTAAAAGCTTCAATCAAGAACAAACACTCATGCGTAAAAGCTTAGAGTGGAAAAAATTACAACTAAAAAATCATTCAAATTCAAACATCTAGGTGATGTATGAATGGCTCATAAATAACACACACACTCACAAGGAAAACCCTAAAACTCAAAAGCACTCAGATTTACAAAATACACATTATTCCGTACAAAGCAATTAGGTTAAACATCCATTAATATAGATCATTATGAATGGGAATGGATCTGATTAGAAACTTCCTCAAATAAGATCTTATGATTTACTCCAAATCAAGCATGAAAAAACTTCAAAATCTCCAAAAACTGACGCATAACAACTTTTGTATTTGACAACAAATCTCCCTTGATTTTCGCACATTCTGTAGCAAATCAAATAACTAAACACCTTCTAAAAACATACAAAAATTAAATCAAAACTTTCTATATCAGGAAGTTCCAGAACTTCCAAGATAAATGTTACGACATCTGATCCGACATCACAAAAACCTGCACAATAGATGTTCTTCAAGCATGTTAGGGACATCTTACAAGACATTAAGACACATGATAAAGTTTTTCTACAAATGCAGCCAAACCAAGAACCTTCAAATAGGAATGCAATATTATTTGATCGTGGTTTTTGTAATATGAATGATATCTATTGGAATGTTAAATACTTTACTTATAGATGGTATTGCATGCATATGTTAGGTTGTAATTGTTGAATATTCAAGAGCATCTTTTATCCAAGTATTATGGTTTTTACGAAGGTTGTCGTGAAGGTTAACCTTGGAAAATTTGTTGTAGAGGTTAGAAAAATAAAAGGTCTTAGAACTCTCTTCGGTCAACTCTTGTAGGAATAAGATCTGGTTACACATGAATGCATATAGAGGTCATTAGAATGGGATCATCCTCTATTAGAGGAGGAGGTGGAGCCTTACTAACTTCAGTACTCAAAACAACAGTGTGATGTTGAGTGATGGATCTAGTAAACTTGGATGTCACCCTGAAACCTTATGCAACCAAAACAACTTATGCAATCAACAACATAATAACTGATATCAACAATTCATATACCCAATCCTACATATATTCATCATACAATCCAGATTATAGAGTTTGAACCCCACCCTTACCTTGGATTGAAGGCGACTCTAACACTTTGATCATAACCCTAGCTTTTCCTTCTCCTAAGCACTTCATGTAACCTCTTTTTCTCAACTTCTTATTTTCCTTACTGATAACCTATTTCATTTAATTCTAATTAACTTATGATTTTCCTCTAAACCCATAACTTAATCAACTTAACTTAATCCAATACACAACGACACAAATCAAATCAACTTAATCGACTTAATCAACTTAATTAACTTAGCAACTCAATGCAAAACAACACCAATCACGCAACAATATTTAATTAAATAAAAAATTAAATAAACAAGGTGCTACAAATCGTCCCCACTTAGGATATTTTCTTCCTCGAAAATCTTACATTGATCAAACAACTTGGGATAAGATTCTCGCATCTTGCTTTCCAACTCCCACGTCATACTTTCTCCGACAACTCCCAACCAGACTAATTTCACCAACACAGTCTCTTTGCATCTTAGAGTCTTCATTTCATGATCCGCGATTCGTATAGGCATTGTCTCAATAGTAAGATTATCTTGTACTTGAACATCATCCATACTAATCACATGAGATAGATCTGAAATGTACTTTCGAAGTTGCGACACGTGAAATACATCATGTAAATTCGAAAGATTAGGCAGTAAAGCCACTCTATAAGCAACATTTCCAACTTTGTCAGAAATCTGAAACAGATTAATGAAATAAGGAGTGAGCTTTTTAGACTTCAACGCACGACTAACACCGGTTACATGTGTAACTCTTAAAAATACATGATCATTAGCTTGAAATTCCAAACCTTTCCTTCGCTTGTCATGATAACTCATTTGCATACTTTGGGAAGTTTTCATCTTTTCTTGAATTAACTTCACCTTCTTAATAGTCTTTCGAACAATCTTAGGTCCAAGCACTACACTTTCTTCAAATTCATGCCAACACAAAGGAGTTCTACACCTCCGACCATACAATGCTTCAAAAGTTTCTATTCCAATACTAGAATGGTAACTGTTATTATAAGTGAATTCTATCAACAGAAGATAATTATCCCACGAACCTCCTTGATCAAGAACACAAGCTCTCAACAAATCCTCTAGCGACTAAATAGATCTCTCAATAGGACAATCTGTCTGAGGATGATACGCCGAACTCAACCTCAACTTAGAACCCAATGCCTCTTAAAAACTATTCCAAAGATCTGAAGTAAACCTCAGATCTCTATCTGACACAATACAGAAAGGAACACCATGCAACTTAACAATCACACTAGTATAAATAAATCTCTTCCAACTTAGATACTGGAAAATTGATGTTAATAGGAATAAAATAAGCTGACTTTGTAAGCCTATCAACAATCACCCAAATTGAATTGTGTTCTCTTGAAATATTAGTCAATCCCGTCACAAAGTTCATTGAAATGGTATCCCATCTCCATTATGGGACTTCTAACGACTGTATCAACCCTGCAGGCTTGTGATGTTCAATTTTCGACTTCTGACAAGTTAAACATGCATACACGAAACGCGCTACATCGTTCTTCATCTCAGGCCACCAAAACAAAATCTTCAAATTTTGACACATCTTTGTAGCTCCCGGATGAATACTCAACTTACTTCTATGACTCTCTTCTAGAATCACTTTCTTCATCTCTGCATCATCAAGAATACAAATTTGATCATAGAACCTCAACACACCTTGCACATCTAACTTGAAATCATTATTCTCAGACTGATCGATTCCTACCATTGAATCTACTAACTTCGCATCTAACTTATGAGCCTCTCTTATACTGTCTATAAAATCATTATTAATCATCAACATTCCCAACATAACACTATTCGGTGTCACTTTGCAAATTAGACTCATATCCCTGAACTGTTCAATTAGTTCCAACTCTTTAACCATCATTGCCAACGTATGCAACGTTTTCCGACTTAAGGCATCATCTACAACATTAGTTTTACCTGGATGATAGTTAAAACCGAAATCATAATCCTTTAATAACTCCAACCACCTTCGTTGCCTCATATTCAATTCCTTTTGATCAAACAAATACTTTAAACTTTTATGGTCACTAAACACTTCAAACCTAAAACCATAAAGATAATGTCTCCAAATCTTCAACACAAAAACAACTGCAGCAAGTTCTAAATCATGTGTAGGATAGTTTTTTTCATGAGTTCTCAATTGCCTTGATGCATAAGTAACCACCTTATTATTCTGCATAAGCACACCTCCTAAACCCATCATAGAAGCATCACAACATACCACAAATGGTTCGCCTAAATTCGGTAATGTCAAAACCGGAGCCGACGTCAACCTCTTCTTTAATTCCATAAAACTTCATTCACATTGGAAGTCCCACACAAAAGCTTTACTTTTACAAGTCAACTTAGTTAACGGAAGTTCCAACTTAGAAAAACCTATAATAAACCTTCTATAATAACCATCTAGACCCAAGAAGCTTCTAATTTCAATAACTGACTTTGGAGTTTCCCACTGCAACACAACATCTACTTCAGATGGATCCACAACAATGCCACTTCCTGAAATGACATGCCCAAGAAAACTAACTTCCTTCAACCAAAACTCACACTTATATAACTTTGAATATAACTTATTCTCTTTCAAAACTTGTAATACTAGTTTAAAGTGTCCTGCATATATCATCAATGAACACTACCAAAAAACGATCCAAATAGGTATGAAAGATATGGGTCATGTACTCCATGAATACTCCCGACGCATTAGTAACACCGAAAGGCATCACCAAATACTCATAATGTCTATAACGTGTTATGAATGCCGTCTTCTAAATATCCCCATCTATCACTTTAATATGATGATAACCCGATCTCAAACCGATCTTGCTAAACACACAAGCATCTACCAACTGATCCATCAAATCATCTATTCTCGGAAGCGGATACTTGTTCTTAATTGCCACTTTATTCAATTGTCTATAATCAACACAAAGTTTCATACTTCCATCTTTCTTCTTTACTAACAACATTGGAGCTCCCTACGGCGATACACTTGGTCTCACAAACTTCTTCTCAAGTAACTCCTCCAATTTCTTCTTTAGTTCTGACAATTCAGATGTCGACATCATGTACGGTGCCATAGACACATGTTTAGTACCAGGTACAAGATCAATTTCAAATTCAACTTCTATCTCTAGCGGTACATCAGGAATTTCATCAGAGAAAACTTCAGGAAATTCACGCACCACTTGCAACTTATCAATCTTATCTTTGCTCTCAATAGACAACGTCGCAATCAATGAAAACATTTGAGCTTCTTCTTTCATTAACTGCTGCAACTCTCTAAAAGACAATAAACCAACCCCCGCCTTTTCAAGAGTAGAAAACCTCACCGACTTGCTATAACAATTGATATAAACATAGTTATACTCTAACTACTTCATTCCTAAGATCACATCCATTCCAGCTAATGGTAGACACACCAAATCAACAACAAAGTCTCTATCAAAGATAAACAAAGGACCCTTTAAACACACAAGAGAAGTAGTCACTGATCCCTTAGCTAGAATCTCGACAACCAATTCTCCATTCATAGCAGACAACTTAAGACCCAATCTCTTAACATAATTAGGAGCAATAAAGTAATGCGTAGCACCAATATCAATAATAGTAATTAAAGGAGTACTATTAATGAAACATGTACCTCGAATGAGTCTGTCCTCATTAGATGTTTGAGTCTCAGCCAACGCGAACACTTTTCCAATCTACGCCTTCTCTAGTTTCTCACACTGACTACCAATGTGTCCCTCTTCACCACAATTGAAGCAAATCATCTCTTTATGGTTGCATCCAGATATTGCATGCCCAGTCTTACCACAACGAAAACACCTATTCACCTCAGGCATACACACATTACTCTTATGACCAAGTTTCCCACATTTGAAACAAACAATACCAGCAGGAGCATCTCCGCCACTAATTTTATTACCATCAGCCATTTTCTATTTAACTTTCCCAACTGGAGCATCATAAGGCTTTCCACGACTCTGTTGGTGTTTGTCCTTCCTCTCATTAAAAATCTTGTAATGAGCATTATTATCCTCTTCATAAATCCTATAGCTGTCAACTAAATCAGAGAAGACACAAATCTTCTAATATCCAACTTCCTTCTTAATCTCTGGATGCAACCCATTCTCAAACTTGATGCACTTTGAAAATTCAGCATTCGCCTTATTATAATGCGGGTAAAACTTAGCCAACTCAACAAACTTTGCAGCATAATCAGTAACTGACATGTTCCCTTACTTTAGCTCGAGAAACTCAATTTCCTTCTTGCCAGAAACATCCGCCGGATAGTACTTCCTCAAAAATTCCCTACGGAACACAACCCAAGTGATCTCCTCACCCGCAACATGCAATCTCTGACGCGTCTCTAGCCACCACTCATCGGCCTCGACTGCCAGCATATGAGTCCCGTACTGAACCTTCTGAGCTAGAGAGCAATCCATCACATGGAAGATTCTCTAAATCTCTTTCAACCAAGACATCACCGCATCAGGATCATACTTACCCTTGAAGATAGGTAGATTCTCCCTCTACAAAGTCGCCAAACTATGAGATCCAGCATCCTCACCAGCGTTCGAAAAATTCTAC
This sequence comes from Lathyrus aphaca, assembly GCA_963966055.1. NCBI lineage: Eukaryota > Viridiplantae > Streptophyta > Magnoliopsida > Fabales > Fabaceae > Lathyrus > Lathyrus aphaca. The sequence goes on from OZ014519.1 coordinate 623,883,815, forward strand.
ACAGCCTAAGCCATTGCTTGCATAGCAGCAACCATTGCAACATCGTTCCTTACAGCCATCTCAACTTAATCACTACAACACAACAAAATTTAGAACTATCAAACAATACTCGATTGTTAAACAACTACGACTTGACAACCTTACCAAACTGACTGACCTGCTCTGATACCAATAATGTAACACCCCATTTCTACCCGATAATTAATAACAAAATCAGAGTACAAAATTCCAACAATTCAAATGAGATGATACATTTTCAACTTTAAAAACAACATTCAACACCTGATTGGTCTGTAAACCAAATACTTTATTATTATGCAGCGGATTCATAAACATCAACATAAAGTAGCACGACTTGTATTCAACATCAAAACAACTTAAAAACAACAATCTTTAATGGAAACAACTCTAAAATTCAGCAACTTAATAAAATCCAACATCAACATAAAACATGCATTATCCCTCCCCCCCCCCCCCCCCCGAGTTCTACGTATCAGAGCGACAACACTGACTCGAATCTACTAAGGTACTCAGCTCTGCTCTGGATTACCTGCACGTTACCAACAGAGGGCAACATTCAAATAAAAGGGGTGAGATATCGAATTATATAATCAAACGTATGATAAATACATATTAAATCAGATTATATAAGCCATCACTTCACAATTCACAAACAACTTAAACAACACATGATAAAACTCAACAACATACTATGCAACTCGAAAATGCGACTTAGACAGATGCAATGAATGTGGTGCCATTGGAGCAAAACTCTCAACTTATAAACTTGCTAATTAATAGAGGCATCAACAACAAGGCATAAGCCTTCAACTTTATTTTGCCAATCCAGGCCAACTTATCGAGTCGCAGCTCCAACTTAAATAATTCTATGTTATGCGACTCAATATGAACGTCATACAACAAAAATTATAGCAACATAGCAACACAACAACATTCAACTCTGGCCAAAATCCTGCAACTTATATTCTTTCCATTCATAAGGCACTACATCATAAAACAACAACCAACAAGTATACAACTTATAACAAAGCAACACAACACAAAAGCAACTAATTTTACCAAATTCCTATCCACACAAGTTTTGACTAAAACTGTTTAATTAAATTATTTACTACGCTCTGTTATTGCTACTTACTACCTAGCTTATTACCTTTGTCAACTTCCTGCAACACTGTCATTAAGTTAATTTATCAATCCTGCTACCAAATACTACTTCACTGCCACTTAAGTATTCCCTACTAGTTTATCACAATATTACTCTTAACTCTATGTCCATCAATTATTATGGTCATTGCTACTTCAATTAAGGGCGTTCTTCCAATTTAATTATACTACTGGAACTAGTTTTTGGATAAGCAAACTTGCAGACAGCAAAAAATACAACCCAGAAGCAAAACAACAAATTCCACCCAAACTCCGTGTACCTATTGTCACACTTGCATGACCCCCGTTACGCTTGTGACAGTCGTCCTAGGGAGGTGACGAACGTCACTCATCCCAGGCGGACGTCTGAAAAATGGGACGGTCGTGCCCAAAGCTAAACCTGTTACTTCTCTCTATTTCTCTCCTTCGTCTCTGTAACTCCTTCTCAGACCAATCTCCGATTAACCCAATATGACAAAATCAACAACACCACCACGAATTCACACACGATATCACTACCTAATCACTTTATGATTAATCCGACAACTCAATTTAATTGTTTTATTCAACCAAAATAACTTATCAAAACCAACACAACTAATTCAACCAAAACAACTTATGTAACCGGCAACACAAAAACTGACATCAACAATTCATATACCCAATCCCACATATATTCATCATTGTTGAGGAAACAAAATATTTGTAATGTTTTGAAGATGACAAACTTTTGAGTGAAATATAATTAAGATTATGATCTTATTTGTTATTTAATGTGTGCTCTTGAGTGGAAATTAATAAGGCAAATATGTATAAATGTTATCATCAATGGATGCAAGAATAAATGATTCTCAAGTTTATTATCAAGCTCACTACAAGAAAATAAAAGTACTTGAATATTATTTTATCTCAAACAAGAGGACCAAAGGTTAAAACGTGAATATCAAGAATATTATGCAATGACATCATGGTAATTATATATCATCCATGAGTATCAAGAAATTAAAGTAATGACAAAGTTGTAATATCTTTTATTACTTGGAGAACAAGGAATTAAAATGAAAAATTTGTAATTATCAAATGACCTTTTTTAATTACATAAAGCAACCAAGGATCAAGAAAATATAAGATAAGGATCAGCATCACTAAATGACACTTTCGTAAATAGAAGATCTTCCACTTTACACTACAAATGGAAAAATGGTAAATACTAGTGATAGACTTGTAAATAGAGGCTCATACTCATGGCAACCTTGGTACTCAACAAGTAAGAGGATCAGAAACTCTATAAAAGTCTTTGTTCTTCATTTCATTTTCAACACATCTAAAAGGCAAAAGTTCCAAGAGAAACATTCATCAATTTGCTTAATCAAAACTCTTTCTCACTAAAATTATATTCTTAGAATCAAGGATATTCATTCTAAGAATATTTGTCTTAAAATCACATCATTCATTCAAGAAAAAATCAAGAGAGAAAACACATTCATTCAAGGAGAGGTCAACAAAGAAAATTCATCATATTCTTCTAAAGTTATATTCTCACTAAAATCATAATCTTAGAATCAAGGATCTCTATTTCTAAAATTATTTGTCTTAAAACCATATCCTCTCAATAATCATTTGTTGAGGAATTTTGAATCCAATCCTCATTACAAATCATATTTAATACTTGTATATCCTCAAGTCAAAGTTGATCTTGGGTGATAGTGTAAGCTAGACGAAGCTTTGTAATCAATGTAATAAGCCTGGTGAGGCTAAAGAAAATATTTGTTGGTGTAAGAAAAGGATAAAAAGATATTGATCATTAATTGGAAAATTTCACAAAACGTGAGGACTGAAGTAGCCACGTTTGGTGAACCAGAATAAATCTTTGTGTGTTCTTTCTTAAACTCTTTCCTTTAAAGCTTGCTTATTTATACACAGTTCACACACTACAAACACTTTAATTATTGATTATATTCGTAGTTTATTTTGATAATGATTGTTTCAGAAATTAAAAGAAAGATTTTAAAAGGGTCATTATTCAACCCCCCTTCTAGTGACATTTCTATCTACTTCAATTGGCATCAGAGCACGACCTCTAAGGTTAAAGCATTTAACAGTGTAAGAGTAAAAGATCCAAGAAGACATGTCAAAATCAATAAAATGTTTACATACATTAAAGTCTTCAAGTATGCCATTATGCTCTAATGAAAAGATTCGAAATAAAAAACACTCTCAACAAAAGAGAAATATGAAGCATCAACAACGCGCTCAACAAATTAAGGATGAAAAAGAATTAGTGAATCCTAAATCAATTCTAGAATTGCATAAAATGTCATCCTAAAAATTAGAAGAGCGGGAAGTTAACATGTGTCTAATGGCAAACTCTGATTTAGAAAAGGTAAAATTTTCTCAACCTTGTCCTTTATGCAAAAAGCTTGAAATAGAGTTTTATAATCTTTTAAATGACTCAAACATTTTGTCTAAAATTTGTTTGTCTCTAAAAAAATCAATTTTATGAGATAAAGAAAGAAAATGAAATGCTGCAAATTAAAAATGATTGAATATTTTAAAATCATTCAAAACATGCAGTTAACTCAGTGTGAAATGTCTAAGAAACTTAAGAATCTCACTAAAGGAACAAGTGAGGTTCATTCTCAAAATTCTTTTGAAACTCAAAAAGAGAACAATGCTTTGAAAACAAAAGTTGAAGAACTAACAAATGATATTACTAGATTTATAAAATCTACTGAAACTTTTCAAAAAATCATGGGATCTCAAGTAGGAGTTTTTGAAAAAGCTAGAATTGAATTCAATACTTGCAAAAAATCAAAGAATTTACAAAAAAAATTTTTGTCCCTAATATCAAGAATGAAACAATCAAGAAGGAAAAACATGTATACAAGCAAGATGAAAATTTTAAGAAAGATGTCAACAACTATAAAATTATTTGTGTTCCTGAAAGCAAAAATAATGAAATCAAAAAGGAAAAATTTATATGCAAAGGTGGTGAAAGTATAAAAAAAAATAAAAACAACGAAAACCTCATAAAACGATGTTGTTATTGCAAAAAAAAAAAACTAACCATCATGAATCAAATTGTTACTTTAGAAAAAAGAGAAAATATTCTTATTGCAATAAAACTAGTAATCATGAATCTAATTGTTTCAGCAAGACTACACATCTCATAAAAACTAACTCTCAAGGACCCAGGTCCATATGGGTACCCAAATCATTACTAACTTGCGATGCAGGAATATCTTCTGAAAAACAAGAAAAAGCTTTGGTACTTGGACAGTGGTTGCTCAAGACATATGACTGGATATGGAACTTGTTTCTTATCATTGAAAGGAAAAGATGGTGGATCAATAACTTATGGAAATGGTGTCAAATCGAAATTCAAAGGTATTTATATCATTGGTAAGAATTATTCTACTAATATTGGGGATGTTTAATACGTGGAAGGTTTGAAATATAACTTACTAAGTATAAGTCAACTATGTGATAATGGCTTTGAAGTTACTTTCAAACCGAACATGTATGAAGTAAAACAACTATCCTTAGGAAAAACTATCTTCTCTGGATCCAGAAAGAAAAATATGTATATCTTAGACTTAAATGAACTCCCAACTGATTTATGTTTCATATCCATAGAAAAAGATAAATGGATATGATATAAACGGGTTGGTCATTGAAGTATAAAGACTATTTAAATATTATCCAATCTTGATCTAGTTAAAGGTCTTCCTAAAATTAGTTTTGATAAAGATAAAAGGTGTGAATTATGCATCAAAGTAAAACAAGTCAAGAGTAGGTTCTATTTTAAAAACACAATTTATATAAATAGACCTCTTGAACTTCTTCACATTGATCTTTTTGGTCTTATCAAAACTGTAAGCCTTAGTGGAAAGACATATGGTTTTGTGATAGTTGATGATTTCTCTCACTTTACTTGGGTTTTATTTATAAAACAAAAATATGATTCTTTTGAAACATTTCAAAATTTTGCAAAAGGGTTCAACATGAAAAACATTTGCAGATTATATATGTGAGAAGTGATCAATAGAAAGAGTTTGAAAGTTCATCCCTTAAATATTCCTTTAATGAAAATGGAATTTCTAATAGTTTATCATTTTCAAGAACTTCCAAACCAAATGGAATTGTTGAGAGAAAAAATAGAACCTTGCAAGAAATGGCTAGAAATTTTTTATTTGAATTAAATGTTAAAAAACAATTTTGGTTCGAAGGCATTAACACTTCATGCTATGTTTTGAATCGTTGTTGTATTAGAGATATCTTAAATAAAACTCCAAATGAACTTCGGAAAAATGAAAACCCAAATATATCATACTTTCGTACTTTTGGGTGTAATTGTTATATTTTGAAAGAAAGTTTGGAGAAGTTTGACTCAAAATCAATCAAAGGCATATTTTTAGGATATTCTACATCCTAAAGAAAATATAGGGTATACAATCTCAAAAATAAAATTGTAGAAGAAAATATGCATGTTGTTTTTGAAGATAAAAGAAATTAATGCGATGATGAAGAAGATGAACAAAATCACACTTTTGATAACAATCAAAATGGTGAGAAAATACAAACATCATCCTCTTAAGATCCTCCTAGAAGCTGGAAAATAATTAAATATCATCCTCAAACTCAAGTAATTGGAAATCTCTCAGATGGAGTTAGAATAATAAATCGTCAAATAGAAGATTCAAACAACATGCCCATTATCTCCCAATTGAGCCAAAATCATTAGATGAGATTGAGGAGAAACTAAAAATTGAAGATGATTTCATCTTCAAAACTCGGTGTAAGAAACACATCTAAAGGACGTACGTGTTATTTATATCAAATTTATTTAAGAGCATTTATCTCAAAAATTGCATCTCTTTCTCCGTGGTATTATTTGAATTTCCTATTTCTTTATGCCTGATGATAAAAGGGGGAGAATAATTAATGGAGAAATATTTTGAAATTAAAATATAAAATAAATAAAATCATATTTTTCATGCATAAATTGAGGGGGAGTTGTAAACACCCCAAATTTTCCCTCACCCATTTCACCATGACTTGTGATCTTTTCATTTGCATAGGTTCAATCATATCATCTCATATTACATTTTTGCTTCACTGCATTGGTTCAAAGTCATCTGCATCTAGGGTTTGTGATCTGAGCAATCCCTGAGCCATCTGAGCCACCCCAAAGGTATTCAATCATCTCAAGAGGGTACATGTATCTTCAAGCATCATATTACATCCTCCCAAGATCAATAAAGTCAGAAAATCACAAGAACTGAGAAAGGCATGGAAGCAGGGCCAAGCTTAACTGCACAGATGACCTAAAATTAGGGTTTTGGTTTCAGAGGCCATAACTCCAAATTTTTTAGTCATTCTTGTTTCTATTGGTCTCTATATGATGTAAGGATCATACATACCAATTTTCATGAAGAAATTCAATGGGGAAGGCATCTGATCACTAGATGACTTCTTGAACAAGTCAGTGCAAAATCAGGGCATCTGAGGCCCCCAATCACCCAACCAAAGGTTCTTCTCCATCATTTTGGGTGTATATGATCTTTATTTGATCTTAGAAGAAGTTAGAAGTTCACAAAATTAAATAATTTCAAGCCATTTGCAAAGTTGCCATTTTGGGAAAGTGACTTGTAATGCAAACTTGCCATTTTGGGAAAGTTTTTCAACCTCCTCTTTTTGATTCAAAAATGCTTCAAATGAAAAATTCTTGGTCATGAAAGTTGTAGATTGGATCATTCCCTTTTCAAAAAGTACAAGAACTTGATCTAATTCATCATAGAACTCAAGTTATGGCCTTGCAAAGTTGGGAAAAATCACAAAATTTCACTTATGCACCAAAGAGGGAAGTTTGCAAAAACACTTGCTAAAGCATTTTGTGACCTCAATTTGACTTCTAAGTATTGCACAAACATCACACATGACCTATAATTCAGAATTGCAAAAAGAAATCCCAAGTTTCATGCCTTGAACATCAAGATTTCCTAAAGGGGCCAAAACATCACATAATTGCAAAACACCCCATAACTTTCTTCTCTCTTGCTGAATTGCCTCAATAATGGATTTGTGGACCTCCATGAAGTCAGCTGCGCATGGACATGCCCAAGGGCCAGCTGTGTTCTTGCCCATACCTCAAGTACAAGTCATGTTGACATTTTTGCAACTTGCCCATACCAATCAACATAGGCCACCACCCACCCTCTGACCTATCCCAGCATGATATGTGTACCAAAAGCAAGCCATTCCATAACATAACACAAGCTTAAACCTCCAAGAACTCAACAATCCCAAAAACTCCCTCTTATCCAAAAATCTTCGAAACTCATAGCTCAGCCATCAAACCTCCAAACTTTTTCCACCATCCAACTCCATAATCATCACTGATCATTTCCCACCCTTCATTTTGCCCTAAAACTCCCTGAATCAAAAACACGATTTTGACATTGCTTGAACTGAACTTCTGCCAACTTCATTTAGAGCCCATATAAACTCCAACCAAGCATCACAAACTCTTCAGGAGGATCATTGGAGCTGATTTGAAGCAAAGAAGCAGCCAGCCAGTCCCATTTTCGAAAGCTTCAGTTCAGGTATCATCAAGAACATTTTTTCCAGAAATGATTTCTTAAGTTCTTAGATTGTTCTCCTTGCTTCACTGATCACACTGCACCTTTTGGTTTTGAAAATGATTCAGTTTTAAGCATGTATGAAGCTTCTGAAATTTCTGAAAAATTTTCCGTTTTGCTTCGAATCTCTCTGATCATGTGAAATAAATTCTGTTTGATGGTTGATTCTTGTTTAGAATGGGATGGGGATCATTTATGGAGAGTTTAAGGGCTTAGGGTTGCGTATTGAGAGAGATAGCATGAGGGGATAGCCGGAGAAGATGACCGGAACACTGTTCCGGTCACCTGAAAGTGATTAGGGTTCAGATTAGGGCTTAATTGTGTAATTAGCGTAGTTTGAATTCTGGCCCTTGGATAGCGCGCAAAGTCAATTCCCTCCCTTTTCCATTTGAATCTGGGCCACTGGATCAACATACTTCCATTAATTCACATTTTAATTTCATTTTAATTGCATTTCTTTGTACATTTTATTAAAAATAGCAAAACACTTTAAATTTTTTTTATCTTTTGCATTTCCCTTTCAAATATTTTTCTCATTATGAAAATAATTTTTATTTTATTTTTTGCATAAATTTCGTATTTTTAAAATATTTAAATGTTTATTTTAATTAATTAATGAGAATTAATTAATTAAAATACCATTTAAGTTTCTAAAAATCACCAAAAAAATCATATTGCATCTTGATACATTTAGAGACATTATCAAACCCTTCACACAAATTTATTTTTGGTTCTTGACCTATTTTGACATTTTTCTTTGATTTAAGGTTCTAAAAAATCAATATTTTGCCCTAACTTAGAAAAATCCTTTCTGCCTAACCATGAAGAGTTTGATGATGGTTCTTTTTGCATTGTGTTCCTCTTGTCATGTAGTTTCTAGGATAAAATTGGCTTGAATTTATCTTTTCTTTTCAATTTTTTTGAATTTTTCCTTTTGAAGTGCCTTAAAACCCTTGCCAAGTTGAGAAAATCATAACTCCCATTAGGTTAAGATTTAGGTCTTCCCCTTTGGGAAGTGAACTTGTATAGGTTTAGGGTATCTTTGATTGAATTTTCAATTTTTTATCTTACCATTTGCTTATGATTTTGGATTTTGCATTGTATCTTGTTCATAAACCCTAATTTGCATCCTCATTTGCACCCATTCTCCATATGCTTGTGTACATGAACTTGCCATGACATTTTATGCATTCACATGACTTCTAAGACATCTTAGGACACATTAGAATCATGTTTGATCATTGCATCATCCATGTTTTGCTTTCATTTCATGTGCATTCATGAGCTTTCATTCTTCCTTTATGCTTCATTTGCATTCCCATCCTTTGTATGATCATCCTCATCTCTTGACACACTATTGAATCATCTCTTAGCATCATTTTCATCATGAATATGCTTCTGGTTTTGGTTTGCATCCTTGCATCTTTCTCATTCTCATTTCATTTTCATTTCCTTTCACTAACTTTTCAGGTGGTAAGTTACTTTGAGAAGTGAATTTGCCCCCACTTCTCACAATCTCTTTTCATCTCTCTTATGCATCTTTACTGCATTTTGTATTTGTATTAGAGTGAGCTTTCTCATTCATGTCTCCTCACTTTCTTTCTCCAAGCAACTTATCTTCTTAAGTGAAGTAAGTTGACTTGCTTCTTTCTGCTTCTCCTCCTTCCATCTTTGCTTTTTCCTTGGTGGCTTTTCTCTTGAAGATCTTCCTGCAAGCCTCATTAACCCTAGGAATACCCAAGCATGATCACAATTAGGGTTTGATTAGTCCCCCCATTAGTTTTACCTTTGTGTCATCTTTGAGTTTTCGCTTCTCACCTCATAATCAAGGACTAAACCTTAAAGGTTTTAAGGCTTTGTGATTAAGGTTATGCCTGTATCCTTCTATTAGGATGGAGTGTATGACTTTAATCCTAAGTGTTAAGACCTTAATATGTTTAAATAATTTAATCAATCCACTTAATAATCACTAAGACATCAAGCTTGTAACTTGGGCCTTGCATTAGGGTTCTAATTCTTCCTTAACTGGTTAAGAAGGACTAACCCTAGTGTTAATGGACAAGTCCCCCTCAAGTTGTCTTACAAATCATAAAATTCACTTCTTAATCTTACCATTAACTAAAATCCACTTTAATAAAGGTTTTGTTTTGTCATGAGGTTAATCCCTAATCATGGATTAAGTTGAGGTATCTTCCTCAGCTTAAATGTTCTCATCTATCATCCTTCTATTAGGATGGTGTAATGGGTCCATTAAATCCTTGATTATGACTTAAACTCATTACTTAAAACTAAACAAAAACTCCAAAAACATCTAAATAAATGCAAGTAGGTTAATGATCTTAATCCTACATCATGGTGATTAAGTGTGAGTTGCTTACTTCGTACTTAAAGTATTCTCATTACCCCTAATCAGAGGGAAGATGTGATGAGTTTACTAACCCTTGGTTTAGGCTTAAGCTCATTTTCTTATGACAAACTCCAAAAGCAATAAAATACTGAAAACTCAAAAACAAACAATAATCGTCTCCTCTGGGATTCTTTTCTCATCATCTTCACTCACAAATGAGAACTCGCTTCTTCCGTCTAATGCAAGACAGTTTGCACCTGAGCCTGACAGGTCATACACTTGAGCATAGACAAGCAAGCAGTTCACAAGTCAATTTATCTTCCAGTCTCTTTGAGTCGAACTACGGTGTTCTGACTTCCTCATTGCACAAGAGGATACGTAGGCATAACTTAACAGTTATCGAACAAAAGTCTCTGTATATTCCCCCTCCTCCAGCATCATTCTTTTAGCCTCATAGTCTTGAGCATTGCACTCTCTTCTTGCATTGACACCTCACATATTTCACATCACATTTCTTTTGCAGTGACACTTGCATTCTTTTCCAGCTTTGATGCACAGATAGCACTGACACTACCCCTTTAAGCACAAATCTTTTTAGCGTGGATCCCGTCGAGTACGGCGGACAATCTGGGTGCTAATACCTTCCCAGGTTGTAACCAACCCCCTTTCTCAGTTTCTCTGGTTCGCAACCGTCTTATCCATCTTTCCTTAGGTTTATGCAGCATTACCTTTCCTCCGGGATAAAAATGCCTAGCTGGCGACTCTTTTCTTTTCAGTTCACCCTTGTGTGTTCTCTCCTTTTAGCCGACCGTTCGCGTCTGTACCCCTTCTGACCGGGTGTCATTTGGTGGGAGCGACAGGAGTATAAGCTTTAATTTATGCACTAATTGAGGGGGAACACAAAATTTCTCCATTTCTAAAAAATCAAAATCTTAATTACAAGAATTTATCATCATCAAAAAGGGGGAGATTGTTGAGGAAAAAATATTTGTAATATTTTGAAGATGACAAACTTTTGAGTGAAATATAATTAAGATTATGATCTTATTTGTTATTTAATGTGTGCTCTTGAGTGTAAATTAATAAGGCACATATGTATAAATGTTATCATCAATGGATGCAAGAATAAATAGTTCTCAAGTTTATTATCAAGCTCACTACAAGAAAATAGAAGTACTTGAATATTATTTTATTTCACACAAGAGGACCAAAGGTTAAAACGTGAGTATCAAGAATATTATGCAATGACATCATGATAATTATATATCATCCATGAGTATCAAGAAAATAAAGTAATGACAAAGTTGTAATATCTTTTATTACTTGGAGAACAAGGAATTAAAGTAATGGCAAAGTTGTAATAATCAAATGACTTTTTTTAATTACATAAAGCAACCAAGGATCAAGAAAATATAAGATGAGGATCAACATCACTAAATGACACTTTCGTAAATAGAAGATCTTCCACTTTATACTACAAATGGAAAAATAGTAATTACTAGTGGCAGACTTGTAAATAGAGGCTCATACTCAGGACAATCTTGGTACTCAACAAGTAAGAGAATCAGAAACTCTATAAAAGTATTTGTTCTTCATTTCATTTTCAACACATCTAAAAGGCAAAAATTCCAAGAGAAAGATTCATCAATTTACTTACCAAAACTCTTTCTCACTAAAATCATATTCTTAGAATCAAGGATATTCATTCTAAGAATATTTGTCTTAAAATCACATCATTCATTCAAGGAAAAATCAAGAGAGAAAACACATTCATTCAATGAGAGTTCAACAAAGAAAATTCATCATATTCTTTCAAAGTTATATTCTCACTAAATTCATAATCTTAGAATCAAGGTTCTCTATTTCTAAGATTATTTGTCTTAAAACCACATCCTCTCAATAATCATTTGTTGAGGATTTGTTAATTCAATCCTCCTTACAAATCATATTTAATACTTGTATATCCTCAAGTCAAAGTTGATCTTGGGTGATAGTGTAAGCTAGTCGAAGCTTTGTAATCAGTATTGTAAGCTTGGTGAGGCTAAAGAAAATACATGTTGGTGTAAGAAAAGGATCAAAAGATATTGACCATTAATTGGAAAATCTCACAAAACGTGAGGACTGGAGTAGCCAAATTTGGTGAACTAGGATAAATCTCTGTGTGTTCTTTCTTAAACTCTTTCCTTTAAAGCTTGTTAATTTATACATAGTTCACACACTACAAATACTTAAATTATTGATTATATGTGTAGTTTATTTTGATAAAGATTGTTTCATAAATTAAAAGAAGGATTTTAAAAGAGTCACTATTCAACCCCCCCTTCTAGTGACATTTTTATCTACTTCAATCATACAATCCCGATTATAGAGTTAGAACACCACCCTTACCTTGGATTGAAGGCGACTCTAACACTTTGATCGTAACCCTAGATTTTCCTTCTCCTAAGCACTTCACGTAATCTCATTTTCTCAACTTCTTGTTTTCCTTACTGAAAAACTATCTCCTCTAATTCTAATTAACTTATGGTTTTTCTTAATTTTAATAATTTCTATTAGGCATAACCATACACCTCCCACATTACTAATCTTACATACCAAACAAGCCCATTTATCAAAAATAGCATAAGTCTACTATTAAACCCACAACTTAATCAACTTAACTTAATCCAATTCACAACGAAAGAACTCCTTAATTAACTTAATTAACTTAGCACCTCAACGCAAAACAACACCAATCATACAAAAATATTTAATTAAATAAATAATTAATTAAACAGGGCGTTACAACGCCCGTCAGACTGGGTCGTGCCCGACATGCTTGTTGCTAGGTCCAGTCCAGAACATGAGCCCCCAAGTCGCAACTCCGGTGCATTGTGATGATTAAAGGGTGGGATTTTTGTCGGGCAGGTCGAGCGAGGTGGTTTGTTGATTCTAGGAATGAAATGGGCTGATATCAGGGGGAAACGTTTGCTCGAGGCCACTTGTGGCCGTTGTTTGACTATGGCGGGCGTATGAAGTTTCCCTTGATGCTTTTGGCTGTCGAGGAGGATCACGTACTCGAGGTCAATCGTGGTCATTGTTTGACCATAGTTGGCGTATGAAGTTTCCCTTTGCATTTTTGGATATCGAGAAGAATCTCGTGCTTGATGCTTTGGAGGATGAAGATTTGTGGCATTTGGGGAACTCAAAGAAGACACATGTTTGTCCCTTTGTTTTATGTCATAACGACAATTAATGACAGGCTCCTTTTTTATTGTATGAAGGCGCGTTAAATGCCATGATTACCTAGGGGAATCTAGGTAATGATTGCCTAGGCGCGTTTCCTTATGTGGGTACTATAAAAGTGTTTATGGGAGGAACTTCTCCTCATTTCTTTCTTTCGCTACTCAATACTCCTCAAACAATCGCCGGAACTCCTCTGCTCTCACTATAAAGTTTCCTTCGATCGTCTAAGATGTCGTAAAGTTTCCTCACCTTTGTACGTTCAAGTAAGTCTCCTCCCTTGTTTTGGTAGTGGCATGGTTTTCTTTGGTATTTTGCAGTTGTTATTCACCGGAGCAGCCAATGAGGCCCCTCTTCGGTTTGCTCATATGATTTTTCAGATGAATCAACCTGTCAGTTCAGTCGTTTTCCGATGAGTATTACTTGGGAAATGTCGAGGAAGACCCTCCGTGGACGTTAGCTAATGGGTTTCTAATGAATACCTCGAGTAGCGTATGAACTTTCTCATGAATCCGTCGATCAACACACGTGTTTCATGGGCGTTGATCATGGGATTTCAGTGAATCCCTTGTATAGTGTATGCATCCCTTGAGGAGGTTTCTCCTTGTAGGCTCTTTTAGGGTTGTTTCTTTCTCCCCTTGTTGTTCGTTTCTTTTCCGGGCTATGGTCCTCGTCCTTTCACTTGAACTATGGTGGAAGGATGGATTTTGTGTGACATCGAATTCACCGGTATCCTCTGCTTTTCAGGTAAAGATGGACCCGCATGAAATAGACGAGGATGTAAATGTGGATGAAGTGGACGAAGATGTAAAAGTGGACGAGCCTGAAGTGGATGAGCACAAAGAGGATGAAAACATGCTCGTTGCCTATGTTGCGCTCAACTTTTCATGGGTCGGGGAGGAAGTGTCGGAGATGGGTTCTCGCTTTGTGGAGTACCCTCGCTATGCATACACCATTTGGAGGATTTGACCCCGGGGGCTCCTAGGAATTAGGACTGTTTTGCTCCTCGTCCCGAACAGTGGATCTGTTCGGTGTTTGGGAGAACACGCTTCCCTATGTATGAGTTTGCATTTAAAGAGGCAAGGCTCTGTCTCCCCCTTCTCCGGATTTCAGGCGGACGTTTTCAGGTAGCTCGACCTGGCCCCTTCGCAACTTCATCCAAACACCATTATGTTTGTCTGGGCATTCGAGCTGGTGTGCCAGTACCTTGATATCGGTTGTACCTTGCCCCTGTTCTTTCGAATATTTCATCTACAATGCTCGTCCCAGCATGGAAGACATAATTGGGTTTTGTTCAAGCAGACGAGCAGGTTGTTCAAGACTTATGTTAATTATGTTAGGATCTTCAAGGATAGATGGTACATTATGAAACCCCTGACCCCTCAGGTCCTAGATAGCATATATGCTACACAGTGAGATGTCGGTAGGGTGGAGCACCTCATCTTGACTATTCTTCTTGAGTGGCTGCGAGCTCATTATAATTGTATCACCAACCAGTTCTTTGTGAAGCCCAAGAATTTGGGGCTCAAGGACACAGAGGCCTATCGAATGTTGGTGGCCTTTGTTGAAAGTCTTACCCATTCTCTATGCATGGATCGGCAGGACAAACTCGTCTTTTCGGAATCTGGGGAGCCCATCTACGAAGTTCTCATGAGCAACACCAAGACATTGCTCGAGTTTAAAACAGACAAGGAGTCCCTCAGACTTCTAGGTAGGTTGTGTTCGTCTTCCTTTTGTCTTGTCTATACTTTACTTGGTAACTGACTTGTATTCTTTCTTTGCAGCTGTAATGGCCAACCTCAAGGAACGCGTTCTGAAGTTGTCTAACAAAGCAACGACCAAGGCTTTGAAGAAAAGCGTCATGTGTCGTGTCGAAAGGGTGGTTGTCGAGGACACGGCCGACGACTCGTCTACTTCAACTCCTTCTCCCCCATCTTCTTCAGTCACGAGGTCTCCTATCATTCAGTCCCCTGATCCAGTGACCCCCCCTGCTAAACGCAAGCGTGTTGATGGTTCGCTGACTAGTGACCCCTCGGCTGTGAATCTACCCGAAGACCCTGGAGTGTTCACACTACCTTCCTGCCATCTCAACAGGGAGATTTTTAATGGGGAAGGCTTCGTAGAGGTGTCTGAGGTTGATGTTAAATCCATTATCAGATTGGACAAGACGACTAGGCGAGCAAACTTTTTCTAGGACATCGTTGTTGTGATCAGGGTCATAGAGATGGCCTTTATCTTGAATGGCGATGCTTACTTGGTGTTGGAGTTGGAGATTTTCAAAAGGAGCTAAAGGAGATGAAGTTGAAAATACACAAGGTCAAGGTCGACTATGTGCATTACCGAGATCGTTATAAGGTCAAAGAAGGGTTGATGCTCGAGCTGGGGTAGGTCAAGATTGACCATGACGCTTTGGCTGAAGAGAACAAAAAGCTGAAGGAGAAAGAGGCTGAATTCAACAAAGCTATTGATGAGGTCGAGCATCTTCAGGCAAGGGTGGCAGAGCTGGAGCACCTGGTTGCCCCTGCTAAGGGAAAGGGTGAAGAAGATGTCGCCCTGAGGACTCAGGCTGACCTGATTGCCGGATTCGGGAGCTCGAGAGTGATTGCATGCAGACCCTTAAGTTGGATTTTGATAATGTCGAGGAGCAGCTCCAAGTTGTCAATCATGGGGTGGACCTTGTGACTGACGAGAGCGGTTTTAACTTCGACGTGGTCAACAAAAGATTATTTTCCCTATCAAGGAGTCTTTCGAGGAGGAGGAAAAGGATGATGAGGAGGAATAGTTGTTTTATTTTCTGACCTGCGTGCCGTTGTTACTTTCTTATCGGCCTGTGTGCCATTGTTATTTTGTTGATGTTTTGTACTTGATGTAGTCCCTTTTGTAATCGCGAGCATAGTTCCCCCATTATACTTTCAGTGCTGACCAGTTTTTGGTCGGTTAATTAAATGAATGAATTTTCTTGTATTTGTGTTTCTAAGTGTTTTCAATCTTGAACTTTTCGTTGCTCAACCTTTTGTGCTCGACGATTTAGGGAACCACCGAGGTTGAACTTTTGTTGCTTGACCTTTTTGGATTGACGATTTAGGGAACCACCGAAGTTGCATGTTTTACTTTTGTGGGGTGGCGGGATTAGGACTGCGATCCAGGTCCTGATCTCACGGCTTGTACCTTCCCATCGCAAGCTAGGCGTCTTGCCAGCGTGGTACTGCGACAATGGAGTTTGTTTGAAGCGTCCTCTTTTAGGGGGGATTCTATATGTCTTCAAGGAATTTGGACCCTCTTTTCGATCAAGATGGGGAGTCATGGTCATACCTCCCATGCTCCTGTGGTCGTGTTGTTCCCCTTTTCGGGTTGTAGTCGTGCGGGCTGTCTTGATGTAATACTGCTTGAGTTTTTCGGTACTCCATGGTAGAGAAAGTTCTTCACCTTGTAAGTTTTTAAGGTAATAGGCTCCGTTGTCTGTCTCAGCTCGGACACGGTATGGGCCTTCCAGTTCGCGACTAGCTTGCCTTCTCGCAGATTCTTCTGATTCCGCTAGAGGATGAGGCTGTTGACCTGGAATTCTCGTTTAATGACCCTTGCTTCGTGGCGCATAGTAATTTTTTGTTTCAAGGACGCCTCTCAGAGATCCGCCTCGGACCATATTTCTTCGATGAGGTCAAGTTCTGCCCGGAGGGCTTCGTCGTTCAATTCTTCGTCTAAGGGTGCTTTTGTCCATCACGAGGGCTCTGATTTCCATTAGGATGACTGCCTCGGTACTGTAGGCCATTCAGAATGGTATATCCATGGTGGTTGAGTGGGGGTCGTTCGGTTGGCCCAGAGCACGTTGTGTAGCTCTTCGACTCAGGCTCTCTTCGCTCACCCAATCTACGCTTTAGGCCTCTTAAGATCGCCATGTTGGCCGCTTCTGCTTGGTCGTTAGTCTTGGGGTATTCAAGGATGTGAAGTGTTGCTTTGTTCCTAGGATGGAAACATAGTCTTGGAACCTTTTGTCGGTGAACTGTGTCCCGTTATCAGTGACGAGGACTTGAGCTATTCTGAATCGGGCGAGGATATTCCTTTTGTAAAATTAGAGTATATTTTGAGTTGTGATTTTGGCGAAGTCTTTGGCCTCGATCGACTTTGTTAAGTAATCGAACCTGATGATTAGGTATTTGTTCTAGTAAGATCTTGTTACGAAGGGCCCGAGTATGTCCATCCCCCACCATGCGAAAGGCCATAGGGAAGTCAAGGTCATGAGTACGTTTGGAGGAGCTAAGTGCATGTCACCATGCCTTTAGCATTTGTCGCATTTCTTGACGTGCTCTTTCGCATCGTGTTGCATCGTTGGCCAGTAGTAGCCCGCCCGCAGGGCCTTTCGTGCCAGGGATCTCCCCCTGAGGTGTTGGGAATTTATTCTCTCGTGGATTTCTCTCAGGATGTCAAGGATCTTTTCCTCGTCGACGCACTATAGAAGTGGGATGGAGAATCCTTTCATGTAGAGTTTTCCTTCGATTAAGACGTATGAGCAAACCATTCTTTTGGCTGTCGAGGCCTCCTTCTAATTGACCGGTAGATCGTCCTTCGTGAGTAAGTTGTAAATCAGGGTCATCCAACAGTTGACATCGTCAATGACGTTTACATCGGGGGTACAGTTAGCTTCTCGAAGTTTGGGCGCGGGAAAATCTCTTGGATCACGAATTTATTGCCGCCATTCTTTCACGTGCTCACCAATTTAGATAATACGTATGCTTGCGTGGAACATGTTGGACATCCCAGGAGTCGAACTTATCCCTTTTTTCTTTAATGAGAGATAGGTGCTCAATGAGGTTGTCGTTCTTGACCTGGTATTCTCCTCGTACCTGGGATGCAACGTGTTGGGAATCAGTAAAGATTTTTACTTTCTTTTCCCTGAGGTCCTTAACCAGCCATAATCCTGCCAGGAATGCCTCATTTTCGGCCTGGTTATCGAAGTCGGGAAGGCTAGGGCCAACATAAATTCAATCAAAATGTCATCTTCATTCTCAAAAATGATACCCGCACCGCTGCCTTTGAATTGGAGGCTCCGTCCACAAAGATTGTCCACTTGTGGACACTGCTCGTCGGATTCGGTATGTGGGTCATCTCGGCGACGAAGTCGGCTAGGACTTGTGCCTTCAAGGCCTTTATTCTTTCATATTGGATATCTAACTCTGATAGCTCTAGGGACCATTTAAGCATTTGGCTGACCATGTTTGGGCGTTTGAGCAACTGCTTTATAGGTTGATTTGTTCGGACCTTATTGTGTGGGCGAGGAAGTAATGTCGTAACCTTCTTGCTGCGTTTATCAAGGTGACCTCAACCTTCTCGATCTGCTGATACCTGAGCTCGGGGCCCTGCAAGACCTTGCTCGTGAAGTAAATTGGTTTCTGTTGTTGACCGTTTCGCAGATGATGGTCACGTTGACCGCCTCGGTGGCTACATAAAAATCTAGGTAGAATGTCTCCTTTTATTGAGGTCAGGAAAGGACCGGTGGTTCAGAGAGGGCTCTTTAAAGATAGAACTTGGTCTATTCGCATTCCTCGATCCATTCGATTGCGGCTTCTTTTCGTAGTAGCTCGAAGAAAGGAAGTGTGTGATATGCAAACTTGGCGACGAAGCGAGATAGCAAGGTGAGCATCCCGTTGAGGGATTGGATGGATTTCTTCGACCTCGGGGTTGGGAATTCGGAAAACGCCCGACATTTGTCGGGGTTTCCCTCAATTCCTCGTTCTATGAGGTAGAAGCTGAGGAACTTCCATGTTCGTACCCCGAAAGTTCATTTTTCAGGATTGAACCTCATTTTTCATTTTCACGCCTGCTAGAAGACTTTTCTAAGGTGGAAGGCATGATCAGACTCCTCGTAGAATTTTACGATCATGTCGTCCATGAAGACCTTGAGCATGTCCTCGATCTCTTCTCGGAAGACTTTGTTCAGCATGTGTTGGTATGTAGCTCTGACATTCTTCAGCCCGAAGGGCATGACGTTATAGAAGTAATTGCCCGACCCGGTAATGAAAGTCGTGTGTCGCTTATCTGTTCCCGACATGGGGATCTGGTTGTATCTACTGTACGCGTCCATGAAGGATAGAAGTTTGAAACCTGCATAATTGTCTACCAGTTTTTCAATGTTAGGTAAAGGAAAATCATCTTTGGGACATGCCCTATTAAGATCGATATAATCAACGCACATTCACCATTTTTTGTTATTTTTCTTAACAAAAACTACATTAGAGAGCCAGGTTACGTACTGGGCTTCGAAAATAAAATTTTCCTCTAAGAGGTCTTTTACAGCCTGCTCATCAGGCTTCGCTTTCTCGGGAGAATGCTTGCGCATACACAGTGCTACGTCCTTAATGGCCAGATCTATAGCTAGTTGGTGGCAGGAGACCTCGAGGTCGAGTCTGGGAATCTTGGTAGCGCTCCACTCAAATAAGTATGCATTATCTCGAGAGTTTTTCCTTTATTGTCGATGGGAGACTGGATTCAATTTCACGCTTCAATCGGGGTCATCGTCGAGAGGGATAAGCTCAAAATATCCATCTAGGATTGGTCGAACTAGATGAGCTGGTGCCTGTTTGCTGGCAGGGGTCTGGGTGGTCTCATCTTGTACGTCATCTTCTCCGAGACGACAATTGAGGTCAATGAAGTTGATTCGATGAGGCGGGTTCTGCTCTTCGACCTGTGGTTTCTTGTTACCTTTGGTGGTTGCGTTGATCACTGCTTGTATTCTGATGATTGCATCGAAGCATCTTCTGGCCGCCTCGATGTCACCATGTAGTGTGACTATGGTTAGTTCGGCTAGCGTTGGTCGACCAAGAATGCAGTTGTACAAGGATGTGCAATCTATCACCATGAATTGAACTTTGACTTCTCTGGCGGTCTCGTTCTCCTTGAACAAGATGAGGAGTTCCAGGTATCCCCACCGCCTTGTGGTCACCCTATTAAATACCTAGAGGTCGGATCCCACGTATGGGGATAAATTCTTTTCGCCAGGCTTGAGGATGTTGAACAAGTGGGTGTACATGATGTCGACGGAGCTGCCCTGATCGACTAGGATGTAGCAGACATCGAAGCGTGCCATTTTTCCCTTATCAGTAGAGGGATGCTCGAGTTGGGATATCCTCCAGGGAATTCCTTAAGGTAGAAGGAGATGGGGTTAGACTTCCCTTGAGATCTGGTCAGAGATGCCAGCTGGTCGAGTGTGGTCAGCAGGAGTTCGTCAAATTACTGAAATTACGGCGTTCTCGTTGTTCATCCCGCCACCAGATATTACCAAGGTTGTTGGGGAATTTTCCTGGGGACCGTGGGCAGCCAGATAGGCTTTTGTGTGTGCGTCGGGGAGGGGGAAGTCTTCAGGTCGAGATACGCAAATGGCTATTGGAAAAGGAGATTCGTCGGGTGGAGTGTCTTCGCGACCCCTCTTCGAGTTGTGGTCCTCGTGTCGGGGGGTCACTCCTCTTAGTGTACTACTTGAGGTGGCCATCCTTTATCAATATCTTGATTGCATACTTCAGGTGAACACGGTCTTATATCACATGCTCGTGGCTTATGTGAAAACGATAGTATTTAGAGTTGTCAGTGTTAGGCTTGGGTGTCGTTGGTTTGGGGAACCTCACCATGCCCTACTTGAATTCTGAATTGACACATTAGGCGAGGATACACCTGCGGGGAGTGTTAAGCAATGTGTATTCAGAGAAGTGCCCAACTGTACCTCTGCCTTCGCGAACCTCGCGAGGTTTGTCATCTTTCCGCCTCTCCCCTGTATGGAGAGGAGCGGTATATTCGTATATTTGGGACTTTTTGTCTCATCTTGGTTGCAACTGCTCCTGACATTATGAGTGACTTGCTTTTCTTCGTGCCTAATGTATGCCTGAGCTTTATGTAGAAGTTCGTCTAAAGAGTGGGGAGGCTCGATCCCGACTACTCTATTGAGTTTGCTGTCGGGGAGAAGTCCCTTCTCGAGGAGATATTTTTTCATGTAGATGGTCGTATCTACCTCGACGGCCTCCTGGTTGAATCGTTCGATGTAAGAACGCAACGTTTCATTTTTTCCCTGGATGGTGGCCTCAAGTGTTGCCTTTGTCTTTGGGTGACGCCGAGACGCTGTAAAGTGTCTTGTGTATGTTGACCTCAGGCTTCTCCAGGAAGTGATGGATTCTGGAGCCAAGCTTTTGTACGATGCAATGACCCCCTTTCTGAGTGTTGTGGAGAACAATATGCATTGACGTTTCCGCCGATATCATTGTGGTAGTCGAGCATGGCATTGATGTTATCAACGTGGTCGTCTGGGTCGGTAGTCCCGTCGTACGTTTAGAGGTTAGGGGGTTTCCCCATGCCCGCGGGAGCCGGGTCTCCATGATGGCTCGAGAAAGTGGGCAGCGCGGGTCCTTCTCGTCGCTCTTCAGGGGTGAGTGATTCTCGTCCCTAGGGCTTTGGTCACGGCGGGGGTGATACCCTTGGTCGGCTGGTGGTCTGCTCGGGGCATCCTCTAGCTTTTCTCTTCTTGGATTCTAAGGAACGTCGTCCCCGGCGAGAAGGGGTGCGACCGCGCTTCTTGGCGGCCTCTGGCTGAGATCTCTCCAGCTGAGGTCCGTGCCTGTGACCGTAGGGAGAGGTGGTGCGTAATCGTCGAGGTCTTCGCTAAGGAGAGTTGGTGCGACGGTCTGTTTCCAACAGGGTGATTCTCTCCTGTTATTGGAACAACATGAGATTTGTCTAGTTAAGAGCATTGGCCATGGCTATTATCGTCGAGTCGCCTTTGACTGGTATCGGGATAGGCTCGAAGGTGGTTGTTATGTGATGTCGTGCGGAGCCGTTGGTAGCTGGTTCAAACGACGGAGTGATAGTCTTTCCATCCCTGGAGTCGGCCTCGTGGACGACCCAGGGGATGCCAAAGTGAGAGTATGCTTATGGAGTAAGAGCTAATACATAAAAGGTAAGAGAATATAATACTTGACCCTCTAGTGAAATAGAGTTTTTATAGTGTGTCCCCAGCACTGGGCCAAGGTTCCTATCATTGGTTGGATCAGCTAGGACTAAGGGGGGGGGGGGGGGGTTGTGTAGGAGCGTTTAAAACCTAACACATGGTTTTGTTCCTGGTCCAACTGTTATGCAAGTCTAGGAGAGTATTGTGGAGGCAATTGACTGTAAGAGTGGAGCATGTGAGGGAGATGCTCTCCCCACGACCTCATTTGTTGGACTTTAGGCTTGCGCCCAACAGATGCCTGGTGCTTAACCTAGTCCAGAACATGTTGGACCAGACATCTGATGTGGTGGAATATAATAGATCTACAAAATGAAAAGTAGTTTGAGAGAGAGAATGAATAGAACGTCTAAAATGGAGGGTGTGTTGTTGTGTTCATTCTTTGTGTAATTTCTTATATCTTAAAATTATTTTATATCTTAAAATTAATTATTATAATAAAAAAAAACAAAGATAAGAATATATTCAGAGTACCTTCCATATTTCTAAAAGAACAGGAGCAAAAGGAAAAGTAGCTTCCATTCTTTGAGCAGACGGAACAGATGAATCAGGTGGAAAAACCATGAGTCAAGGCTGGCAGCTTCTACAAAGAAGTTCACATACTTTTGCTTTCCCCCAAACGCGCTTTTTTTTATTCCGTCACCACCCAACAAACACCTATTTATACAACATCGTACCCGTTATTCTCATCATCCACTTAATCACATTCACACTCACTTTTTTACTTTACTTAACAAATAGAATCTATAGCAACTTCATCTTAACACAATGAATCACAATGTCAATCAACAACAACAACAACAATCTCCTGGTAAGGTTTTATATACATTTATGCTATACTAATATATTGTTTGCTAGCAAGAATTATTATTTAATTAATCTAACTACTATTGTTGTTAATTAATTTTGAGCAGTGATTGCATATCCAGCAATGGATCAGAACAACCACCAAGTTGCTCCACCACCACCAATGGGTTACCCTACAAAAGATGATCCTCAACAAACTGTTCCAGTCAAAACAACTACCAGGGGTGATGGTTTCTGGGAAGGATGGTAAGATTAATAATACTGCTATATAATTAATATCTTATTTTAATTCATACTTAATTTTTAGTATCTGATTTTTCTTGTGTCTTTTTTGTTTGTAGTTGTGCTGGATTATGTTGCTGTTGTGCCATTGATTGTTGCCTCTGATTGAATATCATACAACTGGATTATTAGATATTTGCTTGTCCTTATAATTTTCCTGTTTTCCTTCCATTTGCCAAACTATTTATTTTGTACCTTACCTAATAAGAAAGAAACTTTGTTTCCTTGTACTTATGGATATTTAATTTCCATATCTAATTTTCTTTTTGTTGAAATCAAGAACCTTATGACATATTTATTTTCAATGTATTTTATAAAAATGAAATCAGAACTCTTCAAGTAAATTCAACTTTAAAGACAGTTTTTTGTTTAAAAATAATTTATGGAATTTATAAATAAATAAAAACTAATCAAGATTTTATCAATTTTAAATATATAGGATTTTAAATGATTTTATAAATTTATAAGATTTTAAATGAGTCAAATTATTTAAAGCAATTTGATAATTTCTTACAATAATTTCTACCATTATATTTTTAGCACACCCTTTTTATTTGTTAAAATTCAAATTCATATTTAAAATTATATCATATCTCATTATTCTATCAACAGAAATATCAGACTTGTTTCAACCATAGCATGCATTCAAATCGTCGTTGTTGGGTGTATATGTTGATCATATATAGCATTAAGAGTTCCCTTTGGAGAAACCTTTCCTTTTGGACAAGTGTTGGATCCTTTTGGTGAGAAACTCTAGTTCCTCATCATCTTTAACATCTTTATTATCTAAGGTCTTATCAATAGACTCCACTTTCTCATTTTGGACGGCTTTATCATTTTGTTGAATGAGAATATGGATTAAAAAACGGTCTATAAGGGGGTTAAATAGACTAATCCGTATTAAAAATAATTTTAAAATATTTTCAAACTAAATCAGTTTTATGGGCGTAAGTAAAAACAAAAATAGGATGGAAGTTTAGAAACTCATCAAGAGGATTTCTAACCAAGATATTAAAATGATGTCACTAGAGGAATAAATCTTTCAAAGACATAACTAAACAAGATAAATAAAGTTGCTTAATTCAAGAAATTTAAAAACATAACATAAAAGTACTTTGATCATAATTGAATTAACGATAATTCAATAGGTTTGGTGTATCACAAACTTATGCTTACGCAATAAACCACTATGATAAAAATATAAACTATATGACACACAAACAATGCTAGGATGAAAAACTTACATAACAAATGTACAAAATTATATATATATATATATAGAGAGAGAGAGAGAGAGAGAGAGAGAGAGAGAGAGAGAGAGTACACTGAGATATATAGTGGTTCGACAATTGTCCCCGCTCCGCCTTCCCCACTCTTCAATGGTCTTAAAAACCATAGGGAAATAATCACGTCTTCCACTATTTCAACAGTTAATATACAAGTATTTTGATACAATAAACTATTATCTATCTGAACACTAATGGCCACATTGCATTAGCCAATGCATATCTCAAATGATAATCCATTTTGTTGATGCAGATACTCAACTGCTAACATTCAAGATCCTCAACGATCTTGATCTAATAATCATGTTATCCACAATAACCGGCTCTAAGCTTCAATTTTGCAACATCCTTTCCTTGGATCCTCAAGACTTGTTTTAGTGATTTCCATTAGCAAGTAAAGACTGGATAACTCCCAACTTCGTTATGTGACTAATGACACTTTGTCATTGCGTAATATTTACGAGTATTTTTTTATGGAATCAATAAAATTTCAAGCAAGAGATGAGCTAAAATGATGAAGAAATGAAAAGAATAGCCAAAGGAAGGGAAATTGGGGAAGAAAAATTAAGAAGAAAAAACAAGAAAAACATCATGATTTGCCCATGGATTTCTTGAGATCGCAATGACCTCGTCGTGAGCATGGTGGAAAAGTATTGCAATTGTGATATTGCTCATTGTGATCGCGATGGTACGTGTGTCAAACACGTTTTAGCTATATAAGTATCGTGATCACAATAATCCTTACAATGGTTGCGATGTTAAACGTGTTAGACACGTTTTTTTTTTATGTTTAAAGAGAGAAAGATGTAACTTTTGCAAGGGTCAGAATTTGATAAGAGAAAGTGATGGCAAGGAATTGTATGACACGAATTTCTAGAGTTTTAGAGCCATTTGAGACATATTTCTTCATGGATTTTCATGTACTCTTCATTTAAACTCATGGTATTTCATTGTTTAACTATGAGTACTAGATTTCTCTTGATTTGATCTTAGATGAAGAACTTGATTTTACTTTGTTGGATCATATGATTGTTTGATGTTATTTGAATATTTTTATTATATAATTTCTATTCAATTTCTTTTATTCTTAATGCTCTTTATGTGTTGACGAGCGAGCAAAGTGAAATTAGATGAATAGAGATTATTAACCGTAAGTCTACCGATCAGAAATAGATTAATTGTTCACCTTAGTAATAAACAAGGAATAAGTAATTATAAGTTGCGGCTAGAGAACTAACGCATGTAGATCGCCTAGTTTTACTTAGAATTCTCCTAAGCAATTAGGGAATTGTAGTCTTAATGAGTGAGTTGTACATCAAGGAATTGAGTACAATGGTATTGTTATTCTACAGTCAAATTATAAAGTCAATTAGATTCAAGTAATGCACAATCATGAACAGAGTAAAATTAAGGGATTCAAATAACATCTAATCACTTTCTCATTATCGTATTTTTCCAACTTTTATTTGCGTAGTTATTTTTCGCAAACCAATATGAAAAATCCCCCGTGTTTACTTTAAATTGTACAATTACAACCTTGTTAAATTTGCAATCCTTCTGGAGACAGTCTTTATTTTATTACTTTGATTGTATTAGTACACTTGCTAAGAAAGTCATCAAGTTTCTGGCGTTGTTGTCAGAGATTGTTATTAATTTCAATAAGAAAATTTTTGTGCGACATTTTAATTTTAATTTAATTTAATTTTGTTATTGTTTATTGTTTATTTTTATTTTCTACTCTTGTTCAATTTTGTTTGGTGCAGTACTACAAAGGTGTTGTTTGTTTGTTTGTGGTAGGTTTGAATATGATATTTATATCGTTAGATTCAAAATTGAAAGAACATCACGAGCAATTCGAAAATAAAGCAGAGAAGAACTACAAGCTAAAGACCAAATATAATAAGAAATATAAGATATGGTTATTGCACCATGAAAAATAATGAAGGGTTGTTGTAGGAGGTCTGAGCTGGATAAATATCTTTATATTTTCAACCATCTAACCCTGTAACATTTTATATGAAAAATTATGTGCTTTCGAGTTTAAGAGACAACCCCTTCAATGGACAAGCTATCATAGATCCCTGGGAGCATTTGAATAAGTTTTATGAGAATTGTTCGATGTGCAAATTGTAAGTATGAGTGTGTAACCAAAGAGGGCGTGAATTAGATTTTAATAAATTTTACGTTTGTAAGCGGTGGTGCTTATGTTCTTATTTTTTCAGAATTATTTCAATGAACTTATGAAATAGGGTGCAAAAATATAAATTCAAATACCTAAATAACACAAGGATATATCCTAGTTCCCCTTTTCAACCAAGGGTACATCTAGCTCCCTCACACCCCGTGAGAGATGTTCTAATATGTTAGATCTTTGTATAAACCTTACCCCAAGACATTCTAACATAATAAAGAATCACACGAATTCCTTGATTTCACAAGCACCAAAACTATAGTGAACTTTGAATCACCCTGATTCAAAGATGTTTTTATAATAATCACCAAAACACTTTGATGATCACACCAAAAACTATGGTGTACAAAACAATACAAATTTTGAATAGAATTTGAATAATCTTTTCAACTTTGCTTGAGTTCCAAAATAAACATTTTTTCTTGTTTCTTCCATTTGAATACAATTCAAAGTATAATAATTTAAATGCTCTTGACAATGAATGAAACTTTTCAAAGATATGAATTTTCATGCTTATAGTTTCGTGATTTAAAGTAATGGATAATTCTAAAAACTCTTTTGAATTGTATGTAAAAATGATTAAAATTTTAAAGCTTTCAAACAACCAAAAAAACATAATAAATTAAAATTTTAAAAATTGGTTCAAACAGATGTGAATTGTGGCGGTTCCAAACTGCCACGGTTTACGAAAAACTACGTAAATTCAAATTTAAATGGCATAATGGATGTCCAATCCATCGATTGAATGGTGAAATCGATTATACTCAAGTAAAAATTATATTTTTTCTTTTTAAAATACTTGGAATGAAATTTTTGATGCATGAATATTTTGGAAACTTTATAGAAGAATATATGAATATTTTTTAGCACCTAAAGCTTATATACAATGAATTAACATTAATTACATTTCTTCGTGATCAAATGATCTTTTACTTCAACATCAAATAGATTTTTAAATCTTGATGATTGATTTAGATAAACTTCAACATTTTTCTTCTTTAATAAGCTTCATCAATCTTTGCCTTCATATTATTGTATTCATCAAAACTAAATCAAGATAGATGATGAACATCTTCTTCATAATCTCCCCCTTTTTATAATGACAAAACATATGCATGGGAAGTTTTTGATAAACACTTGATACTCCTCCTATATTGTATATTTACCACTTTACTTTTCAATTCATGCCCTGTTTTTGGTTCTTCAAAAAATTAGCAAAAAAAACCATACCTTTTCTCTCCGTTTTGACATTATCAAAAATAAAAAGAGTAAAATCCAAAGAAACATAATATATAAGGGAATGATACAATAGATATACAAATACTTATCTTTCTCATAAATATATGATTTCAACGATAACATAAATGTTAATGTTCCTCAAACCATCTTTAATCAAATGAAACTTTAGATCTATCATATCACATGGTCTTGTATCTTAAAAGACCAATCTTAATTTGGTAATACTAGCATATGCCCTTCAAGTACCTACAAAAAAAAATTAATAGTATTTTCTAGATACCCAATATTCTCTTGATCCTCTTGGATTAGTTCTCTTTTTAACCCACACATAATTTTCATTCGTATACCAAAAGTTTTAAAATAACATGCATTGGTGGTATGGCCTTTCAAATTACAATAAAAACATGTATGTATCTTGTTAGGCATATTTTTATGATTATATAAGTAATTCTTGATATATCCCTTTCTAGGATGCACACTATGACATTATTTTATAAATTGTACATTGTTACAAGTATTGATAGATTTGACAAAGATAGTTAGACATCTTGATTTGACTAGAATTTTTAATTTTAGAAAATCCTAGACCACTTTTATCATTCACATATCTTTAATTACTTATAAAATTATCCAAATCATTTTTCCTTTTTCATACTTGCAAATTTCTTGATTTTGATCAAAAAATTTAGTTTCAAGAAAAACACATTTATTACATGTTGAAGAACTAATATGAATGTCAAGTTTTGCTTTAATTTTATCTAACTCTTTGTGCATGTCATTAGATTTATTTCTAAAGAAGAAATAATTTTCTTTTGCTTAGAATTTAGTTTAGAAAGCTTTAAAAATCATCATACAAATAATTAAAAGCATCATACAATTTATCATAAAAATGCTTATTAATTAAGTCAAAATAACTAACCTCATCATCATCGGGGACGGAGTCATATATACTATTGTATAGTCATATGCCCCTACTAATGTTTCAATTATATATTAATAGATAATATTCACATGTTTCTATCATATTATAATATATAATATTCACAATTAAATATTTGTTGTGCCCTATGCATTGTTGCGTTGTTTTCCATAAGAAAAATGTACAATTGAATACAATAATATTATAAGTTAATTGTTTGATACAATTGAATATAATAATATTACAAGTTAATTCTCCAAACAACAAATAATTAGTACAACATACATGCACAATCTATTATATAACACTCAATTGAATATATATTTTTTAAAGGTCAACTGAAAATATTTCTAAAGCAAAGTAATCAGACTCTTATTTATTTATTTATTTTAAAATTAGTGAAATTGAAATCTTGTTGAAATCACAAATATATTATGTCCATATTTTAATAGATTATGAATATTAATTTATATATTATAATTTTTAATTTTTTTAATAAAAAAATCATAGTAGTAATACTATATTATATTTTTTAAATTATTTTATATTTAATATAGGTTATAAATTTTTTTTTTATAAAATCATTATAATAGTATTTTTATTTTTTATTTTTTTAAAGTACATATTTAATACTTAGTCATATATCGTAATTTGAATAGAATTTAATAATATCCATATGTTAATAAATGAAAAAATAACACATTTATTCAATTGTATTTTGTTTGTGAATTTTATTAAAAGTAATTTGATAAAGGGACACATTGATGAAAAATACTTTAATATATATGTATAATTGTTGTATAGCTAAATTATTTAATTTATATATATATATATATATATATATATATATATATATATATATATATATATATATATATATATATATATATATATATATATATATATATATATATATATATATATATATATATATATATATATAATGCCTTTGCATTCTAAATTTTTTAACTCCGTCCCTATTCATCATCATCGGAGTAACGTGAAACCATGAAAGATAGATGATTTTGTTCTTTATTTTTCAGATTTTGTACTCACTTCCATGTCTTCACATGCGCTATATTCCATTTTTACTTTTTATCCTTCCTGTTGTTGAAATCCAAGATTTCCCATATTTCCTTTGTTGTTTTGCAATAACCAACCAAAAGAAATCCTCCATCCCTAAAATAGATGCAATAAATTTTTTAACCTTTTGGTCAAGTAGAATTTTTTTGTTGTCTTCTTCATTCCATTTTTTGTTTTGACTGACTTGCACCATTAATAATTGTAGTATGAATGAAAGCACCATTTTTTTCTTACAAAATCCCATACTTCTATACCTTGTTCTTCTAAAAAATATTGCATTCTAATCTTTCAAATATCGTAGCATTAACGGTAAAACTTAGTGGCATTTTAATGTTTGATCCTTTTCCTTAGAAATGTTTTGTGGATGTCACAGTTTACGAACCAGTGTGTTGTTTCAGAAATAGTAAAATTGCAACGTTTTCAAACTGGCACAATAAACCAGAATAAATTCAAATTTTAAATATTGGTTCAAACAACTATGAATTAGTTATAAAAACTAAGTAAATTCAAATATAAATGGCATAATGGATGTCCAATCGATTAGTTAAATAGTACAATCGGTTGTACTCAAGTAAAATTTGATTTTGTTTTTTTTACTTTTTAAAATACTTGGAATGAAATATTTTGATGCATGAATGTTTTGAAAACTTTATAGAAGAATAGATGAAGATTTTTTAGCACCTAAAACTTATATATATAGAATGAATTGACATTGAATACCTTTCTTCATGATCAAATCCTATTTACTTCAACATCCAATGGCTTTTGAAATCTTTATAATTTATTTAGATATACTTCAACATTTTTCTTCTTTGATAAGATTTATCAATCTTTGCCTTCATATTTTTATCTTCATCAAAACTAAATCAATATAAACGATGAACATCTTTTTTCACACAAGTTGAATGATGTGACCGAAAATCCGATAAAATTACGATTTTTTATTTTTCTTTGAAGGTCGAGCATAGGATTGGTTGTAGTACATCCAAAATGGTACATTACATACTTGGAAGGAATTAGAAGACAAATATTTAGAGGTATTTCTCTATTGCTCAATTTTTGGAGAGGCAGGTTGAAATCTCAAATTTTGATCAAGGTAATTCCGAGTCATTATTTGATGCATGTGAGGGATTCAAGTTGTTACTCCGAATAATACTGAATCATAATATGAGTCCAATTGAACATATGCAACATTACACTAGAGGTATAAAAGCTCAAGTAAGAACGCTTTTGGATGCCTCGGTTGGAGGTACCATAAACACTAATACAAAAGAAGAGGTGAAAGAGTTTGAAAGAATGTTCTAGTATGGATATCACTCAATAAGTATCCAAACAATTAAACCAAAGGGTGTACTTGAAGTAGATTCAAATTCAAAAATATTAGTCCAAATTTAGGTCATTTTTAAATAATTAGTTGCAGTCGTTATTGTTTTAGAAAATGTTAGCCAGGTTCAGACACTACAATGTGATTTTTGTGGGCAAGGACATGCTAATGGCAAATGTGTTCTAGAGAGATATACAGAAGAATCATACTATGATAGAAATTTCCAAACAGGTAACCCTTATTCTGATACTCATGATGGGTTGAAATGATCAAGCTGAGGAATTATATGATATACGATCGACAACCTGAAAAATGAGAGTTGCAAAGTCATTGAGCTGAAAAAATAGAGTGGTACCTTCAAACCCAAAGGTTACTGATGAGAAAAAAGATCAAAGTGAGGGTGAGAAAAAGATGGAAAAAGAGGTTATAGTTGAAAAAGTGGTTGGAAAAATATCAGAGGTAGAAAAAGGGAGAAAACAAGTGAAACTCAATTTAGGGGGCTTACCATTGAAAATTTCATTAATTGAAACTCTCCGTTGAGACGAACCAAGAAACATATCATGAATGAACCAAACACAAAGCTACCTGATTACATTAAACTACCTTACCTGATCTTGAGAAAAAAAACCAAAGAAGGAAATGGAAGTGGGTCGATTCAAAATGTTTATGGAAATGCTGACAAAAATACAGGTTACCATTTTATTCTGCGAAGCTCTCGAACAAATGCTACTTTATGCTAAATTAATGAAAGAGATCTTATCGGGAAAACGTAAATTGAAGTACGACGAGAATATTTCTTTGGTGGAAAAGTGAAATGCAATAATCGAACAAAAGTCTCCAAGCAAACTCATGGATCGATGTAGTTTTATTATTCCTTTTTCTACTAGTTCACTAACTATTGGCCGTTCTTTGTGTGATTTAGGACCTAACATTACTATGGTGCAACTTTCCATGATGAGAACATTAAATTATGGTGAACCAAAGCCAACTTAGATGAATTTGACATTAGCATATCATTTTATTACTTATTCTTATGGATTTCTTGAATGTGTACTTTTTAGAGTCCTTGATTTGTTGTTTCTAGCGAATGTAGTTATTCTTGATATTCCAAAAGACCCTGAAACACCCTTAATTTTAGGTAGACCATTCTTAGAAACAGGTAGAGTTCTAATTGATATGGAATTAGGAGAATTAATTTTGAGATTCAACAAAGAAAATGGAAGATATAGGTCAAGTAGAATCCTCATTGCTACAAATTTGAGGCAGTGGAAGATATAGGTCAAGGAATGTCAAAAAAAGATCAAAAATCTAATATCCTTGAGAAAAAAGATCCCCATCCAAATCTGAAGCATGTTCTCTTGAGAAAACAACCAAGACCGTCTGATCGAACTTAAAGTCCTTCACCTAGTTTGAAAATAGAGAGGGAGAGAGAGAGAGAGAGAGAGAGAGAAACTTAAAAGAGTGTTGATAAAGGACCGGGGAACACGTGTCTAGAACACATGTAATCTAAAGGGGATAAATACAACTAAATTCACGCACAAGATGAAGTTTGAATTCAAACCAATTAGATATACTAATACAAGTCTGAAGGAAGAACCTGATGAGAGATAGAAACGGTAAAGCTAAGGACCTTATATAAGAGTTGTGTGGGAGGCTGATGGAAAATTCTAGCAAGTGTACTAGTATCACTAAACTAATAAATAAAATTCATCTCCACAAGGATTGCGAATTTTAACAAGGTAACTATGTGTAACTTAAAGTAAAAAATAATTGGGGGGGGGGGGGTTCAAGGTTGATTTGGTTCACAAATAAAGCGAGAAAATACTTGGAGTAACATTTAATAACTAAAGGAGATTAGATATTCTTTCTACTCCCCTACTCATACTTGTTGATGAACTGTGCATTAATCAAATTTGTAATATGTAAAAATATTACAACAAATTAACATGAATGCACTCAATTTCTTGGTGTACAACTCACTAGTCTACACAATAATTCCCTAATTCCTTAGGCCAATTGAGAGTTAAATTAGGTGTTCCATGTTCTTTAATTCAAAAGCCACAACTTCTATTTACATGTACCTAGTTAATTACAAAGTTGAGTAATTTCCATAGATCCGATCAATAGACTAACAATCATAAAATCCCTAATCATCTAAATTCGATTCAAGCATTCGTCAATACATAAAATGGAATGAACACAAGAACATATAAATAATAACAATAAAATAAAATAATTCGATTAACATCAAACAAGCATATGATCCAGCAAGTACAAGCAAGTTTGTCATAAAAGACCTAATCTAAGGAATCTAGCTACTCTTAGTGAATATACAAAATACCATGAGTTTAGATGGAGAGAACATGAAAATCAAGGAATATAAAGGTCTTCAATGGCTTCCAAAACCCTCAAAATCGTCACTTTAGTATCTCAAATTGTCATTTTCTCTATCCAAATCCTTAAACCCAAACAGTACACAAAAAGCCCTATTTATAGTAATGTCTATGTGTTAGAGTGGCGCAACATCGTACCTCGATGGCTTTCAATGCGCCACGATGAGACCTTTATCATGTTATAATGGTATATATCACGTGTGTGGGAATTTCAAGGGCCAAAGCTTTTTTTTCTTCTATTTTTCTCCAAAATATTTAAGTCCAATATTTTCCACTCTCAGTGGTTTTGCTCCATTCTTCACCGTGTGACATGACTTTTGCTCATTATTTCAATGATTTCATCCAAATTTGCTGATAAAAATCACTAATGATGATTGTCATCACA
Organism: Lathyrus aphaca; assembly: GCA_963966055.1. NCBI lineage: Eukaryota > Viridiplantae > Streptophyta > Magnoliopsida > Fabales > Fabaceae > Lathyrus > Lathyrus aphaca. The sequence goes on from OZ014519.1 coordinate 623,918,081, forward strand.
AGCCAAACTTACTTTGTTGCTTGTCCTCAAATAACTTGTCTACACACTGATATTTTCATCATAATTAAAATGCTTAGCCTTACCAATGAACGCCACCTTTCATATTTTTCTTATCAACACTTTTGCTCCCTGTTTGAATCTAAGTAATTCAAAAAAATTATTTTGAACATACATGTATACAACTTGTCTCTCATCTCACATATATGCACTCAATTTGACAATGTAATCACACAATTTATGTACAAAGGCATTTAACACTATGTAAAGTTTCTAACTGAATTAATCAAATTCATATCTAAACACATACTTTTGAGGTCTTTTCAAGGTTGTAATGTGGCTTATATCAGTGTAGGATAATTTAGGATGGTAGGCTTAAACCTTTAGAGTTAGGTACCTAGTTTTCCATTTGTTATCAAAATCCTTCCATATCACTCTTTTTTTATTCGCTTGGTACTAAAGAATTCATTAATTTGGCCCTTTTTTCTCTTTCCTTTTCACACACAAATTTTGAAGAAGCTATTTTTAACTTCTTGTTTTTCCCGTTCTTTCTTTTTAACCAATTTTCTACCATAACCCCAAAATTAAATGTTGCTAACTTCCAAGAGCAACCCTAAAATTATTATTTTGAATCAGACAAGGAAACTAATAATTTCTATCTAACTCCAAATAGGGTGGAAAGTTTTAATATTTCAAGTCAAATGGCTATATAACATGGTTATGTCACTAAAATATAGGTTATGGCTCAAAGTGGTTGGCAAAGGATATATTCATATTAAAGTAAGGGGGCTTAAAAAGGTTCAGAGTATTCACAAACAAATTCCTTACTGTGTATTTATCAGATCAATAGACTCAAATTAGAAATAATTTACATTCTAGAAAATTACTAATGTACAGATACTCTCCTAAGAAACAAAAGTGAACATGGAAATATTTGGATCAAGCCTTACATGCTAAGTGAGATTTAGAATAAATAGTTGGCTTCCCTTTTCTTCTTAAACTTTTAATCTGCAAGGGAACTTCCATGATGATCACTTTGTTCATTCTTTTTCTGGTGACTTTTTCTTTTCTTTTTCATGATGGCAGTGTGTAAACACCCCAAATTTGCCCTCACCTATTCACACCATGGCTTGTGATCATTCTCATATGCATAGACACAATCATATCATCTCACATCTCATTTTTGATTCACTGCATAGTTTCTAAGGCATCTGCACCTAGGGTTTGTGATCTGAGCAATCCAAAAGCTTCTTGAGCCATTCCAAAGGCCACCAATCACTTCAAAGGGATCCACATGTGTTCTTATATCATGTTACATCCTCTCAAAGTCAAGATTTCAAAAGAATCACAAGAACTAGGGTTTGAATGGATGCAGAGCCAGGATAGACACCCAAAATTAGGGTTTTGGTTTCAGAGGCCATAACTCCAAATTTTTTTGGTCATTCTTGTTTCCATTGGTCTCTATATGGTATAGGGAGTATGCATATCAATTTTCATGAAGAAATTCCATGGGGAAGTCATCTGATCAAAGGTTGACTTTATGGACAAGTCAGTGCAAAATCAGGGCATCTGAGGCCCCCAATGACCCAACCAATGGGTGATCTTCATCATTTTGAGTGTATATGATCTTTATTTGATCATGAAAGAAGGTTGAAGTTTACAAAAATCAATAATTTGGGGTTTTTGCAAAAGTTGACTTTTTGGGCATAGTTGACTTTTCAAGAATGCTTCATTTTAGGTCATTTTTCAAGCCTTGATTCTTGATCCAAAAATGCTTCAAATGGAAAAACTTTGGTCATGAAAGTTGTAGATTACATCTTTCCCTTTTCAAAAAGTACAAGAACATGATCAAACTCTTCTTGGATCAAAAGTTATGGTGTGACAAAGTTGGCCAAAATCATTGATTTTCAAGGCATGCCTCAAATGAGAATTTTGCAAAACCATGAACCAATGCCTTTTGTAACCTCTAGTTCATTTCAAACCAGCACACAAACATTCTATAAGTCATAAAAATCAGAATTGAACCAAGAATGCTCATGTATTATGGTTTGTGGGTTAAGGAAATCACATGTGAACCATAAAGCAACAACTTGCAAAACTCATGATCATTCTTTCCCCCACTTGCTGCATTGGTTACTGCACTTTGCTAGCCCTTCCCCTCACCCTTGCTGCATAGCCCATGCCTTGTACTAAGCCTAGAACCACACCATACTTCTCTTACACAAAAGGTGGACTTTGAGCAAAAGCAAACTTACCTATCACAGCAGGCCATGTCACATCATCCAGCCAATTGGATTAGTTTATACTTTTCATTTGCAAACCATTTTCACATACCAGGCAAGGCTGAAACTCTCTCATCCATCACATACACAAAACTCACCATTTTGCAAATTGCTTCGAATCTGCCTCCACAAGCTTCAAACATCCAAATCATTTCCACACATCATCTCACCTTATCTTGCTGAGTAGAAACCACCAAAGTTCAAGCCTGAAACCAGCCTGAACTGAGCTTCACCATTCCTCACCCTCAAAACTAGAACTCTTCGAATCCCTTTATCCAGCCATCAAACACATCATCTTTCTTCACCAACAAGTCAAGCATACCTAAAGGAGCAGGAATCCACCATTGGAATGGCCTGAAACCTCCCCATTCCTGACTGTGCTATCTGCTACACCAGAACTGGTCCTCACAAATCAGTCATCCACAAGAGCTTTGAAGCCTTCCATTAGCATCAGGGGATACAAGGAAGTCCATTTGCACGCAAGGAAAGCTCTGGAAGCTCAGTTGTGAAGCTTTCCAGCTCAGGTATGATCATGGAAACTTTTCTCTCAAAGCTTGATTTTTGAGTTACAAATTGATTATTCATGTCTTGCTGGTCATGGGGTTGGTTTCAGAATCAAAAATGAGTGAAAATTGAGCTTGTATGGTCCCTCTGAATTTTTGCCCGTGAATTTCATTTCTTTCGATTCGTTTGATTCATGATGCATAAATGATGTTTGAGCATGGATTCGTGTCCTAGGATGTTAGAGGATCACTTAGGGATGTTTAATTTGTGGAATAGATGCCTGAAACGTGTTCTAGGGTTTTTGTGTAGCCGGAGAAGATGACCGGAGCCTCCCTCCGGTCACCTGAATGTAGTTATGCCCTAATCCTTGTCATTAAGCCAGTTTGAATCTTGGGCGTTAGATTAGGTTGACTGTTTGACTTCGCGCGTGAGTGAGTGGTCCAGATCTGTTTGCTTAGCCCTAATCCACGTGTTTAGTTTAATTAATCCATAATTAAATTAATTTGATCAGAATCAACCACAGCCACTGGATCTGGCGCCAGTCAACGCATTCAAACCCAGGGCTCATCTCATCCCTCCATTCTGTTTACTTTCATTTTATTTATTTTAATTTCATTTCTTTTCCATTTAATTTGCACAATTAATTTAAAATAGTAAAAAGTCTTAAAAAATTATGAAACTTTTTCTCTTAAGTTTTATTATTTTTCATGACACAAAAATATTTTCATTTTTATTTTTATCATTAAAAAAGTATTTTTAAATATTTAAAAGATTATTTTTAATTGATTAATGGAAATTAATTTATTAAAAATGCTTTTAGGTATTTAAAAATCACAAAAAAATTCATGAAATGTTCTAAGACATTTAAAAACATTGTCCAACCTTCAAACCAAATTTCTTTTTTGATCTTGATGCATTTTGAGAAATTTTCATTGAATTAAAATCATTTTTATGCATTATTTTGATCCTAAGTTCAAAAATTCATTTCTGCCTATCCATGAGGAGTTGGACATTGATTCTTCTTGCATTGCATTGTGTTTGGCATGTAGTTTTTGAGATAAAATGGTCATGATTTGATTTTGCATTTTTCATTTGTTTGGCATTTTTTTGTTTAGGAACCCTAAAAACCCTAATAACTTAGAAAAATCATAACTTGAGATTGGTTAAGAGTTGAGACCTCCCCTTTGAACATTGGTTTAGTATAGGGATAGGGATCCTTTGAGTGGCATTTTCCATTTTTTATCTTAGGGTTTGCTTCTGTTTTTGGTTTTTGTTTGATGTTTGATCCATAAACCCTAATTTGGGCTTCCATTTGCATCCTTCTTGCATTCTCTTGCATAACATGCCTTGCCATGACATTTCAAGCATCCATGAGATTCATTTGACATCATAAGACATATAGAAAGCATGTTTGATCATTGCATCTTGCATTGGCCATGTCATTTGCCTTGTATGCTTCATAACTTATCATGTATGTTCATGGTTCCTAGCTTGCATCATTTGCATCCATGATCTTGTATGAACATCTCCATGCCTTGCCTCATGTTTGCAGCATCCCATAGCATCATTATCATCATCAACATGTTTCTGGTTTTGTCTTGCATCATGCCATTTCATCCCATTTTGCATTGCATTGCATTTCTTGCTAATATTTCAGGCGGTAAGTAAACTTGAGAAGTGAATTTGCCTTCACTTCTCATAACTTTTCTTCTCATCTCTCTTGCATCCATTGCTGCATTCTTATATGTGTTTGAGTTTGAGTTTGCTCATCCTTGTTCCTCCCACTTTCTTTCTCCAAGTGACTTGACTTCTTGAATGAAGCAAGTCACTTTGCTTCTCTTGATCCTGTTCATCTGCTTCCTGGTGGTTCCATTGAAGATTGTTCTTGTAAACCTCACAAACCTTAGGAACAACCAAGCATGACAATGAATTAGGGTTTTGATTAGTCTCCCCTCTTAGTTTTACCTTTGTGTCTCTTTTGAGTCTTCTCTTCTCATCTCATAATCAGGGACTAAACCCTAAAGGCTTTAAGGCTTTGTGATTAAGCTTATGCCTGCATCCTTCTATTAGGATGGAGTGTATAACTTTAATCCTAAGTGTTAAACCCTTAATGTATTTAAATCTCTTAATCAATCCACATAATAATCATCAAGACATCACACTTGTAACTTGGGCCTTGCATTAGGGTTCTAATTCTTCCTTAATTGGTTAAGAAGGACTAACCCTAGTGTTAATGGACAAGTCCCCCTCAAGTTGTCTTACAAATCATAAAAATCACTTCTTCATCATACCATTAAACAAAATCCACTTAATCAAAGGCTTGTTTTGTCATGAGTTTAATCCCTAATCATGGATTAAGTTGAGGAGTTTTCCTCAGCTTAAACATTCTCATCTATTATCCTTCTATTAGGATGGTGTAATGAGTCTGTTTAATCCTCGATTATGGCTTAACCTCATTACTCAACACTAAACAAAGATACCAAAAACATCTAAATAATCACAAGTAGGTCAATAATCTTAATCCTACACCAAAGGTGATTAAGTGTGAGAAGCTGACTTCACACTTAAGGTATTCTCATTACCCCTAATCAGAGGGAAGATGTGATGAGTTTACTAAATCCGTTGGTTTAGGCTTAAGCTCATTAACTTATGAAAAACTTTCAAAAGCAATAAAAGACTGAAAACTCAAAAAAAACAAACAATAATCGTCTCCTCCGGGATTCTTTTCTCATCTCACTCACTCATAAACGAGAACTTGCTTCTTCCGTCTAATGCAAGACAGTTTGCATCTGTGCCAGACAGATCATGCACTTGAGCATAGGCAAGCAAGCAGTTCACAAGTCAATTCATCTTTCAGTCTCTTTGGGTCGAACTACGGTGTTCTGACTTCCTCATTGCACGAGAGGATACATAGGCATAACTCAACAGTTATCGAACAAAAGTCTCTGTATATCCCCCCTCTTTCCAGCATTATTCTTTTAGCCTCATGATCTTGAGCATCTTATTCCTGTTCTTACACTGACACTGTATATTTATCACACTTCACTTCTCATACACTGACACCTGTACATTCTTTTCCAGCTATTTCATACACAAATTGCACTGACACTACCCCTTTAAAACACAAATCTTTTAAGCGTGGATCCCGTCGAGTACGACGGACAATCTGGGTGCTAATACCTTCCCAGGTTGTAACCAACCCCCTTTCTCAGTCTCTCTGGTTCGCAACCGTCTTATCCATCTTTTCTTAGGTTTATGCAGCATTACCTTTCCTCCGGGATAAAAATGCCTAGCTGGCGACTCTATTCATCTCCAGTGAGTTCACGACTGTGTGTCCTCGCATCCCCCTTTCGCCGACCGTTCGCGTCTGTACCCCATTTGACCCGGCTCCATTTGGTGGGAGCGACAGCTTGGCGACTCTGCTGGGGACCCTTATACTGTAGCCAGGGCTTCTGGTTCTTTTTGTGGGTTCCTCCTAGCGCTTGATTGATTTGTGTTTACTGGGGTGTTACGTGCTTATTTGTGCTTGTATATTTATTTTTGTTTATTGCTTTATGTACAGTTGCTTTACTGTTTTCTTTATTGCTTTGCATATTATCATATTTGTCATACTGTGCTGCTGGCTGGATCTGTTGTTTGCTTTGGTGGGTGGGTGATTCATTGAGAGTTAAGGTCCTATACCTGGGACCTGAGTGACACCTAGGCTAGAGTGAATCATATTCTTTCCCATTCCATTTCGGTCTGGTGCGGGAATATGAAACACGGTTCAGATGTGGGTTTCTTCTTGAGAACTCTGTGTTGCAGATTTCCTGCAATGCTAGGGCTATCTGGGAAGCCTGCTAAGTCTGGATGACCTTTTAGTATTGACCTTCAGAAACTGAGGTGAATTAGAGGAGGAATTGTTATGGTTATTGTAAACACTGTACCTCTGGGTTAGAAGTGTTTACACTTCTCATAACTGATCCAAGTCTGAGGATCCTTGTTTTAGAACACCACCTGTGAGGGGGTTGGGCTGTTTACAGGTTTGCAGGTACCTTGACCTCAGAATACCCTGTTACTTTGATTTTGTTAAGAATACTCCATGTTGGACAGTTCTTGTGATTCTAAACCCTGGACTTGTGGCTCTTTATTTGAGTCCCCCACCCTGGTTACTGGATTTATAGACCTCCATCTGGATTTCTTACACACATGGACTTATATCAGAGCATTTTGATCAGATCCAGCTCAGTCACAAACCCTTGCATATCATTTGCATACATAATCATTGCATCATATTAACATTTGCTTATTTGTGTTTCAGGGCATCCATCTTCATCTGGTTTTGGTTTTGACCCCATCTTCAGTATTGACCTGTCTCCATCAGCACTTGCTTCAGCTGTCAGCCATATACTTCAGTTACTTGCACTAGCCAATCAGTGGCCCTTCTCTTCAGTATCTTCATCAGCACTTGTCTCTACTCAGTCTCAACATCATGGCTCCAAAGAAAAGCAACATCACTTACCACTTCTTCCAGCCAGAGTTATCTGACATCAGGAGGATTCAAACCCTGATCACTCCAGACCATGTACCTTTGTTCAGGGAGCACCATGGAGATGTACTTGATATGGTTATGGATCTGGACCCCTCACAGAGAAGCCTGATCCACACTTGCCTCCAGTTTTATGATCCCCCACTAAGATGTTTTACTTTCCAGGATTTTCAGATGGGGCCCTTATTGGAAGAATACTCATCATTGGTTGGTATACCTATCAGGAGAGAAACCCCTTTCAATCCTGAGATGGCCTTCCCAAGTAATGAGGGGATAGCCAAAGCTTTGCACTTGGAACCAGTCTTGATTGGGCAGCATATGACATCTAAAGCTGGAATCTCTGGTTTTCATCTAGATTTCCTAATTTCTCAAGCTAGTCTGAAGGCCTCCCTGGGTGATTGGAAAGCAGTTTGTGCCTTGTTGGCCCTGAGTGTATTTGGGATTGTATTGTTTGCAGATGAGCCTCGGTTCATTAGTAAGAATGCAATCCACTTGTTCATCCTGAAGAACCCAGTGCCAACTCTATTGGGTGATCTCTACTATTCAGTGCATCAGAGGAATGAGAAGCAGAGGGGGAGGCTAGTGAGGTGTTGTGCTCCATTATTCCATACTTGGCTTCTCAGGCATTTACCCAGGACAGATGCATTTTTGAACCCTCATCAACAGAAAAACTGGGCTGGGAGACTTACCACTCTAACTTCAGCTGATATCAGGTGGTGCACCCAAAGTACAAAAGGCAGGGATATCATCACCAGCTGTGGGCATTTTCCCAATGTGCCTTTAATAGGAGTTAAGGGTAGTATCAATTACAACCCTCTGCTGTTTAAAAGACAACTGGGCTACGCACTGGTCCACACTCCTAAGGCACAGGATTTGGTTGAGACTCTCTATTGTGAGAACAAGGTTAGTCTGGCAATTGTTAGGCAGGCAGCCTGGGCCTGGGATAATGTGCAGACAAAGGGGGTAACTATCTTGGGGAAATGTAACAATGTGGCATCAGCACAATACTATGATTGGTCCTATGCTAGGGCTCAATTCTCTGGGATGCCCTTTACTATTGAAGATGTGCCTGGGCCTTCCACAACACCACCTCCAGCAACTGTCAGCTTAGAAGAATTTGAGGGCTTGAAAGAAAGAAATGGGAAGTTGACTCAAGCCTTGCAGAAGACCCTTTATGAGAGGAGGGATGGAAGACTGGATATTGAGAGGCTGGAGAAGATGAAGAAAGAGCATCTGGCTAAGATTGAGAAGTCTGAAGATTATATTAAGAAGTCTAGGGCCGGAGAACAAATCCTGAAGAATGCTTGCAAAGAAGCCCAATTCCAGAAAGCTAGGACAGACTTGTATCTAAAGGAGAGTCAGGCCAGGTGGGTCAGGATCACCGAGGCTCGTACTCTAGAAGACAAGAGAGTTCAGGACAAGATGGAGCAGATGGAAGAAGCCCTGGCAGCAGCCCAAAGGGAGATATCAGAGCTAAAGATCAAAGCTGGAGTGAAGAGGTCTAAGGACCAAAGTCAGAACAAGAAGTTGACTACAGCTGTTGCTACCCGGAACCTCCTTATCCGGAATCTTACGGAGCGTCCGGCTGATCCTGTGACCGAAGCACTTCTCAAGGAAGTTCGTGAGGATGAGTTTGGCCTTGGTGTTTGATCATTTTCTTGTTGTTGTTTCCATTCCATGTACTTTTACTTTTTGTGATGTATTTTGACCCCTTTAAGGGCTTGTGTTGTAAAATGAACAAGTTGTATTATTTCACCTTCTGTAATATATTTGTGTTAGTTTGTTCCATCCAAGTTTACTTCAAAAGCAACTTCAGCATCATCTTCAAGAGACTGGAAGGGTCAAAACTGAATGCCAAGCCGGATACCTTGAGAACAAATAAGCATACTGCATTGCATGCTAACACTTTGTTTGTTTTGTAGGTTTTGTTTTTGTTGTTGCTAACTCTGTTGTGATGTTCAGGAATTATTGCTCGGCGACGAGGGTTCCCACTCAACAGGCCACACAGGTATCCTACTAGAAACAATCTTCCGGGCATCCAGATGGATCAGATGCAGCAGGACCTCACGGAGGTCAGAAATCTGATGGCAAACGAAAGATTAGAAATGAGAACACAGATGACGCAGTTCATGGAAGTGATGAACAACATGGCTCAGAGCCAAGAAAGACTGAGAGCCATGGTTGAAAGGCAGAATCAAGATGAGCCCCATGTGGGGACTGCTGGCACGAGTAACAACGAGAGGGTCCAACCTCATGTAAATCCCCCAGTTTTTGGACCCCATCTCCATCCAGAGGCCAACATTCCTGTCAATATTCAAGGGCCTGCTACAGCCGAGAGGGTACTACAAGAAGATCCTCAAGAAGACCAATTCACAGTAATGGGAGCCGGGGAAGAGGCTTATGATAGAAGATTGGATGAGATGGCTGAGAAGTTGAGGTCCTTAGAGTCTCAAAACTCTTTGGGTTTTGACGTCATGGATATGGGCTTGGTAGACGGGGTTAGGATTCCCCACAAGTTCAAGCCACCATGTTTTGAAAAGTATAACGGGACTTCTTGTCCTCGAACCCATCTACAATCTTTTCTCGGAAGATTAAAAGCTTATACCATGGACGAGAAATTGTGGATGTTCTATTTTGAAGATAGCTTGACTGGAGCATCAAGGGAGTGGTACTCCCATCTGACAAGAGCAACTGTAAGATGCTGGAAGGACCTGGCAGAGGCCTTCATCAGACAGTATCAGTATAATCTGGACATGGCACCCAATAGGACCCTCCTAATGGGGATGTCACAGTCATCTAGAGAGAGCTTCAGAGAATATGCTCAAAGATGGAGACAGCTTGCCGCTGCTGTCCAGCCACCTATGTCTGAAAGAGAGATGGCTGATATGTTCATGAATACCCTTCAGGGAACCTATATTGATAGGCTAGCTGCCTTCTCATCCACCAGCTTTGCAGATGTTGTCATAGCCGGGGAGAGAATTGAAAGCCTATTGAAAATGGGTAAAATCTCAGACAATGGTGCAAGCTCATCCAGTAATGCAAGGAAGCCTTTTGCAGGCCCGAGAAGGACGGGTGAGACTAATGCCATCCACACCAACAGGGGTAGGCCCCAATATGTGCATAGATCAGTAGCAGCAGTCACCATCCCTGTTCCAGCTCATCCACAACCAGTCTATCAACCTCCTCAGCAAAACTATCAGCCACAACCTCAGTATCATCAACAAAATCAGTATCCTCCAAGAAACTACAACAACAACAACACCAACAACAATAACCAGCCAAGGCCATTCCAACAGAGGCCGTCTCAAGCTAACAGAGTGATCGATCCGATCCCAATGCCATATGCTACCTTGCTGCCACAACTTCTGAAACTCAACCTAGTTGAGCTAAGAACGTTGGCACCTCCGGATCCCAACAGTTTACCCAGGAACTATGACTCCAATGCTAGGTGTGCTTTTCATTCAAACGCACCTGGCCATAGTACGGAAAAGTGCAGAGCCCTACATATGAAGGTACAAGACCTGGTGGACTCGAAAGCTCTGAATTTTGCACCGCCACCCAATGTCAACAAAAATCCTATGCCAAATCATGGTGGTCCCCGAATTAACGCTATTGAAGAAGACAAACCGTCTTATTTAATAACCAGTGTGGGACAGATCAGGACACCATTGGTAGAAATCAAGGCTCAGCTCTTGGAATGTCAGATGTTCCCAGGATGCGAGTTGGGGTGTGCTTACTGCAATATTTCAGTAAATGGGTGCGATAATTTGAGGAATGGCATAGATAGCCTTATTCAGAGTGGCCAACTTCAGATCACCACATCATTTCCGAAAAATCCAGCAATATCATCAGCAACGGTTTCAGAACCTCCTACAACTGCAGCAACCATTGTTCCTGACAATTCTTCGGCTTCATCAACTAGTACTTCATCTATCGTCTCAACTGATCAGTTTTCAACAATTTCTCCTGCTACAACTTCAGCTTCATTCCATTTTGAATCTCCTACAACAACAACATCCGTACTTCCGACAATGTCTCCTACAACTCCAGCAATCAATCATGAAGATGTCTCTACCGTCACCATATTCTATGATCCTGAAAACAACTCCGCCTACCATTCAGAAGGTGCTGCTCCCATCAGAGCACCAGTTACAATCTATTACGATCCATAAACTATTACAGTCCCTTCAGCAGCAGCAATCAGTCCAGTCACTGTCACGGTGCCTGGACCAGTACCATATGAAAGCAATAGGGCCATCCCTTGGCACTATGGCTCTGACGTGTACTGCGAAGGGAAAAGAATCACTCTTGAAACATCAACACCTGCACCACAAGTAGATAATGTGGGGGGAGGCGGAGGCTTCACTCGAAGCGAACGTCTCTTTGCTCCACCAATGCAAAGACCTACTGCCGAAGCAGAAGCTGCTGCCAAGGCAAAAGGAAAGAGCCCGGTGCAGGAAGATCAAGCTGCTAAGGAAGCCTTGAAAACACCATTCGATCAAGAAGTTGATGAGTTTATGAGGATCATCAAAAAGAGTGATTATAAAATTGTGGATCAACTTCACCAGACGCCATCAAAGATCTCTATCCTCTCACTGCTTATGTGCTCCGAAGCCCATCGGAATGTACTACTTAAAGTCTTGCACGCAGCTTACGTGCCTGAAGAGATCACTGTCAACCAGTTGGAAACCGTGGTTGGAAATGTTACTGCTAGCAATGGGCTAGGGTTCACCAATACTGACTTGACAGCGGATGGCCGCAACCACAACAAAGCCTTGCACATCACCATGGAATGCAAAGGAGCAGTCTTTTCCCATGTGCTGGTAGACACAGGGTCATCCCTTAATGTCTTACCAAAGAAGGCTCTGGTGAAGTTAGAGCATGAAGGATTAGCATTGCGACCCAGTAACCTGGTAGTAAGAGCCTTTGATGGTTCTAAGAGATCGGTTCTGGGAGAGATTGAGCTACCTGTGACAATTGGCCCACAGACCTTTAAAACTATCTTTTATGTGATGGACATTCAGCCCGCCTACAGCTGTTTGTTGGGTAGACCTTGGATTCACGCCGCCGGCGCAGTAACGTCTACCCTTCACCAAAAGTTAAAATTTGAGTGGGAAGGCCAAGTTGTTACAATCTGTGGGGAGGAGGATATATTTGTTAGCCATCTGGCTACTTATAAGTACATTGAGATGGATGGGGAGATCCATGAAACAATGAGCCAAGGATTTGAAGCCTTGAATGTCAATGAAGCATCTGCTGTATCTGGTATCTCCCTGTCATCTTATCAACAAGCCCGGAAGGTTGTTGAGGAAGGAACTGCCTTAGGCTGGGGCAAGGTTTTAGCTGTGGAAGAGAAGAAAGACAAATTTGGGTTGGGTTACAGACCAACTCAACATCGAGCAGAGGCTGCTAAGGAGCCCGGTTTTATCAGTGGGGGGATGCTTACCCCCGATGCTATCAACAATTTGGAAGACGAGCTGGAAGAGGAGCGCAATCTGGAGAATTGGATTCGTCCAAAGATCCCGGGGAGCAGTATCTCAAACTGGTCTTCCCAGGAAATTATAAGAGTTACTCGAGCAGAGTAATTATTATTTCCTGTATTTTTATAGCATGCATTAAAGTCTTGCATCTTGCCCAAGATGACAAGACTCATTTTGTAATCGGGCCATCTGTACTTTTTGTGCAAACAAGATTAAATTAATGAAATATCAGACATCTTTTTGCAAACGAGTCTTTTCTTTTCCGTTCACTGTTTTTTCCATTTTTCTTTTTTGTACAAAAAAATAAATGGCGATGTTTTCAAAATGATAACTTTCATTTCACTTTTTCTAAAGCAAGATTAAAACCAATCACTAAAATGAACAAATTAAAACCCTTGCAGAGAGTGCCTTCCAGACAGCACCGACAACAACACGGCTATGACTTCGTATGACTTTGACAATCCGATCAATCAAGCTGATGAAAGGGTTGAAGAAGAATATGAGCTTCCTGAAGAGCTAGCCAGGTTGTTGAGACAAGAGGAAAAGGTTATCACTCCTCACCAGGAGGAGGTTGAAGTGATTAATCTTGGTACAGATGAAGACGTGAAAGAAGTCAAAATCGGGGCCTGCCTGCAAGACTCAGTGAAGAGACAATTGATAGATCTGCTTCAAGAGTATGTTGATGTGTTTGCTTGGTCGTATCAAGATATGCCAGGGTTGGACACCGATATAGTTGTGCACAAGCTGCCTTTGAGGGAAGAATGCCCACCAGTTAAACAGAAGTTGCGCCGTACTCGTCCAGATATGGCTATGAAAATCAAAGAAGAGGTACAAAAGCAATGGGACGCCGGGTTCCTTGCTGTGACTAGCTATCCGCCGTGGGTTGCTAATATAGTACCTGTGCCTAAGAAAGACGGCAAAGTAAGAATGTGTGTTGATTACTGGGATCTGAACAGAGCCAGCTCGAAGGACGACTTCCCACTACCTCATATTGATGTATTGGTGGATAACACGGCTCAGTTCTCGGTATTCTCCTTCATGGATGGATTTTCAGGATATAATCAGATCAAGATGTCACCTGAAGACATGGAGAAGACAACATTCATTACACCTTGGGGCACGTTCTGTTACAAAGTGATGCCATTCGGACTGAAGAATGCTGGTGCAACATATCAACGGGCTATGGTGACATTATTCCACGATATGATCCATAAAGAAATAGAATGTTATGTGGATGATATGATCGCCAAGTCCCTTACAGAGGAAGATCACCTGGTGAATCTGCTGAAGTTGTTCAAGCGTCTGAGGAAGTACCAACTAAAGCTGAACCCCAACAAATGCACATTCGGGGTGCGATCCGGTAAACTGCTGGGCTTTATTGTAAGTGAGAAAGGGATTGAGGTGGACCCAGATAAAGTCAAAGCTATTCAAGAAATGCCTGCACCGAAAACAGAGAAAGAAGTTCGAGGGTTCTTAGGTCGATTGAACTATATCTCACGGTTCATATCCCACCTTACAGCAACCTGTGAACCCTTGTTCAAGCTGTTAAGAAAGGAACAAACGGTCAGGTGGAACGAAGATTGCCAGAAGGCTTTTGACAAGATCAAAGAGTACTTACAAGAGCCTCCAATCCTTATGCCTCCAGTTGAAGGAAGACCTCTGATAATGTACTTGACAGTATTAGAAGAGTCAATGGGGTGTGTGCTGGGCCAGCATGACGAGTCTGGTCGAAAAGAGTATGCAATATACTACCTAAGCAAAAAGTTTACCGACTGTGAACAACGTTATTCACTGCTCGAGAAAACTTGCTGTGCTTTAGCGTGGGCTGCTCGCCGACTGAGACAGTATATGTTGACCCACACCACTTTATTGATCTCAAAGATGGACCCAGTTAAGTACATATTTGAGAAGCCAGCGCTTACCGGACGGGTTGCAAGATGGCAGATGATTCTCACAGAATATGACATCCAGTACACATCTCAGAAAGCCATCAAGGGCAGTGTACTATCTGAATATCTTGCCGAGCAACCCATTGATGACTACCAGCCTATGAGATTTGACTTCCCTGATGAAGACATCATGTTCATAAAATCAAAAGATCGTGAAGAGCCTATTCACACTGAAGGGCCTGACCCGGAGGAAGAATGGACTATGATGTTTGATGGGGCTGTTAATATGAATGGTCGTGGTGTTGGTGCAGTACTCGTTTCACCAAAAGGAGTTCACATGCCTTTCTCGGAAAAACTCACTTTCAACTGCACTAACAACGAAGCTGAATACGAAGCTTGCATTATGGGTCTTGAGGAAGCCATTGACCTCAGGATCAAGACACTGACTGTATTCGGGGATTCAGCTCTGGTAGTTAATCAAACCAACGGAAAATGGTACACCCACCAAGATCATCTGATACCTTACAGGGATTATACGAGGAGGTTATTGACTTTCTTTACAACGGTCAAGCTTGAGTATATCCCTCGGGACGAGAATCAGTTTGCAGATGCTCTGGCTACCATTTCATCCATGATCAAAGTTCAAGCTGCTAACTTTGTACCTCAGATTTCAGTGTCCAGACTCGACAGACCAGCATATGTATTCGCAGCAGATGTTGTCAAAGATGATAAGCCTTGGTTCCACGACATTAAATGCTTCTTGGAGGATCAAACATACCCACCTGGGGCATCTTCCAATGATAAGAAGACTTTGAGAAGGCTTGCTGGTAGTTTCTTTCTGAACACTGATGGGTCTTTATACAAAAGGAACTTTGATATGGTACTCCTCAGATGTGTTGACAAGACAGAAGCAGACCTGTTGATGCATGAAGTGCA
Organism: Lathyrus aphaca; assembly: GCA_963966055.1. Classification (NCBI taxonomy): domain Eukaryota; kingdom Viridiplantae; phylum Streptophyta; class Magnoliopsida; order Fabales; family Fabaceae; genus Lathyrus; species Lathyrus aphaca. Next base: position 623,933,697 of record OZ014519.1, read on the forward strand.
TGAGGGATCTTTTGGTACCCATGCAGGAGGGCATGCCATGGCTAAGAAGCTGTTAAGATCAGGTTATTACTGGATCACAATGGATGCAGACTGTTGTGCTTACGCCAGAAAATGCCATAAATGCCAGATTTACGCAGATAAGGTGCATGTGCCTCCCAATCCTTTGAACATCATGTCTTCACCATGGCCCTTTGCCATGTGGGGCATTGATATGATTGGCAAGATTGAGCCAACTGCTTCGAATGGCCACAGATTCATCCTAGTCGCTATTGATTATTTCACCAAGTGGGTCGAAGCAGCCTCATATGTAAATGTCACAAGACAAGTGGTAGCCCGATTTCTGAAGAGAGATATCATCTGTCGATATGGAGTTCCCGAGCGAATCATTACTGATAATGGTTCCAATCTAAACAACAAGATGATGGCAGAATTATGCCGGGACTTCAAGGTCCAACATCACAATTCTTCTCCTTACAGGCCAAAGATGAATGGCGCTGTTGAGGCAGCAAATAAGAACATCAAGAAGATTGTGCAGAAGATGGTGGTTACCTATAAAGATTGGCATGAAATGCTACCATTTGCTTTACATGGGTACCGTACGTCAATCAGAACATCCACTGGGGCAACACCGTATCAACTTGTGTATGGTATGGAAGCAGTCCTACCTGTTGAAGTTGAATTACCCTCTTTGCGAGTGCTAATGGATGTTAAGCTGAACGAAGCAGAATGGGTTCGGGCCCGATACGAACAACTGAGTCTGATCGAAGAGAAAAGATTGGCTGCAATCTGTCATGGGCAGTTGTATCAGAAGAGAATGAAGAAAGCCTTTGATCAGAAAGTCAGGCACCGAGAGTACCAAGTAGGAGATCTTGTGCTGAAAAGAATCCTCCCTCCTCATACAGACCACAGGGGCAAATGGACTCCGAACTACGAAGGACCATTCGTAGTAAAGAAAGTTTTCTCTGGTGGAGCACTGATGCTCAGCACCATGGATGGTGAAGATTTCCCATCCCCTGTGAATTCAAATGCAGTTAAAAAATACTTCGCATAAAAATGACCCGCTGGACATAAAAACAGAATGTAAGTCCAGGCAAAAATAGGGCATCCCGGCGAGTCAAAAACAGAATAAAAGACTCGGGCAAAAATAAGGGAAAATAAACAAAAAATGTACACCCACTGAGTTGAAAAGCCTCATTGGACAACTCAGGCAAAAATGGGTATCCCGATGGATTGAAAACCCGAAAGGGCGATCCATGCAAAATAAGGGAATAAGCGAACAACTGCATTCTGAATTCGTCTGTATTGTCAGCAACTTGGTTAAGACTCCAAAGGATCAAGCTTCAATCAGAATCAGCTTTCTCCAGAAAGCAAGACGAGAAGAAAGTCAAAAGTCATACGAGTCATAGCGGAAGAGGAAGCTCCTTCAAAGCGTCGTCAACATCGCCAACACTTCGTTTCTCAATTTGTAACAGTCTCTTCATTTCAGGAGACATGTTTCCCTGGCTGTATCTTGCCAATTCAGGGCATTTGAATTAATAAAATCAGATTTTTCAGTCATATTTCGCTTTTACATTTATATTTTGCAAAGAATTGTCTGATATCTCTAAAAATACGATTGCATAAGTACAGATGCTTTTCTCCAAAAAATAATAATAAAAACACATGCTTGCGGGGAATATACTTGCTCTTGAGAGTACTTAATTCCTATGACGGAATCCAGCAGAGGATACCTCGGGACCTTTTGTGCATTTCCTTATCTTTGCAGGATTGCAGGTATCAACAAACAGTCTTGGCACTCAGAATGCTTTCTCCCCAGCTGAGTTGCCTCTCATTACTCTCCCCAGCTGAGTTACCAACAACATTCCCCAGCCATGAGGCTAATCTTGCTTCCTCAGCAGAATGTAAAAGTCAGGGAACCATCTCCCCACTGATTTCCAGCCTCTATTCGGAAGAGCAACGCGCGAAGAAGTCACAACAGAGTACAGAAAGCTTCTACAAACCCCAGCTGGGTCCCATATCATAAGGATATGTCAATCAGCGATTTGTATCCCCAAGCAGATACATCTCCAGATCTACCAATGATCTCATCCCCAGCTGGGATATCCACTTCAGCAGATCGACCAGAGATCTTCACAGCAACGGGATCCGAATCCCGGTTTGATATCTTTGCATGATCATGGAATTTGCATCATACTATCCCCTCAGAGCGTGGCATTCCGTCTAAAACGGAGCATTACGGCAAAAATCAAACGCATAGCATAATCATGAGCCATTTTCTGAATTAACACTTGTGAATAATAACCGTTCATCATCATTATACAGAAATCCTCACCAGAGTCCCAGCAAAGCAGTTGCCTCACCAATCACAAACACCAGCACATACTCCTTTAGACACCCGTCCGTGTCATCACTCCCCAGTAAAGTCGCCTGAACACTCCTTGCAGATACTTCCTGACACCCGTCCGTGTCATGCCGCCAGGAGAAAGCCAAAGACATCATCTTTGCACTCACCTATACTTGTATACACTTTCTTGACACCCGTCCATGTCACATCACCAGCGCAGTCGTTTACGCTTTTACAACCCATATACTTGTTGATATTATTATACTTTTCTCTGTTGACACTCGTCCGTGTCACCTTCTCCAGCAGATAAACACTCATATATATATATATACTCACCACTCATGTTACATTTATACAGATACTCGTCCGTATCTTGTATACATCACTCACAGATTCGACAATAGTCCTTGTTCTTTGTTAACCAGTTGGTACTCGTCCGTATCATCATCTCAGAACATTGCGCCTAGTGTTTGTTTCTACATGATACTCGTCCGTATCATAGTCTTAAGGACGCTCGTCCGCATCTTTAATCCATACACCGTGTCAAACACTTATGTCTTCTTGAATATAGATACTCGCCTGTGTCTACTATTCTCCAGAAGAGTCCCTTCAGATTCAACACTCGTCCGTGTTCTTTGTTAACCCGTTGATACTCGTCCGTATCATCATCTCTGAACGTGTGTCAGTTTGTTTCTACCCGATACTCGTCCGTATCGTAGTCTTAAGGATGCTCGTCCGCACCTTTAATCTATACACAACATCTAAACACTCATACTTTCTTTTCTTGGTTGTAAACACTCGTCCGTGTTTACTATATCCCCAGTAGATCGCCAGCAAAGCAAATTTTCTTTCTATCTAACACTCGTCCTGTGTTATGATAACCCTGAGAGCAGCCGTACCCTGCTAGGTGGTCGTCCTCCACCTTTTGATGATCGTCCTTCATCATTTTATCCAATGGCCGTCCCCATTGTTGATTTTGGTTATCTGGCACTCGTCCTGTGTCATGAGAAACCTCGAGAGCAGCCGTCCCCTGCTAGGTGGTCGTCCTCCACCTCTTGATGGTCGTCCTCCATCATGCTCATCCGATGGCCGTCCCCATCGTTGACCTTTCATCCGGCATTCGTCCTATGTCGCGACATTTTCGGCAGCCGTACCCTGCCAGGTGGTCGTCCTCCACCTTAGATGGCCGTCCCGCATCTTAACCCCAACAGAACAGCCGTCCCCTGCTAGGTGATCGTCCTTCACCTTTGATGACCGTGCCTCATCATCTGTTTATTTCATTTATTCTTTAACCCGATGGCCGTCCCCGTCGTGGTCCCTTTTCCTTTCTAGCCCGATGGCCGTCCCCATCGTCGGTTACTTTGCTTTATGAACTTGATGGCCGTCCCCGTCATGATTCATTAATTACCAAAGAATTTTACAACTTTATCTCGATGGCCGTCCCCATCATATTATCTTATTTTTCCAGCTAGTCGGCCGTCCCCGTCTTGGCTTAACCTTTTATCCCCAGCATGTCGGCCGTCCCCGTCATCGCTATTTACCCAGCAGTCGTCCTCTGCTCGACGGTCGTCCTCCGTCGCCCACACTTTACAATATACTTTATTTTTCTTTACAATCTATATCCCTTTTCTTCTTCATTCTGTGAGTGCAAATTTTGGACTGTCTTTGGTATTCAACCACAAGTTATCTTGTTTGCCTGTCAAGTCGTCGCTTACAACCTGCACAGCTAACTCATGGTTGAATAGGGGCAGCTGTAAACACCCCAAATTTGCCCTCACCTATTCACACCATGGCTTGTGATCATTCTCATATGCATAGACACAATCATATCATCTCACATCTCATTTTTGATTCACTGCATAGTTTCTAAGGCATCTGCACCTAGGGTTTGTGATCTGAGCAATCCAAAAGCTTCTTGAGCCATTCCAAAGGCCACCAATCACTTCAAAGGGATCCACATGTGTTCTTATATCATGTTACATCCTCTCAAAGTCAAGATTTCAAAAGAATCACAAGAACTAGGGTTTGAATGGATGGAGAGGCAGGATAGACTGCACAGTTGACCCAAAATTAGGGTTTTGGTTTCAGAGGCCATAAATCCAAATTTTTTTGGTCATTCTTGTTTCCATTGGTCTCTATATGGTATAGGGAGTATGCATATCAATTTTCATGAAGAAATTCCATGGGGAAGTCATCTGATCAAAGGTTGACTTTCTGGACAAGTCAGTGCAAAATCAGGGCATCTGAGGCCCCCAATGACCCAACCAATGGGTGATTTTCATCATTTTGAGTGTATATGATCTTTATTTGATCATGAAAGAAGGTTGAAGTTTACAAAAATCAAGAATTTGGGGATTTTGCAAAAGTTGACTTTTTGGGCATAGTTGACTTTTCAAGAATGCTTCATTTTAGGTCATTTTTCAAGCCTTGATTCTTGATCCAAAAATGCTTCAAATGGAAAAACTTTGGTCATGAAAGTTGTAGATTACATCTTTCCCTTTTCAAAAAGTACAAGAACATTATCAAACTCTTCTTGGATCAAAAGTTATGGTGTGACAAAGTTGGCCAAAATCATTGATTTTCAAGGCATGCCTCAAATGAGAATTTTGCAAAACCATGAACCAATGCCTTTTGTAACCTCTAGTTCATTTCAAACCAGCACACAAACATTCTATAAGTCATAAAAATCAGAATTGAACCAAGAATGCTCATGTATTATGGTTTGTGGGTTAAGGAAATCACATGTGAACCATAAAGCAACAACTTGCAAAACTCATGATCATTCTTTCCCCCACTTGCTGCATTGGTTACTGCACTTTGCTAGCCCTTCCCCTCACCCTTGCTGCATAGCCCATGCCTTGTACTAAGCCTAGAACCACACCATACTTCTCTTACACAAAAGGTGGACTTTGAGCAAAAGCAAACTTACCTATCACAGCAGGCCATGTCACATCATCCAGCCAATTGGATTAGTTTATACTTTTCATTTGCAAACCATTTTCACATACCAGGCAAGGCTGAAACTCTCTCATCCATCACATACACAAAACTCACCATTTTGCAAATTGCTTCGAATCTGCCTCCACAAGCTTCAAACATCCAAATCATTTCCACACATCATCTCACCTTATCTTGCTGAGTAGAAACCACCAAAGTTCAAGCCTGAAACCAGCCTGAACTGAGCTTCACCATTCCTCACCCTCAAAACTAGAACTCTTCGAATCCCTTTATCCAGCCATCAAACACATCATCTTTCTTCACCAACAAGTCAAGCATACCTAAAGGAGCAGGAATCCACCATTGGAATGGCCTGAAACCTCCCCATTCCTGACTGTGCTATCTGCTACACCAGAACTGGTCCTCACAAATCAGTCATCCACAAGAGCTTTGAAGCCTTCCATTAGCATCAGGGGATACAAGGAAGTCCATTTACACGCAAGGAAAGCTCTGGAAGCTCAGTTGTGAAGCTTTCCAGCTCAGGTATGATCATGGAAACTTTTCTCTCAAAGCTTGATTTTTGAGTTACAAATTGATTATTCATGTCTTGCTGGTCATGGGGTTGGTTTCAGAATCAAAAATGAGTGAAAATTGAGCTTGTATGGTCCCTCTGAATTTTTGCCCGTGAATTTCATTTCTTTCGATTCGTTTGATTCATGATGCATAAATGATGTTTGAGCATGGATTCGTGTCCTAGGATGTTAGAGGATCACTTAGGGATGTTTAATTTGTGGAATAGATGCCTGAAACGTGTTCTAGGGTTTTTGTGTAGCCGGAGAAGATGACCGGAGCCTCCCTCCGGTCACCTGAATGTAGTTATGCCCTAATCCTTGTCATTAAGCCAGTTTGAATCTTGGGCGTTAGATTAGGTTGACTGTTTGACTTCGCGCGTGAGTGAGTGGTCCAGATCTGTTTGCTTAGCCCTAATCCACGTGTTTAGTTTAATTAATCCATAATTAAATTAATTTGATCAGAATCAACCACAGCCACTGGATCTGGCGCCAGTCAACGCATTCAAACCCAGGGCTCATCTCATCCCTCCATTCTGTTTACTTTCATTTTATTTATTTTAATTTCATTTCTTTTCCATTTAATTTGCACAATTAATTTAAAATAGTAAAAAGTCTTAAAAAATTATGAAACTTTTTCTCTTAAGTTTTATTATTTTTCATGACACAAAAATATTTTCATTTTTATTTTTATCATTAAAAAAGTATTTTTAAATATTTAAAAGATTATTTTTAATTGATTAATGGAAATTAATTTATTAAAAATGCTTTTAGGTATTTAAAAATCACAAAAAAATTCATGAAATGTTCTAAGACATTTAAAAACATTGTCCAACCTTCAAACCAAATTTCTTTTTTGATCTTGATGCATTTTGAGAAATTTTCATTGAATTAAAATCATTTTTATGCATTATTTTGATCCTAAGTTCAAAAATTCATTTCTGCCTATCCATGAGGAGTTGGACATTGATTCTTCTTGCATTGCATTGTGTTTGGCATGTAGTTTTTGAGATAAAATGGTCATGATTTGATTTTGCATTTTTCATTTGTTTGGCATTTTTTTGTTTAGGAACCCTAAAAACCCTAATAACTTAGAAAAATCATAACTTGAGATTGGTTAAGAGTTGAGACCTCCCCTTTGAACATTGGTTTAGTATAGGGATAGGGATCCTTTGAGTGGCATTTTCCATTTTTTATCTTAGGGTTTGCTTCTGTTTTTGGTTTTTGTTTGATGTTTGATCCATAAACCCTAATTTGGGCTTCCATTTGCATCCTTCTTGCATTCTCTTGCATAACATGCCTTGCCATGACATTTCAAGCATCCATGAGATTCATTTGACATCATAAGACATATAGAAAGCATGTTTGATCATTGCATCTTGCATTGGCCATGTCATTTGCCTTGTATGCTTCATAACTTATCATGTATGTTCATGGTTCCTAGCTTGCATCATTTGCATCCATGATCTTGTATGAACATCTCCATGCCTTGCCTCATGTTTGCAGCATCCCATAGCATCATTATCATCATCAACATGTTTCTGGTTTTGTCTTGCATCATGCCATTTCATCCCATTTTGCATTGCATTGCATTTCTTGCTAATATTTCAGGCGGTAAGTAAACTTGAGAAGTGAATTTGCCTTCACTTCTCATAACTTTTCTTCTCATCTCTCTTGCATCCATTGCTGCATTATTATATGTGTTTGAGTTTGAGTTTGCTCATCCTTGTTCCTCCCACTTTCTTTCTCCAAGTGACTTGACTTCTTGAATGAAGCAAGTCACTTTGCTTCTCTTGATCCTGTTCATCTGCTTCCTGGTGGTTCCATTGAAGATTGTTCTTGTAAACCTCACAAACCTTAGGAACAACCAAGCATGACAATGAATTAGGGTTTTGATTAGTCTCCCCTCTTAGTTTTACCTTTGTGTCTCTTTTGAGTCTTCTCTTCTCATCTCATAATCAGGGACTAAACCCTAAAGGCTTTAAGGCTTTGTGATTAAGCTTATGCCTGCATCCTTCTATTAGGATGGAGTGTATAACTTTAATCCTAAGTGTTAAACCCTTAATGTGTTTAAATCTCTTAATCAATCCACATAATAATCATCAAGACATCACACTTGTAACTTGGGCCTTGCATTAGGGTTCTAATTCTTCCTTAATTGGTTAAGAAGGACTAACCCTAGTGTTAATGGACAAGTCCCCCTCAAGTTGTCTTACAAATCATAAAAATCACTTCTTCATCATACCATTAAACAAAATCCACTTAATCAAAGGCTTGTTTTGTCATGAGTTTAATCCCTAATCATGGATTAAGTTGAGGAGTTTTCCTCAGCTTAAACATTCTCATCTATTATCCTTCTATTAGGATGGTGTAATGAGTCTGTTTAATCCTCGATTATGGCTTAACCTCATTACTCAACACTAAACAAAGATACCAAAAACATCTAAATAATCACAAGTAGGTCAATGATCTTAATCCTACACCAAAGGTGATTAAGTGTGAGAAGCTGACTTCACACTTAAGGTATTCTCATTACCCCTAATCAGAGGGAAGATGTGATGAGTTTACTAAATCTGTTGGTTTAGGCTTAAGCTCATTAACTTATGACAAACTTTCAAAAGCAATAAAAGACTGAAAACTCAAAAAAAACAAACAATAATCGTCTCCTCCGGGATTCTTTTCTCATCTCACTCACTCATAAACGAGAACTTGCTTCTTCCGTCTAATGCAAGACAGTTTGCATCTGTGCCAGACAGATCATGCACTTGAGCATAGGCAAGCAAGCAGTTCACAAGTCAATTCATCTTTCAGTCTCTTTGGGTCGAACTACGGTGTTCTGACTTCCTCATTGCACGAGAGGATACGTAGGCATAACTCAACAGTTATCGAACAAAAGTCTCTGTATATCCCCCCTCTTTCCAACATTATTCTTTTAGCCTCATGATCTTGAGCATCTTATTCCTGTTCTTACACTGACACTGTATATTTATCACACTTCACTTCTCATACACTGACACCTGTACATTCTTTTCCAGCTATTTCATACACAAATTGCACTGACACTACCCCTTTAAAACACAAATCTTTTAAGCGTGGATCCCGTCGAGTACGACGGACAATCTGGGTGCTAATACCTTCCCAGGTTGTAACCAACCCCCTTTCTCAGTCTCTCTGGTTCGCAACCGTCTTATCCATCTTTTCTTAGGTTTATGCAGCATTACCTTTCCTCCGGGATAAAAATGCCTAGCTGGCGACTCTATTCATCTCCAGTGAGTTCACGGCTGTGTGTCCTCGCATCCCCCTTTCGCCGACCGTTCGCGTCTGTACCCCATTTGACCCGGCTCCATTTGGTGGGAGCGACACAGTGGTAGAGTAACAATATTAAAATTAAAAAATAACAGAAGCAAACAAGTTCATTAGTTAAAGCAAAAATAAGTATAAAGGGAATAACTTTCTTGAAATCTAGGCAATACTCTTCCTTGGATCATAGTACAAAAGGGAAATAACTAAAATATACCAAAAACTAAAAATTAAATAAAGCTAAATACCAACGATTTATGGGTTACCTCTCACGTAGCACTTATTTAAGGTCTTTAGCTTGGCCATTTACTTCTCTGTTAGGGTAGCATATATGACACAAATAACATGTCATCTTTCTTCTTCATCTTGTTAGGTTGGATTCTCATGAACTTGATGTAACGATGATGTTGTTCCCATATCTTCTTCAGATCGGTAATAGCGAACAAGGCATAAATGGTTTCCAATAGCTTATTGATTTCTTCCCTTCCATCTACCTTGTTGCTGAAATAAATTTTGAGGATATGCATTTTTTTTAATATTCTCATGTTTTATATCCATGTCTAAATAAATTCTTGCGTTTGAAACTTCATCCGCAACCAGATCATCCTCCATTATAATTCTTATTATTTTCCCAAAGTTATTTTACACCTCAGATTTTTCTATTCTTGATTTTGTCATTTTATCTGGTGGCATGCATTTTTCTTCTTCTTTCTCTTTTTCAACTCATCTCTCATTGACCAATCCCCATTTCTGACTTCTTTCTCAACTTCGTCATCCTTAAGATTGTTCAACATATTCACATTAGACTTCCATTTGCTTTAGTTGTCAATGGTTCATATATATGCCCAATGTGGTTTTTAATATTCTTCAAGGATCCTCTTATGTTCTTGTCGGATTTGTGCATGCTCTTATGCCTTACTTCCTAGTTATGTTGAGTCAACATAAATTGGTTTCTAGATTTTTCTATAGGATATGGATCCTTTTCAGGCATTTATTGAGTGGCCTCACTTGCTCTAAATTGACTTTGAATGAACTTCCAAAATTCATTCAAAGTCTGTACTAGAAGGGATGCCTTCCTTGATGGTGGATCTTGAGGAGCTTCCTAGTTGAAATTATGAATCTGAACTCTAGTTAAGACTAGAATGACCATACCTCCATGGGCTATAGGTGTTGAAGTAATGGTTTGAATCTCAATAGTGTCATGTATAATGTGCTTCTTTGATATATGGTAAACAATAAACATTGGTGTGCCCTCCACCTCATAAATCACATCGTAGGGCCCTGATTGGATTAACATTTGCTTGAACTCAAGTTGAGGCAGCCAATTGCTTTCATAATGCTTCAAGCTGTGTTAACATAGAAGGTTGATTGTCAGCTCTAATATAAATGTCCTCTTTTACCTCGCATACACATTTAAAAGAAAAATACCTTAGTAGCATTGAACTCGATAAAAACTAAATGAGAACAGAAATTTGGAAACTAGAATAAAGTAAAAATTATTTATGATAACAAAAATTTAACTAAAAACTTGATGGAAAATTCTTACAAGTGTATTAGTATCGTCAAAGTAATAAATAAAATTTGTCTCCACATAGATTGTGAATTTCATCAAGGTGACTATGTGTGAATTAAAGTAAATAACAATTGGGGTGTTCAAGGTTGATTTGGTTCACAAATAAAACAAAAAAATACATGGAATAAAATTCAATGACTAAAGGCGATTAGATCTTCTTTCGACTCCCCTACTCATAATTATTGATGAACTGTGAATTAATCAAATTTGTAATATGTTAAAGTATTACACCGAATTAAAAGGGCCACTACACCCAATTTCTTAGTGTATAGCACACAAGGATAATAATTCCCTAATTCCTTATGGTAATTCAGAGTTAAATTAGGTGTTCTTAGTTCATTAATTCAAAATGAAACTCTTTACATATCCCAAGTTAGTTACAAAGCTGAATATTTGCCCTAGATCTGATTAGTAAACTAAAAGTTATAAATCCAGACTCATTTGATATCAATTCATACATTCGTCAATACATAAAGGGCAATGAACATAATGACAAATAACTAATAACAATAAAATAAAATAATATGATTAACATCAAAAAAAGTCTTATTTATAGTAGTTGTTGCATGTCAGAGTGGCACAACATCGTGCCCTGATGGCTTTCATCCCGCCATGATGAGACGTATGTAATACTCCGTATTTATTTAAATGCTCTGGATAATATTAATTAAGATCAATAAGGTTTCAGTGTGCTCTGAGAGTTTTCAGTTAAAATAATTAGAGAAACTGACGAACTCAAATTAATTAGTTAATATTATCTGACTCAGAGGTTTTAGTAATTAAGTGCTTTAGAGACATTAATGGATACTCTCAATTTGGACCAGTTAGTTTTACTAACTGATAGATATTTGTTATATATTTATTTTCCTCTCATTTGATAAAAGGAAAAAGAGAGATAGAAAGAAGTTAGAGAGAAGGAAGAGAAAAGAAAAGAAAATGGAAGAGAAGAAAAGAAAAGAGGAAGAAGAGAAAAGCTTGGATTCATCAATCTTCATCAAACTCCTCTTCATTTTCAAGGTGGGTTCTAGTTAGATAATTAGTTGTAGAATTTCTCAAATTCTAGATCTAGGTATATTATTGTGAGAAAATGATTAATGTTGCAAATTTTTGAATCTAACGGCTAAAATGTGAAATTAATCGGTTAGAATAATAGGGTAACACATGTATCAAACCTATATGACTTGTTTAGATGATCTTTAGAGTTTTAGTGGTGTTTATGAGGGTTTTAGGGGTGCTTGGAACCCTAGAACGCAGAAATATAATTCTGGTTCTGGTGCAAACTGTCGGGCGGCGTCTTGATCGCCGGGTGGTGAAGCTTTGAATGCCGAGAAGAATAAAGAGCTGATGGGAGAACAAGTTCTATATTTTGAAATTTCTGAGGTTGAAATTGCGTCGTTGCAATTGTTAGGCAAAGCAGTAGGCGCTGGGGGCATCGCCGGGCGAAACCTAGACTGTCGGGCGCCCCTTGCAGTTTTTCAAATATTTTCTTTTCTTCAAACATCCACCACTTTTGACTCGGGTGTCTGATTGAAACGTTCTTTATATTGATATAAATCTCTTGCAATGATCTACCTAATAAAAATATTAATAATTATGTAGGATTAATTAATTAGTGGAATTTGAATGAAGGTGATATTCTTATGTAATGAGTTATTATGTGTTTTCGCTTATGTTATCGCATTATGTTATACGTGTACATGTGTCGTTAATTGTGTTAAGTATCATGAGAGTGGTTTGATGCTTGGTTAGGGACCTTTTACCTAAAATTCCTATTGTGTTGGTGAGGGGCTTGGCTCCGAAAGGCCTTTCCTTTATGTGAATCATTTATATTCGTGTTTGCTTTATTTATCGTATGAAATGATGTAAAAAGGTGACTAACAATAAAATGCTTAATTAAAATGAGTTAAGTAGAGTGAGGAAGACTTACCCCTATCAATAGTAGAACCTAGTTGTGACTAGGAATTTGATAGAAACTAGATGACGATATTCAGACGTTCGATACATAGATTTGTATCTTAGTCGAGTAATTGTCTGGTGGTGAGGAACATTATATGGAACATGTGTGTGAACCCGTTGGATGTTTATTTTGTGAAAAAGGCATTATAACCTTAGGAATGTTGTATACATTTGAGTGAAATCACGTAATCGGAGCCGTTTTTCCCTGAGAATGTTGTTTCATGAGTCATGGGCTCCTCTAGAATGTACGCATGCATTACTTGACAGGTTTAATTCCCGTGTTTAGTACAAATGGAGCCTACGGGTAAAAAGACTTATGATGGTGTATGGACCATGTGAAGTGACGATTCTAGGTGTACAGACCTAGGATCTGAATCAATTTTGTATGTCAAGTAAATACAAGGATTCATGACTTAAGCCGACTTCTAGATGTAGAAGAGGACGAGAATATGGGATACCTTTGTGGTTTCCGGATTAGTGATACTTTTTGAGTTAGTAAACTCAAAACATGTTTCCATATGAGCGTGAGATTTGTGAACTCAAGGTCTATGCTTTCCCCCGACTTGAGTAGAATTTTGTTAGAACCATGTAGAGCCGAGAGAATCCATAAGATAGGGAACTCACTGATATGTTGATATCTCACCCCACTATTGTTGTTGCTTTTCAAGTTTTGTTTGCAGGTTGGTTTACAAGTGGAGCTATGCTCGGGATGTTTCAAGAGAAGCATAGATTGAGTTTTTCCACTATGTATTTTATCTTTTGTACAATGATGGATATTGTATTGATCTTAGAATTTTATTTTAGTATAATTTTCATGTCTTGTACCATAAATTGTATTTTTTTTAGAATTGGTCAAGAATGTGAATTGTGCTATTAGGAACCTATGATGGTGTCAGTGCCAAACAAACTCTTGTATGATATTATTCTAGATAAATATTATATGAGGCATTACAACGTACATCGCGCCATGAAGGTTTTAATCATGCATACATGAATTCCAAGGGCCAGAGCTAGTTTTTCTTCTCTTTTTCTCCAAAACATTTGTAAGTCCCATATTCCTCCCTCTTAGTAGTTTTTGCTCCAATCTTCACACTTTGGCATGACTTTTTCTTATTATTTCAAGGTTTTCGTCAAAATTTGCTGATAAAAATCATGTAATGACGACTGTCATTAGAGTCAACCCATGGATTGGTGTTATGTTATTTTGTTTTTTTATGCTTTCCTTTTTGCACTTAAATCTAATCAAGAGTATTTTATATTTTGATGAATGTTTTCCCCTTTTTGTACTACTTTTCTATGATTTACTTAATGAATGATTTTTTGTCTATTGTTTCCTTGAGTTAATGATTTTCTACCTTACTAGTCGCAATGTGAACAATGAAAATAAAACAAGTCACCAAAAACTAATTAGCAAAAAAAATTTATCTTCATAGAAGTTCCTGATGCCGATTGACATTTGATGAATAAAAGGGATAGCCAATTGAATTGTACACAATCTCCATATACCTCACCTAGTAAGGTTTGAGCCAAAAACTCCAGTGTTTACTTTTCCTTCTTATGAGAGTATCCGTACAAATTTTATTTTTTAGAGTTTTCTTTATTTATGATTTGTGTATTGGTTTGATAAATACACATTGAGACACTTGTTTGTGGAAACGTTGAGCCTTTTTAAGAAAATAGGTATGAAATGTTTATATATGTTGTTATTAGTCATTTGATTCTGAGTCTTTCTTTCGGTGATGAGTCTTTCTTATGAGTCTTTGATTATGAGTCTTTCTTTCGGTGATGTAACTTATTATATAGCTATTTGAATTGAAAGATTAAATCTTTCCACCCTCTTTGAAGTTAGATAGAAAGTTTAGTTTCCTTTTATGATGCAAAATAACATCTTTGGGGTTGCTCTTAGAAGTTAGCAATGTTTAAGTTTGGGGTTGGGGTACTAGAGAAAAATTATGGTCAAAATAAAAAAAAAATAGACTAGAAAAACTAGGTACCTAACTCCAAAGATTTAAGCCTATTCTCCAAAAATACCCTAACCTGACATAAATCATGTTACAACCTTGAAAAAACCTCGAAAGTGTGTGTTTAAATATGAATTTAATGGACTTTATTAGAAATCTTCCAAACTTATGGTAAAATATTTGTGTATGTTGAATGTATGATTACCCTACCAATTCGAGTGAAAGGTGATATGAGAGACAAGTTGAGTACATTTTAGGTTGGAAGAAATTTTCGGATGTGATGATCAGAAAAATAGAATGGTGATGTTTATTAGTAAAAGTAGTTATTTTATTTATGTTGAAATTTTAAGTTTACAAGCAAGTTACTTAAGGAAAAGCAACGGAGTAAGTTTAGGGTTGTGATGATACTCTATTATTGCATAATATTTGTGAGTATTTTCGATATAATCGGTGAAATTTTTAGAATAATATGATTCACCTAAGGTCTCTGTTGATTCATCTAAGTTGTTTGATACAAGGTCCATAGAGTATCACCATCACCATCATCCCTAAGAATTTATTGTAATTCTACATAGTCTCGTGTCTACATTAACATAGTGTGGTAATTGAGTTTGTTGCCCATGTTGTTGTACTTTGGTTGTGTTGTTTGGGTTGATGGGGTTATTAGTGGGCAGTCTGGTTGATTGAATGACAACATTGGTGTGAATGATTTATTGGGAAAAGGAAGAAATGATTGTTGTGGTGATTGGTAGTCATATGTTTGTTGGGTGTTTTGTTGTTTGGGTGTTTTGGTTATGGTAGGAATTGTTGGTCTCATATGTTTTTTGGGTGTTTTGGATATGGTAAGATATGTTGGTGGCATATGTTTGCTGGATGTTTTTATTATAATCATGTGGTTGTTGGTGGTATGGTGTATGCTCTTGGTTTTGTGGTTTGGTGTGTGGTATGTATTGGTTGTTGGTTTGGGTGTTTGTGGCTTGGTAATTTTTTGGTTGGGGTTTCGTGTGTAAGTGGTTTGGTAATTGTGTTGGGGATTAGATGTTGAAGCTTATTGGCGTGGGTCGACTAAATAACTATTTTCATACAAAAACTAAGTTGTAATTGCTCGATACTAATACATATAATTAGAAATTGGTTTAGATTTGGTTGACATGACAGTGTCAGTTAGGACCCGTTGATGACAAAACTTCCATTGACGACACTTAGCTTTAGAGAAGTCTGTCCATTCAGAAAAATTCCAATGGGCTGAGACTTTACATTGATGCCATTTTCCCTAGCACCTCGAGGGATCTGGGATTTTTTATGCATGTCGAACTTCATTTTTACACAGTCACTATGGTGCATCGACTTTTGTAGGTGTTTCAACCATGCATAAAAGGTTTTACATTCTACAAACCTATTACTCAAATTGATAGAACATGGGGAACCTTACTTATGGAAGTGGCACAAGACAACAACAATAATAGATTTCCAATTTCCTACACTCTGGTTGAAGGTAAGACTGTTGGTGGTTGAAGTTTCTTTCTCAAGAATCTCATAACACTTCTTCCTCCATAACCCAACCTCTGTTTATATATATATATAATATATATATATATATATATATATATATATATATATATATATATATATATATATATATATATATATATATTGAGAGTGCAAGCAATAATCCTGATAATGGTTAGTAGCAAAATCATCCTTCTAAGCATGTCTACTACATTAGGCATATTGCACAAAACTTCATACGAGAAATTAAAGACAAGAGTCTTTAAAAAAATGTGTGAACATTGGGTATGCTTTAAATTAGCCATCATTCAGACACTACCACGAGGAAATCAAATTGTTAAATGCATATGCAATAAGGTGGATCGATAATATTTTAGTGGAGAAGTGGACTAAGGCATTTGACGAGGGTTGACGATAGGGCGATATGGAAACAAACTTTGTGGAATATATGAACTTTATCTTCAAATGCATTAGAAAACTACCCATAATTGTGTTGGTGAGAGCATGCTATTTTAGGTTAGGATCATTGTTCGCAATCAGAGGAAAAAAATGGAGTTCAATATTAGAATCGGGGAAATTGTTCAGTGAAAGCTGCATGAAAGTTGTGAAGGGTGAAACTATCAAAGCATAAGAGTTGAGTAGACAATGGACCACAATCAGGGGAAATCATTGGAATACTACCACGTCGAACTAAATAGAGAATAATGCAACTGCAGAAAGTTCGATGTCTTCTTTATGCATTATTACCATGTCATTGTGATTTGTTTAAAGTGTTCTCCATGACGTTTTCTTGCATTTATCCGCCGTTTACAAAATCGTAAACTTATTCGGTGGATTCCCAATGGTAGAAAAAGAGGAATATTGGTCTACATATCAAGGGGGTGTAATTTAGCACGACGAAAATATGAGAAGAAAGAAAAAGGGTCGCCACAACAACACGCAACCAAAATTGATACACCTATTAAATTGGAAAGAAAATGTAGTAAATGTTGTCAGAGCAGACGCACATTGGAACATTTTCCCAATGTTGGAATAAGCTTTGGATGATAATTTATTGTGTTTCTAAAAAAATTTTAACCTTGACATTTAATATAGATAACAAATTTTGGTTACAGTAAAATGAATACAAACACACCTAAAACAACAACATAAAAAAAGACTTTACATTGCAACATATATAAGATCATACCATAATCAAAATAATATCATATCCCTAACATCATTGTCATATTTAACTGGAACCCACATACGCATGATGTCGTCATTGTCATCCGCAATAGAGATGTACGAAAAAGTGTGTGTCAGTTAATCTAATTATCTCATCGTCATTAATCTCTTTGTCTAACCAAAGGACCAAATTCTTCTCAAGTTGTTTGAAACTCCAATTAACCCAAAAATGCATATTTATCGAAAGCATGATTCTCGAATAAAAAACATGCTCATGTCTTTTACTACTCATATTAGAACAAATGAAAAAAAAGGTGTAAAAAAACGATCCACATCACACCTCTATTTATATAAAATGGTATCTATTAAAATATAACATTTTATTACTAATTAAAATATAAAAAAAAAACGATTGAAGCCTCACATGAATTGGCATACTTTTTGAAGAACAAAGTGTATGCATGATAACATGATTTTATATAGATTATTTAGCATGATTTCCGATTATTTAAGTTACTATTTTCCGTATTTTGAACAAGATTATGAGAAGGTTGTGTTTGTTTTGCAGGTATTAAGATATATATGACTTATGGAAGAAAAGAGTTAAAATGAGACAGAAATGAGGTTTTTAGCAGAAGATTTGAAGCAGATAGCAGAAAAGATAGTTTCTGCATTCTGGAAGCCAGACGAACGTCACACTCATAGGACGATCGTCCCACATTGCCAAGTTCAGACAACCGTCACACCACAAGACGATCATCACAGGTAAAAAAATCCAGAATCCTAAAGTGCGAGCCTCAGTCAATAATAGAGAGTCGTTACCACGACATTCTCTCATTCAACTCAGGTATTTCCTCAACTCATTCCATTCTCGGTTCAACCATACACATTCAAGGCCTAACAAAATAAGTTCCTGCAAATTCTCAACAACAGTACCACGTGAAAGCTATAAATGGAAGGTGCTTTGAGTTTCAAAGGGAGTTTCGACCATTCTACCAAATTTTTGTCGTTTTACCAATCAAAGCCATTTATTTTCCTTGTTCAGAGATTTTCCTTTTTGTTTATTGTTTCAGCATTAATTTAGTTTTCGTTTTCGAACCTTAGTGATAGCTTCCTACATCGGGAAGCTATTACCATTTACTTGTTTCCAACCACTACCCTTCTTTACTTTAATTTTCTACAAGAATTCTTAATCCAAGTATACTTCAGCCAAGTTCATTATTGAATTATATGCTTTATTTTCTAATTATTATGTCTTATGTTTTTATTCATTCCTTCTACTTATTTTCTCCTGATTTAATTAATATGTCTAGCTAAACCCCTTTAATCGATATCTAATTGAATAACCAGAACGAATTCAATAGATCTAGGCTAAAACCTTAAACTCAATTTACTTTCTGATAATAGGCAAGACCACGAGAGTGTGAGTTGACGACTTTTAAACCAATATTTTCTACAAAAAGACAAATTGACAAACCTTTATAAGCCGACCTTTATTGAATTCATGAAGGCATACTAATTACATACCGATATTTCTAACGTAACTTAATTTAATTTAAAACTCTTACTTTCTCGTTCCTTAAAACTAAAACACCACCCTCCTTAGCTAAACATAGTAACATCCTGATAGCGCTAGGTTGATTATCAAATCTCTGTATGATCGATATTTTTATTATTACGCGATTAGGTTGTATACTTGCAGTTAGAATCTTAAGACTCAGTAAGTCGCGATCAATGCGCCAATTGTATTGGTTTGCATTATTGAAGGCGTCAATTTATTTGACTTTTCCTTTTAACTATTAAATGTGACGTCAATTCTATCGGTTTGAACTTTAGGTATGAAAAAATTTATTTGAAACATAGATATTTTGAAAATAACAATGCTATTTAGTACGAATGAATTTGAAGAAGAAATGTAAGAATACACATATGTCACTATTTTAGAGGTTAATTTTAAATTGATTTTAAATTTAACTACCTTTTTAATAGGGATCATGTGATAGTGGTGATAATGAATGATTGAGATTTATTCTTGTATTTTTTGTTCACCTTTTCTTATTATTAAGCATTTTCATTTTGAAAAATATTATAAAAAAATGTTGGTTATTTATGTATTTTGATTGAAAAATAGTTATTTAAAAAAAAATGGCATGATTTAATTTTTTCAAAAGGACTTAAATTTATTTGGAAGCACATCATCTTTGAATAAATTTTCTTTTAATGCAAAATAGTCATAACCTACACCAAATACTTACTTGCTTTTCGCAAATGGCCAAGTTGCAATAATTAAGTATAAGGAAAAAGTAGCTTCCATTCTATGAGCAGACGGAACAGATGCTCAGGAGAGACCATCAGTTACGTAAGTTCTTATTTTAGTTAAATGGCTGATTCCAATAAGTTCACTTATTTCACTACAAGTTAATCTGGTGGGGATTGATATTAAATTTAATAAAGAAAATTACAGTTCTATCCATTATAATTGTGTTTAAGAGAGATTAATTTGAATCATTTTACGTCAAAATTCAATCTTAAATTGTATTAGTCGATCCAATAAATCAGATACCCTATGATAAAATAAAAATAAAAATAAAAAAAGGAAGTTCACTTATTTTTCTGCTGACCTAAAACGCGGTTTTCTTTATTCCTTTAGCACTACGCAAATACCTAATCTATAAATACACATATTCTATCTGTTATTCTCATCCTCCGATTTAATCACACACAGTTTTGACTTTCCTTTATACAAAAATTCAATCGCAATGAATCACAATATCAATCAACAACAATCACCTGGTATGTTTTATTTTTATTATTTAAATTTAAATTGAATATACATAAATAATCCATAGTGTGAAAAAAATAGTTATTATTATTGAATTAATCTAATTATTTGTGCCGTTAATTTTGAGCAGTGATTGCATATCCAGCAATGGGTGAGAAGAACCACCAAGTTGCTCCACCACCACCAATGGGGTATCCCACAAAAGATGATCCCCAACAAACTCTTCCAGTCACTACAACTACCAGGGGTGATGGTTTCTGGAAAGGATGGTGTGTTTAATCATGTCTTATTATGGCTACTTATTTTATTGACTATCTTGTATATATATATATATATATCTGATTTTTACTGTGTTTTTTTGTTTACAGTTGTGCTGGATTATGTTGTTGTTGTGCCCTGGATTGCTGTCTCTGATTGAATATTATGGGTTTATTGTTCTGTGCTTGTCCTCATCCTCATGCTTTTTCTTTATCTTATTGTGTTCTTTTATCTTCCTTGAGGGATAGCAAAAACTCATTGTATCGATTTCTAAGTTATGGATCATTAACTTTCTTTGCATAAGATATGTTTCAAGTCAAGTAATTGACTCAGCATGGTAACTTTTAATAATCAATCAAAACCACTTTTCAACACTTAGCTAGCTGATAAGAATGCGATTAAATTTTAATTTATATTTGGATAAGATAAACCTATCCCTTATAGTCAAAAAGAAATATTGTTTTTTAATACTAAAATAATTATTTGAAGATTAAGAATCATAGGAACTCGCTTGGTTTTTATTTATATTAATATTTGAAGATAAGAATCGTACCAGACTCACTTAATTGATGTTTTGGTTTATTTGTTTTTTTATTAAAATTGGGGTTTAGCCGTTTTGACATTTTTGTATATATTTAGTCATTAAGACATGAGTTACGTAAAGTAAAAGGAACCTATAAATTAATAAGACACGTTTTAATTCGTTTGGCTGTTGGTAGTTGCTTAAATGTCATTTTTCTTACCTTAATTAATGGATATCCGTGCATTCATCTGTTACAAATATTTGTTTTTAAAATATAATAAAATATAAATAAAAAAATTGTTTTATGAAAAGAGTTTATTATTTTATCAAATAAGTTTTGATTTATATTAGAATCATAAATACAATTTTATATAAAAATATTTGAATGAATCTTATATTTTCTTCGATGTAATATTATTTTTATTTTAATATTATTTATAAAAATATTTGATTCAAAAGATAATTTGTTATCATTTAAAAGATATATTAAGATTCACTTATTAATTTAAAGATAATATCTTTCATTAGTAACATATATTAGTGAAAGGATCATATACGATACATAACAATTCAATGGTTCTAATGGAGTGGCAGTCTGATTTCTCTTTGGAGAGGGACATGCTGAGAGCACTCCCAAACTGGATTAAGCTGTCACAACTTCCTTTGCATCTTTGGTGGTGAAGGGCTTAGGAAAGATTGGAAGTGCTATAGGAAAATCTATGTTTACTAATGAATCATTACGATAAAATTCGCTTTTGGCAGCACTTAAAAAACAACGCTTTATTCAGAAAACCCTGCTATAAATTTTAAAAAAAATTCACTAAAAAAAGCGCTGCTAAAGAATGACTTTAGAAAGTGCTTTAAAAAAGCACTGCTAAATGTTGTACATAGACTCCACCTTAGAAAACACTTTTAAAAAGGTTCTGCTAAATGTATAACCTAAGAAAGCGCTTATAAAAAGTGCTACTAAATGTTAACCTTAGACAACTGTTTCAAAAAACGTTGCTAAAGTCCTAAAATTTGCCACACATTTTAAAACGCTTTCTAAGGAAAACACTGCTAAATCTAGCACTTAAGAAAGCGCTTTCAGAAAAGCGCTGCCTTAGGTCATTTATTAATTAAAATATAAAGAACACCAAATTTTTAGAACCATGTTCATTATTGTTTCTAATCATTTTTCACCTCCCTCCTTTCTCTCTCGCGACTTCTCCCTCATTTCTCTGACTTTGTCTGTCACCGGCCTTTCGTTCTTCAACCATCATCGTTATCTGACCACCGCTATTTTATTCGCTCTCCGTCTGACCGCCATTGTTATTTCGTGACTACTCCCTCATCTCTCTCGTGTGAAATAGAAAAAGATTTATGTTGTTGTTGATATAATTTTTATTGTTGTTGTCTATTACAATGTTGATTCTATTGTTGTTGATTCTGATACAATGTTGTTGTTGTTGACATTTTGGTTATGTTGATTCTGATACAATGTTGTTGTTGTTGACATTTTGGTTATGTTGATTCTGATACAAAATGTTGGTTATGTTGATTCTGATACAATGTTGTTGTTGACATTGTTGTTGTTGTTGTTGATTCTGATACAAAATGTTGGTTTTGTTAATTCTATGGACCAAGTGTTTATCACACTTTTAAGCCTAGTCCCATCCAAATTTGTTCTTAACATAATCAGAAAGAAAATTGGATTCTAATTTGAGTTTATCCTATAGTTTTGTGTTAGTAGGTTAATATTGAAATAATATATTCCATTTGTTAGTGATATATATATATATATATATATATATATATATATATATATATATATATATATATATATATATATATATATATATATATATATGTAATGTATTTAAAAAAATATTAAATCTTACACCATTTCATAATAGAGCTTTTGGAAATTTTTCTACTTTATATTGAGATGAGTAGAGTTATAAAATGTCTAATAATGGTACTAAGTAAGAGTAATTGGATGATATAATTTGAGTATTTTTTGGTTAATCAAAGATACTATAATTTTTGTTACATTGAGTTAGTTAGTTTTTTTATTTTAGACTCAATTTTGATTTAGCCGTAAAACACACATATTAGAGGATAGGTTCACATCATTTTTGTTTCAATTACTTTGATGTCAATATATATTTCATGAGGTGGTTTTCTTTTTATAAAAATGTGATTAGATTCTTAAGAATGTTAAAGAAGTAGATTTTTAGTTCTAGTTTTGAAAAAAAAAACTTCAATAAACACCTATTAGTAATAATTAAGGATGAACTTGTTTTTTATGGTCATTGTGAAACTTGAATGATATTGTGAATTTATTTTTGATAGTCATTGTGAATTTATTTTGAGAACTTTGAAGTTAATCGAACTTAAGTGATGTACTTACTAACTTTGTGAATTTGCTATATAGGTGTTACTTGTGAAGAGACTTTGATCGTTTACAAGAATCGTACATTGTGTGGGTCTAGAAGTTGCTTACTTCTCTACAGGTAATTAGTTGTTCTTTTGCTATAGTTGCATGAATAATTAACAATAATTGGGAACTAAATTATTGAATATATATATATATATATATATATATATATATATATATATATATATATATATATATATATATATATATATATATGGGTTACTTGTGATCGAAGTGTGAAAGTAGGATCGTTTCCCTACATGTAAATTTTTTTATTTTGTTTTTGTTTAGCTTAATTAGTAAAACCATGGATATGACATAGATGTATTCGAATCGATTGTCGAAAGAGTACGAGAATGGTGTATCAGAATTTGTTAAGTTTGTTATTGCGCACGCCAAAGACCCAAGTCGAATGACATGTCCTACTTGGGTTGTTGTTATGGGAGTTGGGTTGACGTGGTTCAACTGGCATCACATTTAAAGAGGCGTGGAATTGGTAGAAGTTATATATATTGGAATTTGCATGGTGATAAAAGTAACGGGAATGTTGAACCGGTGGATAATACGACCTATTCTTCAAATGTCAATGGCACAGATACATACGATTATGATCGAGTCGAAGAGATTGTAGAAGCACTGGAAGAAGATTTTAAGGATTGTCCCAAAATATATGAGAGGTTGGTAAGCGATGCAGAGAAATCGTTGTATAATGGTTGCACTAAATTCACAAGATTGTATTTGGTATTAAATTTGTACAACTTAAAGGCGGGAAATGGATGGTCGGATAAAAGTTTCACAGAGTTATTGGCCCTTATGAAAGATATGCTTCCAGAGGATGATGTTCATCCCAATCGAACATATGAGGCCAAAAAGATGTTGTGCTATATTGGCATGAGCTATGATAAGATACATGTTTGTCCAAACAATTACATTTTGTTTCGAAATAAGTATGCATCATTAAATGAGTGTCCTAAATGCGGTGTCTCTCGATATAAGAAAAAGTTGTCTCCAGCAAAAGTCTTATGGTATTTTCCTATATTTCTGAGATTTAGACACATGTTTCGTAGTGAAACCAATTCAAGACACTTGACTTGGCATGCAACTGAAAGAATTATTGATGGAAATTTTCGACATCCGAAAGATTCACCACAGGGGATGAAAATTGATGATGATTATCCTGAATTTGGAAAAGAAGCAAGAAATCTCCGCTTGGCATTATCTACTGATGAAATGAACCCACACAGTCTTCAAAGTATCTTACATAGCACTTGGCATGTGACTATTATGATTTATAACCTACCTCTATGGCTATGTATGAAGCGTAAGTACATGATGTTATCTATGTTAATTTCTGGGCCTAAACAACCAAGGAATGACATAGACATATACTTGACACCCTTAATCTAATATTTAAAGTTTTTGTGGTAGAATGGTGTGGAGGTTTATGATGGGTATAGAAAAGAAAGTTTCAACTTGAGGGCGATGTTGTTTGGCATAGTTAATGATTTTCCAACATATGAAAATCAATTAGGGTACAACATAAAAGGTCAATGTGTGTGTCCTATTTGTGAAGATAAAACAGATTGGACGCGATTGGAGATTAGTCAGAAGAATTTCTTTCTTGGTCATCATAGATTCTTAAATTCTAATCATCACTATCGTGGGTGGAGAAAAACATTCAATAGAAAGCCAGAACAAGGTAGAGCTCTACCAATATTGACATGTGATCAAATTTTTGAAAAGGTGAAAGATGTGAGTACTCAGTTTAGCAAGCCTTTTGTACATATACTTGTCATACCCCAAAATTTGACTCGCTTCATATACTTTCTAGTGCCACTTTATTTTGAATAAATAAAGTGACACATTTGGTAGAAAGAGAGGTATAAGGGATATAAGTGTGAGAGGTTATGAGTTTGAATCTTATTTCCACACTTTTTAGTATTTTATTTAATTTTTCTTTACTACTAACTTTTTCTATTATTATTTTTAATAAAAAAATCATAAAAATAGTTTTTTTTTATTATTAAATTTTTAATTTTCGTATTTATTTTTTATGCATTTTTAAAATTTTTTTTTCATGAAAATCATTATTTTACAGAAAAAATCACAAAAATAAAGTCAAATCAAATTTGTTTTTTATTATCATTATTAGATTATTACTTTTATTTAAAATATATTTTTTATTTAAATTCATCAAGCCATGAACTCATCCAGATTCATTGATTTGGGCTCTAAGAAATAAATGAATATCAGATCAAATGAAAATCTTCCTAAATTGATAAATTTCATTTAATTCTTTGACCTTATTTTTACCTATAAAAAGAGCATGTTTCCTACATTTTTTTTCACCCACAATTCATTAAATTCTATCCTAATAGTTGTTGTTCTTCAGATTGAAAAACAACAACAAATAAACCCTAGCCTCCAATGTCAAATTGATCAAGAAAGATCAAAAGGAAGCATCAAAAGATACATTTCAATGGAAATATTTTGTTCACCGGGATAAATCCCGATTCCGTAGGTTGATATCTTCAAATAATTGACTATCTTTTTTTATTGTTATTTTTGGATTTTTTATTATCAAATTGTTGAATAGTGTTTTAATCTGTTAATTTAGAAGTTTAAGATGTTAATACTATATTTCAAATAAGTATAAAAAACATATAACCTCTTTTTCTTTTAGATTAATATTTTAGATCGTAATTTCAAATTAAGGATATAAATCATTTTTTAGTTAGTTAGTATTTTAAATCTATTTTTTTAATCAAATAGTGTGGGACAAACCTTTTCTACTATCCTACTTAAAACTAAGACGATATTTTATGATTTAATTCTTAACACTTATGGGTTTGATTCATCGTGCACTGTTTGATTTTGTTAATTATTTGCTTGAATTATCATGCATGTAAGAAATAGGGATAAATATCAAATTGTTTAAACTAAAAATCAGGTTAACTTTTCAATGTAAATCAATTTATTTACCAACAATAAATTAACCTTTTTTTCATAACCTAAATTATTATTATTCTTTCAAAACACATTGATTTTATTATTAAGTGTTAATAAATTAGGCAAATTAAGATTTATTTAAAATGCAAGTTTTAATATACCAATAACAGGTAGCTTAATAAGTTTCGGGAGAGACATTGGAATTTAGTAATATAAAATGTAATTAGGGATAATATTTGTTAGGGATTAAGGATCAATTTATTCAAATTAATTTTTAATAATAATTCTTGAATGGATGTATGTATGTATAATTAGGATTTAGGGATTAATAATAAAACACTCTAAATTTTATTTTGGAAAATAATATAAATTTAAGTGTTAATAGGAATACTTTGATATTTTATTAAATTTTTGTGCTTTCATAATTTATTTAATAAATTTGGATTAGTTATAATTTTGGGATTTAATTATAAATTTGGGGTATTAAAATTATTTTGGGGATTTAAATTATTGAGGGATTAAATTATATTTTAGATTTAAAATATATTTTTATGAATAATTAAAAATGGGGTTTTAAAATAAGTTTTTTTTTTATAATTTAGTAAAACGGGTAGTTAGAATTAATAGGATTAGGGTTAGGGGTAGGGGAATTGAACTACGACGCTCTGATCCTTATTTTGAGGGTACGTAGGCATATGATTTTTGAACAAAGACCCTATCGAGTAAACTTAAAAAAAATTAGGGTTTTGTGATAATAAGAAAAGTTGGATTTAATTTTGGAATTTTTACACAAATAAGACATACCCTAGAAATATTAGAAGGGATCTTATTAAGTATAATAGAAGTGAGGGGTGCCTAACACCTTCCTCCCACTTAACTGACTTCCGGACCATAGGCATCTACCTTAAGATTTAGGTTTATCCATATTTCCCTTAAAAAAATGGATGACGACTCTTAATTTTTAAGTCGGTCACGACAATACTTATCAAGGGTGGGTGGAAGAAGAGGTCAATTTTTTTTAAACTGTCATATTGGAAGTCGTTGTATGTAAGACATTTTCTCGATGTTATGCATATTGAAAAAAATGTATTTGACAGTGTTATTGGTACGTTACTCAATATACAAGGAAAGTCTAAGGATGGTCTTAAAGAAAGGACATGATAGCGATTGGGGATAAGAAATGAATTAGAGCCCTTGAAGAAAGGAAAACGAACATATTTACTACCTACTGCATATACTCTATCTAGAAATGAGAAAAAAGTATTGTGTAAGTTTCTAAGTGAAGTTAAAGTTCCAGAAGGATACTCTTCAGATATTAGAAGACATGTGTCTTTGAAAGACCTCAAGTTAAAGCGTTTAAAGACACGTGATTGCCATATTATAATGGAACATTTTCTACCAGTAAGTATATATTCTATTATGGTAGAAAAAGTAAGAAGCGCAATAACTAAATTGTGTTTTTTCTTCAAGTCAATTTGCAGTAAGGTGATCGATCTTGCGATCTTACCAACATTGCACAAAGAAATAATTATTACTTTGTGTGATCTTGAAATGTATTGTCCTCCCTCGTTTTTTGACATAATGGTTCATCTAATTGTTCATCTTGTTAAAGAGACAAAATTGTGTGTACCAGCTTATATGAGATGGATGTACCCTATTGAACATTATATGAAAATATTAAAAGGGTATGTGAAAAACCGAAGTCGACCAGAGGGTTGTATTATCGAACGATACATTATTGAAGAAGCGATTGAGTTTTGTACTAAATATTTGTCCAATGTTCAGTAAGTCGCGATCAATGCGCCAATTGTATTGGTTTGCATTATTGAAGGCGTCAATTTATTTGACTTTTCCTTTTAACTATTAAATGTGACGTCAATTCTATCGGTTTGAACTTTAGGTATGAAAAAATTTATTTGAAACATAGATATTTTGAAAATAACAATGCTATTTAGTACGAATGAATTTGAAGAAGAAATGTAAGAATACACATATGTCACTATTTTAGAGGTTAATTTTAAATTGATTTTAAATTTAACTACCTTTTTAATAGGGATCATGTGATAGTGGTGATAATGAATGATTGAGATTTATTCTTGTATTTTTTGTTCACCTTTTCTTATTATTAAGCATTTTCATTTTGAAAAATATTATAAAAAAATGTTGGTTATTTATGTATTTTGATTGAAAAATAGTTATTTAAAAAAAAATGGCATGATTTAATTTTTTCAAAAGGACTTAAATTTATTTGGAAGCACATCATCTTTGAATAAATTTTCTTTTAATGCAAAATAGTCATAACCTACACCAAATACTTACTTGCTTTTCGCAAATGGCCAAGTTGCAATAATTAAGTATAAGGAAAAAGTAGCTTCCATTCTATGAGCAGACGGAACAGATGCTCAGGAGAGACCATCAGTTACGTAAGTTCTTATTTTAGTTAAATGGCTGATTCCAATAAGTTCACTTATTTCACTACAAGTTAATCTGGTGGGGATTGATATTAAATTTAATAAAGAAAATTACAGTTCTATCCATTATAATTGTGTTTAAGAGAGATTAATTTGAATCATTTTACGTCAAAATTCAATCTTAAATTGTATTAGTCGATCCAATAAATCAGATACCCTATGATAAAATAAAAATAAAAATAAAAAAAGGAAGTTCACTTATTTTTCTGCTGACCTAAAACGCGGTTTTCTTTATTCCTTTAGCACTACGCAAATACCTAATCTATAAATACACATATTCTATCTGTTATTCTCATCCTCCGATTTAATCACACACAGTTTTGACTTTCCTTTATACAAAAATTCAATCGCAATGAATCACAATATCAATCAACAACAATCACCTGGTATGTTTTATTTTTATTATTTAAATTTAAATTGAATATACATAAATAATCCATAGTGTGAAAAAAATAGTTATTATTATTGAATTAATCTAATTATTTGTGCCGTTAATTTTGAGCAGTGATTGCATATCCAGCAATGGGTGAGAAGAACCACCAAGTTGCTCCACCACCACCAATGGGGTATCCCACAAAAGATGATCCCCAACAAACTCTTCCAGTCACTACAACTACCAGGGGTGATGGTTTCTGGAAAGGATGGTGTGTTTAATCATGTCTTATTATGGCTACTTATTTTATTGACTATCTTGTATATATATATATATATATCTGATTTTTACTGTGTTTTTTTGTTTACAGTTGTGCTGGATTATGTTGTTGTTGTGCCCTGGATTGCTGTCTCTGATTGAATATTATGGGTTTATTGTTCTGTGCTTGTCCTCATCCTCATGCTTTTTCTTTATCTTATTGTGTTCTTTTATCTTCCTTGAGGGATAGCAAAAACTCATTGTATCGATTTCTAAGTTATGGATCATTAACTTTCTTTGCATAAGATATGTTTCAAGTCAAGTAATTGACTCAGCATGGTAACTTTTAATAATCAATCAAAACCACTTTTCAACACTTAGCTAGCTGATAAGAATGCGATTAAATTTTAATTTATATTTGGATAAGATAAACCTATCCCTTATAGTCAAAAAGAAATATTGTTTTTTAATACTAAAATAATTATTTGAAGATTAAGAATCATAGGAACTCGCTTGGTTTTTATTTATATTAATATTTGAAGATAAGAATCGTACCAGACTCACTTAATTGATGTTTTGGTTTATTTGTTTTTTTATTAAAATTGGGGTTTAGCCGTTTTGACATTTTTGTATATATTTAGTCATTAAGACATGAGTTACGTAAAGTAAAAGGAACCTATAAATTAATAAGACACGTTTTAATTCGTTTGGCTGTTGGTAGTTGCTTAAATGTCATTTTTCTTACCTTAATTAATGGATATCCGTGCATTCATCTGTTACAAATATTTGTTTTTAAAATATAATAAAATATAAATAAAAAAATTGTTTTATGAAAAGAGTTTATTATTTTATCAAATAAGTTTTGATTTATATTAGAATCATAAATACAATTTTATATAAAAATATTTGAATGAATCTTATATTTTCTTCGATGTAATATTATTTTTATTTTAATATTATTTATAAAAATATTTGATTCAAAAGATAATTTGTTATCATTTAAAAGATATATTAAGATTCACTTATTAATTTAAAGATAATATCTTTCATTAGTAACATATATTAGTGAAAGGATCATATACGATACATAACAATTCAATGGTTCTAATGGAGTGGCAGTCTGATTTCTCTTTGGAGAGGGACATGCTGAGAGCACTCCCAAACTGGATTAAGCTGTCACAACTTCCTTTGCATCTTTGGTGGTGAAGGGCTTAGGAAAGATTGGAAGTGCTATAGGAAAATCTATGTTTACTAATGAATCATTACGATAAAATTCGCTTTTGGCAGCACTTAAAAAACAACGCTTTATTCAGAAAACCCTGCTATAAATTTTAAAAAAAATTCACTAAAAAAAGCGCTGCTAAAGAATGACTTTAGAAAGTGCTTTAAAAAAGCACTGCTAAATGTTGTACATAGACTCCACCTTAGAAAACACTTTTAAAAAGGTTCTGCTAAATGTATAACCTAAGAAAGCGCTTATAAAAAGTGCTACTAAATGTTAACCTTAGACAACTGTTTCAAAAAACGTTGCTAAAGTCCTAAAATTTGCCACACATTTTAAAACGCTTTCTAAGGAAAACACTGCTAAATCTAGCACTTAAGAAAGCGCTTTCAGAAAAGCGCTGCCTTAGGTCATTTATTAATTAAAATATAAAGAACACCAAATTTTTAGAACCATGTTCATTATTGTTTCTAATCATTTTTCACCTCCCTCCTTTCTCTCTCGCGACTTCTCCCTCATTTCTCTGACTTTGTCTGTCACCGGCCTTTCGTTCTTCAACCATCATCGTTATCTGACCACCGCTATTTTATTCGCTCTCCGTCTGACCGCCATTGTTATTTCGTGACTACTCCCTCATCTCTCTCGTGTGAAATAGAAAAAGATTTATGTTGTTGTTGATATAATTTTTATTGTTGTTGTCTATTACAATGTTGATTCTATTGTTGTTGATTCTGATACAATGTTGTTGTTGTTGACATTTTGGTTATGTTGATTCTGATACAATGTTGTTGTTGTTGACATTTTGGTTATGTTGATTCTGATACAAAATGTTGGTTATGTTGATTCTGATACAATGTTGTTGTTGACATTGTTGTTGTTGTTGTTGATTCTGATACAAAATGTTGGTTTTGTTAATTCTATGGACCAAGTGTTTATCACACTTTTAAGCCTAGTCCCATCCAAATTTGTTCTTAACATAATCAGAAAGAAAATTGGATTCTAATTTGAGTTTATCCTATAGTTTTGTGTTAGTAGGTTAATATTGAAATAATATATTCCATTTGTTAGTGATATATATATATATATATATATATATATATATATATATATATATATATATATATATATATATATATATATATATATATATATAGTAATGTATTTAAAAAAATATTAAATCTTACACCATTTCATAATAGAGCTTTTGGAAATTTTTCTACTTTATATTGAGATGAGTAGAGTTATAAAATGTCTAATAATGGTACTAAGTAAGAGTAATTGGATGATATAATTTGAGTATTTTTTGGTTAATCAAAGATACTATAATTTTTGTTACATTGAGTTAGTTAGTTTTTTTATTTTAGACTCAATTTTGATTTAGCCGTAAAACACACATATTAGAGGATAGGTTCACATCATTTTTGTTTCAATTACTTTGATGTCAATATATATTTCATGAGGTGGTTTTCTTTTTATAAAAATGTGATTAGATTCTTAAGAATGTTAAAGAAGTAGATTTTTAGTTCTAGTTTTGAAAAAAAAAACTTCAATAAACACCTATTAGTAATAATTAAGGATGAACTTGTTTTTTATGGTCATTGTGAAACTTGAATGATATTGTGAATTTATTTTTGATAGTCATTGTGAATTTATTTTGAGAACTTTGAAGTTAATCGAACTTAAGTGATGTACTTACTAACTTTGTGAATTTGCTATATAGGTGTTACTTGTGAAGAGACTTTGATCGTTTACAAGAATCGTACATTGTGTGGGTCTAGAAGTTGCTTACTTCTCTACAGGTAATTAGTTGTTCTTTTGCTATAGTTGCATGAATAATTAACAATAATTGGGAACTAAATTATTGAATATATATATATATATATATATATATATATATATATATATATATATATATATATATATATATATATATATATATATGGGTTACTTGTGATCGAAGTGTGAAAGTAGGATCGTTTCCCTACATGTAAATTTTTTTATTTTGTTTTTGTTTAGCTTAATTAGTAAAACCATGGATATGACATAGATGTATTCGAATCGATTGTCGAAAGAGTACGAGAATGGTGTATCAGAATTTGTTAAGTTTGTTATTGCGCACGCCAAAGACCCAAGTCGAATGACATGTCCTACTTGGGTTGTTGTTATGGGAGTTGGGTTGACGTGGTTCAACTGGCATCACATTTAAAGAGGCGTGGAATTGGTAGAAGTTATATATATTGGAATTTGCATGGTGATAAAAGTAACGGGAATGTTGAACCGGTGGATAATACGACCTATTCTTCAAATGTCAATGGCACAGATACATACGATTATGATCGAGTCGAAGAGATTGTAGAAGCACTGGAAGAAGATTTTAAGGATTGTCCCAAAATATATGAGAGGTTGGTAAGCGATGCAGAGAAATCGTTGTATAATGGTTGCACTAAATTCACAAGATTGTATTTGGTATTAAATTTGTACAACTTAAAGGCGGGAAATGGATGGTCGGATAAAAGTTTCACAGAGTTATTGGCCCTTATGAAAGATATGCTTCCAGAGGATGATGTTCATCCCAATCGAACATATGAGGCCAAAAAGATGTTGTGCTATATTGGCATGAGCTATGATAAGATACATGTTTGTCCAAACAATTACATTTTGTTTCGAAATAAGTATGCATCATTAAATGAGTGTCCTAAATGCGGTGTCTCTCGATATAAGAAAAAGTTGTCTCCAGCAAAAGTCTTATGGTATTTTCCTATATTTCTGAGATTTAGACACATGTTTCGTAGTGAAACCAATTCAAGACACTTGACTTGGCATGCAACTGAAAGAATTATTGATGGAAATTTTCGACATCCGAAAGATTCACCACAGGGGATGAAAATTGATGATGATTATCCTGAATTTGGAAAAGAAGCAAGAAATCTCCGCTTGGCATTATCTACTGATGAAATGAACCCACACAGTCTTCAAAGTATCTTACATAGCACTTGGCATGTGACTATTATGATTTATAACCTACCTCTATGGCTATGTATGAAGCGTAAGTACATGATGTTATCTATGTTAATTTCTGGGCCTAAACAACCAAGGAATGACATAGACATATACTTGACACCCTTAATCTAATATTTAAAGTTTTTGTGGTAGAATGGTGTGGAGGTTTATGATGGGTATAGAAAAGAAAGTTTCAACTTGAGGGCGATGTTGTTTGGCATAGTTAATGATTTTCCAACATATGAAAATCAATTAGGGTACAACATAAAAGGTCAATGTGTGTGTCCTATTTGTGAAGATAAAACAGATTGGACGCGATTGGAGATTAGTCAGAAGAATTTCTTTCTTGGTCATCATAGATTCTTAAATTCTAATCATCACTATCGTGGGTGGAGAAAAACATTCAATAGAAAGCCAGAACAAGGTAGAGCTCTACCAATATTGACATGTGATCAAATTTTTGAAAAGGTGAAAGATGTGAGTACTCAGTTTAGCAAGCCTTTTGTACATATACTTGTCATACCCCAAAATTTGACTCGCTTCATATACTTTCTAGTGCCACTTTATTTTGAATAAATAAAGTGACACATTTGGTAGAAAGAGAGGTATAAGGGATATAAGTGTGAGAGGTTATGAGTTTGAATCTTATTTCCACACTTTTTAGTATTTTATTTAATTTTTCTTTACTACTAACTTTTTCTATTATTATTTTTAATAAAAAAATCATAAAAATAGTTTTTTTTTATTATTAAATTTTTAATTTTCGTATTTATTTTTTATGCATTTTTAAAATTTTTTTTTCATGAAAATCATTATTTTACAGAAAAAATCACAAAAATAAAGTCAAATCAAATTTGTTTTTTATTATCATTATTAGATTATTACTTTTATTTAAAATATATTTTTTATTTAAATTCATCAAGCCATGAACTCATCCAGATTCATTGATTTGGGCTCTAAGAAATAAATGAATATCAGATCAAATGAAAATCTTCCTAAATTGATAAATTTCATTTAATTCTTTGACCTTATTTTTACCTATAAAAAGAGCATGTTTCCTACATTTTTTTTCACCCACAATTCATTAAATTCTATCCTAATAGTTGTTGTTCTTCAGATTGAAAAACAACAACAAATAAACCCTAGCCTCCAATGTCAAATTGATCAAGAAAGATCAAAAGGAAGCATCAAAAGATACATTTCAATGGAAATATTTTGTTCACCGGGATAAATCCCGATTCCGTAGGTTGATATCTTCAAATAATTGACTATCTTTTTTTATTGTTATTTTTGGATTTTTTATTATCAAATTGTTGAATAGTGTTTTAATCTGTTAATTTAGAAGTTTAAGATGTTAATACTATATTTCAAATAAGTATAAAAAACATATAACCTCTTTTTCTTTTAGATTAATATTTTAGATCGTAATTTCAAATTAAGGATATAAATCATTTTTTAGTTAGTTAGTATTTTAAATCTATTTTTTTAATCAAATAGTGTGGGACAAACCTTTTCTACTATCCTACTTAAAACTAAGACGATATTTTATGATTTAATTCTTAACACTTATGGGTTTGATTCATCGTGCACTGTTTGATTTTGTTAATTATTTGCTTGAATTATCATGCATGTAAGAAATAGGGATAAATATCAAATTGTTTAAACTAAAAATCAGGTTAACTTTTCAATGTAAATCAATTTATTTACCAACAATAAATTAACCTTTTTTTCATAACCTAAATTATTATTATTCTTTCAAAACACATTGATTTTATTATTAAGTGTTAATAAATTAGGCAAATTAAGATTTATTTAAAATGCAAGTTTTAATATACCAATAACAGGTAGCTTAATAAGTTTCGGGAGAGACATTGGAATTTAGTAATATAAAATGTAATTAGGGATAATATTTGTTAGGGATTAAGGATCAATTTATTCAAATTAATTTTTAATAATAATTCTTGAATGGATGTATGTATGTATAATTAGGATTTAGGGATTAATAATAAAACACTCTAAATTTTATTTTGGAAAATAATATAAATTTAAGTGTTAATAGGAATACTTTGATATTTTATTAAATTTTTGTGCTTTCATAATTTATTTAATAAATTTGGATTAGTTATAATTTTGGGATTTAATTATAAATTTGGGGTATTAAAATTATTTTGGGGATTTAAATTATTGAGGGATTAAATTATATTTTAGATTTAAAATATATTTTTATGAATAATTAAAAATGGGGTTTTAAAATAAGTTTTTTTTTTATAATTTAGTAAAACGGGTAGTTAGAATTAATAGGATTAGGGTTAGGGGTAGGGGAATTGAACTACGACGCTCTGATCCTTATTTTGAGGGTACGTAGGCATATGATTTTTGAACAAAGACCCTATCGAGTAAACTTAAAAAAAATTAGGGTTTTGTGATAATAAGAAAAGTTGGATTTAATTTTGGAATTTTTACACAAATAAGACATACCCTAGAAATATTAGAAGGGATCTTATTAAGTATAATAGAAGTGAGGGGTGCCTAACACCTTCCTCCCACTTAACTGACTTCCGGACCATAGGCATCTACCTTAAGATTTAGGTTTATCCATATTTCCCTTAAAAAAATGGATGACGACTCTTAATTTTTAAGTCGGTCACGACAATACTTATCAAGGGTGGGTGGAAGAAGAGGTCAATTTTTTTTAAACTGTCATATTGGAAGTCGTTGTATGTAAGACATTTTCTCGATGTTATGCATATTGAAAAAAATGTATTTGACAGTGTTATTGGTACGTTACTCAATATACAAGGAAAGTCTAAGGATGGTCTTAAAGAAAGGACATGATAGCGATTGGGGATAAGAAATGAATTAGAGCCCTTGAAGAAAGGAAAACGAACATATTTACTACCTACTGCATATACTCTATCTAGAAATGAGAAAAAAGTATTGTGTAAGTTTCTAAGTGAAGTTAAAGTTCCAGAAGGATACTCTTCAGATATTAGAAGACATGTGTCTTTGAAAGACCTCAAGTTAAAGCGTTTAAAGACACGTGATTGCCATATTATAATGGAACATTTTCTACCAGTAAGTATATATTCTATTATGGTAGAAAAAGTAAGAAGCGCAATAACTAAATTGTGTTTTTTCTTCAAGTCAATTTGCAGTAAGGTGATCGATCTTGCGATCTTACCAACATTGCACAAAGAAATAATTATTACTTTGTGTGATCTTGAAATGTATTGTCCTCCCTCGTTTTTTGACATAATGGTTCATCTAATTGTTCATCTTGTTAAAGAGACAAAATTGTGTGTACCAGCTTATATGAGATGGATGTACCCTATTGAACATTATATGAAAATATTAAAAGGGTATGTGAAAAACCGAAGTCGACCAGAGGGTTGTATTATCGAACGATACATTATTGAAGAAGCGATTGAGTTTTGTACTAAATATTTGTCCAATGTTCAATCAATTGGACTCCCCATATCTCATATTGTCGGGAAAAAAAGGAAAAAAATTAATTAGAAATAAAGTTGTGAGAATATCAAGGGTCGAACAAGATCAAGTGCATTTGTATATTCTGCACAATGACAATGAGGTTGAGTCGTATGTTGAAACGCACAAGGATGTTCTCTGAGGTTTAAATAAGAATAGAAATAAGAATTAGATAGTACAAGAGCATAATCAAAGTTTTATACCTTGGTTTAGGGATCATATTTATTCAAAGTACTGTTTAGATCCTGCTTCAATAACATAAAGGTTGAGATGTTTAGCATATGGTCCAAGTTTGGTTGTGTTTTCTTATTGCGCATGCGTAATTAATGGATACACATTTTATGCCAAAGAATAAGATGATAAAAGTACTATGAAAAATAGTGGTGTCACTGTGGTAGCTGAAGCAATGCACATTTCAAGTGTGAAGGACTTAAACCCCAAATTGGCAAATCTGTCATTATTTTGGGGTTATCGAACGCATATGGTGTTTGATTATGAGAAGTTTCAGATTCCTATATTTGGTTGCAAGTGGGTTGAAAATAATAATGGCATACGAATGGATAAGTCAGGATTTTTTCAAATGGATCTTAATAGGGTGGGGTACAAAGATGAGCCTTTTATTCTAGCCTCTCAAGCTAAACAAGTGTTCTATGTCACTGATCCGACTAGTACAAAATGGTCTATAGTGCTTTTATCTAACAAAGTAATTGATGAAAACATTGGAGATCAAGGTGATATTGATGTTGACATTGAATCGATTTCTAGAAATGATCAAGGTGAAAATATTATAGTGAATGAATCATATATTAGAAATGATCATAATGATAGTATTTGGATCAATCCAACCGTCTGTGTTGTTAAGAGACAAATATAACATATTCCAACCAAGAAAAGAAATAGATGTTACTAAAAAAGGTAACAGTAAAATTATAGCTTATATCATTCAATAATATTAAATAGTTGTCATGTTATATATATTCAATAATATTATGTATTTTTATATTTGTCATTTATTTTTTCTTTTTTCTTTATTACAGGTCAAATGACTAGTAACCAAGAAGACTCACATGATACAAATGATGCAAATGAAGCTCAGAATGTTGAAAGTGAAATTACACGAGGAATAACTATTATGAAGTCAATCATCCGTGCAAGAGATAAAGGAATCAAATTTGATGTACATTGGAGTGATGAAACCAACTAATTGTTAGGGAAAATGTTCAACATGTTTTTGACGAATGTGTAAGTATAACATTATGTCTTTAATTAAATTAAAGTTTAATAACATATAATTAATTTGTAATCCCCACTAATAATTTTCGGTATATGTAAATGAATTTCAGGAGACTTTATAATCCTTAAGCACAGGTGAGGACCGAGATTGCAGGAGCATACTTAGTCGAGTACTAAATGTTCCTGAGTATTTTGGTCGGTTGAGGGGTAAAGGATTTGGTGTGACTCCATCTTCATTGTATAAGCATCTAAAGAAAAAATCCTAGTGTAACACGGTGGTAGAACTGACTTTTTATTTATGTTGCGGATAGCAAGAGTCGCCACCGACTTTTATTTTATCCAATAGGAAAGGTTATAAAAGAACAGGAAAGAACTTTTAAAAATATTTGAGTTCAGGGGGTAGGTTATATAAAGGGAAGGTGTTAGCACCCTTTATATCCATGGTTATCCATGAGCTCTTAGTTACTTAGCTCACTTGTTTGTTTGAAAAGTAATGTGAAGTGTGTGTTTAGAAATTTTCATAAGTCTTTGTAATGACCCTCATATGGATGTATACAAAGCTTTGAGTTTTTGAAAATTGTTTGAAAGTGAGGTGTGAAAAAGAATTTTGAAATGTGAGCAAGTAACTAAGAACTACCTACCCTAGACTGGTCTTTCATGTTTCTTTATTTCCTTTCAAGGGTAAGACTGCCCCTACTATTAAGGAGTATGTAGTCATTTACCTTGGATTTATTAAGGGACAGGCATAAGGTCATCGTATGGTCAACGAAGGTAACTTGTAGGGGTGTCTTTAGCAATTTATAGGGACTATCATCATTTATTTCGTAGGGTCATCGAGTGACGAGATCACTTATTTTGTATGCAACTTTGAAGGGACTATGATCTTTTTAACTTTAAGTGACTTGATGATTTATCTATTTGAATGAACATTGCTTAAGAC
Source organism: Lathyrus aphaca (assembly GCA_963966055.1). Taxonomy (NCBI): domain Eukaryota; kingdom Viridiplantae; phylum Streptophyta; class Magnoliopsida; order Fabales; family Fabaceae; genus Lathyrus; species Lathyrus aphaca. The sequence goes on from OZ014519.1 coordinate 623,972,927, forward strand.
ACCCCCATTTTCGAGGGACCTGACCATATTAAAGGCAACCAAAAAGGGAACCCTAGGAGGTGCAGATGGCGATCGTAGAACGATTGACTTATGTGTGTGAATCTTGTTTCAGATATTTATCTTGATAATTAATTTTCTAAGTCCATGGTTTATTTAATTCTTGGCACACCCAATGTTACTAACCACGCAATAAATATAAAAATAATGGCAGAAATTAAAAGGCAGAAAATAAAATTTCTAACTATTACATGGTTTCGGGACAGTTACATAATAATAATGGCGGAAAAGAAAACCTAACTATTACAAATGCTAAACAGTTACATCATCAGACAGACATTGAATGAATAACATAAACATGAGTGAAAGTAGGAAATAAAAAATAACAAAAGGTTTATAAATTAGGGTTAAGGTTTTGTTAAAAAACAATATAGGTTTAGAAATTTTTTTAGGGTTTAGAGTTTTGAAAAAAATTAAGGTTTAGGTTTAAAATTAAAGTTTATGAAAAAAAATAAGGTTTAATACAAAAAGTTAGGGTTTTAAAATTTTTTTAGGAAAAATAAGGACTTTAGACAAAACTTTGGTGTTCATGGCAAAATCGGGGTTCGAGGCAAAAAAATCAGGGAAATTAGTTAGCGTAAACATAAAGAAATCAAATTATAACTTTTTTTTAATAATAAAAAACAAAATATATTAAAAAAAACAAAATTTTTATAATAATAATTTTTTTCTTATAAAAATAAATTAGAAACTAATTATATTGATTCTAAATTAATAGTTAATTAATAATTAATTTAATTTAATTAAAATAAGAATAATAATAATAAAATATAACTAATGAAATTCGCTCAAAAATAAAGGGGAGGAGGCTAGAATAGAACCCCCACCCTTTACCTCACAGGCATGCATTCTTGCTACTAGACCAACCATGCGCTGGTGACAATGAATGGGAACCAATTGATTTTATTGCATACTTTCTCCAGCTTCCGGAAATAGCCAATCGTGTCATGCCACGTCTTGTCTTCAACCTCTCGCCCTGCGCGTTTTTCTGCAACTTTTGCTATGACATTTCCTGCGAAATTTTGCGCAGCTAAACTTGCGATTTTTATAAACATCAACAAACAGCAATTTAAATGTATCAAACATATATAGTCCTACTAAATCAAGCCTTGTGAGTCCAATGGTGGGGTTATTTTGGCCTGAAAGTGACTGTATCATGCACTTTCGTGGAGAAGACGATTCATGCCCTAACCATGCATGATAATGGACAATATTATGAATGAAAAACATGTTAAAGGACAAATAATAGAAAGTTTTGAATTGAAACTTCATGGCCATGGCGGCATGTTCATGAATGTGGTGTTTCGTGTGGTTTCAACCTTCAATTCTTGGTGGGATAGAGTCCTAAGATCTCAAGGAGTATGAATGGTTGTATAGAACTGATTGGATCTTGTTGCAAAAATATTTTTTGTTTTGCCCTAATTTTAACAAATTTTGAATTTTTTTAAGAGTTCTATGGCATGGAATTTTCGTGTGCAGCTCTTGTAGTCATGATAGGTATTTATAAGGATGTAATTTAGGGTAAAAATTGGGCATTTGGGTCAGCTTTGTGGATTGCTTGAAGATGAAGAAACCAATTAGTTATAATTGTCCAAAAAATCAAATATACAAATGCTATATTGGTCTTGCACGAATTTTGAGTCTATCAATCACCTTTAATGTCATATATTTGATCCCAAAACAAAGCTTCAAATCAAATATTATATTTTCATAATTTTTTTTAATTAAAAATGATTTTAAATGATTAAAATAAAAAATAATAAAAAATAAAATCAGAAAAATGGTCATTGGGTCGTGGATGGACTTATTTTTAAGTTTGAATTGAATTATTATAGGCCCATTTGGAAAGAATTGAAGTTATGGCCTTTTTAGCTTCATACACCTCTTAAAAATTACCCAACTTCAACAATACATAACTTCCTCAATTTTGATCCCATGAAGATGATCTAGGACTTTTTAGAAAGCTTAGAGTGTCCTATAATAAACCCTTTGGGTCCCATGTCCATATAATTTACCATTTTTAAATTATGAGCTTTGGAAAAAGTTGACTTTTTGTTGAATTTCAAAAAGACCTATAATGTTTTAGCTCATATCTTTCAAATGAAGCATTTTTTGAACTTGGCTTGTGAGACACAAAGTTGTAGAGAATTGGATTTCCTTCAAAATGAGCTATGGATGGGAAATTTTTGATGAAATATGTGAAAGTTATGGCTGGTCAAAGTTTAGTTGACGTTTCCTACACAAAACCCTAATTTAGCAACTCCTGATTCTTGATGATTATGAGGTTTACTTGATGAATAATGATCAACCATTGATCAAATGATGAATTTAACCTCATAATCTTGATGTTGACCAAAAATATTGAAGGTTGACTTTGTGTTGACCACAGTTGACTTGTTGACCAAGTTAACTGATTTTTAGGTATCTGAGCATCTGACTGGCCAAACTTGTTGGGAAAGCTTTGAAACTTGTCATGGAGATTCTCTAAGGTATGTGGGATGTTATGAAATCCACTTGAGGCTTTGAAAGTCCCCTTTGCTTGGGCAAACTCAAAACCCTAGTTCTAAGATCCATTGTTCAGGAGGAGGCTTTGTCTGGTGAAACCTTCAATCCCTTTGACCAATTGAGAATCTTGTGATTATTGAGAGACCTCTTGAGACACATTATCTTGAATATGTGAGGGTAAATTTTGGGGTACAACAGCTGCCCCTGTTCAATTTTCTGAAACCTGAGGAGTTAGATTGGCATGTACGCCATTCGTGACTTGAAGGTTGAATGGGATTGAACACTAAAGCCCAAAATTTTGCACTCGTCGGTGCGCAGAGTAACACTGTTGGTTGGTTATATTGCTTGAATGGGCTTAGAGATTCCATTCAGAGTATTCAAAGATGGGCTTATAGATTCCATCTAAAGTACCAGAAGGTAGGAGTATCTGTACGTTGTTACTGCACTAAGTATCAACACTAGATCTTTATATAGATCGTCTCTGAACTGTCTCTTTAACATGTCTGAGTTAAATATCAGCACTAGATCTTTGTGTAGATCGTCTCTGAATTTTCTCTGGGGGAAAAAGATATCTTGCACTAAGTATCAGTACTAGATCCTCGTATAGATCGTCCCTGAACTATCTCAAGGACTTCGTAACATTTATCTGACTATAAACTATCCTGAAAAAGAAAGATTAGTTTATGTAGGATTGCATGTCATGAAATTTAAACAAAGATGTTGTTAGCATTATGGATGTGTATGCCATGATATGATGTAAATGATGTATGTATGAATTATGTAGTTAAAGCGCATGAGTAGCCTTGTATAACAACTTTTGGCTGGGGAAAATACATCTCGATTCGTTGCTGAGGAATATGAAGACTTCGTTCATGTCTTGTTTTGGAATATCGTACTTAGGATCTTCCATTTTTCGTTCGTCGTACTTCTTATTGAAGTATTAAGTTCTAGAATACTCTGACTGAGGATAAAAGAGACGGACATTCCCCTAGGAGATTTATCTAGCCAAGTATCAATTCTTCGGAGGATATCAGGCTTGAAAGAAATCTACTTGAAGATTTCGTAGAGTTGGAAGTACAAGAGGCTATTTGAAGTGTTTTGTTAGATTTCGTAAAGATTACTCTGTGGGGATGAACCGGCGAAGATTTGTTGGATTCCTACCTCCGATCGTCCTTAGTAAATGTTATTATTGTATTTTATGCATTTCTGGTAAACATCAATCATATTCAAAAGCATATATACATTCAAACATAATCAATAGACGTTTTCGCTTAAGTAAAAAGGGAAAAGTAAACCTGAATTTGAAAATAGAATTGTATTTATTTAGAAAGTGGCCTATAAACAGGCAAGTTTGAATAAGGAGACGGAAATCCTAGTAAGAGGAATTCGTCGTAGGAATTTTTAAAAGAGTACAAAAAACAAGGGAAAATAGCTATGTGTAAGTGATCATATTGAATTTCAATTCTACTATTGCCATTATCTTCAAGTATCTCATCCCTTGCTGTCGGAATAGAAACGATTGGACTGATTTGCACCTGTTTGAACTTGATATAGGTAGTACAACCAGTTGAGGTTACACTGATGATCCAACGATACATAGTCGTACGCTTTAATTTATAACTTTTGCCTGGACTGCCCTTTCAGGTTTTCAGTCCACCAGGATACCCTTTTTTGCCCAAGCCTCCCTTTCGGGTTTTCGACTTGTCGGGTGTACAATTATATATATATATATATATATATATATATATATATATATATATATATATATATATATATATATCCTTAAATTTTGCCCGAACCCTTTTGGTTCGTCGGGATGCCCTTATTTTTTCCCAGTCCAGTCAACCTAGCGGGTCTCTTTTTATGCGTAGTATTTTTTGACTATGTCTGCGTTCACAGATTGTGGGAAATCTTCACCATCCATAGTAGTAAGCATCATAGCACCTCCAGAAAATGCCCTATTGACTACAAATGGCCCTTCATATGTGGGAGTCCATTTTCCCCTAGGATCACACTGTGGTAATATGATACGCTTGATTACCAAGTCTCCAGCCTTATATACTTGTTGCTTGACCTTCTTATTAAAGGCTTTGATCATATGCTTCTGATACATCTGACCATGACAAACAACTACAAGCCTTTTTTCATCAATCAAGTTTATCTGGTCAAGTCGAGTCAGAATCCATTCATCTTCATCTAAGTCTGCATCCATCATAATTCTCAAGGAAGGGATCTGAACTTCAATGGGTAAAATTGCTTCCATACCATATACAAGAGAAAATGGGGTTGCCCCAGTTGAAGCACGTACTGTGGTAAGATAACCATGAAGAGCAAATGGTAACATCTCATGCCAATATTTATATGTAATTGTCATCTTCTGCAAGATCTTCTTAATATTCTTGTTGGCAGCTTCCACTGCGCCATTCATCTTTGGTCGATATGGAGAAGAATTGTGATGCTTAATCTTGAACTGCGTGCAGAGGTCAGTAATCATAGTATTGTTCAGATTAGTAATATTATCAGTGATAATCCTTTCGGGGATGCCATACCTACATATAAGATTATGTTTGATGAATCGAGCCATAACATTCTTGGTAACAGAAGCAAACGAGGTTGCCTCTACCCACTTCGTAAAGTAATCAATAGCAACAAGAATGAAACGATGTCCATTGGAAGCGATAGGTTTAATCTCACTAATCATATCAATGCCCAACATGGAAAAAGGCCAAGGAGGAGTCAGGACATTCAATGGAACTTGAGATATATGTATTTTATCAGTATAGATCTGGGATTTATGACAAGTTTTGGAGTGCTGATAGCAATCAGCCTCTATGGTAGACCGATAGTAACTTGCTTTCAAAATCTTCTTAGCCATTGTATGCCCACTAGAATGAGTACCAATGATGCCATCATGCATGTCTTCCATAATCTCTATTGCTTCCTTATTGTCCACATAACAAAGCAAAGTCGAATCGTGATTGCGCTTGTACAAAATTCCATTACTCAGGAAAAACTTGGCAGAAAATCTCCTCAGAAACTTCTTATCATTGATAGATTCCCCTTCAGGATATTCTTGAGCTTCGAGATATCTTTTCACTTCATGGAACCAAGGTTTCTCTTCCACCCCCTCAGTATTAACCTCATAACAGTATGCTGGCTCATCTAATTGATCAATAATAATTCTGGGAGCTTCATCATCCCAACTGATTTCAAACATAGATGACATAGTGGCTAATGCATCTGCCAAATGATTCTCTTCTCGTGGAATATGTCCAAAAGTAATATCTTCAAAGTATGGAATTAAAGACAACACATGCTCTCTGTAAGGAATGAGATTTGGATGTTTTGTGTCCCATTCACCTTTAACCCGGCTAACTACCAGGGTTGAATCTCCATACACGTTCAATAATTGGATCTTCATCTCAATGGCAACCTTGATACCCATAATACACGCTTCATATTCAGCCATATTGTTGGTACAATCAAAACAAAGTTTAGTAGTAAACGGTGTATAACAACCCTTGGGAGAGATAATCACAACACTAACACCATTACCAAGTGCATTAGAAGCTCCATCAAAACCTATAGTCCATCGGGATCTCTGTTCAAGTCCTTCATATTGTCTAGGCTCTTTAGTAACAAGCATAATATCTTCATCTAGAAACTCAAAATTCATAGACTAATAGTCATCCACTGCTTGATGAGCCAAATGATCAGCTACCACGCTTCCTTTAATTGCTTTCTGAGTAGTATATTGTATGTCATATTCCGTCAAGATCATTTGCCACCTTGCTATTCGTCCGGAGAGAGCAGGTTTCTCAAATATGTACTTGATGGGATCCATTTTTGAAATCAATAAAGTGGTATGAGTCAACATATACTGTCTTAGTCGGCGAGCATCCCAAGCCAAAGCGCAACAAGTTTTCTCGAGCAGTGGGTATCTTCTTTCACAGTCGGTAAACTTTTTGCTAAGGCAATATATTGCTTGATCTCTTCGACCAGACTCATCATGTTGCCCCAACACACACCCCATTGAATGGTCCAATACTGTCAGGTACATAATCAAGGGTCTTCCTTCAACTAGTGACATCAATATTGGAGGTTCCTGGAGGTATTTCTTGATCTCATCAAAAGCTACTTGGCATTCATCGTTCCATTCCATTACTTGATCTTTCTTCAACAACTTGAAGATTGGCTCACAAGTAGTGGTTAATTGGAAAATAAATCTTGCAATGTAATTCAGGCGTCCCAAGAAACCTCTGACTTCCTTCTCAGTATGGGGAGTAGGAATATCTTGTATAGTTTTTACCTTTGCAGGGTCAACTTCAATACCTTTACCACTGTCAACGAAACCCAACAGTTTACTAGATCTAAACCCAAAGGTACATTTGTTTGGATTCAATCTCAGCTTGTACTTCTTCAACCTCTCAAACAACTTGTGCAGATGATCAAGATGTTCTTGTCTAGTCTGAGATCTGGCTATCATATCATCAACATATACCTTTATCTCATGGTGACTCATATCATGGAACAAAGCTACCATAACACATTGATATGTTGCCCCAACATTCTTCAAACCAAATGGAATTACCTTATAACAGAAGGTGCCCCACTGTGTGACAAACGTGTAGGATCAAGCGCTTACCACTGCACTAAAAGCAATTGATGTTAGTGAAGGCGCAACTTTATTTCCTTACAGTATAAAGCCCTCAAGGGGCTGCGCCTATTAAGCGCCATGGGTTGGGATGTTAAGCCCATCGAATCCCTAAGGGTGACGCTGAATTAATAAATCCAACAAAACGTAGACTTCTCCATGTCTTCAGGTGCCATCTTAATCTGATTGTAACCAGAGAAACCGTCCATAAAAGAGAATACCTTATGTTGAGCAGTGTTGTCTACCAGAACATCAATATGTGGAAGTGGAAAATCATCTTTGGGGCTGGCTTTGTTCAAATCCCTGTAATCTACACACATGCGTACTTTACCATCTTTCTTAGGCACCGACACCACATTTGCAACCCATTGAGGATAGGAAGTGACAGCTAGGAACCCTGCATCAAATTGTTTCATCACTTCTGCTTTAATCTTTTCTGACATTTCAGGCTGCATACGACAAACTTTCTGCTTTATTGGGTGACAACCTTCCTTCATTGGTAGACGGTGGACCACAATATCAGTATCAAGTCCCGACATATCCTCATAAGACTAAGCAAATAGATCCATATAGTCATGTAACATCTAAATCAATTTGTTCTTAACATTGTCTTCTAATTCAGCTCATGTCTTGACTTCTTTCCTGTCTTTCTCAGTTCCCATATTCAAAACTTCAATTAGTTCTTCATGCGGCTGTATAACTTTCTCTTCAGCTGTAGCAACCTAGCAAGCTCTACAGGCACTTCATAATCTTCCCCATTTCCATCCTCAGCTTGATAGATTGGATTCTCAAAGTTATAATTGGCAATAGCAGAACTGTTATCAACAAGATCCAGAGTGGATGAAGATCTGCATTTTAGTGACGTGGGTGTGTGTAAGAACACATAGCTTTTGATAAAAGAAATAAAAGAAAGACAAAGAGCACAATATTTACAAAAGCAAAAACGTCCATCAATTTTATTGAATGAAAATATGCAAATGAAATGACATCCCTAACAAGCATACCATTGTGCCCCGGGCAAGGCACAAGGCTTAACAATTTAATTGTTCAAAACTACAAATAAGGAAAATAGTAATAGCATTTACTCCTGACTAAAGGAGATAGAAATAACATCTTCAACTTTCCAATTATTTAGCCCACTGCCAATGGTAGGAAAGATCCAGCTATCCAAGTTGTAGTCTTCATCAGAATCCTCCACAACATTGACTTGATCCTTCTGAACTCCCTTGTTGGTGATACGAATAGCACGAGCACGATGAATAGCCTTCTGAGATTCTGCAATAAAACCCAAACCAAACTTGTTAGACTTTTAAGGAATGTCAGGAAGCTGACCCAAATAGTATAACCACCTTCTTCAACTACAGCTCTTGCATCCTTCAGAGAGGCCATTGTAGGAGGTACTCTAGTAGCAGTAGGAACTGGTTTAGCAGTAGGGATATACTCAGCAGCAGGAACAACCTGAGGAACCACTTCAAATGCTTGGCAAGGATTCTCAACAAATTCACCCTCTATCTCAACATACTTGAAATTGTTTACATGACTGACCATATTCTCTCCTTCACCATAAACAGTGACAATCTTGCTCTTCACTGGATATTTCAGCTTCTGGTGTAAAGTGGAAGTCACAACACCTCCCTCGTGTATCCAAGGACGCCCAAATAAGCAGGAATATGAAGGACGGATATCCATCACATAGAAGGTAGAATCAAAAACTTGAGAACCCACTTTGATTGGGAGGTCAACTTTTCCGTGCACCATTCTTCTTGAACCATCAAAAGCTTTCACCACCACATTACTGGGTTTTAGCACAATATCTTCAAAGTTGAGTTTGTCCAGAACATCCTTCAGTAACACATTTAATGAAGAACCATTATCCACCAAAGCATGAGACATAGTAGCTCCCCTACACTCAATGGAGATATGTAGAGCTTTGTTATGGTTTCTTTTGGCAGGAGTTAGATCAACATTAGAAAATCCTAAGCCATTGTCAGTAGTCAGGTTAGCAACATAATTTTCAAACATATCCACACAGATTTCATGTGGTACATGAGCAGCCTTCAGGAACTTTACCAAAGCCTTAGCATGGGCTTCAGAACACAGCAACAAAGACAACATAGAGATCTTGGAGGGAGTATGCCCCAATTGTTCATCAATATTATAATCACTCTTGCAAATGATCTTCAATACTTCATCCATCTGCTTAGAGAGGTCTTCAGTGGCTGGTGTTTTAGCCTGAATAGGCTCAATCAATGGTCCTTTGCCCCGAGCTTCAGTACTAGGCCCAGGGTTGGAGGTATGAACTGGAGCAACAACAATCTTTGAAGTGTCTTCTGGAGAGAAAATTCATTCACTCATAGTAACATTACTAGTCCCAACAATATTGTCAATATAAGGGTTAATATCTATAGCAGGTATATCAGTTAGAGGCTCTTGCTTGACACCATGGATATAAACATCAAAACCATAATTCCAAGGGATAGCTTTGTCAGAAGAATATGGAATTGGACCAGGAGTAGTAATAATCAGGGGAGCCACCTTTGGCTCAGTAGTAATCTTCATAAGACCTTTAGAAGTAATCCTCACAGGACCCTTAGAAGTGATCTTTACAGGATTACTAGTAACCACAGACACATCTTCAAGCTTCAGATCTTGGGATAGGCCTTCACATAAGCTCTCTACAGAAGGTATCTTCTCAAACAATATAGCACGGTTGTTCATTAAACGTTGAATACCTTCTTTTAGCTTCCAACAATCATTAGGTTGAGAAGCACAATAAAAACAGTCTTCATTGCAACTCGAAATTAAATCGGCTTGCTGCAACTTCTTCTTAATGATGGATAGAGGAGTAGTCAAGTCAGACACTGTAGAAACATAAGAAACATCATCAACAACATTATCAGTCTTCTCATGTTTAGGCATAGGAGCAGTAATCACATTAGGAGTCTCAGGAGGATCAAACTCAATTTCTCCAGCATCAATCATATCCTGAATCTTTATCTTCAACGCCCAACAATTATTAGTATCATGGCCTGGGCAATTGGAGTGATATGCATACCTTGCATTAGGATTATAACGAGGAGAGGTAGTATTAAGATTCTGAGGAGGGTCCCTCAAGTTAATCAACTCTCCTTTAAACATGTGTTGTAGAGCCTGAGCCAACGACATATTGATCTTTGTAAATTGCCTCCTAGGCGTACTTTGCTTAGGCTGACTATTATGTTGTTGATCTTGTTGTGTAGGTGCATGATTAGAGATTAGGACTGCTCCCACAGATTGGTTATTCCTATTACGACCCTGTTGGACATACACAACATTAGATTCTTTATTTCCATTAGAGGGCTTCTTGGTGGTACTTGAAGAGGCATCCATTTGTATGTTACCACTTCGTATTCCACTATCCACGCGTTCTCCAGTCATTATCAGCTCAGTGAAACCAGATGATGAACTTCCAATGAGATGACTGTAAAAAGGACCATTTAGTGTACTCATAAACATGTCAACCAATTACCTGTCAATTAAAGGAGGTTGAACTCTGCTTTCAAGATCTCTCCACTTCTGGGTATACTCCTTGAAACTTTCTTTGGAACCCATAGACATGTTTTGGAGTTGCATGCAATTCGGCGCTAAATCAGAGTTATATTGGTATTGCCTATAGAAGGCCTCAAAAAGATCATTCCAAGTACGAATATTGATACTCTCAAGTTGATAGTACCATTCCAATTGAGCTCCAGATATACTCTCTTGAAAGAAATGAATCCACAACTTCCTGTCAGCAGTATGTGGCTGGATCCTCCTGACATAAGATCTCAAATGCAGTTTATGACATTACACACCATCATATACCACAAAAGTATGAACCTTGAAACCAATAGGGATGACAACTCCAGAAATCAAACTTAGATATTCAAAATCCAACCCAGAAGAATTTTGTAATTCCATAGCATTCACCCGGTCCTCCAGTAACTTGTATTTCTCATCACCAGTTGAATCATGGTAATAATTCTCCTCATAATCAGAATTCACAGTAGTACCACGTGGACTTTCTTCTTCTTTCACAAAATCTTCATCTCCAGGGTTTTCAACCTCATCATCTGTCTTGATTGGAGCTCTGAATCTTATACCTAGATTGATGAAGCCAACTAGTCTTTTGGTCTTCTTCTTTTTCTTGGTCAAGAGTGCTTTCAGTTCTTCTTGTCCCTTGGACAAGTTCAGGATCATCTCTTGGAATTGGGTATTCTGAGCTTGAAGATCTTTGACGGATTGTTCTATAGCCATTTCTGCTGAAATACATAGCAAGAAAATGAGAAACCTGTTGTGAAAACCTGTCATGCAATGATATGGTATGTAGATGCATATGCAATGTTTTCAAGGACCGCAGGATTTAAATTTGTTAAAACAAACAAAAACACAAACTCTTATTAGTAGGCTTGAAATAATATTGCCCATTGGGCTAACAAATTAAAGAGAACAAAATTTATAAAGAAAATAAAACATCTGAGATTTAAGTCTCCCATGGATGCTTCCTCTTGGCGTTGAGATATGTTTTGAGATTCTGCTCCTCGTGAAGTTGCTTTGTCAGCTCCAACACCTTTTCTTGGCTAGCCTTGAACTAAGTCTCCAAGGTATCTATTTTCTCTTTCAGTTGGATCCAATACTTTTGCAGCTCTTCCAAATCAGTAGGCATATCTGGATGAAGGATGGTATAATGAACATCTCCTTCAGCAATAGGCTCCATAGTAACCGGTAGAACAACAGGATATGGCATCATAAGAGTATGAGCACGAGACTGCACCCATTTTATGTAAGGTTCCATAGGAATTGAGTACTTTGGTTCTAGAGTCTTACTATCAACCTTGTTCACCTTACTTCAAGCTCGTATAAACCTGTAACGGTAACCTTGAAGATCATTGTCGTAATCAAACACAATACCTTGAATAAGCATGTCATGAGGACCATTACTCCGAACATAACCAAAATGACGTAGTGCCAAAGAAGTATTATAGGTAATGCACCCTCTTATGCCAATGAGTGGCACATTAGGGAACTCTCCACAATGGTCAATGATAGTTACATTTTCCTTAGACCGAGAACACCAGTGAATATCTGAATGAGAGAGTGACATTATCCTTTTAGACCACCTCAAACCTTGTTCATTCTTCATCAAAAATCGAGGAAGGTGAGAAATAAACCACCTAGATAGTAGAGGTATGAAACACATCAGAGTTCCTCATGCCTTCGTAGTACGAGTGTGAAGAGAGTGTAGGATATCTCCCAGCAATGTAGGCACAAGATTGTGAGTCAGAAATATGTTGATGGCGTGTACATCTATGAACTGGTCTGGATTAGGGAATAGCACCAAACCATAAATTAACAAAGCTAAGATCTCCTCAAAATCATCGTAACTCATAGCATCTAAGAACACCTGAGCTTTCTCTATCAATACTCTAGAAAGAATACCCTTAACTCCACTTCTTGTTTCAAGGACAATGTCTGATTTCTTCAAATGTAGGGCTACAACAATGGCTTCAGGTTTAGGCTCCTTCTCTAAGCCCATGAAAGGTTTCTGATTAAGGATAGGCATACCAAGTAGTTTGGAGAATTCTTCCATTGTAGGCACCAACTGATAATCGGGAAATGTGAAGCAATGATGTTTAGGATCAAAGAACTGGAACATGACACTCATCATATCTTCGACAAATCCTGAGGTAACCCAAGTCAATTAGATAACCATGCTTCTTGATGAATTGGGAGCTTTCAGGAACCTTTGAGACTAATTCCTTAAGCTTGGAAGGTATCCCTATAAAGTTGATCAGGATAGTATTCCTACGAGCGGAAGCCATAACCTGCAACAAAGAATAAAGATAAATCCCTTGGTCCTTGAAATGGTTAATGAAAATGCTATTCTTATGATGTCATGATGTTATGATGTTATGTTCAATCACAAACATGTGGCACATGCAAGCAAGTCACACAATAGCCCTAGGTTTAGAGGCTTGCATGAGGTTTAAAGGAAAGTACCATCCCCTGAAGTTTAGTTAGTTTATCCTGTCCTAGTAAAACTAATCGGGTTCTAAGGGATCTCAATATCACTGATCCTTCTCAAGGGTTGTTGTTCAGTAGGCAACTGACTTGCCAACCAAAACCCCCAAGATTAGAATCTCAATGAGCGTAGCATCGAGTATCAACCAACTTTAGACTTCTCCAAAGTCGACTATCTCACTACTTTCTAAAGGCCAAGATGGGTCAATTAAGGTTATAAAGGGTAGTTAGTGTTAATGACAACATATGGAAGCCTCATATTATCCTCAACTTACTTAAGGAACATAAGCACCCACCAAGAAGTCACACTAACTGTAGCCACCAGATCAACCATATTGGTATACACCGTAAAGTTTCCTTGGTCTATTGCCACTTACCTAAGGTACACTAGATCCGGGTTAGGATCTTTCACACAGCAACCCCATAATAATCCCTTAAAGATAAAGCAAATAAATCAAACAAGTAAGTGATCTTAATTCCTAAGGTAACCCCTCTTTTACTAAGGAATCCCCAGCAGAGTCGCCAATTCTGTAACACGGTGAGAGAACTGACTTTTTATTTATGTTGCGGATAGCAAGAGTTGCCACCGACTTTTAATTTATCTAATAGAAAAGGTTATAAAAGTACGGGAAAGACCTTTTAACAAGATTTGAGTTCGGGGGGTAGGTTATATAAAGGGAAGGTGTTAGCACCCTTTATATCCATGGTTATCCATGGGCTCTTAGTTACTTAACTCACTTATTTGTTTGAAAAGTAATGTGAAGTGTGTGTTTAGAAATTTTCATAAGTCTTTGTAATGATCCTCGTATGGATGTATACAAAGCTTTGAGTTTTTGAAAATTGTTTGAAAGTGAGGTGTGAAAAAGATTTTTGAAATGTGAGCAAGTAACTAAGAACTACCTACGCTAGACTGGTCTTTCATGTTTCTTTATTTCCTTTCAAGGGTAAAACTTCCCCTACTATTAAGGAGTAGGTAGTAATTTACCTTGGATTTATTAAGGGACGGGCGTAGGGTCATCGTATGGTCAACGAAAGCAACTTGTAGGGGTGTCTTTGGAAATTTATAGGGACTATCATCATTTATTCTGTAGGGTCATCGAGGGACGAGATCACTTATTTTGTAGGCAACTTTGAAGGGACTATGATCTTTTTACTTTAAGGGACTTGATGATATATCTGTTTGATGGGACATAGCTTAAGACACCCCCATTTTCGAGGGACCTGACCATATTAAAGGCAACCAATAGGGGAACCCTAGGAGGTGCAGATGGTGATCGTAGAACGATTGACTTATGTGTGTGAATCTTGTTTCAGATATTTATCTTGATAATTAATTTTCTAAGTCCATGGTTCATTTAATTCTTGGCATGCCCTATGTTACTAACCACGCAATAAATATAAAAATAATGGCAGAAATTAAAAGGCAGAAAATAAAATTCCTAACTATTACATGGCTTCGAGGCAGTTACATAGTAATAATGGCGGAAAAGAAAACCTAATTATTACAAATGCTAAACAATTACATCATTTGACAGACATTGAATGAATAACATAAACATGAGTGAAAATAGGAAATAAAATATAACAAAAGGTTTATAAATTAGGGTTAAGGTTTTTTTTTCAAAAATATTTTGGTTTAGAATTTTTTTTAGGGTTTAGATTTATGAAAATAATTAAGGTTTAGGTTTAAAATTAAAGTTTATGAAAAAAAAGGTTTAATACAAAAAGTTAGGGTTTTAAAAAAATTTAGGAAAAATCAGGATTTTAGAAAAAACTTTGATGTTCATGGTGAAATCGGGTTTCGAGGCAAAAAATCAAGGAAATTAGTTAGCGTAAACCTAAAGAAATCAAATTATAACTTTTTTTTAATAATAAAAACTAAATATATTAAAAAAAACAATTTTTTTATAATAATTTTTTTTTTATAAAAATTAATTAGAAACTAATTATATTGATTCTAAATTAATAGTTAATTAATAATTAATTGATTAATTTAATTAAATTAATATAAGAATCATAATAATAAAATATAACTAATGAAATTCGCTCAAAAATAAAGGGGTGGAGGCTGGAATCGAACCCCTACCCTTTACCTCACAGCCTGCGTTCTTGCCACTACATCAGTCATGCGTTGGTGACAATGAATGGGAACCTATTGATTTTATTGAACACTTTCTCCAGCTTCCAGAAATAGCCAATCGCGCCATGCCACGTCTTGTCTTCAACCTCTCGCCCTGTGCGTTTTCCTGCGACTTTTGCTATGACATATCCTGCGAAATTTTGCGCAGCTAAACCTGCGATTTTTATAAACATCAACAAACAACAATTTAAATGTATCAAACATATGTAGTCCTACTAAATCAAGCCTTGTGAGTCCAATGGTGGTGTTATTTTGGCCTGAAAGTGACTGTATCATGCACTTTCATGGAGAAGACGATTCATGCCCTAACCAAGGCACCACTTTGAATCTGCATTAAAACTCCAAAATAAATGGTCAAATATGATATATGCATGAAGATGGACAATATTATGAATGAAAAACATGTTAAAGGACAAATAATAGAAAGTTTAGAATTGAAACTTCATGGCCATGGCGGCATGTTCATGAATGTGGTGTTTCGTGTGGTCTCAACCTTCAATTCTTGGTGGGATAGAGTCCTAAGATCTCAAGGAGTATGAATGGTTGTATAGAACTGATTGGATCTTGTTGCAAAAATATTTTTTGTTTTGCCCTAATTTTAACAAATTTTGAATTTTTTTAAGAGTTCTATGGCATGGAATTTTCGTGTGCAGCTCTTGTAGTCATATTAGGTATTTATAAGGATGTAATTTAGGGTAAAAATTGGGCCTTTGGGTCAGCTTTGTGGATTGCTTGAAGATGAAGAAACCAATTAGTTATAATTGTCCAAAAAATCAAATATACAAATGCTATATTGGTCTTGCACGAATTTTGAGTCTATCAATCACCTTTAGTGTCATATATTTGATCCCAAAACAAAGCTTCAAATCAAATATTATATTTTCATAATTTTTTTTAATTAAAAATGATTTTAAATGATTAAAATAAAAAATAATATAAAATAAAATAATAAAAATCAGAAAAATGGTCATTGGGTCGTGGATGGACTTATCTTCAAGTTTGGATTGAAATATTATAGGCCCATTTGGAAAGAATTGAAGTTATGACCTTTTTTGCTTCATACACCTCTTAAAAATTACCCAACTTCAACAATGCATAACTTCCTCAATTTTGATCCCATGAAGGTGATCTATGACGTTTTAGAAAGCTTAGAGTTTCCTCTAATCAATCCTTTTGTTCCCATGTCCATATAATTTACCATTTTTAAATTATGAGCTTTGGAAAAATTTGACTTTTTGTTGACTTTCAAAAAGACCTATAATGTTTTAGCTCATATCTTTCAAATGAAGCATTTTTGGACTTGGCTTGTGAGACATAAAGTTGTAGAAAATTGGATTTACTTTAAAATGATCTTTGTATGGGAATTTTTTGATGAAGTATGTCAAAGTTATGGTTGGTCAAAGTTCAGGTGACTTTTCCTACACAAAACCCTAATTTAGTAACTCCTGATTCTTGATGATTCTGAGGTTTCCTTGATGAATCATGATAAACCCTTGATCAAATGATGAATTTCTCCTCATAATATTGATGTTGACCAAAAATCTTTAAGTTTGAGTTTGTGTTGACCACAGTTGACTTGTTGACCAAGTTAATTGATTTTTAGGTATATGAGCATCTGACTGGCCAAACTTGCTGGGAAAGCTTTGAAACTTGTCATGGAGATTCTCTAAGGTATGTGGGATGTTATGAAGTCCACTTGAGGCTTTGGAAGTCCAATTTTCTTGGGAAAACTCAAAACCCTAGTTCTAAGATCCATTGTTCAGGAGGAGGAGGCTTTGTCTGGTGAAACCTTCAATCCCTTTGACCAATTGAGAATCTTGTGATTATTGAGAGACCTCTTGAGACACATTATCTTGAATATGTGAGGGAAGATTTTGGGGTACAACACCTAGCAATCAATAATTTATGCAATAGTTGGAGGAATTAAAAGCGCAAGTCTGTGAATTGCAAAAGGATAAAGAGAGATATATGGTGGAAAAACACTGTTAAGAGTTTAAAGATACTAGTGACAAAGCTAGCATAAATTGTTAAAAGAAATTTCTTGAGGTAATTATATATGTTATTATGAAATTAAATTAGCACATTTATTTTAATTGACATATATATACATTAACAGAAACATATTTATTATTGGTTTATGACATTTCATCTTGTCAGCTATATTTATCGTCACTGACTTATCGCATAGTTTGCAAGGGAAAAATGCATAACACTTTGGGAGATTTACTTCACCATAATCATCTCCCTGCTGGATATCTGAAATTATCGGTTGATATTGTATTAGAGTTGGATGTGTTGCTACTGATACCTGGCATTGTTTTAGAGACAACATTGTTGTGAGATGCAATAGGATCGTTTGTTGCATGGCCGTCAGACCTTATTTTCATAGATGATGAGGTATGTTGAAAACCATTATGAATTTTTTAGTATTCAAATTTCAATTCTGAACCATTATGAAAATCATTTTGAACCATTACGTACACTTTTTTTACATGGTAATGTTAGACTCCTACAAAACCCGCATCTAAGGATAAAGGAATTTTGCGGCACAACGAGTTTGTTTCATCACAAAAAGAGGTACATTGAAAGTGTTAATTCTATGATCCGAATTCAAAAGCTTCATGATTTTATACTTTACCTAACTTATATGATTTTTAAGTTCTTTCTCAAGAGTCAAAATAAGTCAGCAAGAAAATTAGTAACATATCCAACAAAAAAAGGATCTTCTAAGGATCGGGTCAAAAAGTGCTTCTATATCTCGATTTAGGATGTGTCTTGAAACACTTGTGGGAACATCAGATTTGATGGATGATGTTATTCATTAAATAGATATGGATGAAGGTGTTTTTGGTTTTTCTCATTCCGGAGCAATTGCAAGAGAGGATATGGATCATATTTTTCGGCATCTTGAATTAGGCATCGGTGTTATGCATTTATACCTCTGGTACGCCGATCAATCTACTATTTACTTAGTTGAACAATTTATTTACACAATTTATTTATACAATTTAATGAAAATAGTCTAATGTTTATTATGTTTTTATTTAAGGTTCTTGTATGATAAATTGTTGTGCGAGAATCAATTGTCAAACAAATTCTATTTCTTGTCTTCCTCCCGTGTCAATGCACAGTTAATTGCTAAGGATCAAGAATCGGTAAGAGAGCACTTAGTCGAGATATTTATGGCCAGTCGTATATAAAGTTTGTATCTTTTACCGTATAATACTAGACACGGGTTATATTTTCATTCTATTTTCATTCTAATCTTTGTATCTTTTGCATAGAAAATTTTCATCTAAATACAGTGGTCACTGGTTGTTGGTTGCTATTAATCCTTCAAGAGAAGTAGTGTATTATCTTAATTCATTAGATGGTGATTGGACAACATATCCGAATATGAAGGATATGGTTGATACGTAAGTGAGATTGTTCTAAATATTATTGTGTATTTGTATAGTTAATTATTTCTGAGATTATTCTAAATATATGTTTTTATTTTGTTAGAACAATACAAGTATCCCAATCACAAAGAGAAGCTCGAGTACCACAGTCTAAAGCAAACAACCTTTCATGGATCAGAGTGGAGGTATATTATTTTTCACACTTTTGCTTATAATAGTGATGCTAGTTGATAAAACAAGACAAATATATATATATATATATATATATATATATATATATATATATATATATATATATATATATATATATTCTTATTTATTTTTCCGTGTAGCGTTCTCGTCAGCGTATTGGTATAGGTTGCGGTTATTTCGTTTTAAGGTTTATGAGAGAAATCCTTCATTTGGATCAAATAGAGATTTCAATCATGGTATGGATTTATAACTTAGGATTTATTTTAATATTTATCGGATATTTCATATAATTTATTACTTTTAACTAAATCATGCATATTATGTAGTACTTAGATGAATAAAAATATGCTCATTACTCGAAAGATAAATTGGAAGAAATCACAGAGGAATTGTGTGAATACTTTATTGAGAAAAGAATCATATAAGTTATGGAAGTTGTTGTGTAGTTGTGGAATGTTGTTGTATAGGTTTGGAAGTTGTTGTATATTAGGAATCTTTGGAAGTTAAAGGATTTCTAAGTGGACAAATTGTTATCAGAATTATGGATTGATGTATATATGATTAATGTTTGTGTTGATTTATATCAAATGGTTTATGTGTTGAATTAATTATGGATTGATGGACAAATTGTTATTAGAATTATGGGTTGATGTGTATATTTTGGATTATAATGGTATATATAATACCTATGTTTAAAGGCTTGTTTGTTGAAATAAAGGCTCAATGGTTAAAATATAAGGCCTATGTGTTGAATAAAGGCTTGTTGAATGTCATATAATGCCTATGTGTTTGAAAGAAAGGCTTGAATTATACAAGTTTATGGAATTATTTTCAAAAACATGATTTCTAAAAAAGAAAGAATAGGCAGTGCTTTTAAATAAAAAACGGTTAAAATGTGATTTTTTAAAAAGTGTTTTTAAAATTTACGTGAAGAAAAGAAAGCGCTTTTTAGAAAAAGCGTTGTTTATAGTACACAATAGAAAGCGTTTTCCATTAAAAGTGATGCCTTAAAGTGAAATAAAAATACATTATATAGCGCTTTTAAAAGCGTTGTCTAAAGGCGGACAAAAGAAAACTTTTTTTCCTGAAAAAATGCTGCCTAAAGATGTTAATTGAAAGCATAAAAGGCTATAAAAAGAGATGCTAAAGGCCCACTTTAGAAAGCGCTTTTTTAAGAAAAAGCGTTGTTAAATTCCTACTTCAGAAAGCGCTTTTAAAGGTAAAACGCTGCCTAAAGTATACATAAGGCAGAACTTTTGCATAAAAAAAGCGTTGCCTTTACCTACAACAGTGCCACCTTAAGTAGCGCTTTTAAGCATTGTTAAAGACTAAAAAAAGCATTGTATTTTTCCCTTTTTTGGCATTGTGAATGCACGGCAGAGAAACTTCTAATCATGTATGCTCGAATATTGGTGGAAGTGGATGTGACCCAAAAGCTCTGTGAAGAAATAACCATCAAAGATCATGAAGGAATTTGAAGACAACAAAATGTAGAATATGAATGGAGGCCCCAATTTTGTGAAAGATGTCAAAAAATTGGCCATTGTTGTAACACAAAGAGGAAAGTGACAATAAAAAAATGGCAACAAAAACCAAGAAATGAGGAAGTTATTGAAGGTACTACTAGAGCTATGGAGGAATCAACCCAAAAGCAAGATGGAAAGGTGAATAAAACTATTGTGGGGAGTACTCATGAGGAGCCTATTGTGGATGATAGGCTGGAGGAAAATGCAGAAGAAAGTCCTTGGAGTGAGGTGAGAGGTACAAGAGATAAAGGCAAAATGGATTTGCTACTTTAGGTTTTTGGAATGACCTTAAAGGAAATCCTTTGGTGGACAAATGATAATAGCTTGGAATTTGAGGGAGGCTGTGTAACACCCAAAATACTCCCCACAAATTTTCATTTTAAATCAGAGTAATTAAATAATCAAAATATTTCAAGTGCTACATTCATTTCAAAACACGGATTTAACTAATACGTATTACTATATGTTTTACTTGCAGTGGTAATTTCAAAATAAAATCATAAAATAAAGATTCAATGACAACATGTTTTTCTTAATCAAATAAACTACAGAGAAACGATCCTCGCCCCGACACCCCAAAGTACGTATTAGAGCCGACTCTTCTAACTATGAAGTTCATCGACTTCACCGACCACCAACTCTAATAATCTAGATCACCTGCACGTTACAAACATAAGGGTAATATTCAAACAGAATGGATGAGATACTTACACCAACAAAAGAGAAAAATAATAAGAATAAACGCAAGCATCATTAATTAGAACACCACTTCTCAACAACAATAATTAAACAAACACACTACAACACATATCAACATCATCCACAACAACAACCATTTATGCAGTGAGTCTCGATCAACTCTATGCATATGGTACCATGTATCGATCTCTATTTCAAGATCCAGTTCCCGTCGGAACTATCGACCCCTCTTTCATGGTCTAGTATGATCCATATTTCCTGATCACACCCTTGACCCCTCTTTCATGATCACGTATGATCCATATTTCATGGCCGCACCAACATCATAGCGATCCCCTTTGGGATTCAAATGGACATACCCTACCTTGGTATACTGTCCCCAACCATGCACATGTCATGCAACATCAATGATAATATGCAATGACTATCACATCTACTTCAAGCAACAACATCATAACATACAACAACAACCATCTCATGCAATAACATCACCAACAATATACAATAATAACTTATCTCATGCAATATCATCACCAACAACATACATCAACAACTATCTCACGCAATAGCATCACCAACAACATACAACAATAACTATCTCATGCAATAGCATCACCAACAATATACAATAATAACTATCTCATGCAATAGCATCACCAATTACATATAACAACATCAACAACTTACAACAACACCTAAAAACTACTACATCATATAACCACAACAACACATAGCAACATCAACAACACATGTCGACAACCTACAACAACATCAAACTATTACTACGTCATATAACTACAACGACAACAACAACACATAACAACATTATATAACTTCAATCAACATTTACATCATGCAGCATCAACTACAACAACATATGTCGACAACCTACAACAACACCAAACAACTACTATGTCATATAACTACAACGACAACAACAACAACACTTATCAAGAAGGCAAATCAATGAAAACATTGGCTTTGCAGAAGGTATGTTACCCTTTAGATATGTGGGGGTACCCTTATCTACTAAGAAGCTTAATAACAACCAGTGTATTGGTTTTGTGGAAAAGATTGGGAAAAAAATTACTCACTAGAGTGTCAAGATGCTTAGTTATGCGAGTTGCCTTTAATTGATTAATAGTGTTGTGTTTGGTACGACTCACTTTTGAATGTAGTGTATGCATATGCCTAAACGTGTGATTAAAAAAGTGCAAGCCATGTGTAGAGAATTCCTCTGGATGGGTCAAAACAAAGGTAACAGGAAGTCCTTGGTGGCGTGGAAGAAGGTTTGTAAACATAAGAGCCAATGATGAGCAAATGTTATTGATCTGGCTATTTGGAATAAAGCTTGTTAATAAAGTTGTTATGGAATTTAAGAAAGAAAATAGACAATTTGTAGGTCAAATGGGTACAAAAATATTATATGAAGAATGAGGATGTGTGGACCAAGCCTGTCAAAAATAATTGGTCTTAGATTCTGAAGAAAATTATGGATCTTAGAGATGAAGCTAGTACCAATCAAAATGTGAGAGCTACGTTGAACAAAGAGAAATTCAGTCTGAGAATGTGCTATCTTGCATCGAAGGAGCAGGACCCAATAATGACTTGTAAAAGCCTTATGTTTGACAAAAACGCAAGACCCCGTGCTATGTTTACCATGTGGATGGCGTGTCTTGATAGATTGCCAGTTAATTCTAGGCTTGTGAAGCATAACATGTTGGTTGATGCCAAATGTGAATTCTACAGTGCTAATGAGTCTTTACATCATCTTTTGTTTGAATGTCAATAAAATGCAGAAAATTTGGAAGTATATTCTGAACTGGAAGCAAGTGGAACATGATCTAGGAGGATGGAATGATGAATTGCAGTGGATATCTAAAATTGCCCAAAGCAAGAATTGGAGAGCTACAATATTTAGGACATCATTTGCAAAAACAGTATACGAATATTGGAAATATAGGAATGACGTAATATTCAAAAAGAGTGATAAGCATACAAATATAGAGGAATAAATTATAGAAAATATCGTGTATAGGTTGTGGTTGAAACCAAAGCTTATAAAGCAATAATGCCCATTTGCTTAAGGTTGGAGCTTTGGTGTTTTATATATATCAACTAATAACATAGTATTTGTAAATATTATTTTAATTATATAAATAAATATTAGTAACATAAATAAACATAATATTAATAAATATTATTTTAATTGTAATATTCTTTTTTTCTTCTATAATTGTAATATTCTTTTGAATGTATAAATAACACATGTGAAAACCATTTCTTTTCATGAATACTAGAAATAAGTCAAAATAATGATATATTAATAATAAATTTTCATTATTAAATATTTATATCATATGTGTTTTGGAAAAAAAAATCTTTTTTGCATGACCTTTTATACACTAAAATTAACTAAAAAAACATTAATTTTATTTTAAAAGCAAGAACTTTCTTATATATTATTTTAATTATAAAACCAAAAAATTTGGAAACTATTTATTACAAATTATTAATTATAAAATTATTAATTTAAATAAGAATGTTGGCTAAGTCAATCCTTATAAAAATATTATTCTTAAAATTATTTACAATCAAAATTATTAAAATTATTATTGTTATAGTGATAATAAAAACTTGACTGACAAATCACATTCACAGGTCAAATCATATTCATTATGAAAGTTATATTATTTCACATTCATTAGGAAAGCTATATCACAATAATTTAGAACCACAATGCCATCAAAACCTTCCCATGTCTTTAGATAAGTATCATGGTCGATCCTGTGTACAACAAGCTCTACCGCACAGGGCTCCAAATATTATAGGGCCTAAATTTTTTAAAATATGTAATTTTTTATTAATATTAATAAATGTAAAATAACATTATAATTATAATTTTTTTTTCATTAATTTATAATTATATTTTTCTGTTATTTTTAATTATTTAATTGCATTTTCTGGAAAAACAATTGGGCCTATTTTTTAAAATAAACGGGGCTTATATATATATATATATATATATATATATATATATATATATATATATATATATATATATATATATATATATATATATATATATATTGTTCTGGACTGATCTAGCATGTGTCCAGTGCCAAATTAAGGCTCAATCCAGCAGTCAAATGTGGACAAATCCACAATGGGATTCACGAGGATATGACCATTATAGGAATAAAGTCATTGGCATATAGCCGTTAGGGACTTCCACCTTACGCGTCTAAATGCTTTCGACGTGGCCAACTGCCCAACAGATTCACTGAGGCAGTTACAATCAATCAAAGGCACATGCTCGTAGCATGCAGACAAATGCCCTTATAACTCTCCATCTTGGGAGAGTCAGGTATTCACTTTCTATCTCCCTCTTCTCACGCTTTAGTGATACCTTAATAACTCTAGACACGAACCTCTGAATAGAACCCCCTCAATCCCGATTAGAACCCAGTGTATAACCCATTTTACAAATATTAGACAAAACCCCTTCTTGTAGAACCCCATAAATCTCTTTCATATAACCCCTTTGGATGAACTTCCGGTAGAACCCCATATAACCCCTCAGATAATAAATCCAATAAAAATATTCTTGAACCCTTGATACAACCCCTGATATAACCCCTTTTGAGTAATATTATAGCAGAACTCTTTGAGAAATCCCTTAGTATAAACCCCTTAGTAAAATTCTTTTGATATATCCCTTTGATAAATTATGTTGATGGAATACAGTGCAATCCCTTGAGAAAATTCCAATAGAACCATTGTTGATGAAAATCCCTTAAAATTCTTTCACGAAACTTAACAAACCTTGAATGAGTCTTTGATAAAACCCTTGATGAAATCCCTTTTGGTAAATCCCTTGTTGAATACCTTATAGAACCCTTTTGACAGATTTCGTTGGTGGAATCCGGTGTAACTCCTAAATAACATCCTTAGATGATAATCCCTTGATATAATTCTGGCAAAAGCTCTGTGATAAAATCTAATAGAACTCCTTTTGGATAAAAATCCCTTGATAGGACCCATTGGATAAAACTCTGGTAGAACCCCCTTTAAGAAAATTCCAATAGACCCCATTAAATGAAAATCCTTTTTATAAAATCCTTAAAATTCTTTGAGAACCCATGATGGACCTTTGATAAAATCCCTTAATGAAACTCCTTTGGTAAATCCCTTGGTAAAACCCCTTCTGGTGAATTCCTGATGAAATCATGTTTTGATAACTCCCAAATCAAACCCCTTTATAAAATCCTGAGGCAATCCTTTAGATAAATCCTTTAATAAAATCCCTTTTGATTGAATCCCATTGATAAACTCCCTTTGATAAAACTCCTCTATAAAATCCTTTGATGGAATTTCTGATGAAAATCCCTTTAAAAAAATTGGTAGAACCCTTTGATGGGACCCCTTGGATGAGAGTTCGGATAAAAACCCTTTTGATGAAATCCCTCGATAGAAAACCCTTTGATACGACCCCGATGAAACCTTTTAATAACACCCTGATGAATCCCCATGATAAGACATTGGTGAAACCCTTTAATAACATTCTGGTTGAACCCATGAAAGTAATAATCTAGTAAAATCCTTTAAAATGCCATATTAAAACCCCTTAATAAATCCCTTGGATAAGAGTCTGTAAACCTCTTGATACAATTTTTATGAAATCCCCTTGGTGAAAATTCCTGGATAGAATCCCTTATTTGGATAAAAATCCGGTAAAACCCCTTGACAATAATTTTTTTTGTAGAATCCATTAATGAATCCCCTTATGAGACTCATGATAAAATCCCTTTGATTAAATCTCTTGATGATAAAACCTTGGTGAAACCCTTTAAAAACATTCTTTGATGAAACCCCCTTGATAAGACCTTATTTGGTTGAATTCCTTGACAAAACCTTTGACAAATCCTTGATAAACCCCCTAATGAAACCATATTTGACAAATCCCATTGATAAACTCCCTTGGATAAAATTCCTCGATAAAATCCATTTTGATAGAATCCTTATAATAGAATCTATTGATGACAATCCCGATAATCCCTTTTGATAAAACTTATTGATGATATATGGTGAAACCCCTTGATAGAATCCTTTGATAACAATCTCGATAAACCCTTTTGATAAACCCTTTTGATAAACTTCACCTTTTCCGTTGTTTGTTGTACCATCTCCGATCCAACTACCGTTCTCTCTCCGGTTTCATTCCAACACAAAGGTGTTCGACATCTCCGACCATACAAAGCCTCAAATGGTGTCATACCAATACTCGAATGAAAACTGTTATTGTAGGTGAACTCAATTAACGCTAAAAAATTATCCCAAGCACCACTTTGCTCTAGCACACAAGCACGTAACAAATCCTCTAACGATTGAATTGTCCTCTCGGTTTGACCGTCCGTTTGCGGATGGTAAGACGAACTCAATCTTAGCTTAGAATCCAAAGCCTTTTGCAAACTTTCCCAAAACCTAGATGTAAATCTAGGATCTCTATCCGATACAATACTCTTAGGAACTCCATGCAACTTTACAACCACAGAAACATAAATCTCGGCTAACTTCTCCAAAGGATAACTAATATCAATTGGAATAAAGTGAGCAGATTTAGTAAGCCTATCAACAATCACCCAAATAACATTATGACCTCTTTGCGTACTCGGCAATCCTGTAACAAAATCCATCGATATACTATCCCACTTCCATTCCGGAATATCCAACGGTTGCATCAAACCACTAGGCTTCTGATGTTCTACCTTAGACTTCTGACAAGTCAAACACGCATACCCAAAATGAGCTACATCTCTCTTCAATCCGGACCACCAAAATATCTTCTTCAAATTTTGATACATCTTATTCGCTCCCGGATGAATACTTAAATTACTTCGGTGTCCCTCTTCCAATATCATCTTTTTCAACTCCACTTCATCGGGAATAAAAATACGACCACGGAATCTCATAACTCCAAAATTGTCAATCTTGAATTCCTCATTCTCATTCATCATCAAATCGACAAATTTCAAATCTAACTTTTGCTTTTCATCCACGGTTGCAAGAAAATCATTCGTAACATGTAGCATACCAAGTCTCACACTTCTCGGCATCATCTCACCAACCAAACTCAAGTCTCTAAAATCCTCCAAAAGTTCCCATTCTCTTATCATCAATGCGGACATATGTAACAACTTACGACTTAATGCATCAGCTACAACATTCGCCTTACCAAGATGGTAATTCAAACCAAAATCATAATCCTTCAAAAGCTCTAACCACCTCCTTTGTCTCATGTTCAATTCCTTTTGATCAAATAAATACTTCAAACTCTTGTGATCACTAAAAACTTCAAATCTTGCACCATAAAGATAATGCCTCCAAATTTTCAAAACAAACACCACAGCCGCTAATTCCAAAACATGCGTAGGATAATTCTTTTCATACACTCTCAATTGTCTTGAAGCATAAGCCACAACTTTTCCATCTTGCATCAAAACACCACCTAAACCAAACAATAAAGCATCACAAAACACCACAAATAGTTCCATTGGATTTAGCAAAATCAAGATCGGAGTCGTTGTTAACCTTCTCTTAAGTTCCATGAAACTCTCTTCACAATGAATATCCCAAATGAAAGCCTTTCCCTTACAAGTCATCTGCGTTAACGGAAGTGCCAACTTTGAAAATCCTTCAATAAACCTCCGATAATAACCCGCCAAGCCTAAAAAGATTTGAATCTCCGTAACTGATCTAGGAACTTCCCATTGCATTACCGCATCAATCTTGGATGGATCAACACTAATACCACCATCAAAAATAACATGTCCAAGAAAACTTACTTTCGACAACCAAAACTCGCACTTTGACAACTTAGCATACAATTGCTTCTCTTTCAAAATCGGTAACACAATCCTTAAATGTTCCTCATGCTCCTCTTGAGACTTAGAATAAATCAAAATGTCATCGATGAACACAACCATAAAATGATCCAACTATTCATGAAAAATACGATTCATATATTCCATAAACACACCCGGCGCATTAGAAACTCCGAATGGCATCACCGAATACTCGTAATGACCATACCGTGTCCTAAGAACCGTCTTTTGAATATCCTCCTCTTTCACACGAATCTGGTGATATCCTGATCTCAAATCAATCTTACTAAAAACACACGCACCAACCAATTGGTCCATCAAATCAGCAATCCTTGGAAGCAGATACTTGTTTTTAATTGTCAACTTGTTCAACTGTCGATAATCAATACATAACCGCATAATCCCATCCTTCTTCTTTACCAATAATACCGGATCACCCCAAGGAGAAACACTCGGCCTAACAAATCTCTTATCCAACAAGTCATTCAATTGCTTCTTCAATTCTACCAACTCTGAAGCTGACATACGATACAGTGCCATCTAAATTGGTCTAGTACCCGGAACTAGATCAATAGAAAACTCAACTTCTCTTTCCGGAGGTACATCCTTAATATCGTCCGGAAACACTTCTGGAAAATCACACACCACTGGAAACACACTGAGCTCCACTTTGCTCTCCACTGACAACGATGCAAACAAACCAAACAATTGAGCTTCGTCCACTAAAGGTTTCTTCAACTCTTTCGTGGATAGAAAACTCTCTTCCTCATCATCATCCGAAGAAGGAAACCTTACTAACTTATGATAGCAATCTATATGAACTCGATTAAATTGCAACCAGTTCATACCAAAGATTATGTCCAAACCCTCCAACAACAAACAAACTAAATCCATAACAAAATCTTTACCATACAAGGTCAAAGGACAACTTACACACACCAAAGAAGTAGTTACCGACCCTGAAGAAGGAGTCTCAATAATTATCTCACCGCCCCAAGAAGACATAAACAAATTCAAACGCTTAGCAATCAAGGGAAATAAACAAATGAGTCGCTCCCGTATCAATAATAGTAACTAAAGGCGTATTATTAATAAATCATGTACCTTTAATCAAACGGTCAGCACTAGTAGTGTCCTTCCCTGCTAATGCAAACACCTTTCCACCCGCCCGAGCTTGCTTCGGCTTAGTACACTTAGTACTAATGTGACCCACTTCTCCACAATTGAAACACTTCACAACATTCCTTATACACTCTGTAGTAGCACGTCCAAGGCCTCCACAGTTTGAACATTTCACTATGTTCTTCCCACACTCAAAAGACTTATGGCCCAAATCGCCACACTTGTAACACTTAACGGGACCAAAACTCCCTCCACCAGATCTCTTATCAAAGTTTCCCCTATGCTTTCCCTTATCAGCGGGTGTCACATAAGGTCCACTTCTAGCTTGTTACTTTCATTTCCTCTCATTCAAACTCTTGTAATGTGTAGAACGAGCTTTTATATCTTCCTAAAAAATTCTACAACATTCCGTCAAATCCGAAAACCTTCTAATTCTTTGATATCCCACAACTTGCTTAATCTCAGGATGCAAACCATTATCATACTTAATACACTTTGAAAACTCAGCAGTAGCAGCATAATAAGGATGAAACAAAACTAACTCCACAAACTTAGCAATATAGTCCACCACAAACATACTACCTTACTTCAGTTCAAGGAATTCCATCTCCTTCTTCCCTTTCACACTCTCAGGGTAATACTTCCCTAAGAACTCGGTACGAAAAACTTCCCAAGTTATCTCTTCATCATCTTCCTCAAGAGCTTGACTTCTACCGACCCACCAATCATCGGCTTCTTCCTTCAACATGTGAGAACCAAGCCTCACCTTACTCTCTTCAGCACAGTCCATGACTCTGAAGATTCTTTCAGTCTCTTTCAACCAATTTTGAGCACCATCGGGATCAAATCTTCCTTTGAAGATTGGCGGTTGATTCTTCCTGAACTCATCATTAGCATTCACATTCGGCGCTCCCTGCACCGCCCTATCCATTTCTTCCAAAGCAGCAGCCATTGCATTGTCATTTATACCAGCCATATTCTGATCATTTCCAAAAACAACAACAAGACAGACACAACTGACTCGAACACTGACTCTGATACCACTTAATGTAACACCCCCTTTCTATACCCCCAAATAAACAATTAAATCACTTAGGCACATAATAAAAATTTCATCAGAGTATATTTGAAACATGGTATAAAAGAGGCATGTCACATCAACAGTGAAATTAAAACATACAACACCTGCTCATTCAAAGATATGCAACAAACGGGGTAACTTGCAATAGAAGAATTTCATCCTTACACCCGTATTCATAAGATTCAAATAACAACGGAAACTAATATCAACAACATCAAACTTATATACTTATATAAATATATCAACAAGTTTGATTCAACAAATATTTCATGTTTATATAAAACATTCATCACCAAAATACATGTACAAAATGTATCACAAAAGGCATCAAGCCGACCCTAGCGACCCGGTGCTACATATCAGAGCCGACCAACCAAAAGAAAAGAAGACATGCTTCACCAAAAAGACCTCTTGCAACCTACTCTGCAATGCCTCATAGAGCATCATAAAATAGCAGAAGGGTGAGAAACATTATCATAATAACATTGCATATAATTATATATCTCAACATATAAAATACACATAAAACATGTTCTCACCACAAATCATCTCTAACATACATAGTCTCAAGCATACTTATCATGCATACTTTCACCACTTCATTCACATCACATAAACATGCATCATTCATGTTTATTCACACATATACACTACAATGTATATAAACACACACACACACACATATATATATATATATATATATATATATATATATATATATATATATATATATATATATATATATCCACACATACATGCAAATCATAGAGACCGACTCACGACTCTATGCAAATGCAATATGGTACCGACTCAATCATCATCAAGTTCACTCAGGAACTAATTAGAACCATCGCTCGTTACCTAAAGTAACTCCCCGTCGGGCATACGATGTTCACCTATTTCTCACACCCCACATGGGCACACAATGTTTATGGATTGCTCACACCCCACACGGGCACACAATCTGATTGCTCACACCCCATACGAGCACGCAATCATTGTGAATAAATCACCCATTGCTCGCACCCCACACGGGCACACAATGTTTATGGATTGCTCACACCCCCACACGGGCACACAATTTGATCGCACACACCCCACTTGGGCACACGATCGTGTTGTAGTCACCGCTCACACTCCACATGAGCACAAGATGCTACAACGGATTCACAAAGAATCCTGCAACACAAGAATGTATACATTATGCTTCACATGCAAAATGACACACAACATTCTTGAAAATGCATACATTATTCACAACAGAATTATGCACTCATCTCATTCAATTAGCATACATTGGCATTCAATTCAAGCAGTGTATTCATTTGCCAAACGACCACAACATCATATCAAACCCACATTTCCATAATTAACTCATTTACGTTTTATCGGAAAAATCGGGTGAAAGTCGGCTAAAAAATACATTTCTTAGCATCATTAGTTTCTACATGTTTTTAGCTTCGAATCGATAAAAAGAACGCCTAAAATGGATAACCGAAACTAAAGTTATGAATTAAAACACCAAACTTCTCAAAAACCTCTAGGCTCGCTGAGCGACCTTCTCGCTCGATGAGCGAGGGATTGCTCGCTGAGCGACGAGTGCGATTCTGCAGCAACTCAGCTGCGCAACAGTCATCCAAAACCACCCAAAACTCAAGAAAAACTCCAATAAACATGATCATTCCCATATATGTAACATCATACTTCGATTATAACAATTTCTAACCGATTAATTTACCGTTTCTCAATTTCATCAAAAACCATTACATTTCATTTTCTCTAAACTTCACCAAAACAAAACCCAATCATTATCATACATACATAATCATATACAAGATTAAGATAACAATGTTTATCACCCTTACCCGATTATTTCGATTCCTAGGAGCAATCTTGATGATTTTCCAACTTTTCCCTCTTTTCTCTTCTTTTCTCTTCTCTTCCTTTTCTTTCTCCTCTTTTTCTTTCTATCTCTCTTTCTTTCTATTCTTTCCCCTCTTATATCTTTTTCTTTCTATCTTTCTATTTTTCTCTCTTACTAACTATTTCTACACTTAACTCATTTTCTTCTCTTTTCCACCAAATATCATTTTCTCACAAAATAATAATTCTACACAGTTTCTAATTTATCATTAATTAGCAAATATCTAAAATACCCTTCAATCTAATTTTACCCGAAAATTCACAAAACGGTAAAAACTCATATCATACCAACATACCACATTAACATATCAACATATCATATTATCATGTCAATTTCACAAATAAGACAATTATCACTCAAATAAAATAAAAGACTCAACAAAATTGGGAAATATCGAATTGGGGCGTTACACAACGCAATTTGTGAGGATCATGGACCCCATTCTCCACTCTGATTGGCGAGCAGCATGCAAACGAGGATCATGCATTGAATATGTTTGTTGAACTTTGTCACATGCATTCAATGAAGTTGTTGACCATATTTAATGGATGCATGCAGGTAACAAGAAATGACATGCAGGACAGGTAAGAAAGCAGCACGCAAGAATCTTTGTGGCGTAGCATGCATGCAAGGAGCAAAATGGTAAAATCGCATATCATACCAACATACCACATTAACATATCAACATATCATATTATCATGTCAATTTCAAAAATAAGACAATTATCACTCAAATAAAATAAAAGACTTAACAAAATTGGGAAATATCGAATTGGGGCGTTACACAACGCAATTTGTGAGGATCATGGACCCCATTCTCCACTCTGATTGGCGAGCAGCATGCAAACGAGGATCATGCATTGAATATGTTTGTTGAACTTTGTCACATGCATTCAATGAAGTTGTTGACCATATTTAATAGATGCATGAAGGTGACAAGAAATGACATGCAGGACAGGTAAGAAAGCAGCACGCAAGAATCTCTGTGGCGTAGCATGCATGCAAGGAGCATGAATCTTCAGCTTTATTAACCTTACACATATTCGCCACCTTGATTGGAGAATCCTAGAAAAACCCTACACTAATTTGCCACGTTGATTGGTGAATCCATTCAATACCCTACCTTAATTTGCCACCTTGATTGGCGAATGTGTTATAGTATGTTATTGGATATTTTAATGTACGAAATAATTGTATAATGTTACTTGTTATTTTAATTGTATAATGAAGTAGCATGTTACTTGTTTATAATAAATATAGGTTTTCAAAATAATTGTATAAGATAAGCCTACCAAAATAATTGTATAGTAGCTTAAATAAATGTGTATGAAAAGAAATTGTGTAGGTGAATAACATCAATAATGGTATAGGCAATCAAATTGTGTAGGTAAACTATAGACTGTATAAGATAAGCCTACAAAATTAATTGAATAGGCAAACTGTATAAGATAAGCCTACCAAATAATTCCATAACTTGTGTAAAATAATCCCACAACTTGTGCACAACTTTAATGATGAAAAGAAAATATATTATAAAGTAATTGTTCACAATTCAATTTATAGACATGTAACGTTGTTTCAATATACCAAAAACCTGTAAAACATTAAACATCTCTAAAAGTTTCTTTGTATTTGATGTATGGCTCAATCACCCCAGTACATGATCAACGCCCATATAAATGGTGAAATATTCAATTGTAACCTATCTGGGTTCAATTTTCGTAACACCGAATTTACGCGGTTCTCAATCACCCGACGGTCCAATTTTGCTCATCTGAAACAGAGGTTGGAAAAGAAATTACAGCGTGGTCCAGTAGACGTCATCATTTACAAAAATCCAGTCTTTTATGAGGATAACCAGGTCATGTTTTTCCAATTAACTATATGTGATGACGAAAGTGTCCGTACTATGTTTCTCAGCCACGAGTATTCTGGTTTCAATGATATTGAGCTTTACGTTACGCTACACCAACAACAGATGTCTCAAACCATTGATCCTTCACAAGTGTTTTGCGAATCTGACAATAATTTAGCTAAAGTTGATGTTGTTGATGAGGACGAGGAAGAAGAGGATGCAATTGTTGATGAAATGGTCAATGAACCTGAGGTCCCAGCCAGTCATGTATATCGTCCTCCTCAACACATGACAAGCCTGAACTTGGGAGGTGATGACCCATCTTCTGATATATTTTACAATCCATATCCTCAAAGACAAGGTGCATTAAAGGAGGGCGACCATTTTCGAACAAAAGAAGAATGCGTCCGAGCGATCAAATATTATCACATGGATTTATCAGCTGATTATAAGGTCAGCCGAACAAACCCGACACTATATAAGATATACTGTCGTGACGTGATGTGTCCGTTTCGATTGACAGCATCGTATAGAAAGAGAAGTGAGGATTGTAAGGTTGCGTCTATGGGTCTAGATCATACTTGTGAGATAACTAATGCATTGCAGGATCATCGGCAACTAAGCTCTAAGCTAATATGCAATGATATCTTATCAATCGTTGGCGACGACCCTTCGGTAAAGGTCAGCACGATAATTAAGCACATAGTTCATAAACACAAGTATACTCCATCGTACAGGAAAACATGGATAGCTAGAACGAAGGTTGTTGCCGTTGTATTTGGAAATTGGGAGGACTCGTACAAAGAACTCCCAAAGTTTTTGTTGGCGCTAAAGCAATACGCTCCAGGGACTGTTGTCATTCCTGAGACATTTCCGGCGTATACTCCAGAAAGTCATTGTGTTAGTGGAAATGGCATATTCCACCGAATCTTTTGGGCATTTGAACCATGTATAAAGGGTTTTATCTTCTGCAAGCCTATAATCCAAATTGATGGAACATGGCTCTACGACAAATACAAAGGAACTTTATTGATGGCAGTGGCCCAGGACGGAAATAGCAACATCTTCCTAATTGCATTTGCTATAGTCGAGGGAGAGACTGCTGAGGGATGGAGTTTTTTCCTGAAAAATCTCCGACTTCACGTGGCTCCCCAGTCTAACTTATGTTTGATTTCAGACAGACATGCATCAATTGAAAGTGCATGGAAGAATGTTAATAATGGATGGCAAGATCCTCCTTCAACACATGTCTATTGCATTAGACACATCACTCAAAATTTCATGAGAGAGATCAAGGACAAGGCATTGCGGAAGAAGGTCGTGAATGCGGGGTATTCACTAACCTAACCGTCATTCAAACACTATCGTGACGAAATCAGACTGACAAATGAAGATGCATTCAGATGGATCAACCAAATTCCATTGGATAAGTGGACCAGGGTCTACGACAAAGGATAACGATGGGGTCACATGACCACAAATCTCGTGGAATCAATGAACTTTGTTTTTAAAGGCATTCGTAACCTACCGATAACCGCTTTGGTAAGGTTAACCTACTTTAGGCTCGGGGAACTTATTGACACCAGGCGTTCAAAATGGAGTTTTATCCCACAATCTGATCAAGTGTTCATCGATAGTTCAATGACATTCATTAAAGGTAAAGCTTCCAAATCTAACACACATGTGGTCACGATGTCTATCCGCAATAAAGGACATTTCAATGTTGTTGAGATAATGGATCACCATGAAGGGAGACCGAGGGGATCCTATCGGGTAGAACTTGATAATAATTGGTGCGATTGTGGAAAATTTCAAGCCTTTCGTATGCCTTGATCCCATGTTATAGCGGCATGTTCAAAGGTTCGACTAGACCCTTCAAGCTTAATGTCCCCTGTTTACCAAGTGCACAATCTTTGCAACGTCTACAACAAAAGCTTTTCGGTTGTTGCAAATGAGGACTACTGGCCCACATACAACGGGGAAATAGTCTGGCACAATGAAAACATGCGAAGAAATAAAAATGGGCGTCCTAACAGCACGTGTATTCACATAGAAATGGATACAACTAACAAAATGGTGAGACTATGCAATTCATGTCGTCAACCCGGGCACAATCGTAAAAAATGTCCCAATGTTGGACCAAGCACAACGACATAATTTAAACCATTGTAACCATATCTATTTATAATAGAAGCCCCATCCGTTTCATTCATACTGAAATTATGTGATCAGGTATGAGATGTCCTATGAGATGTTCCAACACTTGACAGATTTAATCAAAGCTTAAAGTGCAAGAAAATTAAACAACACAGTAGTTTGTTAACCCAGTTCAGTGTATAACCACACTTACATCTGGAGGCTACCAAGCCAGGAGGAAATCCACTATAAGTAATATTAATTCTAGACTTAAACCACCCAGTTTGATCTTTCACTTAATATCTACCCAATGCAATTTCTACCTAAGACACAACTTAGATATGAGTACCAACTCACTCCCCCTCAATCACACAGTGATCTTGTTTACAAGTTTAATAAAATTGAAGTCATCCTTCAAACAAAACAGCTTGATCTTACTTCACAGTTTCAATCAAGACACAAATGCACTTTTGCTTAAAAGCTCATAAAGTGGTACAATAAAACAACTTGCTATTAAAACTCAAAACACCCTATTTTGTCTTCTAAAATTCGTGCTCAATTCTGAGATATTCTGTTGCTTAAATAGGTGTATGGATTTTGGGCTTTCTGTAGGTTAATCCAGTCCTAAAACGCATGCAGCTTCCACCTTGAATTAGGGTTTGTTACTTCCTAGATTTTAGGTGATTTAGTTCTTCTGATTATGCTGAAGTCTCATAACAACACTCCCTACAGATGCGCCTTATTCTGTTTTTGTCCATCCATAATTAATTCCAGATAACTTTCCTTAAATTACTCAGATCCGTTATTCATTAATTAAATCTGGTAGCAGGTTTGAGATGTCACAACATCTGTTGGGACATCCTGAAAAACTGAACTTAAATCATTTACACAATGTCCCAACATCTGGTGTAACATCCTGAATTAAGTTCTTATACTCTGTTTAATAATGTCCCAACATCTGATAGGACATTCTGAACTGAATTCAACATTTCTTGTTGGTCAAAAATTCTGCCAATTCTAAACATCTACAAACTCCCCCTTTGGCTAATTTTTTGCTAACATTCTTTTCTGATTTTCAGAGTGCAGCAGAAGTTCTTTTATCAGAGTATATCAGTTCTTTTTTGTTGAGTCATGTGTGAGTTTACTCCCCCTCAAACATACATGTATTTAGATTTGTTGCAACAGAAATTTTCATTAAAACACACTGATTCAGTTCAGAGCCAAACAGAAGTTTTTCATTAATAGTTAAACAGCATCATACATTGTTGTTGTTGTTGTTGTTCTCCCCCTTGTTAGACATAAATTTGGGGCCAAAGTTACTAATTCAAAATTACAATGCAGCTGTCATTACATTTTTCCTCACATACAATTTTTCACTCAGACTCCTCATAGTCAGTTTCTTCATCTTCTTCAGTCTCCTCATCAGAAGTAGCAGCTTTCTGATCACTTTCAATCTCCAGCCTTTGGATAATATCCTCAAGCTTCTGCTTCCTTGCATCCAGTTCTTTGCAAGTGCTCTTCAGTTCAGCAATCAATGCAGCTTTGGAGATTGGAGACTTTGCATTTGAAGGACCAACATATGTCCCAGAGGGTGCTTCAACATCAGCTGCATGATGACTCAGGAACAGCTTGTAGTGGAAGGCCAGAGGGCTTTCTCTTTTGCAAATTGTATCCTTCTCAGTGAGGATCCCAGGGTACTGACTCAGCACTATTCCACACAGCAAGGAAGGGAAGGCAATTGGCAGCTTTGTTGCATATGATACATCATGCTTCAATGTCTGATCAAAGATGTAAGCTCCATAATCCAGCTTAGTTTGAGTGCCCACAACATAAATGAACCTGCCCAATCCAGTTGATATTGAGGATGTATGATTGGTAGGTACCCAGTTTGCTGTACCAATCCTGTTCAGCATGGCATATTTCCTTGTCAGCATGCTAACTGAGAGCTTTCCTTTAACTGGCCAAGCCTTGACCTGATTAGCAGTGATAACCTTGCAAACCTGGTTATCAGTCTTTCCTAACTCATTTGGACCATCTGATTCTCTTCCAAGGTATTGGTTGATAACCCTAGGAGAGAATTCTACACACCTGCCTCTTACATAAACTTTTCTAAAGTCAGCAGACTTACCATTGGCACAATCTTCTTGGAGGTTGACTATGAATTCCTTGACAAGCAACTCATAGCAGGGAGAGAAGTTGGAGACAGTTTTGAAGAGGCCAGCAGAAGAGATGAGATCAATTAACTCTGTGCACTCAAGTGCATTACTGCTCAGCTCTCTATCAAGTGCTACCCTTCTTTGATAAACAAACTTCCATCTGTTCACACTTGAAACATGATGAAAGGAGATGTTGTCCAAGGGAGCTTCTGGAACAGCATTTGATGACCTTGAGGGTGCTGATTTCTTCTTTGGAGGAGATGTTGGGACATCTTCTTCAACATCTGAATCTGGAGGAGTGACAGCTTTCCTCTTTTGTGTTTGCACCTTGCTCCATTGTTTTGTAGGACCAAAGACAACTTTAGCTTTGTCCTTCTTTGGTGTAGCTTGCTTCTTCTCAGGAATTGCATGTCCTGCATGCATCTTTTCTTTCCTAGTCCTAAGCCTTTTGGCTATGCTAGGTTTTACAGAGGCAATGATTTCTGTATCAGAATCATGCTCTAGGTTCACCACAGGAGGAGGTTGAGCAGTCTCCTCTTCAGCTGGTTGTTCAACAGAGATGTGCTCTTCAGTGGAGGCCTTGTACTGGTCCTCAGATGCTTCTGCATCACTATCTGTGGAGGCCTTTTTCTAGTCCTCAGATATATCATCAGCAGTATCAGATGAGACCTTTTGCTGGTCTTCAGATGCTTCAACATCTATTGGGACATCCTGTTGAGCAGGAGTGTCCTTTGCAGCCTGAGTTTGTTGATCTTCTTGTGGGGCTGGCATGGTGTTCAGAGGGATAGATATCCCACTTACCACTCTTTGCTCAGATAGGATCTTGGTTACCAACTCCCTTATGGAATCATCCACGTATTCAGAAGCTTTTGGAGTGTTGTATAATGGTGAAGGAATGCCTTTGGTCTTGCTGAAAACTTGATCTTTTGTTCTTTTTGGAGTTCTTGGCTTTTTAGCAAGAGGAACACTTCCTCTGATTTCGTCCATTGGAGTTGAATCCATGGGTACCACAGAGATGGGGGTTGCATGCACCACATCTTCCTTGTTGAGGATTTCTTCAGAAATGTTAGGGTTTTGAGACATTTTCGAAAGAGATGGATGAAGAGTTTTAGGGTTGATGATTTCTGAAGAACAGTTAGAGAATGCAATTCGTTTTTGAGAGTATGATGAGAATATGGATAGCTGAAAGCAAGCTGATATTATATAAGTAGTCGTTACTTGGAGAATTATTAGGAATGGAATACCCAAGGTGCTTGACCAGACTGGTGTTGCCATCTGGTGCTTATGCCACACAATGTCATATGACATGTTGGCACATATCCATAACTGCTAAATCTCACATATGCAGATTCCCAATTTGCCCCTTAAGTTTTCAAATTGAGTAGCATCCAAGGCTTTGGTAAATATATCAGCCAACTGCAGATTTGTAGCTACATGTTCCAATGAAATCACTTTCTCTTCTACAAGATCTCTGATGAAATGATGTCTGATATCAATATGCTTGGTCCTGCTATGTTGGATAGGATTCTTTGATATGTTAATTGCACTTAAGTTGTCACAGTACAATGTCATGACATCTTGTGGGACATTGTACTCAGTGAGCATTTGCTTCATCCAAACCAACTGTAAACAGCTGCTTCCAGCTGCTATATATTCAGCTTCAGCAGTAGATAAGGATACATAATTTTGTTTCTTACTGAACCAAGAAATCAAATTGTTTCCTAGAAAGAAGCATCCTCCTGAAGTGCTTTTTCTGTCATCAGCACTTCCAGCCCAATCAGCATCACAGAAGCCAGTGAGAATTGGTTTGCATCCATGAAGGTACATTATGCCATAGTCACAAGTACCATTAACATATTTCAGAATTCTCTTGACTTGGTTAAGATGACTAACTTTTGGATCAGCTTGATATCTTGCACATACACCTACTGCAAATGCTATGTCTGGTCTGCTAGCAGTCAGATATAACAAGCTTCCAATCATACTTCTGTATAGGCTTTGATCTACATTCTCACCCTTGTCATCTTTAGTTAGCTTTAAATGTGTGGGGGCAGGAGTTCTCTTATGAGTAGCACTGTCCATCCCAAATTTCTTGACTATGTTCTTAGCATACTTGCTTTGGGAAATGAACATGGAGTCCTCCATTTACTTTATTTGCAGTCCAAGAAAGTAGGTTAATTCTCCTACTAGGCTCATTTCAAATTCAGATTCCATCTGGTTGACAAAATGTTTAACCATCCTGTCAGACATCCCACCAAAGACAATGTCATCTACATATATTTGAGCAATCATGACATTTCCTTTTTCATCTTTAACAAACAAGGTTTTGTCAATACCACCTTTCCTGTACCCTTGCTTGATAAGAAAAGTAGTCAGCCTTTCATACCATGCTCTTGGAGCTTGCTTCAGACCATAAAGAGCCTTCTTTAGTTTGTATACATGATTTGGACAGCTTGGATCAACAAATCCTTTAGGCTGTTCTACATATACCTCTTCATTAAGATATCCATTTAAAAGGCACTTTTCACATCCATTTGAAATAGCTTGAACTTTAAGATACAAACAATTCCCAAAAGTAATCTGATTGATTCAAGCCTTGCTACTGGTGCAAAGGTTTCATCAAAGTCTACTCCTTCAATTTGTGTGTATCCTTGAGCTACAAGTCTAGCTTTGTTCTTTGTAACAACTCCTTGCTCATTTGACTTGTTCTTATACACCCATTTAGTTCCAATCACATTTATGTCATCAGGTCTAGGAACAAGGTTCCACACTTCATTCCTTGTGAATTGACCTAATTCCTCTTGCATAGCACAAATCCAGTATTCATCAGTAAGAGCTTCCTTGATGTTTTTAGGTTCTATTTTAGAAACAAAACAAGAACCTGAAATTACTTCTCTTGATCTAGTGCTTACACCTCTGTTGGGATCACCAATTATCAAATCTTTGGGATGATCCTTCTGGATTCTGATGGAGGGAGGTTTGCTGGATTGTTCTGTCATTTCATCAGTTTGAATGAAGTCAGAATGATCACTCTTTTCTTCAGCTTCAGTTTTGATATCAGCAGATGTTCCAACATCATCTGGAACATCTGTAGGAGCATCATCAATTATCACATTTATGGACTCCATGATAACCTTAGTTATAGAATTAAATACTCTATATGCCCTGCTGTTTATAGAGTATCCAAGAAAAATCCCTTCATCACTTTTAGGATCCATTTTTCTTCTTTGCTCCCTATCTGCCAGAATATAGCAGTTACTTCCAAACACGTGGAAGTACTTAACTGTGGGTTTTCTGCCCTTCCAGACTTCATAGATTGTGGACAAAGTTCCTTTCCTTAGAGTAACTCTATTATGAATGTAACAAGCTGTGTTCATAGCTTCAGCCCAGAAGTACAAAGGTAACTTTTTGGCATGGATCATAGCTCTTGCTGATTCTTGAATAGTTCTATTCTTCCTCTCAACTATCCCATTCTGTTGAGGAGTGATTGGTGCAGAGTATTCATGATTGATTCCTTCTGAAGAACAGAAATCTAAGAATTTTTGGTTCTCAAATTCTTTTCCATGATCACTTCTTATTCTGATCACACAGCTAGCTTTTTCCCTTTGTATTCTTTGGCATAAGTCTTTGAATACATCAAATACATCAGACTTTTCTTTGATGAAATTTATCCATGTATACCTTGAAAAGTCATCAACCACTACATAGGCATATCTCTTACCACCAAGGCTTTCAACCTGCATAGGTCCCATAATATCCATATGTAATAATTCCAAAACTTTGGAAGTTGTCAGATGTTGGAGCTTTGGATGGGACATCTTGGTTTGCTTGCCTATTTGACATTCACCACATATTTTGCCATCATCAATCTTCAGTTTAGGAATACCTCTCACAGCATCCATAGATATGATTTTCTTTATGCCTCTGAAATGAAGATGACCTAGTCTTTGGTGCCATAGTTTCACTTCTTCTTCTTTAGCTAAAGAGCAAGTTGAGGTGAGACTGAAGTCTTGAGGTTCCCACATGTAACAGTTGTCTTTAGATCTGGCTCCTTTCATGACAACCTTTTGTTCTTTGTTAGACACTATGCATTCAGTTTTGGTAAAGTTTACACTGTACCCTTGATCACATAATTGACTTATGCTGATCAGGTTAGCAGTTAAACCTTTAACCAGCAGCACATCATCTAGTCTTGGTACATCTGGACAGTCCAAGGTCCCAACTCCCTTGATTTCTCCTTTAGCTCCATCTCCAAAGGTTACATATCTGGATGAATATGACTTTAAGTCTACTAGCAGACTCTTCAGTCCAGTCATGTGTCTTGAGCATCCACTGTCAAAGTACCAGTCTTCTTTAGCTGATACTCTTAGTGATGTATGGGCTATATATGCAACACCTTTCTTTGACCATTTGAGTTGATATTTCTTTTGATACCTCTGCCCTGTGTATTGATCATCAGAAGAGCTCCAAGGTTGATTGTTGAAGTTGTTCTTGGGCATGTAGCTTTGATCAGCATGAAGTCTAGATTTTGGTCTCCATACCTTCTTGATGACCTCTGTTTTCTGCTTAGGGGGTTGCTGATCTCTTTGATGTCTATGCAGCACTTTCTTGGTAACTTCTATCTTCTGCTTAGGAGGTTGCTGATACATCTGATTTGGATATCCATGCAACTTGTAGCAATGAGGTTTGATGTGTCCAAATCTTCCACAATGATGACATCTCCATCTTTGATACTTCTTCTTCATTTTGTTCTTTTCAGAATGTTGAGACATTTGTTGGAACATTATGTTTGACATTGTGTTCTTTTCATGATGTTGAGGGATCTGGTGGGACATTTTGTTTGACTGTATGGACTTTGAAGTAGTTTTTCTAGAGCTAGCTTCATCCTTATGAACTCTGTTAAATCCCAGTCCACTTTTATCCCCTGAATGCTTATTGTTGTTGAGAATAACATCCAGTGTACTTGAGCTACTGTTCAGCATTCTAACAGATTTGGACATGTGTTCCAACTTGGAGTTGAGAAGATTTACTTCACTTTTGAAGGTGTCAATGATCTCTAGATCACTTGCTTTTTCATCCTTTAATGCCTTAATCTGCTTCTTTAGCTTTATACTCTCACTGCATATTTCAGTGCTTCTTTTGAATAGTTCTTTGTATGATTGCTCAAGTTCTTCAAAAGTAAGCTCCCCATCACTGGATTCACTTTCAGATTCACATAATCCAGCTAGAGCAGTGATATGCTTAGCTGATTCTTCTTCTGAATCACCTCCTGAGTCTTCATCAGACCAGGTTACATAGAGTCCTTTCTTTTGCCCTTTTAAGTAGGTAGGACATTCATTCCTGATGTGTCCATATCATTCACATCCATGACATTTAATTCCTTTTTCTTGACTGGTCTTTTCATCATAATTTGACCTTCTATTAGCATCATAAGATCTTTTGTTCTCAGAAGAGTTTGTGTATCTTCCACTTGGTTTGGATTTGTCTTCCATCCTTCTGAGAATCTTTTTGAATTGTCTTCCAAGCATAGCAATGTTGTCTGATAAGCTTACACCAGTTTCTGATTCATCATCTTCTTCTTCATCAGTATTTGTCACCAAGGCTATGCTTTTGTTCTTCTTTACATTTGTGTCATTCATTCCCATCTCAAATGTTTGAAGGGAACCAATGAGTTCTTCAACTTTCATTGTGCATATGTCTTGAGCTTCTTCTATTGCTGTGACTTTCATGTCAAATCTTTTTGGCAAAGATCTGAGAATCTTTCTTACAAGCTTTTCATCAGTCATCTTTTCTCCCAAGGCTCCAGAAGTATTGGCTATTTCTAAGATGTTCATGTAGAATTCATGAATTGTCTCATCTTCCTTCATTCTCAAGTTTTCAAACTTGGTGGTGAGATGTTGAAGTCTTGACATCTTTACCTTTGATGTTCCTTCATGAGTTGTTTTGAGAGTGTCCCAAACATCTTTGGCCAGCTCACAGTGATGCACAAGTCTAAAGATGTTCCTATCAATGCCATTGAATAAAGCACTTAAGGCCTTGGAGTTGCCTAGTGCTGAATCTTCTTCCTCCTTACTCCATTCTTCTTCAGGTTTCAACACTTTTGATCCATCTTTGGTGTCTTGGACAGGATGTTCCCATCCAATGTTGACTGCTCTCCAGGCCCTGTTGTCAAGTGATCTTAAGAATGCAATCATTCTTGGTTTCCAGTAGTCATAATTAGATCCATCCAATATAGGTGGTCTATTTACTGATCCTATATCTCTGTCCATGTTTCCAGAATTTGTATTCCCTAGATCTCACCCAGTATAAACAGGCAGGGTGCCTGCTCTGATGCCAATTGAAATTCTGTGATCAGGTATGAGATGTCCTATGAGATGTTCCAACACTTGACAGATTT
This sequence comes from Lathyrus aphaca, assembly GCA_963966055.1. Lineage (NCBI taxonomy): Eukaryota > Viridiplantae > Streptophyta > Magnoliopsida > Fabales > Fabaceae > Lathyrus > Lathyrus aphaca. The sequence goes on from OZ014519.1 coordinate 624,017,695, forward strand.
AATCAAAGCTTAAAGTGCAAGAAAATTAAACAACATAGTAGTTTGTTAACCCAGTTCAGTGTATAACCACACTTACATCTGGAGGCTACCAAGCCAGGAGGAAATCCACTATAAGTAATATTAATTCTAGACTTAAACCACCCAGTTTAATCTTTCACTTAATATCCACCCAATGCAATTTCTACCTAAGACACAACTTAGATATGAGTACCAACTCACTCCCCCTCAATCACACAGTGATCTTGTTTACAAGTTTAATAAAATTGAAGTCATCCTTCAAACAAAACAGCTTGATCTTACTTCACAGTTTCAATCAAGACACAAATACACTTTTGCTTAAAAGCTCATAAAGTGGTACAATAAAACAACTTGCTATTAAAACTCAAAACACCCTATTTTGTCTTCTAAAATTCGTGCTCAATTCTGAGATATTTTGTTGCTTAAATAGGTGTATGGATTTTGGGCTTTCTGTAGGTTAATCCAGTCCTAAAACGCATGCAGCTTCCACCTTGAATTAGGGTTTGTTACTTCCTAGATTCTAGGTGATTTAGTTCTTCTGATTATGCTGAAGTCTCATAACAACACTCCCTACAGATGCGCCTTATTCTGTTTTTGTCCATCCATAATTAATTCCAGATAACTTTCCTTAAATTACTCAGATCCGTTATTCATTAATTAAATCTGGTAGCAGGTTTGAGATGTCACAACATCTGTTGGGACATCCTGAAAAACTGAACTTAAATCATTTACACAATGTCCCAACATCTGGTGTAACATCCTGAATTAAGTTCTTATACTCTGTTTAATAATGTCCCAACATCTAATAGGACATTCTGAACTGAATTCAACATTTCTTGTTGGTCAAAAATTCTGCCAATTCTAAACATCTACACATACCAATAAAATCTTACAACCACATACAAGAACATACATAAATAAAACAAGGAAATACATAATTTAAAACATGACCATACATAAATAAAACAAGCAAATACATAATGTAAGACATGACCATACATAAATAAAACAACTAGAACATTCAACATATCTAGCCTATCACAACCATCATAACAACTTCATCTCGACCTAACATCATCGAAAGAACACCTGCATCATTGACCACTTTTCTCCATTTCATCACACCAGACTCCACAACCCGCTTCTCAATTTTAATTATCTTTTCTTTAGGCCCGATTTCTCCTTCTAACCAGCGGTTTAATTCTCTATGCAAGTGTTCCAAAGTTTGTGGGTTCCATAGCAGCATCTTCAAAGGAGGCTTTGTTAGTGAGAAAAACACCAAAGCATTTTTCTTCAAAATATCAAATTTTGGAAGCGGTTATTTTGATGTTGAGGATGATGGTGTCGATGCAACAGTCTATGGACAAGGAGAAGCCATGTTGTGAGAGGGAGAGATTGAAAGGAATGAAAGAGAGGAGGGTTGAAAGGTTGGTGTAGATGTGAGATAACTTCTTTACGGGGAGCATCTATTTATAGGAAAAAAAATCACATTTATACACTTTCGCCAAACCAAGTGGCGAATTGCCTAAACCTAACGCACACATTCGCCAAATGGTTTGGTGAATTTGTATAAAATTCCTTGCATTAGCCAAAGCATTTGGCGAATTGGTTAAAGCTTTCTACATGTTCGCCAAATGATATGGCGACCATGTGTGAAAACCAATTCACTTTGGTATTTCTTTTTGAAAGCTATGTTATTTTGGAAATATTTTTATGAAACTAGGTTATTTTAAAAAAAAATCAAATAAACTAGTAAACATAAGAAGTAGT